>JASAUF010000496.1:0-705000 GCA_030180095.1 Magnolia changhungtana | reverse complement strand
CATAGTGTACACTGAACATGCCCTAGCTAGGCCCAAAAAAAAAAAAAAGGTCCATCAATTGGTATATCACACTTTTATAAGAAACACAGACTACTAGAAAAGAATTCCAACGGTCCAAAAATCCGACATACACGTGTGACTAACTGTATTCCCTTGAATTTTTTTTTATTATTATTATGGCGTGTTCATAGTCTGCATTGCCTAATGAATAGCCCGGATCGATCACATGCGTGCCTGTGATGGTGGAAGCCAGGCCCCATCAACCAACGGTTGGTAATACTCTTCAATCAATCCGATTCGGGAACCATCTCCGATCTATAGCCAGTGCTATGAATTGAAAGGCTTGGATTGAGTTGTATAGATTCCATGTGTATAGTGCCATGATGCATGCACATGGCTGGTAATGTGCAGCAGAAATATATAAACTCTTCTAGGCAGTTTTTTTTTTTTTTTAACCCTCACTTGGGCAAGTTTCTATCAGATTAGCCAACCCTGTTAGACTTTTGGCCTAAAAATCAGGCCATTTTTCGTAACAGGTGGGCCACCTAGGAGTGAAATGGCCTATTTTTTAAGGTTTTCAACTATGAAAAGTTCAAATCTAGGCGGCATATATATCCAAATTTACACGTATGACTGCATTAAAAAGATTAATAGAATAGAATAACCTTATTTTGTCTTTTTGATAGTCGTATGCGTAGATTGAGATATAGACACATGGATGCAGATATGGAACAAGTGAGAACTTGGGGTGGTGTGGGCTGGTCATAGTGGCCCCATTTTGGATTGGATTTTCATTGGGGACAAGGACCTTTGGGCTGGGGCTGGGCTTTATTGATGAGTTCGAATAACTAATCTAGCCGTACAATGTCTTGAGTGCTTGGTTCTCAGGTCCAAGCCCACCCCAGCAAGCCCGCGAAGGCTGTTTGTTGGTTTTTATTAGAACTGGGCATCGAGTCAAGTTAGACCGAGTTATTGCAGACTTGACTCGATCCGGTTTTGAAATAGGCCTGACCCGAACTCAATTTGACTCGATACCGAGTCCAGCATGCTTGACTCAATCTGAGTCCGGTCTGGCCTGGACTGATCCAAACTGAGTTCGATCCAGTCAGAAGTACCGAGTCAAGTCGAGTTGGCACAGAGTCGGATTGAGAGATGAGGGAAGGAGAGACCGAGAGAGTAGTGAGGAAAGAGAGGAGGAGGGTAATGGTTGTGAGTGGTTGTCGGGCTTGAAAGATGAGGAGGATGAGGGAGGGAGAGTGAGATTTTCGGATCGGGTCGGGTAGGGTGCGGTAGGTAAGGTTAGAGAGTCGGGTTTCGGATTGAGTTGGGTCTAACCAAATCAAGTTTCGGGTTGAGTTACTAGGTCACTCGAACTCGACTAGGTTTGAGTTCGGATTGTGCGAAACCTACCTGGTTCGGACCGACTCACCCATTCGGTTCGGGTCGAGTCAGATCGGAATGAGTTGGACGAATCCAGTTAGCCAGATCGAGTCGTCCTGTGCCCATGCCCACCTCTAATTTTTATCTTCCTTTCTGGGCTCCATCAAGGCCAGGTCTGCAGGCTGGGCCCAACTATTTACTCCTTGGATGCGTGGTTTTAAGACTTGTCGGAGCCAGTTGCGACTTGTGCGAGTTGACTCGGACTGAGTGGGATCTGATCTGATTTGACAACATGAGTCACTCCCGACTCGCCACTGAGTCGGATACTTGCGAGTCGACCTGAGTCACTGAATCCTTTAACCATGCTTAGATGCTTCCGAGGATCATCTGGTTTTCATTGATGTTGTTTGATACTCTAGCACAGCAAGACACTTAATGCACATGCACTCAGACCTCATAAACTTCGCATACATTGACTCAAATTAATCTGAACTGGGGGACCCACTGTAGATGGCATAAAATAAATAAACTTCTTTGTTGAATTTAGACCGTTGACTATTTTACATCAACCGTTCATATAGTGTCCTCCAATCAGCTACTTGGAAATCAAATCAGTATTTTTTAAATTTAAAAAATTTAAAAAAAAAAAAAAAAAAACTTCAATTTAATCTTAATCTACAATGTGGCCCCCCCTGGATGATTCAATTTGCGTTGTTTCTATGCCACGTATACAAATATCTCGACGCAAGTGTATGAACCATGATATTCTGCTAGAGTATTAATATCTTAGCCCCATCTGATGGACGGTAGCGCTACCATGACGTCAGTTTGATTTTGATATGGTATGCCCATCTTCCACCAACGCCGATGCAAGAAAGCAACGCAAGGAAAACGAAATACGAGAAAGAAACATTCGAGACAAGCAAACGTTGAAATAGAACACCGAAGAATCCAAACGCAAGACGCAAGCAGAAAAATGCTCAGCTCCTTTCATTCTCAACACAGACATACCATTGAAAATCACAAATCATGACAAGGTGTCTGCCAAACACCAGAAAGGACAAACAAGATTTGTTAATTTAATTATCGAGACTCCATTGGGACACTTGGATAGTCTACCGACCAACCATGGTCCCTAACATCATAATGAAAATGCATGTGTAGTTTACAAAGAAGCGGACCGCATATCATGAAATCCTAACGCTAGAAAACGAGGAGTTGGAGGTGGGCCATGGGTCTTCTCAATGCTAATCTCATCCCCACCTTTTTTTTTTCTTTTTTTTTATTAACACACGCACACACCCTCACACACACTCACGCCGTAGTGGGCTCTCATCCCCACCTTTAAGAAACTCCGAATACCAATGGGCAGAGAGCTTGGGGGATCTCTTCAAGTCCTTGTCATCAAAGTCCACGTGATAGAGACCATACCGATAGCGGTACCCACCTATCAATTCAAAGAGGTCCATGAACGACCAGACAAAGTAGCCTCTAGCATCTGAGCCGTTCCTGCCAAAGAAAACCCAAGTTGTAGAAGGTTGAGATGATGAAAGATCTGATGGACCCTTGTATAAAAAGACAGATGATATGAAATCATACCTTACGGCATCCAGCAAGCTTCCAACAAACCCCTCTATGTATCTAACCCTGTCTGTGTCGTTCAACGTATCTTTATGCGCTTGGAAACCTGGCCATGTGTAAGATTGTGAGCTTTGTTAGGGTGAAATTCCAAAACTGTCAAAGCCAAATCGATCTCTGCCACGTGTAAAGTCATGGTTGGGTCAGATTGGGAATGATTGAGAGCGGATTTCGGACTGAGTAAACTCTGTGGGGGCCACATGATGTATATATCTTATCTACGCTGTCCATCCATGTTTTTCCGTATCATTTTAGAGGATGAGATCAAAATTGAAGCATATCCAAAGCTCAAGTGGACCACACCAGAGGAATAAGTGGGAATTGAACACCTAACGCTGAAAACTTGTTGGGGGCCACAGGTTTTGGATCAAAGCTGATATTTGTGTTTTCCCTTCATCCATGTCTCTGTGACCTTATGAGCAGGTTGGATGACAAATAAACATCACTGTAAGTGCTAGGAAGGTTTCAACGGTAGACATCATTATCCCCGCTGTTTCTTGTGGTGTTGTCCACTTAGCTTGGATGTGCTTTTGGACAAATTATCTAAAATAAGCTGGTAAAACGGATGAACGGCATGGATGAGACATATACTTCACATGTGGGCCTCATAGAGTTTAGCACACTGAGTTACTCATTATGCAATCCGCTCTCTGATTGATTGGGCCCTTAAACAATCTGCACAGGTGGACTCAGTACTAGGTCATTACTGGTTGGTGCTCTGTAGACCCCACCATGATATGTATGTGTGTTTTATCCATGGCATTCATACATTTTTTTCATCTCATTTCAAGGCACCATACAAAAAATAAGGCAGATCCAAACAATCCCTTAAGAGTAACTTCTGTTAGAAATGTAACTATCGAGCAAAGGGCCGGCTACTCGAGTGGGCCCGACCATGATATCTATGTGAAATCCACCCCGATCACCAGGTGTGAATGTCTCCCCCCAATTATTTCCTTTAGTATGGCCCACTCGACAAGTGAGCCTAATTTTATGACACTTCATCTACCGTTGGATTATACATCTAATGATCAAACTAGATTTCACATGAACATTACAGTGGGCCCGATCAAAAGTCTAGGGCATATGTCCTTCTTCTTAAAGATTTCCACAGATATATTTAAAAAATGAATTTTATCCAATGCCAACCCTTGATTTTTGACAAGCTAGCCCTACTCCAACTATTAGATATGTAATCCCCTGTTAGGCTGAGGGTCAAAAAATAAGGCTAACCTATGATTTCGGTGAGCCACACCAAATCAAATCAGTAGAGAGAACCGTCCACCCTTAATTTTTACAGAGCCCACCGTGATTACATGAAATCCACTCCATCAATTAGTTGTCAAATTTAAATTTAGGCATCAGCCTAAAATTCAAGCTCATCCATGATTCATTTGGGCCACACTAAGGGAAACAGATTGGAAGGTGGGTGTTGCCTATACAGAGTTTTTAATCATGCGGTCCACCTAAATCATGGATGGGATTGATTTGCACCTAGTGATCAGAGTGGATTTCACATAAACATTACGGTGGGACCACTTGAGCTGCCAACCCCTTTGCTTGCATCTCCCCACCCGAACCACCTTTAATAAATCTAATGCAAGGTACTATGATGATAATTGCTATGATTAATGAGTTAGCTTATTGAATACCCATTGTTAGTGTACATTTTAACTGCTAATTTTTGCTTTTCTCACGAAATATTTTGTCATAGAGCTAGGAGAAGAGTTTGTTGGAGCCCTCTCTCAACATTACCTATAGTGAGGTGATCCAAACTGTTTAAATAGTGGACCTTAGTGTAGATGGACAATGTTTCAAACATATACTCATAAGAAGACCATAGCCATAGTAGATCCTACTATATGGTCAATCCTTATTGAAAAATAACCCTACCATGTGTAATGTGTAGCAATAGGCTCTACCATAGTCAGGTTCTTTGATATAGGAAGTACCACAAATGCATTCTTTGCCCGATAGGACCAAAAGAAGCCAAAACGAAAGTGAAAGTAGTTCATCAAATTCAAGCCCAGTCCTACATAGGGCATGACGTAACTAGGCCCCAGGCACGTCCAGTTCAAAAAAATTCATTCCGGATATGGAGAAATCGTCGTTTAAAGTGTGGACTGTAAATTAGTTGTAACTTTTGATACAGGCAACGTCACGAAATGTACAACCTATCGATCTTTATGTAACGATGGTTACAGTGTCAACAAACATGCATCGAAGGTCAATCACCTCCATTTCATAGGAAAACACGTGCTTCCAGTTCAAAATTGCAATTTGAGGAGAAACTTATTGTTTTTAGCATTTTTTTATTTTTGTCATATATCCTTATTTTTTAGAGTTTTAGGATTTTTGTCTTTTTAGAAATTACTTGTAATCATGCTAGGAATCCTTCAATAAGGTTCATCTAGACGTTTCTATTTTTGGCAAATTTAGATTTAAAAAGAGTTTTGTTAGAGGTAGGAAATTATGTTTTAGAAGAGTTGTTGTTTTTGGTAAATTAGGATTTGTTTTTTCTTTATAAGTAATGTAATCAAGAAATCATAGACACATATTCAAAAAAAATACCTCAATTTTCTCTTATTTTCTTATGAACTTAAGAACTCTCTTTGTGGATTCAAGGTTTTAGTCACTTGAGGAAGATGGTGATCTTCCTCTCATTATTCCATGCACTTCCCTACATCAATTGGCATTAGAGGCAGCCTTTTGCTCAATTCTAACAATGGTTTGAGCAATAACTCCACGGACAATGTTCCAGGGGACAATCCCATGACAGTGACGGCATTTGAAGCTTTCCAGCGGGAGAATTTGCAGGCCATACAATTATTGCAAGCAACGATCCACCGTTTGACAAAAGGTTTAGGACATACCCATGTTCGTAATGATGAGCTACATGAGATTGGCGATGGAGCTCGTTGTCATCATGTTCGTGGTGTGATACCGATGATGAATCACAAGCCACCATTCTGATCATGAAAAAGTTGTTGTACATGCCAAAGAAGAAGATAGATCCGCAGTAGCACAACATCTTTCGAACCAAGTGCACTATGAACCAAAAGATCTATGATTTGATCATAGATGGTGGTAGTGTGAACATCGTATTTAAAGACTATAGTGGAAAAGTTGCAATTGAAGACAGAAATGCACCTCTCTTCATAGATGATTGAATGGATTAAAGAGGTCAACAAAATAAAGGTAACTGAACAATTAATGTCATATACCATTTTACATTAGCAAGTATTATAAGAACGAAATAATGTGTGACGTAGTTGATATGTAGACTTGTCACATGCTACTTGGTTGACCATGGCAATACGATGTTGATGGCACACTTTGAGGTCGAAATAATATATTTGTTTTTATTAAATATTGTAGAAAGATTATCCTCACCCCTATGAGAACGAAAAACCAACCCAAACTTCTAAAGTGGAAGGGTGGTCTCTCATAACCATACGGGATTTTGTCAAATAATCTAAGGAGACAGAAAATCAATGTATTAGTTATAACGAGGAAAGAAGTAGAACCCACAAATATTCTAAAGAAGTTGAAATAAGTGTTGCAAGAGTTCAAAGGGATTATGGCGCCTGATGAACTTCTCGACAAGTTGCTCCCCATACGTTTTATCGAGCACTACATTGATCTTGTCCCACAGATAAGTCTGCCTAATTGTCTACATTATTGGATGAGTCTGAAAGAATGCGTTATCTTGTAGGTAAAAGTGAAGAAACTGATTTATAAGGGTCTAGTGAGGGAAAGCATGAATTTATATGTTGTGCCAACTTTGTTGACACCCAAAAAGTTACAAGAGTCTAATGCCAAATATAAGAAAGAGGAACATCAGCGCTAGAAGGTGTTTGAAGTGTATGATAACGTGCTAATTCACCTGCGCATGGAGAGGTTTCCGACTGAAACTTATAATAAGTTGGTGAATAAGAAGATTTGTCATGTTCCGATCCTCAGGAAAATCAGTGATAACACTTATGTTGTTAATCTTCCCAAGGGCATGAAGATCTCACGAGCTTTCAATGTGGCAAACTGTATGAGTATCATGGGCTAGGTATGTTGAATAACTCGAGGACGAGTTTTTTTCAAGTGGAGAGGATTGATATAGGACGTGTCATAGATGCATTCTTTGCACGGATGGACCAAAAGAAGCTCAAACGAAAGCGGAAGTAATCTATTAGATCTGAGCCCAGTCTTACGTAAGTCATGACGTAATTGGGCCCCAGGTGCGTCCGATTTAAAAAAATTTGTTCTGGCTTCGTTCCGGATAAGGAGAAATTGTCGCTCGAAGTGTGGACTGCAAATCAGCCATAAAATTTTGATCAAGCATCATCACGAAATACAACTTATCTGTCTTTATATAACGATGGTTTTGTTGAGATATGGAGCCACTGTTCACTCCCCAAGTATAGGGTTGTGATGTAGTAATAACTCGGTAAGACCGAGGTCGAATCCACAGGGACTGAAACCTGTATGTTATCTGAAATTTACCAGAACTAGAACTAGGCTAAGATAAAATCTAAACCAATTATGATTTGAGGAATAATGGCGAAATAATTAAACTAAAATTTAAAAGAATTCAGAAGTGGAAAACTAGGGATTCAGAGGATCCACTTGTAGAGATTAGGGAGATCTTTTGCCTGTATTACAAATCAGGAAAATTAACTGAACTGCCATTGATATAGATTTCAAAAGATGAAAGGTGTATGAATTAGAATAGATTCCATCACCAAACTATGCCCAGAGACAAAGCAAACAACAGAATTAATCTAATTACCAACCAATCAACATGCCATGAAGGTTAAAAGGGTACTGACATCCAACCATGCCTGAGGAGACGATGGTGAACAACAGACTTCCGACGTCATAAACATCAAGAGGAAAAGAACATGCTCAAAGCCATTGCGGACCCATTGTAATTTCAAATCACCCACAAACCATTAAAGACGAAAACATTCCCTTAATAAAAACCCAAATCAACATCAATTCGGTCTAAACAAAGACACAAGCAAAGAGTTCCCATCACACTGAAAACCTCTTAGCCCTAGCTAAGAGGTTTAACCACACATGAGTGGACTAGATCTCTCAAAATAAAATAAATAAATTAAAAGCAAAGAAGGAAAGAAAAAATACAACTCTACTCCTTTCTCTCTCTTCTTCTCTCCCACTCTGGATCTCGAATTCCCTCGCTCCGAATGCCTTTCCCACGTCTAAAACTCCCCTTTATAGCCGCTATGGATACTGGAATTGGTGGCAGTCGTGAAGGACTCCTGGATACGCTTTTCACAACCGTGATCGGTGGGCCCCACAGAGGTATTTTTCGGACAATCCACCCCGTCCATTGGATTCGGACAAAATTTCGACAAGAATGGGTGGTTTTGAAGGTCCATTGTCGTGGCCCACAGGAAGAAATCTCAAAAAGATCGATTTGAACGTGTGGGTAGCTCCTTTTTGTGGCATCTGTATCACGCACGTGTGTACACATGGGAGTGAACTATCAGCATGGTTTTGTAGTATTCATGGCCCTCTACACGATGGATGGATCGGATTTACCATACGGATGACGTGTGGGGCCCACAGCCGTTCGCAAAAACGGACAGCGTCCGTTTCTTCGCTGACGCAGAACAGGGACGCGGCTTTGCTGCGGAAATGGTGGGGTCCACTGTGATGTTTTCTTGAGAAATCCACTTCGTCCATTAGATTTGGGTCGAAAAACCGTCCAGATATGCACGGTTTTGAATCAGATTGAATGTGGCCCATTGAGTTTTAAACGCGCCATCCATCTGACGTTTAACCATGATCCACGTCTATACACGTGCATGGGGCGAAAAGAAAAGCTTGGTAAGGGGCGTGGACATCTTCCTGAGTGAATGGACGACTCTGATCATCACACCGGACGTCGAATGGGGCCCACTGGCCAAAACTGCAGCCGGGTAGTGAAGACGCTGGCGTTTTTTTTTTTTGAATTCGCGAAAAGGGTCGGTCAGCCGTCTGGTGCACGGCAGCCCTTGAGAGTGCATGGTGCACATGCACCACACATGGGGCTCACTATGATGTTTATGAGAAATCCGCACCGTCCATCCTCTTTCCCATCTTCATTAAGCAATTGGAACTAAAATTGAGGGCGTTCCAGGATATCAAGTGGGCCCCGGAATCGGAGATTAATGGGCTGATTTGTCCGTTGGACCACTTCCCGAGATCTTCAAAGGCTGAAATTTAATATGTACGGTTGATTTACGGCCCCCATCACATGTATGAAGTTTCGAGTTGATCGGATGGCGGGAAACATGTGATCTTGCATTTTGTACCAATTTCAGGCCCCTTTGGCTTGCTTTCCTCAGATCCCAGGCGTGTAAAATCTTCATTATTGGTTCTCTGGAGTCCATCCCGTGTTCTAGAGACTTTAGATCATGAAATCCATGCTTTTAATCCTCTTTTCAGTCCAACGCTCATTATTACATCCTGCAATGAAAACACGATTAAAATATTCCATTAAGCCTTATCAGGTATGTAAATTTAGGCAATTAATGGGGTCTGATATGTAATATTCGACCCTGATCAGCCACATCTGGGGCCGCCTTCGACTAGTCATAGGAATTGTTCGACTGATTGTAGGGGCCTGCTCGACCAGTCATGGACCGGCTCGACTCAAAGTCCAATGAGTCCTGTTTTTCATATCCTGGTCCTTCGACTAGTCGTAGGAATTGTTCGACCAGTCGTAGCTTCGACTAGTTGTAGCTTCCCTTCGACTAGTCGTAGGTTACGCAGATTCATTTCCAAATATAATGCAAACTGTGGATTTTGGTATCGCCTTTCGCAAGGGTACGGAAGAGAAGTTGCCTAAACTATATATAGGTGTTCCTAGGGCTTTTCTAGGTGTATTGGAATATTGGGGAAATAATTCTAAGGTGTGGGCAAAGGATTTTCTATGTTCTTCCAAGGGAGAGGTTAGTATATTGTCTTGTAATCTTTGTTCTTCATAGTAGAAGTTTGCATCCGTGGTTTTTTACCCTAGTTTGGGAGTTTTCCACGTATATCTTGTCTTGCGGTTTGTTTTGATTGCTTTGATATACTTCTAGTTTATATTTCTTCTTGTTTATCGTTTATGGGTGAGTCCTGAGATCGGATCTCGGTTCACTGCGTTGTTGGCGTGCTGTGTAACAACTGGTATCAGAGCTATTGGTTTAGTTCTATTGGGAGCGAGAGGTTAGTATATTGTCTTGTAATCTTTGTTCTTCATAGTGGAAGTTTGCATCCGTGGTTTTTTACCCTAGTTTGGGAGTTTTCCACGTATATCTTGTCTTGCGGTTTGTTTTGATTGCTTTGATATACTTCTAGTTTATATTTCTTCTTGTTTATCGTTTATGGGTGAGTCCTGAGATCGGATCTCGGTTCACTGCGTTGTTGGCGTGCTGTGTAACAACTGGTATCAGAGCTATTGGTTTAGTTCTATTGGGAGCGATGACGAAAGAAGGGAAAACTAGAATTGAGAAGTTTGATGGTTTAAACTTTGCCTTCTGGAAGATGCAGATGGAGGATTATCTGTATCAAAAGGACCTCTATATTCCTCTAAGAGGAAAAGAGAAGAAACCAGAAAAGATGACAAATGATGAATGGTTTTTACTGGATAGGAAGGCTTTAGGAACGATCCGACTCTCTTTATCCAAGAGCGTCGCCTTCAATATATCCAAGGTGAAAACTACAAAAGAATTAATGGAAGCCCTAGCCACCATGTATTAAAAACCATCTGCATCCAACAAAGTTTATCTTATGAAACAGCTATTCAACACGAAGATGTCAGATGGCAGGAGTGTAGCTGAACATCTAAACGAGTTCAATATAGTCACAAACCAGTTGGAATCCGTTGGCATTGTTTTTTAGGATGAGGTCAGGGCGTTATTGATCTTATCCAGTCCGTTAGACAATTGGGATGATTTGGTGATTGTTGTGAGCAATTCTTCAGGGTCGACAAAGTTAAAATTTGATGATGTGGCCGGTCTAATTCTCAGCGAAGAATCTAGAATGAAGGCATCAGGAGTTTCAGGGGATTCAGAGAATGCTCTAAACGTTGAAGGAAGAGGAAGATCGTTGAACAAAGGAGCAATAAATACGGGCGTTATAAGTCGAGGAAGAAGTCGAAGGGACCAAAAGATAAAGACGGGTGTTGGCATTACGGCAAGAAGGGGCACATGAAACGTGATTGCAAGGCGCTCAAGAAACAAGAAGGAAACTCTCAAGGCGGGAAGGATTTAGTGAATCTATCTGAGGAGAGTGACACAGAGGCGTTGATCTTGTCTCTTGATGCGAAGAATGAGTCTTGGGTTATAGACTCGGGAGCTTCGTTTCATGCCATTTCATGTAAGGAAGTTCTGCGTGATTATGTATCAGGTGACTTTGGGAGAGTCTACCTGGGTGACAATGAGCCGTGCAGTATTGTTGGAAAGTGGGACGTTCAGGTCAATCAGAAAGACGGAACGGTTTTGAAATTAAAGGATGTCAGACATGTACCGAGTTTGAAAAGAAATCTGATCTCAGTGGGACAGTTGGCCGATACCGGTTATGTGACGACATTCACCAGTGACTCCTGGAAGATCACAAAAGGTGCCCTGGTAATATCTCGAGGTAAAAATGAAGGTACTTTGTACGTGACTTCAGGATCGTATAGTTCACTTGTAGTCGCATCAACTGGAGTGAATGGGCAGGTATGACATTAGAGGTTGGGACATATGAGTGAGAAAGGGACGAAAGTGTTATTGTCTAAAGGAAAGCTACGAGGGCTAAAGTCTATTGACTTGAAATTCTGCGAGGACTGCGTGTATAGCAAGCAGAAGAGGGTGAGCTTCAAGAAGACGGAACGCGCTCCAAAGATGCATCTGTTGGAGCTTGTACACACTGATGTGTGGGGACTGACACGGGTATTATCTCTTGGTGGCTACGTTATTTTATTACTTTTATTGACGATGCTAGTAGAAAACTTTGGGTCTATTTCTTAAAGCATAAATCTGATACATTTGATGTATTTAAGAAGTGAAAAGTTATGGTAGAAAATGAGACAAGTAAAACAGTAAAGTATTTTAGATCTGACAATGAGGGAGAGTTGTGATAAGAGGTTTGAGGAGTATTGTGCAACAAATGGAATCAAACATCAAAAAACAATTCCAGAGACATCGCAGCAGAATGGTGTGGCTGAGCGCATTAACAGGACCATCCTTGAGCACGCCAGGAGCATGAGGTTACATGCAGGGTTGCCCAAGACCTTTTGGGCGATCTTTGAATGAATCTTGCTACATATCTCATCAATAGAAGTCCCTCAGCACCATTGGATGGTGGGCTACCAGAAGAAACGTGGACTAGGAAAGAAGTGAACCTTGCACATCTCAAAGTGTTCAGTTGCACTTCATATATTCACATTGATGCAGAGCACAGAAATAAGCTAGATGCGAAGTCCAGGAGGTGCACGTTTATAGGCTACGGGCAACATGATTTTGGCTAAAGGTTTTGGGATACAGAAAACAGGAAAATCATCAGAAGCAAGGACAGTCTTCAATGAAAAAGTGATATATAAGGACAGTGTGCAAGAAAATAAGGCCGAGGAAAAGGAATTCGTAGAGTTTGAAGAGTTACCGGACACGGGTATTATAGTGTTATAGGATGATCATGCACAGGAGAATTATGAGGCAGATCCGTATACACCGGTTTTGAGGAGGTCTACTCGGGAGAGAAGACCCACAGTCCGATAGTCACCCTCCTTACATTATTTTTGTTGATAGATAATGGTGAACCAGAGTGTTTTGAAGAGGCATTACAGACGGATACATGGGTTAAGTGGGAGCATGCCATGGATGAGGAGATAGACTCTCTTGAGTCTAATCGTACATGGGAGCTAGTCACTCTACCTAAGGGTAAGAAAGCTCTTTATAACAAGTGGGTTTACAGACTGAAGGAGGAGCATGATGGTTCGAAACGGTACAAGGCCAGATTAGTTGTGAAAGGGTTTCAACAAAAGGTAGGTATCGATTTCACTGAAATATTTTCACCTGTAGTGAAAATGTCTACGATTCGTATGGTCTTGAGTATAGTGGCTACAAAGGACTTACATCTAGAGCAGTTACATGTTAAGACAGCCTTTCTTCATGGGGACCTTGAAGAAGAGATATATATGCATCAGCCGACAGGATACGTGGCACCAGGAAAGGAGAACAAGGTGTGCAGACTGAAGAAAAGTCTATATGGCCTAAAGCAGGCCCGAGGCAGTGGTACAAGAAGTTCGATAGTTTCATGTCGGGAAACAGTTACAGGAGATGTCATGTGACCACTGTTGCTACTTGAAGAAGTTTGATACGTCGTACATCATCTTTCTTCTGTACGTAGATGATATGCTTGTGACCGGTTCAAGCATGAAGGACATCTCAGATCTCAAAAGACAACTGTCTAGAGAATTTGCCATTAAGGATTTGAGAACTATAAAACAAATCCTAGGCATGAGGATAAAGCGTGACAGGGAGAAACTAGTTTTGTCACAGGCAGAGTACATAGCTAAGGTACTTGATCGATTCAATGTGGGAGATGCTAAGTCGGTTAGCACTCCATTGACCAACCACTTCAAGCTATCTAAGGAGCAAGGGGCAAAGACGCAGGAGAAACGGGACTACATGGCTAAAGTCTCATACGCGTCAACTATTGGGAGTCTCATGTATGTTATGGTGAGCACGAGACCAGATATTGCTCAAGCAGTGGAAGTTGTTAGTAGGTTCATGAACAACCCCGGGAAGGAACATTGGGAAGCTGTGAAGTGGATCTTAGGTACTTGATAGGTACTAAGGATGTAGGGCTGTGTTATGGTGGATCAGAAATCAAGTTACAAGGCTACGTGGATTCAAATTTGGCAAGAGATATCAACAGCAGAAGAAGCATTACAGGATATGTCTTTACTCTGGGCAGTGCTGCATTCAATTGGGTCTCTCAGTTACAGAAGATAGTGTCTATCAGTACGACGGAAGCAGAATATGTTGCGGCTACAGAAGCGTGCAAGGAGATGGTGTTGCAAGGTTTTATGGAAGAGTTGGGTAAGAAGCAAGCAGATTGCAAGTTGTACAATGACAGTCAGAGTGCAATACACTTGGCTAAGAATTCAGTCTTTCATTCAAGGACCAAGCATGTTGCCAACAGATATCACTTCATACATTCGTTACTGGAAGATGGATCGATTACTCTGGAGAAGATTCATACAAGTGAGAATCATGCGGATATGTTGACCAAGGCAGTCACACGGGAGAAGCTGAAGCTCTGTTCAGCTTTGATTGGTCTTCAAGCATGAAGACTGAGAGGTGGTGCACTCTGGATGAAGAAAATGAAGGTTTATGGAGATGTGTCTCTAAGTGGGAGATTGTTGAGATATGGAGCCACATCTGGGGCCGCCTTCGACTAGTCGTAGGAATTGTTCGACTGGTCATAGGGGCCTGCTCGATCGGTCGTGGACCAGCTCGACTCAAAGTCCAGCGAGTCCTGTTTTTCATATCCTAGTCCTTCGACTAGTCGTAGGAATTGTTCGACCAGTCGTAGCTTCGACTAATTGTAGCTTCCCTTCGACTAGTCGTAGGTTACGCAAATTCGTTTCTGAATCTGATGCGAACTGCGAATTTTGGTGTCGCCTTTCGCAAGGGTGCGGAAGGAAAGTTGCCTAAACTATATATAGGTATTTCTAGGGCTTTTCTAGGTGTATCGGAATATTAGGGAAATAATTCTAAGGTGTGGGAAAAGCGTTTTCTATGTTCTTCCAAGGGAGAGGTTAGTATATTGCCTTTTAATCTTTGTTCTTCATAGTGGAAGTTTACATCCGTGGTTTTTTTACCCTAGTTTGGGGTTTTTTCACGTATATCTTGTCTTGTAGTTTGTTTTGATTGCTTTGATCTACTTCTAGTTTATATTTCTTCTTGTTTATCATTTGTGGGTGAGGCCCGAGATCGGATCTCGGTTCACTGCGTTGTTGGCGTGCTATGTAACAGGTTCTAGGGTCAACAAACCTATATAACAAGTCACGCACCTCCATTTCATAAAAAACGTAGGCTTCCGGTTCAAAATTGTGATTTTAAGAAAAAAAAATTACTATTTTTATTCAGTTCTATTTTTGTCGTATCTCATTATTTTTAGAGTATTAAGATTTCCATCTTTTAAAAAATTGCTTGTAACCATGCTAGGAATTCTCTGGTAAAATTTATCTAGACGTTTTAATTTTTGGCAAATTAGGTTTTTAAAGAGTTTTGCTAGAATAAGGAAATTATGCTTTAGGATAGTCTTGCTATTTTAGGTAAATTAGGGTTTTTTTTCTTTATAAGTGATGTAATTGAGAAATTAAAAACACATTATTCAATAAAATACCCTAATTTTCTCTCTTGTTTTCTTGTGGACACGAGAACTCTCCTTGTGAATTCAAAGTTTTAATCACTTGAGGAAGACAGCGATCTTTTTCTCATTACTTCGTACTCTTCCCCGCGTGATTCTTCTGGCTCCACGGTACCATCCCCCTTCTTTAGTTTTATATTTGTTAGTGTACATCTTACCTGTAAGTGATGACACGTGAAGATTTATGGCAAGCCAGATTCGAAGAGAATTGTCAAGAGACTAAAGACTCATGCAAGGGAGTTTCGAGTTTATCATGGACTGCTTTTCTTACTATATCTTCAAATATCGACCAATGGCTTCTCCTTATTGACTTGATTACCATCAGGAAAGATGATATTTTTTTCTTGCGTATGTTAGGATACATTTTATTTTCTTTGTATTTCTTTTCATTTTTGTCAGATTTGATTAGGAATATATTAGCTTAAAATTAATTATCAATTTTCTTTTTGAGGTCATTCCTCTTGCATAAATTTAGAATTATTCTCAATAAAAAGCTACAAGTAATTATTCAATATTTCAATTTCTCTTTTTCCTACTTCCAAGTTTTTATCAATTACCATTAAGAAAACAGTTTAAAGTAGAGGTAAACTTACCATTTTCATGGATATAGATAGGTGGGTTGCCGTAAACTTGCTTGAAATACTCCAACGTTTTTCGAAGACCAGACGGAACAGTTGGGAACTGAGTCCATGTTTTGGTTAGAGAACTTGCGAAGTTCCTATGCAAAGTAAACTTCTTTCCATAGACAATCTCTTAAGCTTACCTCGCCAGGCGGTGCACCGTCTCTCCACACTGCATGAAATGTCAATAAGAGATCAGCTATAGAGCATGTTGTACACTTCCAAATAAACACATATCTCATTGTACCATGTAACATGAAGGTGGGTCCCACCAAGTATACTGTGGTCCAAAATTCAGGCTAGACAGAAAGACCAAAGTCCTTTTCACCCATCCAACTTTGTTCCGTACATTAGATCGAGCACACTTGATGAGTGGACTGGCTTATTTTCAATCGGGGCATTAGATCAACGAGCCCGCCTGATCAATGGCTCAAGTTTTTCAGAATGTGTCCTTTTGAAGCAAAGAACTGGTCACCCACATGTGTCTGGCCCACAAGTTGCCAGCATGACATTTGTGCAGGACGTACATACCACTTAAACAGTACTAGGCCCATCATGAAGATCGTCACGCACAAAAATCCAGCCGGTCTGTTCATCATCTGGGCCACACCATTGGAATTAATGGACAACCAACAATCTGATCTGACTCAACATGCACGTGGCCCACCCAGTGAGTGGATCAACCTAATTTTCTAGTATGGAAATCTTCATGGAGGGTCCTACCATTTTCATGGTATGGATGTCCTACACAAATAGCATGCTGGTGGGAAAGAAGGTGGGATATGTCAAGTTCCAAGCACCAGCAGCTCGTAGGTGATCAATTCTCTTTTGAGTACACAGTCGTAAGGCTGTCATAGTGCCGAGCCAGGACCAAGCAAACTCAAAATTTTGAATAGGGCTCACCTCAACCAGTTCAAAATCCAGGCCAAAAGCTGACCCAGACCCGGCCCATTAACTGCCCTACATTAGCAAACCTTTACCATGCATTACTAACATTATAACTTTGAAAAGATTGTGTACAAGTAGCTGTGAGTCATCTCCAGAACTTTGTTGATCAGCTCAGATAAACTTGTAGCTCACTGAGTTGACTCAATTCAGTTGCATTCAATGCACAAAACTCAAACTTCACCAACTTGAATTTTTCTATTGACTCAAGAAAGTAGAAAGACCTATTACCATAGAGATCTGCTGCAATACATCCTGACATATTGCTATTTTTTACATTGGGTCATTTTACAATGGTACAGGCCATTTATACGATGGACCTCATCGTGTAAAGGAGTGGGTCCGCATTCAAAGGAAAACAGTTAAATGATCAAAGGGTTGAAATATTTCGATATGTCAGATATATATATATATATATATATATATATATATATATATATATATATATAGTCTGGATTATTGCAACCAGACCCAAACCCAATAGCTGCAATCCTAGCAATACTTCGGGAGGCATTGTACCTGAGTCCTGAGTTCGTGAATACTTTCAAATACCTATGTGTGACACTTTTGAAAGATAGATATATATATAATCAGGTATATATATTATACAGTGCTGAAAGAGAGTTTGTATCGGGGCATGGTTCAATGATCCAAACAGTTGATATTATGGTCCCAGCTTTGGATGGCCCAGACAAAAAAATCCTGGATTGAAAATTCCAAATCCTTTAATAAATGGCCAACGAATAAATGGTTTAGGAAGAAAATTAGAATATATGGCAATGGTTACCATTCAACCATAGAAAGGTCAAATTTTCTATCCATAGGATCTTACCATTTAGGAGATGTGGTGCCTGGGCCATCAACGGTGGGCCACATCATGTCATGGATCACTAAAACGTGGGACCTTTATCCAAATTGAAACCCAAATGAAAGCATATAGATAATTGTGAAAGTATAAGGGTATAAAAACACATCTAAACGCATACTACAAATAATACAAAACTAACAACCAAGAGAAATCAATAAAGGATTATGTAAGGTTCTGATGGCTATGGCAGACCCATCGGGGTTTCGGCCTAAGTTTTGCAAAATTGAGGTCCAACTCGGGCCCAAGAAAACCCGTTTATGATGTTAATGGGTGGACTTGGCCCTGAAATCAAAAACCCAATTACTAAATGGCTAGGTCTGGGCCCATTGCCACCCCCACTAATAAGTTCACTACAAGGCCACAACAGGATATAGTTGCACAACGTGTAAAGCGAAGCGGCAACAAATTCAGGTGTGGGAGTGGAAAAGCATTTGTTTCAAAGTATTAGTAAGTATAAACAGCTTGGAAGCGGGAGTGGGAGTCTGAAGAGTGATTTGAAGTGGGAGCGGCGCCTGATTAGAAGGATCGTGCAACTAAGCAATGGGCACCCGCCGAAACTGTTATAAATCCATGGTTATAACAGCTTCTTATTAAGAAAAGGCTATTTTATGATCATTATAATAGAAAAATGAATTTTGAACAAGAAAATGGTATTTTAGAAAAATATTCAAATTTTTATTAAAAAGAGAATACCATATTCACTACGACATCCCATTAATGGACCATTATAAAATCATACCTACAAGTTCTGCGAACATGTCTGCTCCATGATCTCTTTCTTCAACCTTCAGACTGTTTGGCTTGTCCGAAACGGACACTGAGGAATAGTGATTTATTCCGAAGAAATCGAACGAATTCATCATTTGTTCAGATTGGTGTTTGGTGAAAGCTGGGATCTTTGAGCCTGCAATCTTCCTCATGGTTTCAGGATAGTCTCCAAAAACTAGCGGGTTGACAAACCTGCAATTAGATAACCTTGAAAAACCATGTGAAAATGCACTTTTGTTTTATCAAGTAAATGTTAGAACTGACCAGGACACACAATGGGCCAGGATAGCCCATTGGGCTTCTTTTAGACACACCAATGACTAATGAATAGGCCATGACAGAGGAGTTTGAGATAATCTTGTAGGAGCAGATTCCAAGCCATGGCCTATTTTGACTTATATGGGTCATAGTTCTAAAACCTGGTGACTCGACTGAAACTCGGCTGAGTCAACTCGACTCAGCCAGAAAAGGAGTAGAGTCGCCTGACAGTCTCTGTGAGCTCAACTTGGTTCAGACTCGGAATGACTCATCTAGTCGGCTCGCCTACTTGGTCAACTCGACATGACTCAGTCAATCTCCAGCAATAGTGTCTGGCAGTAGTCCAAGAGCTGCTATTGCAATATTGCTTTGTTTATTTTTATACTCATATTTTTAACTATATATTATAAGTAAAATCTTATTTGCAGTTTAATTATTAAATATCGATGTCAAGTTCAATTGACTCTTCGAGTTGACCTGACCCGACTGCACACCGATTCGAGTCGAGTTTTGAGTTTTTAAATGATGGTATGGTCAGTCATATGCATGCTTCTAAGACTCAGCTACTCAGACCGACTTGATCAGTCCTGAGTCAAGTCATGACTCAGTCGAGTTCATCCGACTCACCTCCTATTCTCCATTTTACTCAAACGTGTTCTACAGGACTCATCTGAGTCTTAAAACATTGGTCATACGCCTGACTTTTCAAGCCCCAAACAATCATCGATCTGGGCAGAGGCCCAACTTTCAGGCCTTAGTAGTAAGTGGGCCAATTGTTGCAGGACCCAAATATGGCCCGACTGGCCCATCCCAACTTTAGATGTTATAGACATACCAGCCAGTGTAGAAGTCATGAACTCTTTGGGTTGCATTGATATCCTCTATTGAGTTTGTTGAAGGAAAAAACCAGTAAACAAAGACATTCAAGCCTATAAACCCCTGTTGCTTTGCCTGCATCACCATCATTTAGTTGCATCCAAACACGCCCTGAGTCTAAAAACTTGTTGTGTTTTTCTCAAACATTTCTAAACTATATATTAGACAATGGAAAGAAAATAGCAAGCAGAATATGAGATGATGGTCAATGACATGGCACGACTAGCATTCATGTAATTCAATTGCAAACCATCCAATTCATTATGCCCATTGTGGATTGGTCATAGTGAAAATCGCATTGAAGACATGATCCTAACCGTGGGGATCATTGATCATCAATTGGACGGTTAAAAGGAAAGAAAGAAAAAAGAGGAAGTCAGTGATCCAAATACGCATAAATAATCTCTAGTATATAGAACACAAATAACAACAGACAATTTTATCTGGGCAACTACCCTTGACAAAATCATGAACTTCAACGACGTTAGAAGAGATTTCCAATATAGGTGAGGGTATTTAGGAAATTTGCAATATGTGCGTGATTATCAACAGAAAACTTAGGTTTTACCTGTGCACCATAAAGATGGCCGATCTAAACCTGTTTGTTTAACCAATTACCTCCTGACAACATTTGCATCTGATTGCCAACTCCCCTATTCAGTTAATCAGTAGTAAATATGTGATTATGCATTTTTACATTAATGTCAAAATCATCATCAAAATACACTAATGTCGCTACTTAGATTCAAGATTTTTATAATAATGCCATGAAAAAAATGCAATGATTATAAATTCTTTATACGTCTACTGAGTACATCTGCATTTGACTGGTATTTCCCTTGTTCGGTTTGGCAGTAGTAAATTCGTAATGATGACACGTTTCCTTTCAATTACAAGGATAAATACTATAGAGTTCTTTCTTTGTGAGAGCAGCTCACCCTTTCTCTCCCTTTCGTGCCCCCCCCCCCAATCGCATGTGCCATACTATTTACACCCTTGCCTAATCATTGTTTTCACCGTGGTTAAGAAGACAACTGGATTTCCGAATTCGGTCCTACTCAGTCACCTCAGGGTGCGGGGCACCAACATTCAATCAAACATTGAGTCAAATACGACTCTAGCACACCCGCACTTTCTAATCGCACACGTAAACCAAATACAAGCCTTCGATCATACATGTAGCCTTGTATTTGATTGAATTGCGCAAATACCATACCACCAATGTCTACTAGTTGGAGTAACCCATTTACAGTAGGGCCATGATTTGGACGGTTTAGGTTGAGTTACATGTGCCGAAATGATTGCATGCATGCATATGGATGGTCATACTCTATAAAATATCAGTATTTTTTCTCTATCATATGATAATACCTGGTACTTCTTCTTGTATATTGTGGCTGCAGCTGTATGTGCTAGCAAAATGTTGTGAGCAGCAATGTACGGCTCTAATGTGGAATCGCCACGTGTGCAATTGTATCCATAAGGGTAGGAGCAGTGTGCAGGTGGGAAAGCCGCAGTATCGTAACCTCCAATGGCTAATACATTGGGCTCATTGATAGTGGTCCAGTACAGCACCCTGTCACCAAATTCTCGGAAGCATACTTCTGCATATGCTTTGAAATCTTTCCTACAAACCATATCATGTAAAAAATGAGAAATGCTAACATACTCACATGTGCCACCATGTTGTGTGTACTACATACTAGCCACACGAAAGATAGACCTCGCCATGAAGATCGGCTGATGCGAAAATCAGGAAGATCCACTAATCCAGTGGGATACACCATGGGAAAACAATGAACGGCTGAGAGTGTGATTTGAAGTACACATCTGGCCAGATTTATGAGTGGATGTCCTGATCTTTCCACAAGGTGATATTCACGGTGGGGTCCACATTTCGGATAGCTCAATTGTCATACATGTGACAAATTGACACATATTTCCATGGTGGACAAAAATAACTATAAGCTTGTGCACTTTACCTGCTAAATCATGGCAACTCATCTACAGTACACTAGGAATCATGCTCACCAATCCAGACCATCCAAATTACAACCCCGTCATGGATGAACAAAGGTCGAAAAAATCACTGTCTGGGCAATGTTAACCCTACAATTTTCATCCTAATGGACTACTGAAAAGAGAAAGTCAATTCATCGAGCAAATCAAATGCTCCATCAGCTTAAGGATCAACGAATTGGATGGTCTGGATGGATCAGCACACACCAAAGCTTACATGGATAAATTGCCACGCTTAGTAATATGTGGAATAAACAGTAAAAACTTCCGAGGACTCGCTAAGCTTTTAAAAAAAGTGATATGTGAAGTTATTTGATACTCTAGCAGAGTATGATGGATGATACATTCACATTTACATATGTACATGTGGCATATATGTGACTCAAATTAAACCTTCCAAATCATGGAACCAACCATAAATAGGTTATAACTTAAAAATAATATTACTTGAATGGATGCATTCTCTTATTTATAAAAGTTTGTTCGTTGAATCTGAATCGTCGATTAGTTTTCATTTTGACCATCCATCAAATACCAACTAATCAATCAACAAAGGCATCACTATGGTAAAAAATTGTTATTTTATAAACCATCTAAAGTTAAGCAGGAGTCATGAACTAGGCCGCTTTCTTTGAGATAGTGTATCAAGAGATTGAGAAAAAGGTGGGTTAGAGCTTGCTCCTGATGTGTATGCACATATCCTAGAGCATGGTGAAAATATTTTTCAATAGCAGTTGGTGATGGAATGCTTTATATGCACTCCCCACACCTAGTCCACTTTCCATGTGGGTTTATCCTTTCCTGATAGTAAGTCATTAAGAAGGTTTTCCAAAGCTTTTACAACCTGCAGAAAACATGGAATTATTTTGAAATACACTAAGAGGACCCACAATCTGAACGGTTTAATTTGAGTTACACATGCCACTATATCAGTTTTTCTCAAATGATATAAAGGTCTTAGATGAAATCGAGACCTACACAATCTTTGGGCTTATCCATCCTTCATACTCATCTTCAAGTGCTTGAGGCAGATCATAGTGGAAGAGGACAATATGTGGTTGAATTCCTGCAATGTGGAGCATACACCAAATTACGCATTACAATATCCAAATTGGTAGTGTATACATTCGATGATCCTGCAGACTATCGTATTATTTGTTCCATAAGTGCATATTTTTCTCTATAAATAATGGGGATGTAAACCCTAACCCTAATTCCATAAAATTTACATGTTGTTCATGTTAAGGCGATGGAGCCATGATATACTCACGTACAATGTACAATTATGTGAAACCTAGTTCCATTAAGCTTTGTCATGTGCTCTCTTGTGTGGTCGATATAAGGGGAGGATAGGTAGAGAGAAGCATCATTCTTTTGGAGTATTCCTTGGAGGGAGGGAGAGAGAGAGAGAGAGAGAGAGAGAGAGAGAGAGAGAGAGAGAGAGAGAGAGAGAGAGAGAGAGAGAGAGAGAGAAGCCTTGTATATTTTTTCTCTTGTTTTAATGAAGAAGAAAGGTTTGTATTGCTACCATATAGACATAAGTATATTGCAGAACCATGTAAATATTTGTGCCTCTGCCTTTTGGGCTTTGATTTGGTTCTTTTTATTTTGTAGTTTTGCATTGCTTGCATCAATGGTATAGTATACTGGTGTTTTTCTACAACAATTCCATGAATTTTACACAAATCAAATGGCCAAAGCTTTTACCTTCAGGAAGATATCTTCAATGGTCCACATTTCATGGGCCACCTTGAAAAATCTAGACCATCACATTAATATTACCATCCAATCAATAACAAACAAAAGTATTCGATCAAAGTTCCAATAATCTATGTGAATGGTTCATTTGATAGAGTTCACTTCTCCAACCCAAGACCTCAATGTTGAAACTTGAAACGCACCAACTCTACCATTGACCTCACTACTGTAACATGTCTCGAAGGAACCATTTTGATCATATCATCATAACCATCCATCTGTGGCTTGGCAAACCCAAGATTGTGAGAGGCCAATGTTGGGATCACTATTTCCAAAAGCACCATGGTATCCTAAGAGTGCTTCCCTAAGGACTACATCCCTCTGCAAAATCAAAGGCTAAAAATGCAAGCATTGGAGATAAAGAGGCATGAATAATGCCATTGGAAGTTGGAACATGTCTGTATGGTAGTTGCTAAAATTGCAGCTGGGTTGGACTTGGCCCAAACCCACCTATTTTCACCAGGTTTGGACTGAGCCTAGTGTCATATGGATTGTTCTTGGCCTGATTTTTGGACCCAATAAATTAATGGGTTGGATTTGATCTGGACCCACATCAGACAGAGTTGGCCTGTTTATTTGTCCCCCCTAAATTAAGGGACTGCCCAAGCATGGAGAAATAAGGGTGGTAATCGTCCCAGTAGCCTGCTTGACCCAGCTTTGGGCCGAGCTTGACCAACCAGATTGACCGTGGGCCGGGCAGGTCTCACATGCATGGCCCGATCAATTTTAGCCCGACCCAATCCAGGCCAGCCCAACCCTACTATATGTAAGTGTTATATCCTACAATCCATGTACAACGAATGCACACCATTTGTTTCATTCCTCTGAAAAATAACTATTTCTTTATGCATGCATAGCCTATCTAACCAACGAAAAGATCAGAACAATTCAAGTGAGAAATAGGAATTTGAACAATTTTCTAGTCGAACCGGTGGGGTCGGGTTAGGCTGAGGCCCAACCCATTTTGGGCTTGGTTTGGGCCTGTTGTGTAAGGCCCATGCTAGGATTGGGCCCAGCTTGGGCATTGGTTCTCAAGTGTCAGGCCAGGCCAGGGGCCTAGCCTTGCCCGCCTGGCCCAGCCATTGCCACCTATATGCAAAAACCTCAATAAAAATGTTTACAAAGCCGAACTGAGTCAGCCGCGTCCAATCAAGCCCAGGCCTAAAAATCAAGATAAGCCACTAGCGTGGTGGGTGCAACAAGAAGCCTGACTATTAGTTACAAACCTTACCATGGCGGATAAGTTCATTGATGAGGTTATTGTAATATTGCAAGCCCTTCAAATTGACGGGCCCCCTTCCATCTGTAACAAAAATGTATGTAAATTAGAACTACAGATTGGTGTAACATCTTTGATTAGAAAGTAAACAAGGGCTGTCAGATTACATGATCATACTTGGTATAAGCCTGGACCAGGAGATGGAGAATTTGTAGGCATCTAGGCCGGTCTTCTTCATGAGTAGAACATCTTCCTACATGATTCCCCATAACAAAATTTATATGTTTGCATATATTTGTTAAAACATCTTTATAAACACGTCAATCCAGTTTAAATGTACCACGAAGGCTAGACCTCCTACTCTAATACCAATTTGATGCAGGACAATTGACCGCTTACTCTAAAAGCTTAAACTGATAGAACATGGCAAATTAATCCCTTTATCTCACAGCTCAGCCCCAAATCCATGGGTTAGGTCCTAACCATTGATGTGACGAGAGCTAGTGGTGGTTGCTTCAAGATTCTTCAAGATTGGAAGATACTAAACTTTCTATCAATGGCTATGAAAGAACGTTTAAAGGAGATAGTCCATATTAAAATGAAAAGAGTTAAATGATCAAACGATTTAAATATTTTGATATGAGAGTTTATCTTTTGGATATTCCCTGTCCACAGTAAGGCCCATCATATGAAAGGCTTGGATCATTGAAACATGATCCCAGCTTCAACAGCTACTAGTAAAACTCATTTTTAAAAGGGAAGTTTATAAACAAGTATCTATTTATTATGGTATTTACATACCAATACCTTTTTAAAGAGGTTTTCATTATTCTACGTAATTAATTTAAGTATTCTTGTTAAGCACCTTCAGTGAGATTTCACTAAAGGATTGTTCTATTAAGTCGATTAGTTTAGAGACTCGGGGACTTGGACCGACTCGTTCGACCTTCTGTAGAGTCAACCGAACGAGTCACATTAGACTCGGATGAGGCAGACCAAATTGCCCCATTGTTTTAGGGTGATGAACCATTGTTTTATGTCAGTTCGTTATACATTTGTAGGCCTGTAATCCAAGAGATGGAAACTTTAATTATGGAGGCTTTCCAGGAATCCCCCCATCCACAGTAGCACCCATCAAATGAAGGGTCTAGATCACTAAACTACTGGCCCATTTGTATATAGGTGGATTTTGACATTATTATTATTCACTTGCTTATGCATTATAGCCTTATAACTCCTCTTGCCTGAGGATGTACATATGAAATATGGTTCAACCACATTTAAGAAGGAAAAGAATGAATATGTTTACAGGCAAATAGGATATACCTTGTATTTGTGATATTCATTGCATGCTACATCTCCAGTGCTTTTGTCAGGCAACCTCCCTAAAATTCAAAATTTGTCCATAGGAATTTAAGAAACAATAAAAGAAGCAACTCTCATTCTAAAATCTAAATGAAGAAAATAGAAGTGATTTTTTTTAAGACAAAAATTTATTGAGAAAATATTGAAATTACACATAAAAGGACTATGGTATAGACTAGTGGAATGCACTAGAAGAGACGTGGTAGGAGAGATAAAAAGGATTTATGGAGTCACTACAAGACTATCTCGGAATCTATAACAAGCTAGAGACCATAGAACCATGATGGTTTAGGATAATAAAAAAATGCGGTTTGACTTGAATAATCCATATGGTCTACATCCATAGATTCCGAGTAAGGGCGTCGATTATGAAGATGGAATCTATATAAATGTATGGTCTCTACTTTACAAGATTTGGAATTCTTGAGATTTTTAAAGGAACATGCGCGATGTCAAACTTGAACCTTACCGGTCTTAATCTTCCAATGTAGGAATTCTCTCCCCTATCTAAGATGAACGAGTGGAAAGCTCTCGTGTTAGCCCTAATGTAGGGTTGAGTATATGCACGTCCACAGCTAGTGGACCCCACATGTTTATATGCATTATGGAATGAGAAAGATGAGAGAGGGTGATATCTCTCTCTCTCTCTCTCTCTCTCTCTCTCTCTCTCTCTCTCATGCCCATAAGGAGTGGGTGTCCAAGCTCTGAGTTAGGGCTCTCTCCCTATTGGGATCTATTTATAAGAAGGAATTAGGATTAAAGAGGTGTATCACTTACAAGTACTCCACCACCCCACAGTTTTTCATATGTCCACATCATTGGCATGTTGTATAACTGACTTATCCATGCTTGCATGTTTATCCAATCCAACCCTTCCACTACCATAGCCATCCACCAAAGGCCCATTGCTCATGCTAATCAAGAGGTGGACTATCAAATCTCGGCAATTTGATATCATCAACTGCAATGGTCAAAATTAGGGTCGTAAAAAGGTTGGGTTTGGGGCGGGTTTAGGCAAAACTAGACCCGCCCATTTACTAAGTGGGTCTGGGTCCAAATTTTAGACCCAGACCCTTTTATTAAATGTACGGGTCTAGATTGGGTCTGAGTCAACCTCATCAGACCCATTTATAAACGGGTTTGGGTCTGGTAGAGGGAGATATCCACCAAGACCCATTTATAAATGGGTCGACTTTAACTGGTTTGGTTAAGGGATAACCAGACCCACTTATAAACTTTTGCGACCATATGAATGTTTCAACAGTGGTCGTTCAATGCCCACTATTTCCTCTGGCATGGCCCACTTGAGTTTTTTATCCTCTTCATTTTTTGTCTCATGTCCTAAACTGAGCTGGCAAAATGGATGGACAGGCCGGATTTCTCACAAACATCACGGTGGGCCCCACTTAGCATCCCAATGCAAGAACTTCCTGCAAAAGCCTTTCACATGCAATCCGCGTACATCCTAATTCACTAATCCCACCATCTTCAGCGCGTCGATTTGGATTTCGTGGTGCCCCGTATTCTCAGTCGGACATGAGTAGATTTCTCTTTTTTCCATGTTACTTATCAAGGTATACAACCATTTTTACCAGGTTTAAAACCGGGCCTAGACGGGTCTGGGTCTGAATGGGTCCCTTGCAACATAGACCAAACCCGCCCATTTACTAAATGGGTTCAGGTGGTCGAGTCAGGCCTAATATAAAGGAAACCAGATCCAAACCCATTTAGCAATCAGGTCTGTTCTTGGACCCTGACCCACACCATTCAACAAACAAGTCAAGTCTGGGTTGGGTCTAAATGGGTTGGGTTAGGGTACCCCATTGGGTCCACTAACCCATTTACATCCCTAGTCGAAATAAATTGTTAAAAACATTTGTCAAGTCTTTTAAAACTATTTTTTAAGTGTTGGGCCCGGTAGAAAAACCACTTAATGAACCTTCAATCCTTTTGATCTATGGTATAAACAAGTCCTTAGGAAATCAACAGATCCCTTATTTGCTCATGCAAGGATCAATGAGCCCTAATACATGCGCCCGACCACACCCACTTTTATTGGCCACATGGTAGCCGTGTAAAGTAAGCCAAAGCACATATAACTAAGCACTTGATCCTCACGTGTCCTCAAGTATAAGGATTAATAAAATTCTGATGCAACCTCAAGTCAAATCGAGTCCAAGCAAATGGACCCCCAAACTAATGACTTGACATCAATCCACCAATGCAAGTGCCCAACATGGCCAAGCCGA
Source organism: Magnolia changhungtana (assembly GCA_030180095.1). NCBI lineage: Eukaryota > Viridiplantae > Streptophyta > Magnoliopsida > Magnoliales > Magnoliaceae > Magnolia > Magnolia changhungtana. The sequence goes on along the minus strand of JASAUF010000496.1, from coordinate 676,629 downwards.
GATCTTGTATCCATGGCATGCTCACTGATGGGGACATCCCGCGCACGCCGTCCACACGTGCATGCACACCACCCCCCCTACGCTCATACGCTAGAAGAAGGAGGGCCCCACCGTCGATCTGGATCGATGACGACGTCCAGGGAAGGCCTCTTAGGTAGAAAATAAGTTTTTGTTCAAAAAAGTGGGCCCGATAGTCAAGAAAAGCCCATCATGAGATTTCATGATCATGGCCCACTCGTCGGATTGATTTCATATTTTAAGTTTTGCTTATTATTATTATTTAGAACATCGTGAATGCTTTAGATTTCTTTGTTTAGTTTTTATTTTAGTTTACTTCATCGTCAAGTAATAGGTTGCGCACATAGTGTGAGTTTTTAGGTATAGGTTTTTTCTATAAATAGGCACCCCTTGTAGTTCTTTTCATTCATTCAAGATTAATAAAAATTTTACGTTTTTCTACTCTCTGAGTTGTGAAGCCTAATTGGGTGTGAAGCCCTCCCTTCGTCGAAGGGTTAACTACCGTGGTGCGAAGCCACATCTATCCCGATTCGCCCACATCCATCGTCATCTCTACTACTCATCTTTTACCATCCCTTCTTCTCATCTTACCCCATCATCTACACTTCGAATCAATCATCTATTGCAGCAATTCTCCTCCTCACATCAGAATTTCAGAATCTGGCCCTACAAGAGGGCTGAAACTTCGGCAGAGCACCACGCACAAATCGTACATCTGATCGAGCTGAGTTTTGAGGGTCGTGTTGGAGTCCATCCCTGGCTGACTAGGGCCAAGGTGGCCTTTTTCTAAATAGTGGGCCCCACACACGTGCGGTCGTGATCACACGCACATGCATCTAGGCCATTGTTGTTGTCCACACGTGTGGTACTTCTCTAATTCATCTCTCTCCTCTCTTTCACTCCGCTTTCACCCAAAATTTCTAAACCTAACCCTAAATTACTTAAATCTCCAATTTTATGCCCCTTTTCTCACCCCTAACGTTCCCCAAATTAGAATTTCTGAATCCCTTGGATTAGAGACTGATTACTATGCATGCGTGGATGATTATTTCTTATTTTTTAGTAACGTTTGGTTCATAATTTTTATTGATCCAGCCCTATCATGTGTAGGCCTGGACCCGCATAGATTCCCCGTTAATTGAATGTTTGGATTTTCATGTGGGATGTGGAATTCGTGTAATTGTTTCTGATTTGGTATGATCTAAGCCTGAAATCTTGCATATCATATTTAAATTTCATGTCCTGCATCACTCACTCTCATGCGGGCTAGGGCGAAGGCATGCTGACTTTAAGTCGTGCCCAATGGGGGAAGACTTCCATCCTGACCCAAGCTAGTCCCCTCACATTGGTGACCATATCTATCATTATGCAATGATAATAAACTATAAATTTATCCAAAAACTTGTGATAGTCATGGTATAATCGGGTACTAAGATCTATAAACCACAATTCTCCTTAGTCAATGAATGTTGGCTCCAATCTCAAATTCCCATGGACAACAAAAGGAAACACTCCTTAGCCCATATTCATATATGTTTAGGGCCTATTTGGGAGCGTGGATTTGGAACCCCCTGGATTCAGAACCCCCAGGATTAGAAACCCCCTGGATTTGCAATCCTCCCAGTGTGTTTAGCACCCTGGAGTGTGAATCAACTTTAATCCAAAAGTACCTATCCATGGTATATTTACAGGGGTTTGAATTTAATTACTAAATCAACTTTAATATCTCTAATTAGTGAGATATGTAATTTTGATACAATGGTTGTGATAAGCCCGCAGAAATATATTATTTACCCGAAAATGATGAAATTCAAGTCTCAGATGGGCCACAAGCACAAGATCATGTCTGAGTGACTAACCAACGATTTTTAATCGTTGATTTACATGGACAAAGTTTGGACGGTGCTGGACAATGTTTGGATGATGCTGATTTACATGGACAATGTTTGGACGATGTTGATCATCATTAGTAGGCCATGTGCCCAATAGAATGATAGTGTACAGTGACACACATGTTATACCTGCAACTATTGAAATGATTTTAGGTGTAATTCAAGCTCTCACCGTGGATTACAAACCCCCTCAAAGAGGGGATTGGAAACCCCCTAGATTTGAAACCCCCAGTTACTTTATGCTGCCAAACAACCAGGCGATTTGAAACCCCCTCAAATCCCCTCCAATCCTCCAATCCACGGTGCCAAACGACCCCTTAAGGTACTATAACATATTAACTAATGCATGTTAATCTATCCATTTAGGACCCTTGATCATCATGATTTACAGTTGATATCATCATAGTCACATCCACATGGCCAGTGGATTGTGCTCATGTTGTTTTTTCATGTCACAATTAATCTAACGAATCCCTCCAATGCAAACCCCAAACTCTAAAGATCTAGAATACCGAAACAATGGACCTCACTTACACCAATAGTAAACTTGAGTAAACTATACCCATATCCTTGGGTCAAGGATCATATTAAGATGATTTATAGTAGCAGAAAAAGACCAAAAGAAAAAATAGAAACAAGTAACTTACCAGCATGAACAAATGTGTCCCAGACACTGGGAGTCCTTCCATCCTCAGCTGCTGCCCCTTCAACCTGCTTCGATACATTACCATCAACACCTTATACTTGGAGAAAATGTGGAGTTAGCTGATCCTTGGATAAAAGAGAAAGAACACATTTTCCTTTCATAAGATAATCCTTAAATCCACAAGGAGAGAAAATTCTCTAAAAAATATAAATAAAATTGATACTATTGATGAAAAGTGATATTTATAATGCAAGTGATGGTCATTAAGCAAAAGAAGCCCCAAACTCTTAATTTGATCGACAATAGAAACTTTCTAAAATAGTAAAAGAAATTACTAAAAATAGTAAGAAGGCATGTAAGTCAACAAGAGCTTGTAAACAACTTCTCATGTGACTAAAATAAAAACCTTGGACGACAATTGGACTCTTAAAACCCTAAAAATAGAGAAAATTGAACTAAAAATTAATAAGTCTTAACTTCAAACTCAAATTTGGACCCTTAAAACTAAAAAGGGTTTTGGCACACGAGTCTAATCCAGTGGCTGGATTCCACGGTTACATCCTTAAATTGATTTAAACCGTTCATGTTCTCAATACCACCTTAGAGAAGTCATATTCATATAGTCATGCTTCTCGGTGATCTTGACCATTGAATCTTGGATTTGAATACAAGCCGTAAAATATCCATCTTCATGCATAATCGCCCGTTCAACATATATTTTGGTACCATGACTTGAGGTAGTAGATTCCAAAATATGAACGATTCAAATCATCATTTAAAATGCAATATGGGATTGAAAACTAGCCACCTTACCATACTGCGGTACTGGCCCACCATGCCATGGCAAAAACCAAATGAAAATTTTCCAGTGCTCCTCTTTCAAAAAACAAGCATAGACTAATCAAATTTTGGGACTCTTAACTTGGCCACACTAAGCTCCACAACTTAGACAGTCCATTCTGAGTTAATGTATGCCATGTGTGCAATTTCTGAGTGCCTGTGTAGCAAGTGTCATACCCAAGCATAAAATAGCTCAAAAACGATCAAGTGTTGTCCAAGCAATAGAAGTTATGTGATGGGGACATCACGCACACACGCACATGCACGCCGCCCCCCCTACGCACGTACGCAAGGAGGAGAGCCCTACCGTCAATTTGAATTGATAACGACGTCCAAAGAGGGCTTCCTAACTAGAAGACGGAGTTTTGGTTCGTTAGAGTGGGCCCAATAGTCAAGAAAAGCCCATCATGGGATCTCATGATCGTGGCTCACTAGTCTGATTAATCTCATATTTAAGATTTTTCTTATTAATGTTATTTAGAGTATCATAGACGGTTTAGATTTCTTTGATTAATATTTATTTTTGTTTACTTCATCGCCAAGTAATAGGTTGCACACATGGCGCAAGTTTTGGGGTATAGGGTTTTCCTATAAATAAGCACTCCTTGTAGGGTTTTTTATTGATTGAATATTAATAAAAATTCTGCGTTTTTTCTATTCCTCTGAGTTCTTGAGTTGTGGAAATTCAATTGAGTGCGAAGCCCTCCCTTCATCAAAGGGCTAACTACCGCAGTACGAAGCCACATCTATTCCGATTCGCCTCCATCTTCTACCATTCATACTTCTCATCTTGTATAATCATTTACGACTCAAATCCGTTCTTCATTGTAACGGTTTTCCTCTTTACAACAGAATTCCAGATTCTGGCCCTACAGGAGGGTCGAAACTTTGGCGGAGCACCACGCACAAACCGCACGCTAGATCGCCATGAAACTCAGAGGTTTTGAAGCCCTCCCCTGGCCGACTAGAGCTAAGGAGGCGCTTTTCGCATTTGACGCCCCCTCGCATGTGCAGCCAGGCCCCTGCGCAAGGGCAACAGGCCTGGCCCGCTATCCGCGTGCGGAAGCTGTCTCCAGTTTCAAATTTCCTGCCTATTTCACTCCCCTCGTACATATTTTTCCTAACCATAGATTGTATTACTTTCAATTTATTTGCCCCTTTTTCTAATCCTAGGGTTCTCTGAATTGAAACTAGTGAATCCCTTGGATTAGGGACTGGTTGTTGTGCATGTGTGGATGAGTTTTACTTCCCTTTGAGTACCGTTTGGCTCATAATTTTTATTGATTCAATAATGCAGGGGCATTTTCACACTGGGCTCGATTGGGGTCGCCTGTTGGATGCAGAGGCACACTCGGGGTGGGTAACTCATGCGATTTGGGGCCCACAGGGGAAGTCTCGTGTTCGAGACTCCTTACCAGGGGTGATTAATGCGCATTTCACACCGGACTCGAGTGGGGTAGCCCGTGGGATGTGGGAACACACTCAGGGTGAGCAGCCCATGTGATTTGGAGCCCACGAAGGGGCTTCGGCTGAGGTCCTAACCCATAAGATGTGGGGCATGAGCTATGAGATAAAGGAATTAATTCGTCATACTCTAAAGTTTGAGTTTTTAGAGCAAGTAGTTAATTGTCCTGCATCAAATTGGTATCAAAGCGGGAGATCTCGTGTTCGAGACTCCTCACCGAGGGTAATTAATGCAGGGGCATTTTCACACTGGGCTCGAGTGGGGTCGCCTGTTGGATGCAAGACATGTGTAGGCTTAGACCCGGGTCGCCTGTTGGATGCAGGACGTGTAGGCTTAGACCTGCACAAATTCCCCTTGCTTGAATATTTGAACTTTTATGTGGGATGTGGAAATCTTAATTTTCATGTCCTACATCATTATGGTGCTCCTAGTTGGACACTTGGACAATCCGATCAATTAATCTGGAGGTTCACACATTTGACGGTATACAATATGAAAATTACACCTCCATATTGCAGTGGTCTGATGATTCTAACCATCAGATCGATAGCCTATAAATGGACGGTCAAGATTGTTTACAAAAGAACAAGACTAATTAGCGATTTGAGCCATCTAATCATTATGGCCCATTATGGATTAATTACGGTTCTGGATAATCGCATTCATTAGAAATACCAAAAGACCTCATTCATAACTTGGAGAACAAGTGGCTATGAAAAAGCATTCCAACGTATAAACGGATTAGATCATCCAATCCATGTGGCTTTCACAAAGTAAACCATAAAAAGCCTGTTGAACCTAATAGAAGGTCCGGATTGATTGATTAGATTTTTCCAAGAATCCTGACGCAACTAGGAGCATTATAACTTACTGTATCGTGAGAGCACTTGGGTCATTTATCTTATCATAGGGTAATTTTTTAATATAGACCCCACCTTTTATACTCCTCCCTTTTCTCAACCGACCCTAAACTTACCTTACCAAAGAAGACTCCTGTTGTACGAACAACCTACTTTCAGATGAAGTTACCCTTCCTGTTTCACCTATTCTTACCTGAAACCGAGGGGTATATTCGTCTGAAACCCTATTTCCAGGACAACTTACTTTCGGATGAAATTACCCCTCCTTTTTCACCTACTCTTACCTGAAACCGAGGGGTATATTCGTCCAAAACCGAGGGGTATATTCGTCCAAAACCCTATTTCTGTAACCTTAAAATCTACTTTGGTGATAAAAACTTGCGGCGTCAAAAAAGAAATTTACATATAAACACAGCGTCTACATTGCTAAATTTTTCCTTATCATATTCCTACCAAAACTAATAACCAACACGCAGACTTACAAAAACATGTGGTACCGTACCACCTTTTCCACCAACATGCCACGTGTGTAATAAATCGGTGACATGAAGAAGATAGATCCCACCATGAATATCACCCTTCATGAAAATCAGGTTTATATTCAAGCTGGGTGGGTCCAACCTCTATATCGACTCAGACCGTCGGTCCATCATTACGAAGTTAAGGACCATTTTGATAAGTGAAACAGCCTTATTTTTGTGTCAGACGAACTTCACGGTGGGACATACCATTTTCATGGGTATGCTGAGATGCCCGTGAAAAATCCACTCCGTCCATTAGTTTCTCAACCTCTCAATAAGACACCACGACATAAATCAGGCAGATTCAAACTCATGCGGACCATGGAATGGAAATGTCAGCCGTTGAAAACTTCCAAGAGCTCGTCATGATACTTATATGCCATCCAAACCGTTCATAATGTTATTAACACTACAATAAGCTGTAAGCATGAATATCATATTCATTCAAAACTTCTACGGACCCAGCAAAGTTTCCAATAGCAGGCGTTCAATCCACGTTGTTTCCTGTCATCTGGCCCACATGAGTTTTTGATCTGCTTATTTCTCGTAGTCCCAGCCTATTGTAAGGTTGAGAAGCTAATGGACGGAGTGGATTTTTTTAAGAGAATCTATGTGAGGCCCATGTAGTTTCAGAGCACGGGAACTTCCTGTGGCCGGAGGCACAGGCATCCGCGTCAGTGAGCGAACTCGTCGAGTCCCGGGTAACTGCTTAGTCTGTGAGGCCCTGACAGTGGGCCCATCTATGTATGTGTTGCATATCCATGCCGTCCATCAGTTTCTCCAGTTCATCCTAGGGCATGGTTCCAAAAATAACGCAGATCTAAATCTCAAGAGGATCACACAATATGGATTGAATGCCCACCGTTAAAAACTTCTTGGAGGCCCCAAACGTTTTGGATCCAGCTGATATTTGTGTTTTCCCTTCATCCAGGCCTATGCGGATGGAAAACAAACATTATGGTTTTTAACGATAGGCATCCAATGACCACTGTTTCCTGTGGTTTGGTCCACTTGAGACGGAGGATAACACACCAGTGGTCAGGAGGGGCTGCAGATAGCACACCGCACCTCATCTAATCTGCCCATCAACAGACGGAGATAACACACCAGTGGTCTGGATTGCCACACCATAGGCCCACTTTTCAAAGCTGAATGACACGTGTGTTTGGTAAAAAAATGCAGGCCACGTATCTTTGACTGGGGCGTACACGAACCGAGCTAGCTCGGTTAGGTCGCTCGACTCGACTCGAAAAAGCTCAATTCGAGTCGGTTCGAAGCTGAGTTCGGGTATTTTTTAGCTCGAAAACGAGTTCAAGCAAAGCCCCAGCTTGACTCGACTCGGATGGAACCAGTTCGGTGACTCAGTTACTTCACCATTGATGTTGCTCGCTAACCGTTTGTTAAAAAGACTCAACGGAAATGTCGCTGGTGGCAAGGAAGGTATGCATTCTCTTTGTTTTTTTTGGTTTTTATGTTTTTTTTTGAAGTCATGCTAGTATTAAAGAGAAAAGGAAAAAGATGTTTGATAAAATACCGGTAAAATCATTGCCACTGTTTGTAAAACAGTGAGATGTTGAAGTTGCAATTCAGATGTTTATGGAAATGCCTCAATGGCAAACTCGGCTCAATCTTGGCTCGAACTCAGCCTGAGCTGCTGACCAAACCGAACCAAGCTGGCCAGTCAGGAGAGGACCGAGCCGAGTTTGAGCTGAGGTCAGCCAGTGGCCAAGCTGAGTCGAGCTGGCCGTACATCGGTTCGACTCAGCCAGTGGCCGAGCTGAGTCAGCCAGGGCCCGTTTGGCCGGTTGGATTGGAAGGGATTAGATGGTAGTGGAAGGGATTGGATGGTAAATCCCGGAAATGGCCGGGCGTGCCAAACAGTGTAGGTGATCTGATCCAAATCCGATGGATCTTCAGACAATCCACTGACAACACCATCATTACCTTTAAATCCCATCCAATCCATCCTAATCCGTTGAAATTAGCCTGCGACGTGTTTGGTTCGTGGGATTGGAAGGGATCCGAAGCTTTAATCTCCGGATTGGTTGGGCGTGCCAAACGGACTGGATGTATCAATCCAGGGATATAGCAATCCCATGGATCTCAAGACAATCCGCTGACAACACCATCATTACCTAGAAATCCACGCCATCCATCCTAATACCATTCACTCCCTTCCAATCCACCCGGCCAAACGGGCCCCTAAATTCTTTGTTAGAGAGAGAGAGAGGATTTAAGGAGAAGGTCTCAGCTAGTCCAAGCGGCTGGACCATAAGTAACCGTCCATCCAGAAAATACCTTCCAACCTTTCATGTTTATGCAACATCCAACCCGTCAATTAGTTCTTCCCCACCATGACGATCACCTTACTCACCAAGTGGACCATAATTGTGTTTCTTTCTCAACGGCTAGATCTTTTCTACAGTGTGGCCCACTTCAAGAGTGAAAGCAGCTGATTTTTGCAGAAGGTGATCTTCATGGTGGAACCAACCTATTGGAAGGGTTGGATGTCGCACCCAAAAGATAATTTGAAAACCATTCACTGGGTGGACCGTAAATTATGGTCCAACCGGTTGTACTTGAGAACTCGGATTTATATACACAGTCATGGATCGACCATGCCCCCAATCCTTCATCCTAGCCGTCCAATTCATCCACTTATTGTAGCAGCTATCTGCACTCAAATGGAAAAGACCCAAGTTGGACGGCTAGCATCTTCCAATATGGAATACTGTGGGGGCATGACCCATCCATGGCGGCTCGCATCACATGAACGGTCTGTATAACTGAATCATGGGCCCCACAAGTAGAAATTGAGAACCGGAGTACAGGATCGAGTATCCGTCGTACACGAATACATAGATGCGTACCTGATAAGCCGAGGTTCCAGCCCCAAAAACAAAGCCTGGTGGGAATTCATTTCTGCTGAGTTTAGCTTCGTTTCTGCCAAAACCAAATTCCGCTAAATTTAGCAGAAGAAACAGAGAAAAGAGTTTCATGCGACCGAGAGAGAGAGAGAGAGAGAGAGTCCTGCTAGAATGTGCTAGAATGTGTGAAGAAAGAGCCCAACCACCCCAGAAGGTTTGCTAGCAAGGCTCGCGCTAGAGACTTGCTCAATCTGCTCGCCCCTTGTGCCCCATCAGTTGATGATCGAGACCGTTCATCAGGAATTAATCGTTGTCGATAGTATATATGCGAAAAAAAAAAAGACTTGGAAGACGTTGTAGTCCGTGCGGAGTTGTTTGGAAAAAACGGTACAGAAAAGCATTTTTCTAGTTTACCTTCTTGTGGACCGTTAACCTCTGATAAGTTAAAAGTTTTCTTTGCGGGTTTTAGGTCGTATAGATGCCAAACTTATAGATGAACGGTCTGGATCATCACTGAAAAAATAAAGAGATGACGAGCGGTTAGGACATAAATCATTGCGGGCCCACGTAGACAGACACGTCGGACGGGGATTTCCTGCGAAAGCCTTTCGCTGGAAGTTCCTGCGCTGGGATACTAGGTGGATGTTTTTCATAAATCCACCCTGTTCATCTGTTTCCTGAAATCATTTTAGGACATTATACAAAAAAATTAGATGGATACAAAACTCGAGTGGACCGCACGAGAGGAAACAGTTTTGATTCGGTCACCACCGTTGAAACATTTTTAAGGCCATAAAAGTTTCTTATCATGTTAATTTTTATTTTTTGGTGTTTTCACTTCATCGCAGTGGGAATGACCTTATAAACCGTTTGGATGGCATATAAAAATCAAGGTGGAGTACAGGAAGGTTTCAACGGTAGAAAACTCTTTCCCCAATTTTCCCTCTCGTATGGTCCACTTGAGTTTTGAATCCACATCATTTTCTGTAGAACGTCCTAGAATAAGCTCGGAAAACGGATGGACAGAATGGATTTATTACAAACATCACGGTGGACCCCACCCAGCATCCCAGCGCAGGAACTTCCTGCGAAAGGCTTTCGCAGGAAATCCGCGTCCAGACACGTAGCTATTACCAGTGTCGTCATGCAGTTCGCGTCGGGAAGCGCGGTCACGTGGGTGTCCTTTTTCGAGCGCGAATTAGATACTGACAAGGCTGGTATCCAAATGGCCACTGAAGTGACGTCACCAACTTTCGTGGACCCGATGTATTTGTTGTAGCCATACCGTCCAACTATTTTTAGATATCGTTTTATAGCATTGTAAAAGAAATGAGGTAGATCTAAAGCTAAAGTTGACCCACCACAGAAAAAAACCGTGGGATCAGTCACACCCACCGTTGAAACATTTATAGGCCCACCCTCATGTATTTTTTGACCCAACATATTCATAAGTTAAAATAGATATATACGAAGAAAACAAAAATATAAGCTTGATCGGAAACTACTGTAGCCCCGGAGAAGTTTGGAACGGTGATGTCACTGTCTCCACTGTTTTCTGTGGTGGGTCCACTTGAAATTTAGATTTATATCATTCTTTTTTCTCATGCGATAAAACGATCTCTCCATGGTTGGGCCGCAGAGCTTAGTGAAGTCACTTCTAGCGATTTGGCTACTGACCTTGTCAGTGTCTAATCCGCGCCTTACTTTTTATTGAGAGACCCGATCCACCGTGGTGGGTAGGACTCGTGACTGTAGGGCTCAAAATGATACATTTTCCTCGAGTCTACACTGTCCAACCATCTTGAAAGCTCATTTCATGGCATGATTTTAAAAATGAAGCTGACTCGAGTCTTTGGTGGACCACTCCATAGGAAATAGTTGCGGTTGAATCCTCACCATTAAAAATTTTATGGATTCCACCTGAATGTTTACTTACTATCCAACCCGTTGATAAGGTTACAAACACTTAGATGAAGAGACCACATAAATATCATTTTGATCCAAAGCTTTTGCGTCCTACAAGAAGTTTTTAAGGATCAATCGCCACTGCCATAGTTAATCTGAGATTTAGAATGCTTTATTTTTTGGATCATGCTCTAAAATGAGCTTTTAAAAAAGATGAACGGCATAGATATAATCACATATATCACACTTGGCACCACAGTCAAGGTCCCACCCCACCTTGGTGTATCCGGGGTCTCACCTCATCCGTTCCCTGTTTTATCTGGGAGTAATTTCCAACTGTACGATTCATATATGGCCCACCAACCTTTTCACGCCCACTTGCTTTTTACCTTCCAATAATAAGCCCCAGATGTACGGCCCCATTTATCAAGTCGACAATGCCCCGGCTTTCCTTCCGGAGGCGGATCGCCTAGCGCTCGAAGGCGAGCGCAGACGCTCCTCGAACTCCGGGTTGTACGAACGGTTCAAAAGGGCCGCGGATTGGCTACTCCCCTGACACCAGCCAAGATGGTCGGTGCTCCGTGGGACCCACCATGATGTATGTGTTTCATCCATGCCGTCCATCTATTTTGATGGATCATTTTACAGTATGAGACCAAAAATGAGGTATATCCCAATCTTAAGTGGGCCACATTACATGAAACAGTGTTGAATGAGTGTAGACCATTAAAAAACATTTTGTGGCCATAAAAGTTTTGGATCAAGATGATTTTTGTTTTATCCCTTCATCTGGGGCTGTATGACCTAATCAACATATTAGATGTCAAATAAACAGTATAGTGGGCCTTAGGAGGATTTTAATGATGGATGTCCAACCACTATTGTTTTCATGTGGTGTGGTCCATCTAAGATATATATACCTCTAATTTTTTGTATCAAGCCATAAAATGATCTATAAAAATAGATGAACGGAATGGATGAAACAAATACATTATGGTGGGCCCATAGGGGCTGGTGTCAGGGGTAGTAGCTAATCCATTTCCATTCAAAAGATATCAAAGTTACATGGCCCCACAGTTATGTATTTATTATATCAACGTTCATCCATATTTGGAGATAATTTCGGAGTATTATATTAAAAAAAAAAAAAAAAAAAAACCGCACCACAAAGAGCAGCAGGAAAATTGATTTTCACTGTTAAAAATTTTGTAGGGCCCACCATAACATTTATTTTCCATCCAATCTATTCATAAGGTCACAAAGACCAGGACGAAGAGGAAAAACAAATTTCATAATGATCCAAAACTTCTGTGACCCCTAAAAGGGTTTTAAGGGTAGACGTTTAATCCAAAAGGGTTTTAATGGTAGACGTTTAATCCACCACTGCCTTTTACAGTGTGGTCCGCTTGATAGCTAGATCTATCTTATTTTACGTCTCAAGCCTTAATACGAGTTCGCCAAATAGATAGGCGATTTGGATATAACACATACTCATAATAAGACCCATAAAAAGCCGGGTTTAAATTTTTTTTTTTTTTTTTAAAGCGCCAAGATCCTATAGCTACGGATAATAACTGTAGCCATAGTCCATAGTGCCATATATAAGAAGTACAAGTCAACTCGGTCAACCCCGAGTCACTGTCCCACTGACTCGGTCGACCAGGTTGACCCGGTCAACCCCAACTCGCTGTCCAGCTATTGAGATCGGCCCAGTTGGAGTCAACCGGATTAGAGCTGCGGTTACCTATGGCTACGAATTATAACCGTAGCCATAACCGTCGTTGTAACACCCCGAAGTTTTCAATATCTGAGTATTAAAAATCCTTGAGTGTTACCATGAAGTTTAACTTGATACGTACATGTATACGACATCAACCTAGCTATCATGACCTTACATCCATTCCCCGACACTAATCTATCCATTAGGAATTATCTCCACTTATAGATCAAGCCATCTGACCCTTAAATTTCAAAACAAGGTCATTCGTTGCATGATTTGACATAAGAACTTTTTCTTGAACAGAATGACGAAGAAACTCCCTATCCATAAGGATTTAGATATACGTTCTTTTGTAAGAATTTCTTAGAAACGTACCTATAACCATGTGGGGATATTAGATTTTCTAAAACTCACAAATCGGCAATAATTATGAAAACGCCATTGACCTATACCCCTGATCACTCCGAAAACCCACTTTGTGTTCACCCATTCACAAAACTGACCATACATCCACCCATATGCATGGTTAGTGTGTTAACCATAAAGCTTCCTTATTTTTAACAAGTCACCCGACCGTCCATCAGGTTTGGATCCGCCAAATGGGTCATTCGAATATCAGGATGAATCAGTCATTATGAAGATCTTCGGGTTTAAGTCCAAACTACCTGGTAACTTGTCAATCGGAGGTGTACAAATGTTATTTTAAATTACGGAGTGGGTAAGCCACTAAAGGAGCATCTTGGACATCCTTGGGAAATCGGGGCCCAAACTGGACCAATGGAAAGAACATGAAAAATGAAGAATGCCCGCCGCCAAATTTCAAGAAATTCGGGTGGCGCGCTCCAACGTAATGGATGTCGAAAGCTGGTTGAGAAATGGATGGCAAGATTGTAAATATTCAATGTCATTACATACTACCGTTGAAGCTAAAACATATTGTGCAGCCCACCCGATCAACGGATCTGTTCTATTTTCATACCCTTATCCTAGTAGAGTGTGTTCGACACGATGAACAAAGCGGATCGTGAGACTAAAAATAGTGCAATTCACTCCACACAAAATGAATTAATTCACGTCAAATAACAAATTCTCACAAAGACGTGCATGGGGTTTCAACGGTATGAGTAATTCACACACTTATGTGGCGCACCTGGAACTCAGATCTAATTCATACTTTGACCCATGTGCCAAAACATTATGACAAAGGTGGTGAAGGGAGTTGATTTTCTAGAAGGCAACCACAAATGGCCCCTCCACCTATTTTGAGCAGTAACATGGTTTCATGTTCGTTTTAAGTGGGTTTCACGCACATGCTTTTGCAACGTATGGCCCACCTGAAGCTCAGATGGACTTCAAATTTGGACTCGTGGGTCAACATGACCAGACCCAACTACTGAACGAGATGGATTTTGACAATAACATCGGGGTAGGACCTACCTGATTTTGCCCCCATGAGAGCCAAGATGTTACGTGAAATCAATGCACGTAACCAACTTCCCTAGTTCAACGACAACACAGTCCCACGTAGTACTTGGATATGTTTCATATTTTAGCCCCTTGGACCTTTCCAACCATTGACGTTCAATTTTAGGGTGATCCGACTATCGGATCAACATAACCGACACCTAAGGATCTTGATTCGGTTAGCACGGCCCACCTGAGCATTTGATCTGCCACACCTTCGATCAAGATGACCTAGTTGAGACATGGAACATCATGGACGGGGTGGATTTCCCACCAACATCACCACGGGCCTCACATTAGTGTGAATGTACATAGGTGCTAAAGCACCTGCGGTGCGTTGGATGACCCAGCTCAGTCAAACAAGTCTGACCCTTGTTCTCCCGTGAAAGGAAAGAACTCCCTTTCCGTTCTTTTTCTTCCAGCGAACATACGTCCGTCCGTTTTCTTCGATGGTGGCCCACCAGTGGGACCCATCTTGATAATCTAAACCGTCCATCTAACTTAATAGGTAGGCTCGACCAAAACCCCACTGTTGTATCCGATTTTTCGGCATGTGTGTCCACACAACAACTAACACAAGTAGGACCCGAAAGCACACAACTTCTGAAAATGGAAACATTTCTCACCGCCAACTGTTGCAATCCGTATGAGGATCTATCCTCCAATCAGAGACCTCTATTTCAGACGGGTCCTGACCATCCACGTGCCACTCACGTGTTAGGGCCTTCTATGCAAAACCGACGCTCAAAACCACCATGATACCAGCTGTTTTGAGAAAGCTGGGCGTTGGGATCAAATCCCAACCTTTCATTCGCATCTAAGGGACCTTAGATCGTTAGGGCTGCTATAAAGGGGAGAAGAATAGATAGGTTTTCTCCTCTGGTTGCAGTTGCCATGAAATATCCGACGTTTCCTTCTGCCAGCAAACCCACCAACCAAACCCTCTTAGAGCTTTGATAGAACCTATCCACAAGCTTCTAAGACCCATACGAATCCTCTAAAAGGACCGAATTGGGGGAAGAAGCTGACGTTCACAATCTGCCACTAATGGCGGGTCATCTTCCTTGTTGAAAGCTCAGCCGTTCATCCCTGTTGCTGCCTCTAATCTAAGATCAGTTGCTAGGTGGGCCATCTCTACCATGGTCTGTGCAGGTCGATGGAGAAAAGAAGAAGAATATGGAGAGAAAGAAGGGAGAGGGAAGGAAAGGGTGGTGAGACTGTTGCACCACACCACCGTACCGCACTCCCACTCGAGCTCAGGCCAAGTCGGACCGAGTCTGTGGGTTCGGACTTGCTCCTGGCCTTGCAAGAGCTCCAACAGATGAAGAAAGAAAGAGAGAGAGAGAGAGAGAGAGAGAGAGAGAACGAAAATGAGTGAGGGAGAGAATGGTTGCTGTCTCGTTGCCGGCTTCATGCGGCACTAAGTCGACTCAGCTCGACCGAGGCTAAGTCAGGTTAGGTTTGATGACCTTGGCTGGATACTTCCAGCAACAACAAAAGAAAGAAAGACAAAAGAGAGAGAGAGAGAGAGAGAAGAGAAGAAGGTAGGATAGAGAGAGAGCGGATTCGGACTCAACTCGCTGCCAGTCCGAGTTTACTGACTCGGTTTTCTTCCTTAAGCTGAGTCGAATCGCTGGGCCGAGTCATGTGAGCTAGGGCTACTAACCATGTGAATTGGGCGTGAGTTTGGCCTACTCCAGACCTTGTGAAAGGCCAGGGAGAAGGAAGGAAAGAAGCAAATAGTATGGAAGGCGGGAAGGGAGAGGGTTTGGGTTGTAGGTTACTACTAAGTCAACTCGGCTCGAACCAAATCAACAAGGTGAGTCAGCACTTCCTTCCTAAAATAAACCCATATCAGTGTATTGTTATCATTGTTGCCACCATTTTTATTAAGATTATAAATATTAGATGTAGTTAGTCAATATTGGATTATTTATGCTCAAACTAGATATCATAAACAAGACTGTAATTATTAGGTGGCATTATTTTAATTGTTGCTCTTGAATAGCAGCATTAATAGTGTACCATAATACTTATTATCATAAAAGTTATTGGGGTCATGTTAGCTAACGATAATCGCTAGAATCAATGGCAGTTTTGCAATTATTAATATCATTAGTATAGTGAATAATCGCACATCAATCGGCATATTAAATCCTATAACTTATCCTAGACCTAATTAATCTAAACCCTAGACCTATACTTAAAATGTAAATGGCAAGTTAAGGTTGGACCTAATTGTAGAATGTCATAATTCATGGTAGATCCTAATTCATTAATGATAACAATTATCATTAGCATCAGAAAATATTCTTCATTTCTCTTATGAGATTAGTATAATACTTGTTAATGTAATTATTAATATTAGCCCTTATTATATTTTTATTAGTAAATATTCCATTATTATTACCCATATTATTTAAAGGATGGTTGGTCGTTATAAGAATGTTAGATAATGTTGGTACATCTAAATGACCTACGAACCATCATTATTCACATTGATGGATTAGTACTCCTATTATGAATATTATTTAATTCACTGTACAATAATAATAATAATAATAATAATAATAATACAGGATTCAAATCCTAGAATCTAAAGCCTATGACTAAACCCTAGTGTGAAGCCCTAACTCTATACCAAAATCCTAAAAGTAATCCAAACCCTAGGTAGTGTGTAGCGCTTGGATCTAATTGTACCAGTTCCTGATTTATGATAGGGATTGATTTTAAGAGAACGAGCATTCCCTAGCGATGCTGGTAGGCGACACGAATGATGAGGTGATGATTCTTCCCCTTGAGTTTTCCATCTTCTCATTAGCTTAACTTATAGTTTTTATTTTAATTTATAATTGATCGATATCACCATTTTATAATCACATGTATTAATTGTTGGAACTGAATTATTATATTACATGCTTAATGTTTATCCTACATATTTATCTCATGCTTGTGGATTACTTATGGATTGCTTCTGGGATTTAAACTGGTACATTAGTGGGAAACCCCGACCTATGAATGTACACCCATACTTGGAATGTAACTCGATCAATGGTGATTGCAATGGACCTTTGATCTAGTGGTTATTTAATAGTTAGCTAAATGGATCATTGATGTGAGCCTACCATCCAGGGTTTTTGTGACTAAGTGGTTTTCAAGGATGGTTTTTGATCGCATGGTGTTGATACTCGCCCTATGTGGCTTATTTTAATAATTGCCCTATGTGGCTTGTTCTTATATTGGCCCCACGTGGCTTTATTTTGGTATTTTCCATATATGGGTTCGATGTTTTACACCATGGAACCATGCAATGGTAAGCACTACATACTGTAATATGATTGGCCACTAGTCGATGGGTTTCTATTAAACATCCTAAGATGGTAGTCTCATGAGCCAGGGAAGTGGTATGGGACCTATGCCCGAGCTGTTGGCCTACGCTGGGTTCTGAGCTCCCCGTAGTGACCTTTGAGCTTATTAAACATGTTGGTTGTAAACGGATTAATAACGGTTGGGCTAATCATGCATTCATAGCATTCGGGCGATGACGGGTGGCTAATTCTGAATGTTGTAGCACGTGCCTAATAGGATTTAGTTGGAGTATCGTTTCGCTAGCTCCCAGACCATCAACTGTCGACCCACTTTTTGTGAGTTTAGCACTACGCATGTACTATGTACTTTCGCTGGTGACCAGCCACATTACATGGGTTTTGCCCAAAAGCCAACTGGATGAGCATCTCCAGTTGATGTGCACTCATACATCCATGCATATAATAAGATTGTATCATGTATCGTTTTGTATGCCTTATATGTTTTCATAACTATGCTTACCTAATGCGGCGATGTGTAATCTTGAGGGGAGTTCACACTGAGTTGACCACTCATCCATCAAATATACAACCGTACAGGTAGTACAGGTGGCTCGAGTGATATGCAGGTTCAGACTAATGAAGGGCCGTTATGATGATCAAGGATATGTGGTTGTACCTGTCAAGGAAGCTGCGCAACCTTGCGGCTTTCGTTATATATTTCTTTTATATTTCTCATGCATGTAAATCTTGTAATTGTTAATGTGGAGACATTGGTTTGTATAAGTTATTATGGGCACTCTCTTGTATATTCTAAAAATAACAGAAAATTTTTCTTATGTTAAATTATTCATTCTACGCTCATCTGCTTAATCTAATAAAGAAAAAAATATATGTACTTGAATTTGACCATCCTTTAAGGTTGACACTCGGGATTTTGGGATACGAATCATATACTCGGGTCCTGAAAAGTTAGGGCGTTACAGTCGTGCTATGTACTTTTCTTTTCTTTTTTGACATGTAGAATTTTATTCTACCTACATTTTTCTCTAATACATATTTATATAAATATATATATATATAAGCATATAAAAAAATTCTCTCTTTTTTCATTTTCTTTCTTTATTCATTTAACAAGAATATCTTCTAAACCAAAATTAGTTACTTGACGTACCACAGATGATTTTGGGGTAGGAGAAGCTACTTTAGCCAACGAACCTGGTTATTTTTCAAGATTCCATCAGGTCGATGGTCAAAAATCCATTTCATTCACTTCATGGTCAATTTCAATCAGTTCGCGGTCAATTTCATTCATTTCATTCACTTCGCGGTCAACTCAATTTATTTCATGGTCAATTCCCTTCACTTCATGGTCAATTCCATGCATTTCGCGGTCAATTCCCTTTACTTCACGGTCAATTTCATGCATTTCATGGTCAATTCAAACGATTCCCCTTCACTTCAAGTCAATTCAATTCATTTTGCGATCAATTCCCTTCACTTCACAGTCATTCCCATGCATTTCATGATCAAATCGCTTCACTTGACGGTCAATTCCATGCATTTCATGGTCAATTACCATGAAGTGAAGGGAATTAACTGTAAAATGCATTGAATTGACTGTGAAGGGAATTGACCATGAAGTAAAGGGAATTGACTGTGAAATGCATGGAATTGACCGTGAAGTGAAGGGAATTGACCGTGAAATGCATGGAATTAACCGTGAAGTGAAGGGGAATCGCCGAAAATGACCGTGAAATGCATGGAATTGACCGTAAAGTGAAGGGAATTGACTGTGAAATGCATGAAATTGACTATGAAGTGAAGGGAATTGACCGTGAAATGCATGGAATTGACTGTGAAGTGCAGGGAAATCGCCAAAAATGATCGTGAAATGCATTGAATTGACCATGAAGTAAAGAGAATTGACCGTGAAATGCATTGAATCGACCGTGAAGTAAAGAGAATTGACCATGAAATGCATGGAATTGACTTGAAGTGAAGGGGAATCGCCAGAATTGACCATGAAATGTATGGAATTGACCGTGAAATGCATGGAATTGATCGTGAAGTGAAGGGAATTGACCGTGACATGCATGGAAATGACCGTGAAGTGAAGCGGAATCGCCAGAATTGACCGTGAAATGCATGGAAATGACCGTGAAGTGAAGGGAATTGACCGTGAAGTGAAGCGGTATCGCCGGAATTGACCGTGAAATGCATGGAAGGATCGACCCCATTCAGCTGAAAGCTGTTTGGGTTCACTTCTTCTTTTATACCGAACCCATTGAAAGCAATTGACGTGAAGGTCAATGCAGAGGATGTCTGTGAGATCATTTCGGAGGGTCTAATGTTAAATTCTTAGAATCATCGTATATTAAGAATCTATAGTTTCCTCAACAAGTTTGGGTGGAAACCAAAATCACGGGACAAATCTATAACTCAGGTATGGCCCAAAGAGCTTTGAGGGGGGGTCGACCCCATCTAGACCCGGTCGATTTCATGATCAATTACATGCATTTCACGGTCAATCCCGACGATTCTCCTTCACTTCACGGTCAATTCCATGCATTTCATGGTCAATTCCCTTCACTTCACGGCCATTTCCTTTCATTTCACAATCAATTCCCTTCACTTCACGATCAATTTCCTTCACTTCGCGGTCAATCCCGGCGATTCCCCTTCACTTCGCAGTCAATTCCATGCATTTCACAGTCAATTCCCTTCACTTCACAGTCATTTCCATTCATTTCACGGTCAAATCCCTTCACTTCATGGTCAATTCCATGCATTTCACAGTCAATCCCGGGGATTCCCCTTCACTTCACAGTCAATTCTATGCATTTCACTGTCAATTCCATTTACTTCACGGTCAATTCAATGCATTTCACGGTCAATTCGCTTCACTTCACAGTCATTTCCATACATTTCACAGTCAATTCCCTTTACTTCACGGTCAATTCAATGCATTTTACGGTCAATTCGCTTCACTTCACGGTCATTTCCATGCATTTCACGGTCACGGTCAATTCCAAGCTTTTCACGATCAATTCCCTTCACTTCACGGTCAATTCCATGCATTTCAAGGTAAATTTCCTTCACTTCATGGTCAATTCCATGCATTTCACGGTCAATCCCGGCGTTGATGTGAAACACGTTCTTCGGAGAAAAGCCTACAACATTTCACATTTATCAATGTATTCACGTCATCTCAGAAAATGAATGCAGGTAGCCTTGAGTAGAATAGAACATGAAAGATGTAATGTGATAGTAGGATGGAGATTTAATGAAGAAAATCGGTGAAAAGAAGGGATAGGGATGGAAGAGATGAGTTCGGACGTGTATTTGGGGAAATAGGGATGACAGTGATGAGTTCGGACGTGTATTTGAGTGTAAGGAAGTGAATGGAGTGAAATGCATGGAATTGACCGTGAAGTGAAGGGAATTGACCGTGAAATGCACGGAATTGACCATGAAGTGAAGAGAATTGTCGTTAAATGAATTGAATTGACCATGAAGTGAAGGGGAATCGCCAGAATTGATTGTGAAATGCATGGAATTGACCATGAAATGAAGGGAATTGACCATGAAATGCACAGAATTGACCGTGAAGTGAAGGGAATTGACCGTGAAATGCATAGAATTGACCGTGAAGTGAAGGGAATTGACCATGAAATGCATGGAATTGGCCGTGAAGTGAAGGGAATTGACCATGAAATGCATGGAATCGACCGTGAAGTGAAGGAGAATCACCGAAAATGACCGTGAAATGCATGGAATTAACAGTGAAGTGAAGGGAACTAATCGTGAAATGCATCAAATTGACCATGAAGTGAAGGGAAATGACTGTGAAATGCATGGAATTGACCGTGAAGTGAAGCGGATTCGCCTAAATTGACCATGAAATGCATGGAAATGACCGTGAAGTGAAGGGAATTAACCGTGAAATGCATTAAATTGACTGTGAAGTGAAGGGAAATAACCATGAAATGCATGGAATTGACCAGAAGTAAAGCGGATTCACCGGAATTGACCGTGAAATGCATCGAATTGACCGTGAAGTGAAGTGAATTGACCGTGAAATGCATCAAATTGACCGTGAAGTGAAGTGAATTGACCGTGAAATGCATGGAATTGATCGTGAAATGCATAGAATTGACCGTGAAGTGAAGGGGAATCATCGGAATTGACCATGAAATGCATGGAATTGACCATGAAGTGAAGGGAATTGACCGTGAAGTGCATTGAATTGACCGTGAAGCAAAGGGAATTGACCGTGAAGTAAAGGGAATTGACCATGAAATGCATATAATTAACCATAAAGTGAAGGGGAATCACCGGAATTGACCGTGAAATGAATGGAAATGATTGTGAAGTGAAGGGAATTGACCGTGAAATGCATGGAATTGACCATGAAGTGAAAGGAATTAACCGTGAAATACCTTGAATTGACCATGAAGTAAAGGAAATTGACCGTGAAATGCATGGAATTGACCATGAAGTGAAGGGAAATCGCCGGAATTGACTGTGAAGTGAAGTGAATTGACCGTGAAATGCATGGAATTAACCATGAAGTGAAGCGAATTGACCGTGAAAGTTAAAGGAATTGACCGTGAAATGCATGGAATTGACCGCGAAATGAATGAATGAAATTCACTGCGAACCGATTAAAATTGACCGCAAAGTGAATGAAATGCATGAAATTGATCACGAACTCATTGAAATTGACCGCGAAGTGAATGAAATGGTTTTTCAACCATCGACCTAATGGAATCTTGAAAAATAAGTAGGTTGGTTAGCTAAAGTAGCATCTCCTACCCCAAAATCTTATATGGTACGTCAAGTAACTCATTCTGGTAAAAGAGATATCTTTATTAATGAATAAAGAAAGAAATGGATAAAAAGAGAGAAAAAATTTTATATGCTTATATATACATATTTATATAAATATGTATTAGAGAAAAATTAGGAGAGAAAAAGTTCTTGAAAAAAAAAATTACACAGGTGGTACAGCGAGTCGGAGTCGAGGGTGAGGTTGTTTTTTTTTCTTTTCTTTTCTTTTTTCCCTGTTGTAATCTCCACTACTTTTTGTGGGTCCCATTATTATGTATGTGTTATATCCAAACCGTCCATCTATTTGGCGAACTCGTGTTAAGGCTTGAGACAAAAAATAAGACAGATCTAGCTATCAAGTGGACCACATTGTAAAAGGCAGTGGAGGATTAAACGTCTACCATTGAAATCCTTTTAGGGGTCACAGAAGTTTTAGATCAATATGAATTTTTTTTTCCTCATCATCCAGGTCTCTGTCACCTTATGAATATATTGGATGGAAAATATATGTTATGGTGGGCCCTAAGAAATTTTTAACAGTGAAATCAAGTTTCCCGCTGCTATTTGTGGTGTGGTCAAGTTGATCTTTGGATATGATTCTTTTTTCCCATAATGCTCTGAAATGATCTCAAAATATGGATGAACGGTGTGGATAAATAAATACATCATTGTGGGGCCCATGTCGAGGAGCGTCCGCGCTCGTCTTCGCACACCAACCAATCGGCTTCCGGAAGGAATGAATGACAGGGGTATTTTGGTCCCTTGAAAAGTCGCCCATACACTAGGAAGTATTCTTGGAAGCTTAAAAAGAAGTGGGCTTAAAATGGCTGGTGGGCCATAAACAGGTCGTACAGTAGGAAATTTCCCTTTATCCGGAGGAGTAATGTAAATACATTACGAACATGCTTGATAGGCCAAACCTAAAAATTGCACACGTGTTAACAATTTTAACCATTTATTCATGTACACTTTTTTTTGAAATGAGATAATTGGATGTTATTCATTTTGATGTAGAGCGGGTCGCGGATAGTTTTATGGCCAAGATGAATCAGAAAAGGCCCGGTCGATGACAAAAGTGATCCAGATCGTCAGACTTTAGATCGGGCGTATCTCGCAATCCGAAATGAGTTATCGGATATACAATATATTATTTTGGGGTAAAACGAGCTACTTTAGCCACCCAACCCGCCGGGTTGCGCATGCTGGATTTGCAAAATACCCCTGGATCGATAGTCGTTTCCCTATTTTAATTCCATTTTTACTATAAATAGTAAATTTTAGTTTGATTATAACTCTTCATCCGTTGGGCTTTAGGAGTTACGCCCAACGCGAGAAGTGCTTAGACTAATTAGGAGAACAGCTTGGTGAAGCCAAATAGGACACTTACTATTTTGGTCAAAAACCTTGCGCACTAGTAGACATTACAACTGTCAATAAATAGTAAGTTTATTATTTATAGTTAATTGCAAATTCTAGGAGTTTTAGTTATAGTTTGCTTCTTATTTCTCTCTAATGGCTTAGTATCCCTATTTAAAGGGTTGTGAACTCGTTTATTTCATTCATCTATCAATTATAAATTTATTAGAATTTATTTTTATTTTGCTTGATTTCTTTCTCATAGATTTGAGAAGTCTCTGTGAGGAGTCCAGAGAAGTTCCGTGGATTTGGAACAGTTATCCCCCTGAGGAAGACAGTGCTCGACCTCACGTCCTCCCATGCGACACATTTGTAACCAATTATTTCGATGGTTGATTTTGAATTAATGTAATTACACGTTGTTGCCTCTCGATTCAAGATTAGATCATATGTGATATATATGGGCGTGTCAAATCTACTTTGAAGCTTAAATCCAACTTAACAATTTTGACCTCAAGCGCTAAGATAGTCAAATACATCAAATTTAACTATACATAACCGAAATCTGAAAAAACTAATCACAAATTCAACCACTTGCAAGTTGTTTAAGATAATTAGTCGATTACCAGAGGATACGGTTCATCATTCGAAAATGGGTAGCACATTGCCTTCCGTACGAAAAGACTTTTAGATATGAACGCAAACAAAAATAAAACACTTAAAGTTGACCACAATAAATAACTACAAAGCACCTTTCTGACAAATAAAAAATAAAAAATTACTTGTATTACAATGAAAATCATTCAATGTACGAGCGTAGACTTGAATTACCTCCAAGGATTACAACTACTATATTATTGTTACTCTTAATGTAGGATTATGGTACTTATTACGTTAAGGAATGTAAAAGCCAAATTATGCTAAAAAAATATATAAAGGATAATTGATATATTTGATTTGTTTGATCGGGTTGGTATAAGAAACTTTCCTTCGTTGAACTCGTCTGTTATTTATAAACTTCTTTGAAACAATTATCTAGATAATTCTTTCCACGTCAGATTGGTTACAACAACTATTTTTGCACTACTCTAGCCTTCCATACTTTTCTTTGACACTTATCCTAGTAATCGCTCTTCTTACTCATCCATGTTCCGCCCTTAAATGACATGTATCACCCGACCAGCGCCAATTGCTATTCCCTCAAAAAGCGCCTTGAATATCTTCACAAATCTTACATGTGTTTTATATTACTCGTGCAATCATTACTCGTGCAATCACACATGTCATTTCTTAATTGGTTCTTCCAATAACAGTGAAAAAAATAAGGTACAACATTAGCCCCCACATCGCTTTATTTTTGAACAAAAAATGTGATAGTGACGGTGATTCGTTGTTCAATGCAATAAATGTAATCAACTTTTCATTCGATGTGTCCACTACCTATTAATTCTGTTTGACCGAGATAAAAACCTAAATAATGGTCTTGCTTTTTTCATAACTGTTATTATGACACATAGCAATTTCTTTTGAATGGTCAAATTATATAAGGAGTCATGATTATCTTGTTATTAATGCACATGCTCTTGGCCGATAAATATGTAGTTTCGAATCGATTTTGATTTTCTACACCTCTTGCTCTCATACCCTCTTCTTCATCTTCCTCAAGTTAAGACCTTGTTAAAAGAGATCCTCTCTAATGATCTTAACTATTATAGTTAATCATCTCTTCTATTTGATATGAACTTTTTCATCTGAAGCTTTTCAAAAGACGCCTTGAATGATGCACCTCAGGAATAAATCCTAGATACTCTAAAAAAATATCACCACCTTGAAAACGCTTTCTTCGAAGCTAAGTTTGATGTTCAGCACGTCATTTGCCTGATAAAACAGTAGGCCTTCGTCTGAGATAAAGCCCACACCCTCCCTAAGAAATACGAGATAGCTTGGAACAACCACCTTCACTGAACTTGACATCATCAGTTCAACAAAACTATGTTGCGGGTACACCAAGCCCGGTGCAAGGATGTAGAGGACGACATCAAGGAGACAAATCGCCTTTACCTTAGGAGAGATCGCTTCAACCCATATAACTATTGGCTTTCATCGACTCTCAGATTGGTGTTTTCCAATCTTGGTCACAAGAGAGCAATGCCCGCAAGAGGGAGGCAGAGACCAATGCCATCATCATCGGTCGTTGCATGGATGAAGTCATGTGCTGCTTCGAGCATGCAATGATCGAAAGGGAGTTCTGAAAGAATAAGAAACGGTAGGTAGATGACACCAAGGCATGTGCACACGACGAATTTGAAGAAATTAAGGTGGCGCACGCATTAAGTGCTCACTCAATTGGGTCTCTGTTTTTGGGTTTTTTTTTTTATATATATATGTAGTTAATCACTGGCCCTCCTAACATGCTTTCTTCTTCGGAGTTAATAAAATCTCTTTCATTTCCATACTTTTTCTCAACCGTGTTAGATTTTAGTCTATTTTTAGGAGTAAGGACTTATTATTGCAAATATTCTAACTCGGCCTAACCCTACACTACTTCCTATATATTGTGATGATAACCAATAAGTCTTCAAGAATTTTTCATTGACTGAAGCCTTTGTGACCTTTCTATATATGTCACTAAGGATATAAGATCCACCTCAAAGAACTTGAACAACAGTGGATGGTCATCCTAGGTGGGCGACCATTTATAAAAAATAGTGTCCTTGGACTGCAATGATAACACTACCTTCTAGACAATATCTCATTCTCCGAAACCTTTTTCTTTTACTCTCTTATTATGGAATCGAGCAATCTTAGCCTTGTTGGCTATAATGGAATTCAAAGCTCTTAGTAGTGTCTCGAGTGATCATATATGCATACATATCTGAACTATCAAAATTGTGGCACTGGTAGATTCACCATAAACAGAAAATCCACCATACTTGAGTGATCTTAACTGTCCAATTGGTGCCCAGAAAATGGATGTATTTAAAGAGCCAATCAAGAAAGCTTGCATATAATTTGGTGAGAATTGCATAGTGCTTTTGAAGATCTTCAAGACTATCCAAAGAGGATTTTGCAATGATACAACTAGTGTTTATTAAGTAACCCTACATTATCCACTAAGTGAGAGTAGTCGAACGAAAAGTTGTCGAATCGATAAGGAGCTTGGAGCGTTTATTAAGACAGATGGCAAGAAAGGTAAGTAAGAGTTAAAATGGTTACAATAATCGTCAGAATGTAAAAAATATCTAGATGATTGATCTAAGGCTATAAATAATGAAGTCAATAAAAAAAAGTTGTCTCATACCAATCAAATCAAATTAAATCAAATATATCTTTCAATTATTTTGTGCTCTTTAGCATTATCATTATCATTGTTTACATTCCTTAGTGTAATTAGTAGTAATAACTAATAACAGTAATTAATTAGTTGTTAACTTTAATTGTATTTTGAGTTTATGCTCATACGCTAGATTCAGTTCGAATATCAAGCAAGTTCTTCATTCAGAAAAGCACTTTGCGGTTATTTTTCACGACTAACTGTAAGAATTTTCTTTTTATTTAGTCTGTATTGAAAAGTCCTTTTATGGGGAAGGCAAATATGCAACCTATTTTTAGAAAACAAATCCCACCCTTTGATAATCAACCGATCATTTAAAATATTGCCCGACTAACTAGGTGATCAATCTTATTCAATTTACGGTCACATATAATCAATTTCAATATATATCTTGACACTTGAGGTTATAGTTGTTCGATTTAAATTGAGCCGCACATTCAATTCTAGCCCACCATGTCAATCATGTCACCGACAATAATATAATCATGACATTCAGGTGTCTCTGGATTAATTTTACATCCACAGGAGAGGTAACTAGATTGATTGTCCTGCATGATATATCACCCTTCCACGTGTAGTGGAGAGATGGCTCTACTGAGATCCGGTCAACTACACTACGTATCGGGGATCCATTCCGTCCATCATTGTACGTAACAAAAATCAGCTCGGAATGGCAAACGGATTGATTCTTGTCTCGTTTCTTACTCACATGATAAACGGGTGGGATGGCACTATATGGTAGGCCCAGAAAGGTTTCTACTGTGATCGTCTCTATCTCCCCACCGTTCTCCGTGGTGTGGCCCACCTGAGTTTTGGATCTGCTTGATTAATAGGCTCAAGTCATGTGGTAATTGACGGAGGGCGTAGATGCCTCGGAAACATCACCGCGGGCCCACAGAGCTCAGGTGTCACGCCTTCTTCCTGCAACAGGTGTGGCCTCACAACGAGTATTCCTATGGTCTACGTAACTTTATAAGTAGGTTGGATGGAAAATAAACATTACTGGGGCTCTAGAAAAGTTTCAGTGAGAATCATTATCACCACTGCTTCCTGTGATGTGGTCCACTTGAACTTTGGATCTGCCTCATTTTTGGAATTATACACTAAAATGATACGAAAAAGTCGAAAAAGTAGATGGACGGTGTGGATAAGACCCATACATCATGGTGGCCACTCAAAGCTCATGTCCGTTCCCAGCTGGAGACGGGCGGGGGTAGGACGCAATCCGCGTCCTTCCAAAGAAGCATGTCTACAAAAAGCCTTATGAACCCACCGTGATGTCTCCGTTACAACCACTCGTCTGATCATTTGTGCCACGTGGACCAAAAATCACGGTCGCAGCTTCAGTGGATCGCTGGATCCACCGAGGTCGGTGAATCCCTTACTGCGGGGCCAACTGTGATGTGTGTGCCTTACATCCACGCCGTCCATCTGTTTTGACAGCTCATTTTTGGGCATGATCCAAAAAATCAAGCAAATCCAAGCCTTAGATAGGCCATATCCAGAAAACGGTGGTGATTGAATACCCGCCATTAAAAACTTTTTTGGGTCCACCAGAATGCTTATTTTCCATCCAAACTGTTGATAAGGTCACAAGGACCTGGATGGAGGGACCACACAAATATTAGCATGATCCAAAACTTTTGTCGACCACAAAAAGTTTTTAATGGTCAATCACCATTGTTTCCTGCGGTATTGTCCACCTGAGATCTACATCTGCTTCGTTTTTTTAGATAATGTCCTTAAATCAGCTATGAAAACGGATGGACAGCGTGGATTTAAGCTTTACAAAAATGCATAAATATGAGCCCTATAGAAATGCACTACTCATTTTGAAGTTATATTTACCTAATACCTTTCTTGATAAATGCATTTTCTAAAGTTTGTAAGTAGCCTTAAATTTAATAGAGGAAAAACGACAAGATGTCATTTTTCATGAATATTTTTAAATGTGGCATGATGGACACCGGACATTAAAGGTGTGCCTCATATGATGGAACCCTACTTGCTTAGAATATAGATATAATTAATGATCCAAGCCACCTATCATGGAGTCCTATTTTTTATGAATATGGATCATCTAATTGCCATAAACAGAAATTTCATATTTGTTAGAATGTGATTGGGCCACATCATCACAAACCGTATTTAATACAGCAGTGTTGACAACGCTCGTGATGATATAGACCAATCATAACGTGACCAATCATAATGTAGGAAAACAGAAAATTAAGTAGAGGATTTGGGTTAATTTTTTATCATCCATTCCCTCTAAAATTCAAAAGAAAAGAAAAGCCTTTTTGGATGAGATGGTCCTAACACTTTAACCGATGATTGAAAATTAATTGTCTATATTAGATAGAAGCCCAAATAGTGATCTAATTTGTCCCACATGTAAGGCCAACTTTTAGATGCCGACATCTCTTGATTGGATACTTTTAACCACTTGATCAATGGCTAAAAAAATAAATGATCCACATTGATTATAATAGAGTTTCATTCATAAATTTGAATTGAAAAGACTTCCAAACTCAATTGGAATGAAATTTAATTTATTAAAATGAGAGGCTTGATATCCCTTCTTGAATTTGATCACAAGTGTTTACATCATGGATTTACAAGCTTAATACTTTAGACAGTTTTTATTTCTTGAATTTTCCATTCTCCATTTCTTCCCTTGCTTACTTGACATAGGAAAGGACATGATGAGAGGATCGAGTAACGTCTTCCTCAAGGATAACTACTCCAAATCCACGGGGTTTCTCTGGACTCCTCACGGAGATTCATCAGGTCCACAAGGAAAGAAAATAGAAAATAATTTCTGATAATTTGAAATGAATTAATTGATGATTTTAAAAAATGAATTTACAATCCTTTAAGCAGTGATATCAAACCTAGGAATAAGTTTTATAATCAAACTCCAACTCAAACTTCCTAAAAATGTGACTTTACTATTTATAGATGATCAAGATTTCTACTAGACTTCATGGTTTTGCGACCAAAATTAATAAGTGTCCAATTTGGCCTAATCATGTTATTCTTCTAATTTTTCTAAGCTCTTTTCATGTTGGGCATGACTCTTATAGCTCAAAGTTATGATCGAACTAAAATTTACTATAAATAGTGAAAACGAAATGTAAATGGACTTTCGACTGTCGATCATATGGAATCTCACAAGTCCAACATGGTCAACCCTGAATAGCACGATTGGTTGGCTAAAATAGCTTCTCCTATCCCAAAATCATATATGGTACGTCCAAAAACTCATTCCAATTTGCGACTATTTTACGGTTCTGATGGCCCCAATCACTTCCGCCTCTAGTCGAGCCTTTTTTGGTCCATCTTGGCCATGAAAGTGTCCACGAACCGCTCTACATTATTACTTTTGTGACGAAAGACTAAGTTTGATGATCCATCAATGTTGTAAATGTTGTCCGGGTGTGCATTGGGTACTACTGCTGCCCGGACCTAGCTAGAGATGAATAGTCCTATCCCACCGTGATGTATTTGTTTGATCCACACTGTCCATCTATTTTGACAAATCATTTCAATGCATGAGCCCAAAAAGGAGGTACATTGAAGGCTCAAGTGGACCACACCACAGGAAGCATTGGGGATTAAATTCCTACTATTGAAAACTTCTTCAGGGTTACAGAAGTTTTTGGATCAAGCTGGTATTTATATTTTCCCTTCCTACATATCTATTTGACCTTACGAACAAGTTGGATGGAAAATAAATATCACAGAGCCCCTCTGAAAGTTTTCAATGGTGAGAATTTAATCCCACTACTTCCAATGGCGTGGTCCACTTGAACCTTCAATCCACCTACTTTGTTGTTCATGGCTTAAAATGACCTCTCATACCAGATAGACAATGTTGATAAAACATATATATCATGGTGCGCCCTACAAATCTCCTGGCAGTACCATTCATCCCTACTTAGGTCCTGGCGGGATAGTACCCAATCCATGCCATTGTCATCCATAAAGCCCGGTCCACCTTTATTATCATTTTTTAGATGAAGAGTCAAGAGATATGACGTTGCAATAGCAATTTATATTAATAACATGTCATGTTGCATTATTGCATTATTTTATGGAATACTATTTTAAACATTGCCATCCAAACAATAATATAAGAAAAATAAATAAAAATAACAATCACATCATTTGCATATAAAACTAAATTTACACTAAAGTTTTTTAATTTTGGTTTTCCTTAGCTTCAAAGAATTCCTTTTTAAGAGTTGTTACCAAACAAACCAACTTGATAATTACGTGTTGTTCAAATCCATTCATAAAGTAAGTGTCGTCACAATGCAAGCAAAAGGAGCGCACAGGGCCCACTTGGATTTCTTTCTCTGTTTGGCTCAGAGCAGTTTCGGTCGTGGAATTGACTTATATGCGCTAATACTTTTGACTTAAAATCACCGCTAACCAACTGAAACTTCGAATTTAGAGCCAGCTTAAAAACTATTGGAAATGGTCATACGCTATTTATCTGCCCACAGCGCGTTAAGGTCTTTACTTTACAAGATTCAACAGTTCTTAAAAAAAAATTAGCAAAACTTAACAATATTATATCTAATCTTACCTTGCCGGGTGTTAAGATTCGTGTAGATAGAGAAAAAGGATTGTAATAAAAAAAAATATAATAATAAAATAAAAATGAATAAATAAAAACGTTAGCATCTATTGTTAATGTTCTTGAGATGTGTATTGTTGATGTTCTTGAAATGTGTATGATAAAATGCAAATTGAATTGAGATGTAAGAAGAAAAATGAGAGACGAAACACCCTTTTTTTAAAAAAAGAGTGATATTTTCAATTCCAATCCAGCTTCTTTAACAGTAGTTTCCAGAGTTGGGCAGAACCTCGAAGCAGCCAGAAATCTCTGGATTCTCCAGAACCTTAATTAGGTAATACACGTGCACTATATACACTGAGGAAAAAAAAAAAAAACTTTCTCTGACTTGTTTTCATCACATGGAGCCTGTGACGCTCCGTCACTGTGGTCACATGTGGGCGGGCACACATGTGAACAGACCCCAAGATGACTGGCAGGATACTGTGCACACAGTGAAAGTAAAACTTTATCCTACATCAGAAGTATTGTCTGAAGTTGTGGTAGTTATATATGGAGTTGTCACCCTATACTATATGAGGTCTTTTGAAAAAAATCCCAAAAACGAGAGCCTTTTCCCATTCATTGTTCATTCCTCCGAGTGTTCATCGTCCTAGGCTAACCTTTTAGTTGTTGTCATCGTGCTGGTCAAAGAAGGGTAGCCTATGGCAGCTATATGGTTAAGCGATCTTTCAAGGACTGACTGTCGACCTGCCGTCAGTCCCAACAGTTATATGGATAGGCCATCCAACACCGTTCACTGGGTGATTCCCACTAGGATCCGAAACTTCTGTGGACCTGAGCAAGTTTCAATGGTTGGCGTTCAATTCTCATTTTTTTTAAATGGTTTGGCCCACTTGAGCTTTTAGTCTCCTTTGCTTTTCCAACTCTCGTGATAACATGAGGTGATGCAAGGATGGACGGAGTGCACGTCACCCACGTCACGATGGGGAGCGGATTCCGTGAGACTTCGGTTCCACCGAGGTGGGTGGGACCCCTAACTATGGGGCCCACCGTGATGTATGTGCCTTAAATCCACACCGTCCAACCATTTTGAAAGCTCATTTTAGGGCATGATCCTAAAAATGAAGCAGATCCAAATCTTATGAGGACCATACCATAGGAAACAGTAGTGATTCAATCCCCACCATTAAAAACTTCATAGGGGCCACCGGAATGTTTATTTGTCATCCAATCTGTTGATAAAGTCACAAAAATCTGGATGAAGAGACCACACAAATATCAGCTTGATCCAAAACTTGTGGCCCACAAGTTTTTAACGGTCGATTACCACTGTTTTATGGTCCACATGAGATTTGGATCTGCTTCATTTCTTGGATCTTGCCCCAAGATGAGCTTACAATAAGGATGGATGGCATGGATGTAGTCACATTCATCACAGTGAGCCCACATTCAGGGGTCCCACCCACCTCGGTTGATCTGGGGTCTCACCTCATCCGCTCTGTAGCGTAGAACAAAGCACCGACCCTTGTATCCCAGGCAAAACTATGGCCCCACCATGATGTATGTATTTTATCTGTGTCGTCCATTCATTTTTTTCAATTATTTTAGGGCATAAACCTAAAACGAAGCAGATCCAAAACTCAAGTGGACCATACCACGGGAAGCAGTAGGGATTGATTGCCTACCATTGAAAACTTCTAGGGGCTTTTGAAGTTTTGGATCAAGCTAATATTTGCGTTTTACCTTCGTCCATTCCTGTATGACCTTGTGAACACGTTGGATGGAAATAATGCTTCCTGTGGCGTGGTCCACCTGAGATTTTGATCTGCCTCATTTTTGGACTCATGCCCTAAAATAACCTTGAAAAATGTATGGACGGCATGGATAGAACACATACATCAAGGTGGGGCCCACAGCACCGTCCAGTAGCAGTAGTGAGTGGCTACTGACATTGTCAGTAAGCAAACCGCATCCGTGCGAGGTGAGGTTGCCTGCCGGTTGTTTTTTTAGCAGGTTTGTTGTAATGGGAGCGGATTCGGTGAGAACCCGACTTCACCCAAGACGGTGAGGCCCTTACCATGGGGCCCACCTTGATGTGTTTACTCTGCATCCGCCCCATCCATCCGTTTTTTCAGATCATTTTGGGACATGATACCAAAAATGAAGAAGATCCAATTACCAGGTGGACCATACCCTAGGAAACAGTGATGATTGAACATCTTACCATTAAAAACTTGTTAGGGCACACCTTAATGTTTTTGTAGTGTTTATTTGGCATTCAATCTGTTGATAAGGTCACAGAGGTCTGGATGAAGGGAAAAAACAAATATCAGCTTGATCCAAAACTTTTGTGGCCCATTAATGGTCAATCACCACTGTTTCCTATGATATGGTCCATCTGATCATTGGATCTGCCCATTTTTTAGATAATGCCCTAAAATTATCTGAAAAAACAGATGGACGGGGTGGATACAGAATACACACACCTTATCCGCTCCCTGTTGTCATCAATCTCCACCTATCGTTAAAGGCAGTTCCATGATCCAAAACACTGACATGACAACATTCACAAACTGATCATGGATGACCTGAAAACTCTTCAATACTTAGGAACAATGGCCCACAAAACATCCATTAAGAAGATGATTGATATCCAACAGAGAAGAATTAAATGATCAGAAGATTGATATATTCCAGTGGTACCGATACCACCATTACAGTACCAGGAACAGATGTGGGGCCCACATGATGCATGCACACCATCCAACCCATTCATCAAATGGGCCGCCTCAAAAACAATTAAGGCCTCCGGTGGTAGACTCTAAGGGCCCGTTTGGCCGGGTGGATTGGAAGGGATTGAATGGTATTTGGGTGGATGGCATGGATTTCAAGGTAATGATGGTGTTGTCAGTGAATTGTCTTAAGATCCATGGGATTGCTATATTGAGTCTGTTTGGCACGCTCGGCCAATCCCGGGATTAAACCTTCTCATCCCTTCCAATCCCTCAAACCAAACACGTCCCAGGCAAATTTGAACCAATTTGGGTGGATTGGATGGGATTTAAAGGTAATGATGGTGTTGTCAGTGGATTGTCTTGATTTGGCACCCAAATCACCCAGTCTGTTTGGCACGCCCGGCCAATCTTGGGATTTAACTTCTGATCCCTTCCAATACCATCCAATCCCTTCCAATCCGCCTAGCCAAACGGGCCCTTAGGAGTTTCAACACCTGGTCAAGGGTTCTGAGTACCCATAGGTGGTGAAATCTACTACGGCATGAGTGTCTGAGGGTGTGTGCGTGTGTTAAAAATTTATTATTATTATTATTTATTTTATTTTATTTTTTTAAAAAAAAAGGCTGTATACTCAGCCCGATCCAAAACTGAAGTGGTCCACAGGCATGCCTTGGTCGTAAAACAGCCTGATTTTTTTACCCGACCCTTTGATACACAAACCACGGTCGGTCCCCCACCCTAATCAATGTTGGGCTTTCCTTCTCAACATACTCTTATGTGCTATGACACACTGAAGTTTTGGATCAGAGGCTGAATTTTGAAGTTTGGGTTTTTTTTTTAAAGAGCGACGCCAACGCGTCTCATGGACAGGTTGGATTCCTTGAACACATCACTGGACCCACATCTAGCCGGTGCTACCATAAGGTCACGGTGCTACAAGTACGGCTGCAGCACGCCCCATCACATTAACCATCTACATCATCAAGATGCTACAAGTAACCACTGCAGCACGCCCCATCATATTAACCATCTACATCATCAAGAAATGACCCATGACTCAAACAGCTATAGTCTCAACGTACCGTGTTATCCATGTAGCAGCATTGAGCTTCAGTGCCTGGTCGAGCCAGCAGTCACGTCTACGCATTCTCGCACATCTTGGTCGACACCACCTGCTTCCCTAGCAAATTCCATAGCCCTTTTCTTAGTAAGGCTTGGTTCATCAATTTGAAAGATTTAAACCCCTTCAAATCTCATTGCAGTCCAACAAATGTTGTTTCCCATTTCCAGTTTTCTTCCGCACCTTGCCATAAGAAATCCCAGTCAAGTTCTCCAGCTTGCAATTCACACATTCAAATGGCTCTTGAATAGCAA
This sequence comes from Magnolia changhungtana, assembly GCA_030180095.1. Classification (NCBI taxonomy): domain Eukaryota; kingdom Viridiplantae; phylum Streptophyta; class Magnoliopsida; order Magnoliales; family Magnoliaceae; genus Magnolia; species Magnolia changhungtana. The sequence goes on along the minus strand of JASAUF010000496.1, from coordinate 640,906 downwards.
CACACGGATTTGCATGGACGACAAAGCTACTTCAATTAGCATCGCCCTGATGGGATGCATCTATCTTTCCAAGCCAATGATCTTTGTTGAACCCTCTCAATGATGGGTCTCATGAACTCTCCTTGGGATTCCTAGAGTATGATGCGGCAACCCAAGATGAGTGGAAGGAAAGGAACCTGCTCTGCACCCAAGAACTTCCACCAGCTCGGCCACCTCTCTATCACCCATGTTGATTCCCAACACACTCTCATTCCAAAAGGTCAACATACAAACCGGAGATCACCTCAAAACGCTGAAGAACGCACTCCGATATTATTATTTGCTGCATATTCAAGGATAATAGTATCATCCACAAACTACAGATGAGAGATTTGAAAATCCAATGGATTCACTCTACAGGCCCGATTGGTCACGTCTGGCATTTGAGGCCTTAATGTCATTTCGATCCAAACAGCAGTTCATCTTATCCATTTGGATGCACTTAACAAACCATCTTCTCATCTCCTGCTCAACAAAAGCACTAAAACACCGACTTGAAAAACAAAAAACCAATCTGATTGGTTTTTCCCCGAGTCAACCAAAAAAGCAGACTTGAAACCTCCTTTTCCTGAAACCCCACTAATGAGTTAGTGTGCCTAATCGGACCCTAAATCCCCTTTAGAGATCTTCACTTATCTTTTCCAACATTTTACTCAAACCTTCCCTGCCTTAAACCCCCAGCTAGCTCCAAGAAGCCTATTGGTGATCCGATCACAAGCACCAAGAATTTTGCAGATGAAAAACGAGAATGTTCACACACACACACACACACACACACACACACACACACACACAGATATGCACTCAATGGGAATAGTTTGAGTTGTGGGCCCAACAGTGGACGAGACAGCTCAAAATTCGTGCTGACCCGAGCCTCCTAACAGTCCAACAATTCACCATCAAACGGGTGGTTAGAGCAGTGGTCAACTATCCTCATCCAATGGCCAGATATTCATTGAATGGGCAATCGGAATCATGCAGTCAATGTGATTTCTTGTTATGACTTATGGATGGTGGGGCCCACATTTTGTTGGGTAGCCAGTGTATGTGCTGATGTATGCTTGAGTATGCTCTGTCATTTGGTGCCAGACCATGGGATGGAGACGAGGGTGTTGTAGAGCAAAACTATCGGTGGATGTGGTTACTAACTTACTATACACTGATTGATTTTTGTCATTTACAAAAAATGGAGGGCATTTTTTTCAATTTAAAAAATAAATAAATAATCAGCTACTTATTTTAACAGCTACTCTTGCTAATGACAAATACTATACCAATTAGGTATCTTAAAGAAAAGATGTTTAGAACAGGTACTGGAATGAAAATTACAGATTAAACAGGTAGTATTTTGCAAAAATCCCTTCATAAAAAGATATCAACACAAAAGAAAGATAATACGAAAGAAATACATTCATATGGATTAATGTGTATTAAGATAGACTTGCCCTGATTTACAAGTATCACACATATTCCAAGCAAAACCTCTTAACCGTCATCATCTTAGCCGTTCTCCCAGCATTTTGGGTTTGGCTTTTAAATGATAGATCCACAAAAGTTTCACAGACCAGCTGCCAAACAGACATCAACCTGCCCTTTTTACCCGGGCTCTTGGAAACAACCATGAAAGAAGAAGGTCACATTGACACCACTCACATGCCAGCATGCTCTTAGCCAGCATTAACCCCCAGCCCAACGATTACACATCAAGGATACCTAGATAGCAGGTCGCTTCGATATATAGTACGAGAACCCTCCGGTACGTGGTAGACTTGATGCGGACATTAGAGATGCACCCTATAGAGTGTACCAGAGGAGGAGGCATCGCCGACGGAGTACCGGAGCGGAAGAGTTGATGTGGATGGACGTTGGGCCCATCGGACCCATTTTCTGACACGCTACAAGTGCAAGAGCAGCATAACCGCACCCTGACCATAGATTCATGAGTCAGATTTCACACCCAACCACACGGGTGTTTAAGTTTCCCTGACCATAAATCCATGGGTTGGATTTCACACCCTACCATACAGTGTTTTAGTTTTAGGTGTTTTTTTTCTTTTCTCTATTTCAGGGGCTTTATTGCACTTTCTTTACTTTTCGTCTTTTCTTGTTATTTTTCTTGTTTCTAGGGGCTTTAGTGCACTTTTACTTTTCCATAGCTTATATATACGTTGTGAGAAACCTTATTTTGGATTATTATTAAATGAATAGAAATTTATCTCTTTTCTTCCTATTTATTCAAGAAATAAGAGTTTCAGGATTGGCCCTTTAGTGTCGAGGATTCCACCCTGATTTCAAGTTTCATTCTTTCCAAGATCCTCGAGGTGCAGGAAAAGGTAAGAATCATCCTCCTTTTCTTTTGACGACAAAAGGACATATACCTTCTTCATCTCGAACCCTCATCCTTCACCCATTTCGTTCCTCTCTAGATATCCTCTTTCTAGTTCGAACGAAAAAAAGGGATGGTTAATCAGTAGAATCAGATCCAAGCTTAATCGTGGACTGACTTATGCTAGATCTGGAGTATCCTCATATCCCGAGGTCCTTCCTTTTTACTGTTTACGTGATCTTATATATTAAGGGGCATGATCCTGACAGAATAACCTCATCTTTGTGTTGAGATTTACCAAATCCTTTTTATTAGAAAAGGTTAGTTAATTGGTATATTTATTTGAATATTCTTTAACCTGATTATACATACATCTAGGGTTAGCTCATCACATGCCCTGCATCAATACTAGGGGTAGGATCATGTGGGTCACTCCAATACATACACTATGTATGCAATATAGTTTTATATATGAATTGGTATTGCAACCTATATCATCATCATCACTACGCCTTTATCGAAACTATTTGGGGTCAGCGACATGAATCCTTTTTTTAATTGCAACTTATATAATGAAATCACAAATTTTATGGTTGTAGACCCCGGCTGCATGCATACTGTTATATTATATGCAAGCTATTCAATTAAATCAAAATATAGATATCCACATTGTAAATATAAATCAAAAAATCAATCAATGGTAAGAGTATAGAACCATATTTCAGGTTGCAAAAAATAGCAATCCGGATTGCAAATGACCCATGATCTAGATCTCACAATTCAGAACAAAAATCGTAGGGGTGTTGGTGATTTAGGTAACATTGTTACACAGACCCCTCTCAATTAGTTCGGATAAAGCTTAGATGATGATGTTACAGGTAGACCCAAAAGGGGTGAGCTTCAACCAATCAAGATAGGTTCATGGAGGGATGGTTACCAGGAAAATCATTAAGCATAAAATCAGAAAAATGTATCACCATTGGACCAAAAGTGAATAGAACATGCTCTCAAGTAGTTAGCTATAGAGATTAGAAGGGACTCACGGACGCATGCTTGCTAAAAACCATTTGCATGCCAATGCAAATACCCAAAACTGCATTTTTGACCATTGTGCATTACCTGGAAATGGAAATTTGTAAAACATTGAGGTCCCTTGCATGTGATGCTAGACAACCAAGCTACTAGCTAGGAATGCAAATTGGGTTTAGGTCAACCCAAACCCAACTGACCCAACCCAAGTTCGGTCGGGTTGTCAGGATCCTTGGGGTTGGGTTAGGGTTGGAAAGTCCGAAATCAGGTTGGGTTCGAGTTTAGCATATTCGAGTCCGGTTAGGTTGGTTTGGGAATAATAACATGTACGCCAGTCAGGTTGAGTCTTGTCGAGTAGGGTTGGGTTAATTTAAGGTTGAGTACCGAGGAATTCAGGCTAGGAACCTCAGGTTGGGCCCTCTTGAGGTCAGGTTGGGCTCTGGTTGACCCTCAACCTGACCCAACCTGCCCAAGTTACACCCCTACTACTAGCACAATCTTTCCAAGCAAACCATGTAAGCTGAATATGTCAATCAAAACCAAAACTGCATGGACATACTGACCTGAAAACTGCCGCCATCCTTCATTTTGGTCTTACAATGAATCAGACCTCAATTGTTTGCAGTGAACCCAACAGCCTGCTTAGAAAAGAGAAGTGTAGGTTCAGGTTTCATATTTCTATTCATGCATACTAGCTAGAAAATTGGAAATGAAACAATTTCCTACAAAGGTGAATGATTCATACGTGTTGAGTTTGAAAGAGAGAGACCTTATTACATATGCCACCATACCAAAATTTGGTAAGGGTTTTGGGAGCATCTCACAAACCAGGGTAAGGTGAAATGCTTTCCGCGCCAGCCAAACCACGGTAGCTTCAAAATGAAGTTATCCATCTGATCTATTCGGGAAAACTTCCATATGCTGCATGCATTCACTTATCTTACCATTAGATCAATGCTTCTAGATTTCTCTCCAACCTAGTTCAGACAATTAACTGAGTTGGCAATGCATTCCTAATCATAATCATATCAAATTCGGAAACCCCCAACAGAAAACACACATCGCCATGTTGAATCATGGTTAAAATAATATGCATCAGTACGTATAAGATGTGGATGTGTTATGATTTTCTCATGATTTCTTACTCCTAATGACAAGTAACCCTTCAAGTTGGCACCTGAAACAGTACAATTGAAATTGCTATTTGCTGGCAACTCCCTAACTATCTCATTTCTGCTTTATTGAATAGAACTTTTACAATTTGATTCAACTGAGCATCCAAACGCAGCGTTAAGGTTGAAACCCAAACAATGCATATCATATTGGATAAGATCTTAAACTATAGTTTAAAAAATAAAAAATAAATTACAAAAAGAAGCCCATGCAATCAAATCCAAACACCCATCAACAAATCTTCAGTTCTTTACCAGCATGAAGAAACAAACCTCACAAACAAGTCATACAATAGTTCCACACATAGCTAATAGAAATACCATTCGACAGCTAAAATACCCAGGAAATTGGGCCAATTTACTTTATGTGTACATCGGCCTATCTGTCCATGCCCCAGAAACATGCCCGTTCTCACAAACATAGGCCCGAACAACGGGCTCACCGTCATCATGGTACCCAAAAACCCGCCTCAAACAGAAAGCAGAGTGCAGGTCCCACGTCTCCTTGCATGAACAGAATGCACAATCCAATGTTATCTTATTCCGGTTCGTGTCGTTGATGGTCCTCCACACCCTCGACCGCTTGAAATTCTTAAAAACACCCCGGAAAAGCATGTAATTACGCTTCTCCTCCGTGTGGACGCATCCAGGCCAATCACAGATATACAAGCAGTCACCCCGGAACCGGCTGGCAAGCAGCTTGTTCCCTTGCTCCCGGCTCAGATTCCAAGCCCCGGAGGCTAAATGCGATTCGACGGCCTGACATAGCTTCCTTCTCTTCTTAGTAACTGAGATCTCATGGCCTACCTCGATGACAGCCCTCTCGATCTCGTCCGCTGTCGTCGTACCAACGGCAGCGGCGGTGTGAGACTCGGAGTCATCGTAGACAGTATCAAAATAAAGATCATCAAAAAGTGACCAACCTGAATCAGAAGACTGGATTGCACTTACCAGAGCAGATTGAAGGGAAGCTGGTGGGCCTGAAGAAGACGGGAGGGGCGGGGTCCTTGTTTCAATTCTGCGGTAATTCTCATCGGGGCCAATCTCGCGCTCAAGGCCGAAGTCGGAATTCTCCAAAAGGATGCCAGCATGGAGGAGGCCTGGGCAGCAGATGGAGAGCTTGTGGAGGGCAGCCCAGCCGCCGGGGGGATCAGCAGCAGGTGTGTAAGGACCGCTGCCACCTGCGGCGAGGAGATCGGATACGACAGAAGGGATGGTCTCGGAGCATTTGTTCTTCCAGCATACGTTGCGAACGAGACTGGAGAATTTGGTGCAGACGCAGGCAAGTCGTGCCCAGTTGCGGGGATCGTCTTCGAGCTTGAGGAAGATGTTGAGGACGACGTCATCAGAGAGGCGGGTGAAGGCAGTTTCTGCCATGGATTTTTTTTTTTTTTTTTTGCAGGTTTTTTGTTTCTGGTGAGAAAGAGGGAGAGCAATATGGGTTTTTTTTTTTTTTTTTTTTTTTTCTGGGGATTTTGGTTTCTGGGTTTTCTTTGCTAGGAGTAAAGTAGGAGAAAGACAGGATCTTTTTTGTTCTTTTGTGGGTTTTTTTCCTGGGTAGGTAGGGCTTTTCTTTGATGATTTTAATGGAGGGATTGAAGAGGGAAAGAAGATAGAGATATTCTTTTATGTGGGTTTTCTGGTATTGTGATTGGTTTGAAAATGAGGGGAAGAAAAGCCAAAGTAAGATTTAGATGGATTGGATTGCCTTGATTTCATTTTGGGATTTTGAATCAGGTTTTTTCAGTTTTTTTTTTTTTTTTTTTGGTATTCGAGAATATGAAATTGGTTTGGTAGGGATGTGAAGATAGATGGTGTTTGATCTCTCACGGTGATTTTTTGTAGGGTTTTTGGGATTGAAGTAGGAAGAAAGTACTCATCAGGCGAGAGATGGGACTGTTCTTCGGAAGGATTGGGGTTTTTTGTTTTGCGAGTCTCGTTTTACTCTGGCAGAGACCTATACCATGTTTGATACTCTGGCTGGCTGAATTCATACACGGCAACACACCATCAAACGATCCTGATCTCTGACTATTTGGCCCATTGAACGTTTTTCTACCACCCATTTGATACCCAACAATATGACAGTTAGAATTATGTGTCTCACATGGTTGTTGGGTTATAACCGTTACACATTCTGACCCACTATTTGGACGGCTGGGATTGGAACCTGGGTGTGCGACGTATACAGAAACTGTGTGCTTGTGTATGGATTACCGTACTCTTGCAGAGTATCGAATAAATCGTCATTTGCAATTTTCCATTTTGGGGCAGTCGCTGGCTGGCGTGGATGGATGAATTTTGGGGCCAAGGATACGATGGGGACAGGAATCGTTGGACAACAGCTGCGTATACCGCCCAACATATGTGGTTCCCACCATATTTTATATGAAAATCCACTCCTTTCATCAGATGATTTTAATTATTTTAACCGTACATATAAAATATCATCCTCACATAAAATTATTATGTGTCACACTAATGGGAACAGTGTAAAATGATCCTAAAACATCTAAGTTCACATAGTATCGCTATCCTGATATATGGATCGGTCTGATTTTTATAATTTCATTTCATCCTGGTGATTTACACTTGATTAACGGATTCGATGAAGGTACGAAACATGGTGACCCCACACACAGACCCATGGTTGGCATCCCGTCCCCATTATTGCCTGTTGTGTGGTCCACAATAATGTTGGGTTTTTCTGATTTATTTCCAGAAAATTATAATTGAAGACAGAACCTGATGGACGGAGTGGATTCGATATGGTGAGACGGATCTGTAGAGGATTCCGGTCCACACGATGGGAGGTACGGTGGCATTTTGCTCTACAATGACAGCCACATGTTTGTTTGAGCTTCGAGGCTCCTCATCTGATCTTGGATGCATGGGTTGTCGCTTACTTGGGTGTGGTACACATGCACCCAAATCCATACGTGTATCATCCACCGTACAAGGTCACACGTGCACACGACTTCAACCGTCCTCCTCGTGGGCCCCAATTGGATGTATCATTACTCGAAGACCTCAACCGATCGAACTAGCGTAATCGTCAGATTTCAGCTCTTGAATTCACGCAGCTGGAATTTGTGTTTTACACCTTCCATCTGTTTGTCATTCATTAGATGTTTATGTCATCCTGATCGGTGAGATTCTTAGGCTACGCTCTATCCACAGTGGGCCCCTCAATTTGGATGGGTTGGATTCGAGTACGTGGTGCAATGTGAACGGTGGAGATGAGTTGCACGATCTGGTGAGATGGTGCGAATGTACGTTCTAGAGGAAGCCTGGGAGTGGCCCACTTCCGCGATTGGATCCAAGTGATTTGTAAGGCAAGTGGAGAATGCGATTGATATTGAAATTGGGTGGTGGAAATGAGTTGATGGATGCTAGCTATCAATCTCTTCTCACCCACTGAACGTGACTCTATGATAGCCATTGATTTTAAGTGTGAAGAGAGGTGGCAGACATGGAAGGAAAAAGGTGAACATCCACACCATTAATTTAGTTGGTCCCCTCTTGATTATGGAGGGTTCCAAAAATCAGATGTATTCAAAACTCAGGTTTGCCACACCATCTGTGAAATCATGCCTAAAACTTTTTAAATCACTTGGTGGGGCCCACTCACTTGAGTTTTGGAATAACTCATGTCTAAGACCATATCTTCATTGGCCATATAAATAATTAGAAAGGTTTCACTCGGTGGGCATCAATTCTGTGGGCCCACCGAGTTAGAAAGGGACTAGTGGTCGGTGCTATGTGGGCCCCATCATGATATATGTGTTTCATCCATGCCGTCCACCCATTCTTCTAGATTATTTTATGGTATGAGCCCATAAATGAGATTGATCCAAATCTCAAGTGGACCGCACAGTGTTAATTGAATGCTCATCATTAAAAACTTCATGGGAGCCACAAAAGTTTTGGACCAAGCGATATTTATTTTTTCCCTTCATCCAAGTCAGTATTACCTAATTAACAGGTTAGATGTCAAATAACCATTACAGTGGGCCATAGGAGGTTTTTAATGGTGGAAATTCAATCACTACTGTTTTCCCATAGTGTGGTCCACCTGAGATTTATATCTGCATCATTTTTTGCATCAAACCCTAAAATTGTCTTTCAAAATGGATGGACGGCATGGATAAAACACATACATCATGGTGTGGGTCCACATAGCACCCCAACCATTAACTATTGTCTATAGGTTGGCCCACCAAAGTCAAGGGTTAAACTGATTTTCAGGCCCATGGCGTACCAGAGAAGGGTGCTTGTAATTGATGGTGTAAATGATCTACAGACATTTCAAATCTTGAATGTGGATGAAGTGGTAGGTTTGATTGAAGTGGTTCAACTCCCCCAATAGGAGGTGAGGATTCAACAGATTGATGATTTAGATGATGAGTCGATAGGCCAACGTGGTGTTGAATGTGGCCGTGAAGCGTCACACCTCATTGCATTAATGTCTTGTATGCAGCTGAGTGGCTTCGATTTCTTTTTCTCTTCTCCATTTAGGCTGCCCTCTTCTTTCGTAGGTATGATTGAGACAGATGAAGTCTATTGGTTTGACAGATGAGGTCTGTTGATCCATCATGATTTACAATGTTAATCAATTTTGTCAGCCGCAAATTTACAAAATAGTTTTAAAATTCACAAGAAATGATAAAAGAAAACTTTAATGATTTTATTAAATAATGTGTAATGTATATAATTTATTAGTTATACTATTAATAAAGAAAAAATAAAATACTAATTTAAAATAATCTAAAATAATAATATTATAACTTCAATAGAAGTTCTAGTTAAATTGAAATAAAACTTATCTGAAATATTAAATTTTGAATAGAAAATTCTAAATTAATCTTATTTGATGATTCCTGCATGATCATGATTTATCTTTAAAAATAATTCATCTTTAAAAAAATGAAATTTATAATATATATATATACATATATATACAATGAAAATTAAAATTATAAAAAATAGTAAAATTTCCTAAATTTCCAATTTTGAAGTGGAAGCACACATTATTTTTTTCAAAATGGATGGACATATAGCAAGTCGGTTTACCCCGAATGGCCTGCTACATGAAGATCAATAAGTCGTGCATCCAATAACGATGCCTAGATCAAAAGTTAAGGTTAATTCATCGTCCTTATCTTCTCTCTATGAAAATGATTTTATTGGAAGCAGATATGCCTACAACGGTTGTGGCATGCCAGGATCAGACGAATTATTTACGCTTTTGGTTTAGCCTTCTTTTAGTCCAGTCATGCTAGGAATGAACCTGGATCAGACGAACTATTTACGCTTTTGGTTTAGCCTTCTTTTAGTCCAGTCATGCTAGGAATGTATCTTAGTCTCGCCATACACCAGTGAGCCCAAAAATGAGGCAGATCCAAATCTCGGGTGGGCCACATGATAGAAACGGTGTTGATTGATGCTTGCCATTAAAAACTTATTAGGACCCATCATATTGTTTATTTGTCATCCAACTTGTTGATTAAATCAAAAGTGCGGATAAAAGAAAAACACCCCCAAGCAATTTCTAATGGTGGGCATTCAATCACCACGGTTTCCTTTGGTGTGGTCCACCTGAAATTTAGATATGCCTCATTTTTGTAATAATGCACTGAAATAATTGGACAGCTTGGATAAAATATATAAAATCACTGAGGCCCATAGCACCGACCTCGGTGTTGGAAGGGTCACTATCGAATCCGGGTAGCCTGCTGTCCATCTCACCGACGTGTGGGACCGTCTGTTTTTTCTTTTTACTTTTCTTTTTTATCCCTTCTTAGTGGGACAGAGAGCACCAACGGCGAGAGTAGTATAAACGTCTCTACCATTGTTGTCAATCAGAACCGTTTTCATGCACCGCGTATCATATGGATATGGATGGTTCGGATCTTGTTCCCGCGTGCAATTCGGCTGTTTGTACACGCGTGTGGACTCGACAAAGCTCTTTACAAGATGCCATGTTCGGGAATTCATTGGTCATTCCTTATCCAGGGTTGTGCCCACCTAATCAACGGTTGAGGTTGCGAGACAAAGCCTTAACAAAGCCATGTGCGTTTACCTTATGAAACGTTCACGCTTTTCTTTCCATTAGAGGTGTAGAAAAAATACACCACCACACTACACAACCAACAACAAGCTATATTTGATGAAACCACCTCGGGAGACATCGTTAATGAATAGCTGTTAGACTACCACAACAAGCAATTCGGCTGTTTGGATTATCACCCATATGTTAGGAATTTGTTAATTATTACAATTTTATATTATAAAATATAATTATATTACTCTTTTTTTCTATGATTTAACAGTATAGTAAGAAAAATGTGTGAAGCAAAGACAACAGGAGAATTGTTGGTCAGCATGTAAAAGAATTTGTAAACCTTGAACTTTTGCAATAAAAGGGTCATTTGATTTGCTGTATTTATATGGAATTTAACTTGAATTTAGCATCTATTATTTGGTAATTTAGGATGTAAAATGTTGACATCTTTGCGTTGCGTGGGTCCTTGCTCTTGCTCCCGTGGTAGACTCTTAGGAGTTCCAACACCTGGTCAAGGGTTCGAGCACCCATAGATGGTGAAATCCCACTAAGGCGTGAGTGTGTTGTGGTGTGTGCGCGTGTTTTTAGAAAAAAAAAAAAATAAACTCGAAAATTGAGGCTTTAAGATAATAGGTGACAAAACCATGTGAAATCCAGTGCCAAGCTTTCTGCAGCCTGTAGCCTCCATAGCTACATTTGGGATGTACAACCAAACTGAATTCGGAGAGTGGAAATGACCAACTTGTAACGTTACATTCCCAAGCACACTCCTAATTGTGGATCAAAAATCATGTCATGACCAATGATACAACTCGTATCCATCCCATATCTCCCCTGCATTACGTACTGTTCTGGGCCAACATGAGCTAATACAGCTCATTTGTGGTGAATACAGCTGTCCAGGTCCACATCTACACTGGTTTTGGACGATGCTCAAAACTTTCACTCCTAATTGCATGGCTTTCACTTTTGCTGTCCCATTCCCCAACACTTGCAATAACGCAATTTTCACTTTAAAAGACATTTAAGTACGATTCCTCATTTGTTTGCACAGCCATATACACTCTACATGGATATCCAAATCAAGAAATCACACAAGAACCGACTGCAACTAGATAGCCATGGAATCACATGGGCGTTAGCAATACTGGTATTCCTCACGCAGACTACTAAGCCGCAAGGGTGGAGCTTTCATGATATCCACCCAATTACATGTCACATACGCTGCCTTATGTCAACAATCAAACACATAAATCATGACATGCCAAATCTCAGGTAGGCCACAGCATGGGAAATAGTTGGGATGTTAGGTCTAGTATGGTTGTGTAGGACCACAGTGATTTTTATATCCCACCCAATCCATTCACCACGTGAATTTATAGTTTCTAGGTATATTTTTGGGTGGTTCAGAAGACCAGGGAATGGTTTCATGAGGGTGAAAGAAGCATCACAAGACTGGAGGAAGAAAAGTTGGGTAATTCTCAAAGAGCTTGAAGGGAAATCCTTAGACATCTGGTATCGGTTATCAAATCTCGTGTTATAATAAATGAGCGACCTCCATCAACATCATAACACAGAAGACAATCAATATAAAGAATCCGATCATTCAATCTTCCCCCATTTCCTTCACCCCGGAAGATATTCTTTCCTGCATCCAGTGCACCAACTCCTGAATGGGCGGTTTGGTCGGATAAAGGTTTGCCTAACCCATTTCAGTTCATTTCGATGAAATCGACCCCACCCCCTGTTCTTAGATGTGGGGGGGGGAAGAAAATAAGTCAGTCCATCTATCAGTATAATCATTAGTGAAGCAAGGAAGACCCACTGAAAATAAGATCTGTGCAATCACAGCAAAAAGTAAATAGATAGAGATGCAGGCAAGGTTACATTCAAACAGTAGTTCAGCTCTTATACGAACAGGTCCTAACTGGTCCTTAACGTCTACATATACTCCAACAGCTCAGATAATCCATCAGCTCTTATACGAACAGGTCCTAAACTGGTCTTGCGAAGATTGTTTATCGATGACACTTTACGAGGATAGGCATAGCCCGCAGTATGCACTATGATATCAGAATTCAACATCTCAGCTGCCACCTCATATCTCACCTGTCAATCAGACCATTTTCCATCAGGACCCAAAAAAGAAAAATATACCCAAACGAATAAGGCAAACAAAAAGAAAAGAAAAGAAAATTCTTGTATTAGAAAGGAGCACTGCCAAGGCCAGTCCTAGATCCTGCTCTCCACACGTCCCAACAGATGGTTCATCAGGGAAGCCGACCATGTCAGTTCCATGACCTGAAAATCAGGTCAATCTGCTCATAAGGTGGGCCATGTTGGCATCAAAGGGCCGTTAGTCAATTCCATTAAACATCCACCATTCCAAGCACGGCTCACCTAACAACCACCAAGGCAATATGCCTCTGGGCCCTCCTAATGAACAGCCAGAATCTCACAAACGGCCACCTTGGAACACGTTGGGAGAGTGGAGAGTTGCCTTGGCATTTCTTTTACAGGAAAAGTAAAGGTCATTTGCAGAAAGAGAACACGACCGAGATAGGCTCCTGCTATGGCTCCTGCTCCGGCTCTTGCTGGGGCTCCGCTTCTTTGGGGTTCTACTGGCTTGTTTGTGGCGAGGAGGCTGCAGAATGAAAATGTAAGATTGGGAGAGCGCCAAATCACTTTTTTTCCACAGAGAGAGAGAGAGAGAGAGAGAGAGAGGTGGAGAGCACCAAACATGGAATGTCACTCGCAAGAATTCAACTTACAGAGTGTGACAGGGATTTGGATCTTGATCGGGATCTGCAAAAGTTCCAGAAACAACTGAATTCAATATCCACAAACGTTGCTTTGACAGCTTTTGGTCCAAAAGCCTCAACGCCTCTTCCACGTCGAGTTACCATATTCTCAAAATCATGAAAGTCCACACTTTTTAGCATCATTCAACATGTAAAAGCATTAAATTTTACACAGTCCACTTTCAACATTATTTTAAACTGGAACTTCGCCATGAAACGGCACCCATTAATCAATGCAAGTAAATAGACCGCTGCCAATGATCGGATGAAGTGAATGTTGCAAAGAAGAACAGAAGAATCAACACGTAAGACAGGGAACATATTTCTGATTGTATCACCAAAATCCACATCCAGAATCCTGACCGCAACTCGTGTTAGCATGACGATGGAGGAATTGGAGTCTGTTTCTACTGATGATTGTAAGTCCCAACACCACTTAGTTCAAGGAAATCGAGCTTTAATAGTACAACCCATCCTTCCCCGCCCACTACGCACTGATGGGGATCTGCTATATGCCATAATGTAGAAGGGTTAATATACCATTAGGGTTTTTAAAGCTGCTCGTTTACGAAACAGCATACCTCCAAAACCACAACGAGTTCCAGGCATTCGCACCAAATCCCATCAAGTTCCTAACATGCAATCCCCAATTCGCCGCATGATCCGTTATCTAGAAAACAAACAAGGCAATGTTTATAAACAGTGTGATAATAGCACATCCTGGCACAGCTCTTTCTTAATCATTCCCATCTGCTTTTCTCAAAACAAATTGCAACTGAAGGGCGTAGCAGAGGGAAAAGGATTAAAGAACAAACAGCACGGGATGCATACTTCAAGCCTTGCGAACTTTGGGTGCATTTAACAGTAGCTTACAGACATCCGAAGAGGAAATCAGCCATGTACATTCAATGCCTCAGAAAGCACAAATTAAAAGCATTTTTCTCTTGCAAGCTTCTGGTGTATTTAACAGTAGCTTACAAACATCCAAAGAGGAAATCAACCATGCAAATCCAATGCTTCAGAAATCACTTAAAAAGCAATTTTTTTGGACCAAGCATCTTAGAACAGCGTCGAACCAAATTTACCAAGGTTTCAAGATAGTGTGAGTTTACAAGGCTTTATCAAGAGGCCCTAGTCAGGTTGACATGCTTACACCACAATCTGTAAGACATACGCAAAATGAATGTGGTGCCTACCGCGATTGTCATTGACAGTGCAAAAATGTGGGTGCACAAATACGTGATAACTGCGATTGATTAGATGCAAAAAGTGGGAGCACAAATACAGTGATAACTTCAATTGATTAGATGGACGCTTCCCGTGTGAACATCTTCAGTATGGTTCAAGCTATATAATCATGTAGAAGCATATAAGAAAACAACCCAACCCACAGCAAGCCTGGCATATAGATAGCACAATGTATTAACCATAAAAAAGTTGAAGAGTTACATGTCAACCTTCTGACTCTAAAAACAAGTACATCATTTAAAGGTTTTTATGCCATTTAAGTATTCCAATTCACCGTCCGAGTGCCAATCATCGTAGCATCTGAAATAGGTATTTTATTAAAGAAAAGTAGCCACCTCCCTTTCCTAATTAAAAGACACTTTCAGCTCCTTCACCTGGCACCTGACCTCAAGTCCAGCTTGGAGAAGTAGTGTGCTCCTCCCAATTGGTCGAACAAGTCCGCTATGAGAGGGATAGGGTACGTTGTTCTTGACGGTAAGTAACCTTGTTCAACGCCCGATAGCAGAGCCTGGGGGACTGACCCGAGCTATAGACAAAGAAAGACTTTGATAGATAGAATAACGCACCCACTCAGACTTGCATAAAAAAGAGGGCTACTTCACTATGAATGGTAACATATGAATTGAAACGGAGGCGACGGGTGTCAATTACCAAAAACGACTCGACCACTAACGTGGTTCCCTCCTCTGGGGGTTGGCTGTCTTATCAATAATAAGGGTGGGCAGTCAATAATCTTTGGTTGAATCATAAATTCTTTAATGAAATGAGTGTGCTTATTTGGGCCCCGGTTGAGCTGACAACTCGGCCGCAGTAGCCACCAAACCATGACGTATTTTTGCGCATGAGAAAGGAAAACGAATTGCACTTCAAGCATAGCCATAAAATAAGTCATGAAACTTGTGTCAGGGCTCCAATTTAAGCAGCAAGCACATTTCCAAGAACCAGCAACCAGCTCTTTCCCTACCCTGACTGACTGCCTAAAGGGTGCAGGTCTGAATTACCAAAGGAATGATCTAAAGATGAGTCACGGTCACGAAGCCTCCCCATATATTTTTTGGATAACCATCAATTCACCAGTGGCCAAGAAGATCAGATTAAATCTTTAACTTCAATCCTTCGGTTCGTGCCATTAGCCTCACCACACAGTATTCAAGGACAACCAAACCATCATCATCTAAGCCTTATTCCAACTAATTGGGGCAGCTACACCCAGTGTTTTAAATAGCGGTAGCGTGTTGCGTAGCGTTTAACCCTCCGTAGCGTCGAGCGAAATAGCGTAGCATGTAGCGTAAGTTACACAATACTTCTATTTTTTAATTTAAAAAAATAATATATATATATATATGATAAATATTAAATAGTAAGAAAAGAGCAAAATATATAAATGTCACATTCTTCAAAATAAAAATCAGTGAATCACAAAAATCAACATATGCACACCACTTACACTCATACACACACCACGGTGGGCCCACCATACAAAATAATGCAAATTCACCCCTTCACGCACCTCAGTGGGCCCCACGTGGGCCACACCATAGAAAATAATGCACATCCCACCCCTTCACGCACCTCAGTGGGCCCCACGTGGGCCACACCATAGAAAATAATGCACATCCAACCCCTTCACGCACCTCAGTGGGCCCCACATGGGCCACACCATAGAAAATAATGCACATCCCACCCCTTCACGCACCTCAGTGGGGCCACGTGGGCCATACCACAAAATAAATAAATAAATAAATAGTATAAAAGCAAAAAACCGACAGTAACTAGCATTTTAAAAGGGAAAAAATGAGGAAAAAATTGAAAATACGAAGTTATTTTCATTGTACATCGAAAAAATTCAAAAAAAATAGGAGCGTACCTATTTTTGTCTAAAGATGAGATTGAATCAGTGAAAACTACAAATGTTGAAGCTCCACAGCAATTGGTTTGCGTCTGGAAGCAGTTTTTCCAACTCAAGATTAAAAAGTGGGGAGAGGAGCAACGTCAGCAGCGTCAGTTTGCGCCTGGCAGCAGATTTTCGACTTCCACGTTGAAGGGTGGGGAGAAGAGCAGCGTCAGATTGGGCCTGTGAGAGGATTTTTTGCCTCCAAATGGAAGGGTGGGGACAGCAGCTGCGTCGGCTGCTTCGGTTTGGGTGGGGAAGCCCTTTGGGATAGGGTTTTTTCTTTTTTAACTTATGTTTGGCTTATGGTGTGAGTTCACCACTGTTTCTTACACCGAAAAAACAAAAAAAAACAAAAACAAAAAAAAAAAACCACGCAGGAAGCATACGCTACCTGCGCTACGCGCTACGAAGCCGTAGCGTACGCTACGACCCCTGTAGCGCACGCTACAGAAGATTTACGCTACCTGATGCGCTACGTAGCGATTTCGCTACGCTACGCTATGAGTGCTACTGAAAACACTGGCTACACCTTTCACAAAAAAAAAAAAAAAAAAAAAAAAAAAAAAAAAAAAAAAAAGGCCAGTGGGGGGGATCTCCAATTGGACACATATCAAGGTCCATAACTTCAGTGTTCTTAGACAATCAAATCAATGGTTAAAAAGACGCCGAAAATGGTTGGTTGGAAAGATCTCCAATTGGACATATTCAATGTACACATTCTGCTTGGGCATGATACATCCAATGCTTGATACACTGGACATTCAATGTACCCATACTGCCCAGGAATGCTACATCCAATGCTTGATACACTAGGATAGGACCATGCGGGTCCCCCCTTCTCATATTCATGAAAAAGAAAAGAAAAAAAAAAAAAAAAAAACCTCGGCTCCTAACAAGATACTCTAGAACAACAACCAACAAAATGATTGCTCACTTCGTAGAATCCGCTCCTCAACAAGGCCAAACAAAATGCCTGTTCACTGCAAGGAATCTCATCAAACACACTTTTGTCTGCCAGGTAGCTGACTCAAAATTTCACACTTCTGGCCAGCACCTCATTCATCTGTAGAATTTTTTTCTCCATCAGCAAGTTCACTAAAGGTATTCATAGATGTGCCTTTATTTCTTTTCCCTTGGGTACTAACCATATTACTTGAAAGATTTCCTCTTTGTTCCTCCTGCTACTTGCTCTTTGGTTGCACTCATTTCCATTCCAGCTCCCGAGACTCCCATAACCACTTCCATCTTGCTCCGGCACATAATGAAATTGAACTTTGGGGCCATTAGGAAATTTACATTCTGAGACCTTTTTAAAAAATGTATTCATTACACTACCTAATTAACTTTTCATTAGGTTTCTTTAACAGCCGTTAGATTAAGTGGGTCATTGTTTGTCAATAAATGAACCTGGCCTCCTAATGACAATGCCCTTTCAACAAACAATTCATAGGTCAAATGTTAGAATTGTTAAACCAATCTGATTTTAATTGATATTATTCCGAGTGTGTACTACTTACTAGTACTCGTGTATCATCAAAGAATACTAGGATAACAAATAACTACCCAATAAAACACTCTCTCTCATGCTCATTCTCACTCCCCTGAATTCGTTCTGCCTCAGTAGCGACTTGGGATCTTGCATCAGTGGTTTGGTGAACGGAACCGTCTATATTTTGAACTCTTATGCTGCCCTACCCTAGAAAAACTTAGGCTGATTAAGATAGAGACTAATGTATGGTAAGCGTGGGAGAATCACACGATTGAGATGGAGAAGGGCCATTGTTACGGGTCTGCTATGGAAGTCCTCTAAAACCAAAAATAAAAAATAAAAAATGCATGCCACCAGATTCAACAAACAAATATCCACTAACCAAATGCTGAGATCATCATATCAATCTTATTGTGAGGGCTATATTGAGTTTCACCATTCTACGGTTTGGAATTTGTGATATAATGGTAGAGTGATGGTTCTCACGCATGGTATCACAAATTTTATGTGGCTAATGGCTATGCATTACTCAAATTAAATTGTCTGGATAGTCAGTGTCACTTACGATGATCACAGTCCAAAACTTACACAACTGATGTCTCAGCTAGTGGGTTACTGGACATCCAAATTCAAACTGTTTCTCAAAGTGGAAAATATTCAGTGGTCTTCAACAAAGAAACATTCGTCAAAAAAGGTTAGGATTTTTTTTTATTTTGAGAGAGAGAACTGAAATTTATTGAAACACTCGCAAGGCGAGAAAAGAAAAGGTTAGGATTTATTGGAAAAAGGTTAGGATTTATTGGGAAAAGGTTATGATAAGAAAGGGTTAGGATTTATTGAAACACTTGCAACTGAAATTTTTTGAGAGAAAACTGAAATTTATTGAAAAAGGTTAGGATTTTCAATCATCGAATTCTGGATTTATAGCTTATATATGATGGATCCCACCTTTAGACGGCCTAAGTTGTGTTGTGTGCATACTAAATCACCACGTGTACAGTTTCTGAGTATTACACAAAACAATCACACCATCGTACCATCCCAAAGTATCAAATAACTCTTTACCTAAATGGTTTACTGATCTTGTGCCTGTAACCATGCCTCCATGTCAATGCGGCACAAGTATCATGTATTAACTAAATTGGAACCGTTCACTCAATAGGACTGACGGTGAATGGCACACGGAAAAACAAATCGTTTAAATGATCATGTCTCTTTAGCTAGTGGCCTATAAATGGACACTAAAAGACAAAAATCAACAAAGGTCCTCATTCACTGAGAAAGTCCTCATACAAAGGGTTAATTAGCCAATCAAGGCAATCTTCAGCAAATCATCAATCAATCTAATGCAGAACAATTAACCACTTGCTCTAATAGCTCGAACCGATAAAGAGTGGTGAAGCAATCCCTTTATCTCATAGCCAAGGCCCCACATCGCGTGGGTTAGGACCTCGGCTGAATCCCCATGTGAGCCCTACTTCATATGAGTTCCGCTTCACACAGGCCACCCACCAAGAGTGTGTCCCCACATCCCACAGGCTACCCCACTCGAGCCCGGTGTGAAAATGTCTCTACATTAATCACCCCCAGTGAGGAGTCTTGAACACGAGACCTACTACTCTGATACAACTTTGATGCAAGAAAATTAACCACTTGCTCTAAAAGCTCGAACTTATAGAGAGCAGTAAATTAATCCCTTTATCTCATAAGCTTAGGCCTCACATCACATGAGTTCGGACCTCAACACACCCACCCCAAGTGTGTCCCCGCATCCCACAGGCTACCCACTCGAGCCCGGTGTGAAAATGCCCCTGCATTATAATCATTATCACCGTGGATCCAAATTCAGATCATCATACACATGCGTATGTAAGAGAGGACTGACAACAGGCTTTTTTTTTAACACTCATTCATTGGAAGGGCATTCTCTTCATAGATCAGTTTCATCATTTATAACAAAGTTACAGAAATCCCCACTTCATCTAACTACCGTTAGAGATATCTAACAGAATATACCTATAAGTTAATAGATGTCTCAGTTAATAATAATAATAATAAGAATAATAATAAACTTTTGAAAAAAGGGTACCAGAACGTAAATCCCAAAATAATTAGGTAATGTTTTATAAAAATCTTTTTTAAAGGTAACATCTCAAAAAAACAAAACAAAAACAAAAAACAAAAAATAATAATAATAATAATAATAAATCATGGAACCAACTCAACTCTTTCTGAACACAGTTCCGGGGAAACATGCTTATTGCTGTTTGAGTTGTTTATCCACAACTATGAGACCAACTTTAGAAACTTTTATTCTTCTCTGTAACCTCAGAAACCATATCTAGTGATTACTGACAACTGTTCAAGCATCATTTTATACCCGTCTACAAAATGAGCTGGTAATCCAACAACAATTAACAATAAATATAATACAATCCGAGGTCGTTCATAAGGCCCTCATAACCAAGGTGTCCCGTAACGGTATCGGTTGGCGTAACGGTGCCCTCCGAAACCGATACGGATACGGGGGCGTAACGGCGATACGGGGGCGTAACGGCGCAAATTTTTTTTTTTGCCAAAAAAATATGAAAAAATATGGATTAAATCCAGAATATTCTAAGCATTCCAAATATGCATTCATTTATAAATTGGAACATGTTTATGGTGGTGTAACGGTCCACTCTTTGGTGAGAAGTTGTATCGGACTGTCTGATGAATTTATGAACCAAATAACCTGAATTTGACTTAAATATTTAATTTATATACTTAATAACTTGATATCATTTCTCCCAATAGTTCTTTAAAAAAATTAAATTAAATTCAGGTAGATGGCGTTGCCAATTTGGGCTGACTTGGAGGACCAATCTATACACCGAATCAGCCTCAAATTCATGCAATTTATTGTCATTATTCCACTTATGAATTGGTGGACATTTATTGGATAGTGAATCATGAAAAAAATCAAAAATCCCTATTTTAAAAAATAAAAGTCCACAAACTAACAATTAAAACTATTCAAACAATTTGATTTTGCCATTGTAAGTTAGCAATTGCAGTCCATAATTTAATTGCTAAATTTTAAGTTAATATGTCTCGTGTACAATTTTTTAATGCTCGAATTAGGCGGGACTCGAATTGTGAAGTGTAGCACACATGTCAAAGGTTTTTGGGCCCCACCCGTGATGAATGTGTTATATCCACACCATCCATCCATTTTGTCAAGTAATTTTAGGGCATGAGCCCAAAAATGAGGCACATCCAAAGCTCAGGTGGACTACCATAAGAAATAACATTAATTAAATGTTCACCATTAAAAATTTATTGGGGGCTACAAAAGTTTTAGATCAAGCTGACATGTGTGTTTTCTCTTCATCCACGTCAGTGTGCCCCAATTAATAGGTTAGATTGAAAATAAACATTACAGTGGACCTTAAGAAATTTTTAATGGTGAGTGGTCTATAACCACTGTTACCTATAGTGTGGTCCACCTAAGATTTGGATATTATTAATTTTTTAGATCCTGACCTAAAATGGCGTGGCAAAATGGATGGACAACATGGATAAAATATATACATCATGGTGGGGCCCACTTGGGTCTGATCAGATCAGATCAGATTGGATGGAAAATAACCGTTACCGTGGGCCCTGCGAATTGTTTAACAGTGAAAATATTATCTCCGCTGTTATTTTTGGTGTAGTCCAAATGATCTTTGGATATAATTCATTTTTTGGGTAGTGCTCTAAAATGATCTCTGAAAATAGATGAACGGTGTAGATGTAATAAATACATCACTGTGGAGCCCATATAACTTTGATCTCTTTGAACCGTTCGTACAACTCGGAGCTCGAGGAGTGTCAGCGCTCGTCTCAGCGTGACACGTACCTACGCCTAGGCGACTAGGCGGGTGTGCGCGATGCACGCCTGAAAAAAAAAAAAAGAAGCGAGAGAGGGAAACCGAAAAGAAAAAAGAGGGAAAGAAAAGAAAAAAGAGGGAAAGGAGAAAGAAGAAGAAGAAGAAGAAGAAGAGGAAGAAGGTGTCGCAGCCGCAGCTCCCTGAGAAGAGGAAGAATAAGAAGAAGAAAGAGAAGAAGAAGAAGAAACGAAAAGAGGTACGTTTTTTTTTTTTTTTTTTTTTTTTTTTTCAAGGCCCGTAACAGCCGTTACGGGTCAATAACGGTCGTTACGCCCGTAACGGGACCGTAACAGCCGATACGGGTACAAAATCGGGTAACGGCCGATACGACCCCGAAACGCATAACGGTTCCCACCGTTACCGTTACGTATCGGCCGATACGGCCGAAACATAACCGTTTTGGGACACCTTGCTCATAACAGGAAATGGTTCATGAGAAAAGAAGCTTGACTAAGACGATGAAACAAAAACAAGAAAAGGGAGTTTCTACAGAAGTATAGCTGGTACAAACACCAAACCAACCACTTCTTCAGAAACTCCATGATGCAAGCCTACTCCAAAGTTTAACTTATTACGTACAAAAAAGTATGACAAGTAACTGTTTTAACATCCATTTGCCAATACTTTCTCTTTTCTTTAAAGATGATTGCCAATATTACTCTGACATGAGTAATGGATAATTTGTGTTAAGTGTTAACACAAGTCCTTCATCCCAACTCAAGCAAATAGAAGTATGAATGACACATTTAAAAATAAAATGCGAGGAGAAAGAATGATGAAATAAAGAAATGCAAACCTTGACAAGGAGTGTGGCTTTGACCCTGAACGAGAGCGAGAAGAAACCGATCTAGATCGAGATCTAGACACGGAAAGGCGTGAAGATTTGACTTTAGGAGACTTGCTGCAAAAGAGTTGGACCGAGCATCAGAACCATTACCATTTGAACCATATAATAAAAGCTTAATAGATCAACCAGTAGTAGCTCCAAACCTCCGGCTTTTGCTTCTGCTGTAGCTAAGACTACGACTAGGGCTTCTGCTTCTACTGTAGCTTCGACTGCGACTAGGGCTTCTGCTTCTGGAGTACGATCGACTACGGCTAAGGCTCCTAGATAAGCTCCGCCTGTATTCATACTCCTTCACCTACAACATAAAAGTATGTTGGAGAGGTTGCAGAAAAGAGATGATTATGGTAAGCAAAGAAAGAAAAGGGCAAGAAAGAAAGTGTAAAGATGATACCCTTATATATGACCGAGAAAATGCATTCCGGAACTCAGAATCATCAAGCTTCCTTATCTGCAAAGATAAAACAGAAAGACAAAATATTCATCACCCAAGGTAGATAATTCCTGAACTTTGGGCCAGAGTCTCTTCTACAGTCTACATTTTAATCACTTGTAAGTTGCAACAAATACTTACAGCATATTTCATGTCATCATAGTTTGTGTAATCCACAATGCCTGTGGTGCCTATAAAACCAACCAGGAGAATTACTGAGAACTAAAGCAGCAAGTTTGCAAAAGAAGAATGAATGGTGTTCATTTTCATCCAATCCAAAAACCAAAACAAACATAAACCATTGGGCTTCAATCCCACCCCAATGCAAAACAGGGAAATAAGAAGGCATTTTGCTCGATCCTCAAGAATTTGCAAAAGAATGGAAGAGAACAAAATCATAACCACCAAAAAAGGGAAGCAGGTCTTTTATGGGTAAATGATCCCAAGAAGATTCATTTTTTAAGGATGATCCCAAGAATATTCGTTAATACTATCTTTTGGCTTTTCTTTTCTTTTCTCTTGTCTCTTCATTTCTTTTTTCTCTTTTTTTTTAAAATTTTTTGAGAAACAATAGTTGCATGTGATACTTGCACACAAATCACAACGCAAATGCATCAGGGCAATTACATATGTATTTCCATGTACTACTGCAGGTCAGCTAGTCCTGATCTCTTAATCTCTTGAATGTACCTTATTATTAGACGTATTGTACATGGCCTATGTAGAATGTCCCTGAAGACAGACGGAAATTTCCAAAAATAGTTTCCACTTGACAATGAGACAAATAACACAACAAAATAAAATGTCCAGATAGAAGTCAAGTTTTAAGCTGATATGCTTCCAAGTCGAGCAAAATCTAGAAACCCTAAATAACAAGTGATTATATTAGACAGAAACACATACTTCTACATGATTGCAGTGATTGGATTCAAGGTAATGCCATAATGGCATGCTTCAGATTGGACAGCTAAAATATAGACAATAAAGTAGACACGAAACAATAATCTGAACAGGAATGTGATTTTTCAGTTGCATGTACCCTATAGAGAGAGAGAGAGAGAGAGAGAGAGAGAGTCATACAAGTCTTTCTGGGCAAACTAAAGCAGAATGCATATAAATGGTGAGATGTTAATTTTCCTGGTAAGGACTCAAAACACTTTAGTTCTCTCTTTCTTTATCAATTATCAAAAGGAATTAAAAAGAAAAAGAAAATGAAAAAAGTTCTTAGCGCGCAAACAAAAGGCCTAGTAGAAATGTAAATGACAAAGCATCTTAGAATGACAAAAAAGCAAAATGAAAGTCCACACTCACAACCTAAACCAAACACCAATATCAGCATTCACATGATTAATACCGCCATCAAGAAGCTGAAGGCAGACCAAGAATATATCCATGAACACATACTGCAGACATGGAAAATAATGTGTTGAACATAGCATCTCCATGCCAAACACAGATTAGCATCAAGGTATTCAATAATGATAACAGTGACCAAAACAGCCACCGCCATTTACAGATACTTTTTTTCAGAAAAAAAAAAAAAACCATATCAGCCCCATAACAGCCATTACAGGCCATTTTTCCCATATTAGCTATTACATGACCATTTTTTTATACCTTGATTAGCAGGATTTGAACAATACCATTATACAGCAGGTGGAGGTGAGGACCAAGAAATCCCAACAAGCACCAGACTTGGTAGATCTTGAAGATTTATGTGGACAATACAGAAAATGCCCCTAGAGATATTTCTCCCCAATCATAACATGAATTGTGTTAAGTGTCTTACTTGACAACTCTTTTGTTGTACTTGTGAGAAAAGACTACATCAGAATTGAACCATGAAATAAAAAAGTTCAATGCAACTCACCACCACCATCACGGAACACCTGGGAGAAACAAACATCACCAGCTCGACGCATGTGATCCTAAATGTGGAACAGCATAGATGTCAAGGTTCTAAAGCTCTGGCAAGACCGTAAAGTTCTCAAATAAATGAATTAACCATAGTGCAGGAAGAAGCTTACCTTTAGATCTTGCCATGAAGCAGAAGAGGGTAATCCAGTTACTAACACTGCACAGCATATCATTCCGAAACAGTTTGTAAACAAAAACGGATAGGAACCACAGAGATGCAACCAATAATGAAATACATACCACGATAATCAGAGCGCCTGGAAACACCACCACGACCACCCCCACTGCCACTGTAGCTACTATGGCGGTCATGTGATGAAGATTGGCCTCTCCCACCATGTGCAAGCTCCACCTATAAAGATATAGGCAAAAAGTACCAAGAGAACAAACATAAGAATAACTAGAGGGAGAAGAAAAAAAAAAAAAACACACTTAGATATAAAACCAAGGGTTGAAAGCATGGACTCGAACAAAGAGATTGCTGATACAGGCTCAGGCTTGATTGCAGCTAGGTATAGCCCTTGTAATGAAGAATTGAGCCAAGGGTCACAGTTGGCATGGACTGCATGGTAGCTCAAACATGCCACAGTTGGCATCGTACTGTATTGTTATTTGGAAGTCAACAGAATCAGTAAACTATTTACCTTTGTGTTGGACTAACTTATGGGTCACATACATGGAACTTTTACTTCAAAGATATTTCTATGGAATGTTCCGCAAAAAAGACATATTTTGCTTCATCGAAAGAACTAGTCACATTTATTTTATTCCAGGAACTAAGCTCAAAATTCCAAACAAGAAAATTCTATATTCTGGGAACTAAGCTCCACATTGAAACAACTCGTTAGGGTCAGACCAGATAAGGTCATGCCAAGGATCGAGTTCTCAGCAAACTGCGCCTGCAATTGACTCATCACCGGTTTTTAGTCCAACTTGAAATTCTCAGACCTAATAGCACATCTACTTATTTCAAAATAACATTTCCAAGAGGTGCTCTTATTACTTCCAACAACATCCAATTTATAGCATGTTGATGAAAACTCGTCTAGACATTACCAGCATTGCAGAGTGCTCGCAGAAATAATACAAATTTCACATTATTTTTCTGAATATAAAACCATGAAATCATCTATGGTAAGGCTAAATATAATTTAGCTCATAGTGAGATGGGACCAAATCTGGTGAATGGCACTAGTATTTAAACATTGGTTGTAACCAATCAGAAGTCTGTAGGACTATCATATAAGTCAGACAGAAAAGATGCCTACCCGTAACCTATGACCATCAAAGTTGTAGCCATCACGACCGCGAATAGCATCTTCAGCATCGTGAGCCTCCTCAAACTGAGACAAACAGGAAAACAATGAGAAACTCATAGGCATGCATGTTGCACTAAAACCACATGTGACAAGTGATAGGAAGAAATGGAAACCAATCATTTTGCATTTGTTTGAGAAGATCACAATACCTCAACAAAGGCATATCCCGGAGGCCTTGGAGGGATTTTCAGATCAATGTCAACAATGGGCCCATACTGCACATGTTGAGCAACAATAGTGAAAGCTCAGTAAATTGAATTACAGAAAAAGCTAAATCCTTTCATTTTTCATGTGTTAAATTGTTACCTTATTACATTTCACCTACTAAACCAAACTGTTATAACCACTGTTTTCGAGGCTGACGGCTGATCCCTTGAGACACTCCTCAAGGTGAGACTCCCAAAATAACAAGGCATAGACATTGCACGTTTGCACCTAAGAGAACGAGGCATACAGGAGGCGTATACATCTTGCACACTTTTTTACCTTATGTTAAGAGTTTCACATGCCTCGATTTGTTTCAAGGGCAGAAATCCTAGAAGAAATTGTACTTTTCCTATATTTAATTTTACCTTCTTTGTTCCTCTACAACCAGAAACAATAGTTGAGTAACAGGTTGAATAGAACATATTTTAGAGGTACCTTCAACCACATTAGAAAGTTCTCCAGCTTTCTTCTACCTGTTTCTTTTCCTGTGTTTAATTTCTTCTACATGTTTCTTACATGTAATGGGAATGAGAACCATCTCATAATCAGTAAGCCATTCCCAAAAAGCTGGGAGAAGGACATGATGCTGAATTTAGAGCTGGACATTGAGCCGATCTGAGCCGAGCTATGCCAAGTTCGACTCGGTTCGGTCAAGAGCTCAAGCCGAGCTCAAGCTGGGTTCGAGCTTTCAAGATGAGCTGAGTTCAAGCTCAAGCTTTCAAGTCGGGTTCAAGTTCGAGCTGACGAGTCGAGTTCAAGTTTAGCCTGTTTTCTCTCTTTAAGTTTGAGTTCGAGTTCGAGTTCAGTCCTTTTTTTCTGTGAAGTTTGAGGCCAATTGTCAAGTCCGGTTGAAGTTGTCGAGTTAACTCGAGTTCGATTTGAGCTCTTTCCTTTTATGAGCTCGCTTTGTCGTGTTGAGTTCTTATTTAGACTTATTTAAAGAGTGGTGAAGTCAAGAATTGTTAAACCCAAAATATAATGTACATAAAATCCAATCCATCATTAATGTAAAAGTGAAAATCAAAGTCGACTTACAAACGAAAAAATGAAAATATGACAAACTTATAGTGTTCACAACATCAACTTGCTATCTTCCATAGGAGTGCCTTCCTAGCATATAACCATAGTTGTTTCCATGATAGTTACCTCCTACACCTAAACCAGATCCATCACTTTCGTCGTCCAATCCATCCTTAAATACATTTTTTTATATACAGGAGATTCATTTGCCGAACTCGAGCTATTATCTAAAGTCCTCATAGAGATACCCATTCACCTCTTCTGAATCAGAAGATAGAGAGAGGTTTTCATTGTGCTCTTGTATAGATTCAACTAGATTTTTCAAGCTTTCTTTGTGAGCATATTTATACAGAGTACCCAACACCCTATAAAATGCACCAAGAATGGAGAGGAACTTCAATGCTTTGTTACTCTTCTTTTCTCTCATGTTCAATCCTGCTTCAGCATCATGTTATCTTGGAGGACATTCTTCAATACTACATTTCAAGGCGAGGTATAATTGCTCTTTTTCCAATACTAATAATCTGGTTTCCTCCCCTTCATCTTCCCTACTAGTTTTCCTTACTCTTCGTGAATCAAAACTTTCACCAATTACAATTCTTATGGAAGGTTTGGATGGGGTGAAAGGTTTCTTGTTTGAATCTAGAAAGGCCTGAAAAAATAATAGGACCACCTTTGGGGCTCTTTAAAACACGATTTTTATTCTGGTTTCATCCCCTTCCTCTTCCCTACTAGTTTTCTTTACTCTTCGTGAATCAAAACTTTTACCAATTAGAACTCTTATGGAAGGTTTGGATGGGGTGAAAGGTTTCTTATTTGAATCTAGAAAGGCCTGAAAAAAGAATAGGACCACCTTTGGGGCTCTTTAAAACACGGTTTTGCATCTCCACCCCAACATGTTAGGTGTAACCTAAACTAATTAGTTTTGTTATAAAAAAAATTCCCCACATAATCTTCATTTTTCCAAACATTGGGGAGTGGACTAAGGAACCATAGTCCCAAACGTTGATCGATGGATTAGATGACGAGATATCTACACTCCATTTTTTTAATAAAAATAATAATACTTTAGCATCAAACAGAAAATAGAAACGAATTTGACGTAAAAGTTAAACAAAAGCAATATGATAAACAAAACCAATAATGAAATATGTTCTAACAAAAGCATGATATAAAGAAAATGAAATAAATGTCAGTGCATCTCTTTATATGTGTAATACATTCAAGTACACAATACACCACTTTCAAACAGATTAACAATAATTTATAACCTCCTTCATGCTGATGTTGTTGCAGGTGCAGTCTCGTCTTCAAATTCAATCTCTTCCTCATCTTCAATATCAAAACTACTACCTCCCCAAACCGGACGTAACCAATCTTGTGTACAAATTAATGCTTCAACTGTTTTTGGTGAAAGCGAGCTTCGATGCTTACTCAAGACCCTTTCCCCCGTGTTAAAAGCTGATTTTGATGCCACCGTTGAAATTGGAATTGACAATATGTCCCGTGCCATCACTGATAGTATAGGGTATTTTGATTCACCGACTCTCATCTTCCACCACCCCAAAACATCAAAGTCTGAGTCCCGGCGCATTACAATTGGCTCTTTGAGATACGAGTCTAGCTCTGATTCATTCGTCTGATTATTTATTTTTTCTTGTGCTAAGAAAGATATATATTCATCGAGCACATTGTCATCGCTTGTAAAAACACCTGGAGCTCTAACTTCTTTATCATCTGTTGTAGTTGTGGGTAAAGTAGAAACATACGAAGTATATAATTCTTCAATTGCGTCACGAACCTTGGAGGTTTCAATTACCACCCTTTCAACTGAATAAATCTTCATAAAAATGAACCTAACAAAGCTCATCTTGTACCGAGGATCAAGAACAACCGCTAAAGCCATTAACAAATGGCATTCATCCCAGTACTTATCGAACTTCATTTGCATATTAATTGCCATCAACTGTAGAAAATCCGGACCCTCATTAGCACTTTTTTTTAGGGCTTCCTTAATCTTCGAAAGAGACGAAAAAAACTTATTTGCAGTGGGATACTTATTTTCAGAAAAAATCTTCGTGCAATCATATAAAACTTTGAGAAACTTGTGAACTTGTTTTGCTTTGCTCCAATCATCTTCACTAGGCAACCAAGCATACATTTTATCACGTGCCGCATATTCAGGAAATGCAAACTCCAATTCCATAGCCGAATCCAGCATTTCAAAAGTCGAATTCCATCGAGTGCATACATCTAACCTTAACGTTTTTTGAGATTTCACATTTAAAAATTGGATTATATCACTCCATGTACTCAATCTTGAAGGTGACCCACTTATGTATTTTACACTCTCTCTTATGTTCTCTAAAGTGGGTTCAATTGTCTTCATCTCTTCTTGTACAATCAAATTTAGTATGTAGGAACAACACCTAGCCTGAAATATTTTCCCCTCAAAAAATAAATTTTCGGCCGCATTGAACTTGTTACGTAAGAATGAAATTACACTGTCATTCGCAAAGGCATCACCTAAAGTTATTGAAGAGATTTTCTTTTCAATGCCCCACTCTACTAGACAATTGTAGATGCAATCTGAAATAACTAAATCAGTATGAGGTGGGGGAAGGTAGCGAAAGTTCAAAATTGTTTTGCAGAGTTTCCAATCTTCATCAACGTAGTGTGCGGTTAATAAAATATATCCATTGCTTTGATGGGATGCGGTCCACAAATCAGAAGTCAAACTTATTTTGGAGGCTGATGCTAAAACTGCTTTCATTTTTATCTTCTCATTTGCGTGCATCTTCATGCACTCTCTCTTCACAATAACGCGGGAGACCTTCTCAACTTGAGGATTAAGGGATTTACAGAATTCCATGAAAACTTTGCTCTCTGCTATTCCAAAGGGTTGTTCTTCAACGATCACTAATCTTGCGTACCACTCTTTCAGCTTATCTTGGTCAAACTTATGAGTGGAAAATAAACATTGTGAGTCGTCCCCTTCAGACTTGATAAATGGAAGCAATTGTTGGCCTGGAATTTGGATTTTTGGTCTCCTTGAACAACTTTTCCTGTGTCGGTTTAAATGAGTAGTTGTCCCCCCAGGATTCTTAGTATATAATGATTTGCAATGAACACATCTAATCTTCACCACACCATTAACCACGACTTCTTCAAAGTCATCCCACACTGGTGATCTTTTCCTTCCTTTGGCCGAAACTAAAGATGTTTTTCCCTCCACAATAGGAGGAGATGTGGCCGACGCACCGACACCGATGGTAGTTGAGACTTCCTCACTAGTCATCTATAAATATAAAGATAAGAAACTAATTTTTAGGCATTTATCAAAACAGAGTGGCGTCAACTTACAACAGAGTGGGATTTGAGGAATTACAGTTTGGACCTCATAGAAAGAAATTATATACTCCATAGATTATAATGCTTTCATTTTTCAATTTAAATGTCACACCAAAATTCCTAGCCTTGCCTAACTATCTAAATCAGTCACCCATTCAAGGTTGGATACATTGTAATGCTTTCATTTTCCAATTTAAATGTCACGCCAAAATTCCGGCAGCATCTCCCCATATCTCTCCAGAAATATTGATCATGCATTTGATTCTGAAGTCAAGTATCCACACAAAGTGTGGATATTTAACAACGGAAATAAATGCAAGAAATATATCCAGAGAGAAACGAAGAAATGAACCAGAACAAGCATGTGCATTTAAATTAGAATAGTTGAAAGCATTCCAATCTATCCGACCTTGAACTGTCCAAAAATGGGACAATTTGAGGATTTCTATGCCTCCAAAAACACATTATATCTATGTCTGGCAACATAGAAATCCTCAAACGGGCAATTGATCATGCTATACTACAATAATAAAACAAAACAAAAATAAAAAAATAAAAAAAAATGACTAATTGAACAATTGATGAAATTTTAACAATAAACAATCTTACTAACAATTTAACATACACAATCTAACTAACAATTTAAAAATCCAATTAACAATAAACAATCTAACTAAACCCAAAATAGTTGGTCCAATTTGGAAGTATCACGAACCAAAAATTATGCTTATTTGATTATTTAGCTATCAGATAATGGTAGACAATTGATGCATTCAAACACGCCCTATTTCAGAACTGAAAACCATGTATGCACTATGCAAAGATGTGGGTCATGTATCATATAATTTTAGCCTAAGGGTTGTCTACCACATTAGGATTTTCGGTTTGTAGAAGTAAAGGCAAGTGGTCCACATCGATTCGTTAATCCGAAGAATCAATATCGTACAAAAATTCCATAACAATTCAATAAAACTAATAGATAATTAAGAAAAAAAATACAAAAATGGTTCAGTGGACCAAGAAAAGGCAGTATATATGAACCATCTTCCAATCCAAAGGGCTTTTGGTTCATGCGTCATCACGGTGAGGTCTATCATATCAAAGGTTTGGATCATTGACCAACAGGGGCTCGCTCGTACGCAACATTGCACAATATGTATTTCTGCCCCAAATGATGTGCCAATCAGCTAGTTTTGGGGTCAATGAATATTGGTGGGTCCTACCCGAGAACAGCCTAGATCATGTACAATTATTGGGTTTAAAATGAAACATATTTAATGGTAGACATTTGTTGAATAATTAAAAATGAAAATGATGGTAGACATTTACAGTGTTCATACCCTAACTGAATCAGGCTACCATGAACAGCGGCCAGGCTATCATAGTCAGCGATGGGGCTGTCATGGTCAACAGTTGAGCTATCATGGTCAGCGGCCGAGCTACCAAGCGCCCAAATAGAAAGAGGGAGGCAGAGAGAGGTTATTGTGTCATTATGCAAGTGAGAGAGAGAGGATGCTCCAGTTGGAGTGCTTGAACAGAACGGTCGTACAGGGTGCTCAAACAAGGACGAAGGGACAGAGAGAGAGTCAGAGAGAGATTGGGGGATTGAGAGGGAGAAATGGAATGTCAGTGCTGAATTGGTGTGGTCACCAGAAGGACGGCCAAATAGGGGGCGATCAATTAGGGGAATTTAGGGAGCTTGGGTCGGTTATGGAGAAAAAAGGGAGCTCGAGCTCGACTGGCTAAGGCGAAAACTAAAAGAAGGCATTTTTTTTCTATAAAAGAAGGTATTATTATATTATATAATTAACCAAGGTATATAAATCGAGCCAAGCTTAACCGAGTTGAGTTGGGGCCGAGCTTCGAGTTGAGTCAAGTGAAGCTCGGGCTCATGATCTCCCAAGTTGTTTTGTTGTTAATCACCTTCTAGTTTTTCTTAATATATTTTTTACTTCTTACTAGTGATCTAGACCAAGATTACTTTGACATTTACTTACAAGACCCACTATATAGTTGAGATATGCTCTCAAACATAATATCCTACATCATACCCCTCTCAATTGGTGTGGATTCAGGTTTGCAATTATTCATCTTAAACCTTTTGAATACAGTATCAATATATATTTCTTGACTTAACGATAGCACTCGAGTATTTCAATCCGCAGCCACTGTTTCTCAAAGAGAAGAACCTCTCTCATGTCCTTCATTTAAAAAATACATCTGCAATCTGTTGTCTTTCAATCATTTCTAGATTATTTCCACTGAAAGTATATGATCAACATACAAAGGTAAAATATAATAACTAACTCCCGCTAATTAAAGCATACATATAATGATCTAGTTTATTCACCATATATCTTAATTCGAATACTGCACAATAATGTGTCCGATACTACTAACTTGACAGTAGTTTAGACCATATAAGGATTATTTTTTCAGTTTATGTATTTTGTCTTTCATGGAAGCCTTTAAGTTGCCCTATATAGGTCAGTTCCCCATTATTTATGGCTACACCTAACACATCCCTCAAGAGTTGAAAGTGGTTTCCTTTGAAATTTCAATTTTAATATAAATTTGGGATTCCACGCTTGACGGGGGAATACATGCACCGACTCTCATTGCACACCATGTGTGCGCAAACATTTCCTGCTAAATCAATATCAAAATTTGGGCTTTCATTAATTTAAAAATAATAATAATAATAATTCTAACACCAGTAAACCCAGTGACTATTTTAGTCGTGTGGCATACATACTGCAATTGCAATGATCTCAATCTATTAGCAAATTTTCTTGAGATGGTGAAATGAACATCCAAACAGACCTTGTAAAACAGATCTTCTACTTCTCTCTCACGAATATCACCAGGGAGATTACCAACGTAGAGGGTTCGACTGGCACGGCTACTCATATTTCCTGGGAAAAAAAAATGAATATACTATATCAGTGACCCTAGTTTCATAACCCTAATACATAATATAGTCCGTTCAAATCAACATTTACACACGATCGAAACCGCTGAAAAATACATGCAGAACCCTACTGAAAAGGGGAAGAAATCTAATGAAGAAGATAAAACAGGGAGAAAAAGAAGAAGAAGAAGAAGAAGAAGAAGAAGAAGAAACTCAAAGAAAAAGGAAAAAGTGCAGTAATTTCAACATCCACGTCCCAGCAGACCGAAGAAAAGAAAAGGAATTAATAAATAAAAAATTATAAAAAAAAAAAAAAAAAAACATGCAGAACCCTAATGAAAAGGGGGAAGAAATCAACGAAATTTTGAAAGGAATGTGAGAGATCTGCAGAGACGACTAGAAATCGAGAGCTAGGGTTTTGCAGAAAGGAAGAAATGTGAATACCTTCTTCGTCGCAAAGAGAGGCGATGGAAATCGAATACTCTAGAAAGATCTGACAACGCGCAGATCGGTCTATAGAGAGAGAGAGAGAGAGAGAGCGCGCGATGGCAGAGATGTAAATAGAACCCCTCTAGGGTAACTCGCGCTTAAGTTGCTGTAGGGTTACTTTCGCAAACCGAGTGCCACGTGGATGGAAATTTAAGAAGATCCAATCCGTCCATCATATATTGTGCCTCATTTTAACCATTGAAACTAAAATTAACGATCATCTAATATTTATGTAGACTATACCGCAGGAAACCGTTGGCATGAAACGGTCGTCTTAGTTTTGTAAAGGACCCACCATGATATTTTTATGCCATCCAATCCGTTCATATGACTTGACTTATTAGGATGAGTGTACTATATAAATATTACTATATAATAATATCAGGTGGCCGAGATAACTGGAATTTAGTATTTTAGGTGTAAATTTTTGGTGGCCCACCTAGTGCTTTGTTCCCGTATTTTTTGTATTAAGACCCAAAAATGGATTCTGTACGTGATGGACGGCATGGATTTTATGTATTTTGGGTCGTTTCTCCAATGTTAGTGAAATTAACCCCGGCTGGTGCGTAGCGCGCCAGGTACCAAGTGTTTTCCATATAAATCGTGTCGTACAGAAAGTGTCACGAGAGCGGTTTTGTAATCTCACACGTGTCTGAAACCTTGACCATCCACGTATGGGAAACGGATTGGCTACTCCCCTGCCACCATCCCGGTGGCTGGTGACCGGTGCTCTGTGGGCCACACCATGATGTATGTGTTTCATCCATGCCGTTCGTCCATTTTTACAGATCATTTTAATATGTGATCCCGAAAATGAGAGGGATATAAGTCTCATGTGGACCACACTACAGGAAAACAATAGTGATTGGATATTCACCATTAAAATCATCCTAAGGCCCACTGTACTGTTTATTTGACATTTAATCTATTGATTAGGTCATACAGACCCAGATGAAGGGAAAAAACAAAGATCAGCTTAATCCAAAACTTTTATGGCCCTAAAAAATCTTTTAATGGTCTACGTTCATTCAACACAAGTTTCCTATAATGTGATCCATTTTGGATGGTGATATACCTCAGTTTTTGTCTCATTTCATAAAATGATCCGTAAAAATGAATGGACGGCATGGATGAAACAAACACATCATGAGGAGCCCACAAAGCACCGACCATCACCCAATCCGTTTCCCCACATATGACCGGAATCCTAAGGACGGGAATCGTCTGCAACGCCTGTTTTTCCAACAGCCAACCTCCGTGGCCCACCATGTAGCGTGTGTAACATCCAATCCGTCCATCACTTAAAAACCTTATTTTCACCGTAAATCCAACAGATCAGCTACATATTTATAAATACTAAAAAAATTTATAAAAAAAAAAAAAATCAGATGGGCGCACGCGTCAAACCTCTAAGTTGATGCAGTGTGGCCCACATGAGTTTTGATCCGGCTGATTTTGTTACTTTCCCTTCATCCTAATGATTCGAATCTGATAAACGGTTTTGATGAAAAATACAGACAACGGTGGCCCTACTCACAAACCTATGGTTGATATCTCATGTCCATTGTTTCCTTTAGCGTGGCCCGCGTGAGTCCTGTGTCTGGCTGATTTTCTTTTTACAAGCCTACAATGGAGGGGCTCCCTTGATGGACGGACTGGATTTCCAACGGAGGAAAAAATCGTGGGCCTACATAATTGTATTGTTGTATGTGCTGCGTGAGACGAGCGTCGGAGGAATTGGTAGATATAAACGGTACAGAATCCGGCGCAACAACTATCTTTCGAAAGTCGGGCAACAGTCGAGTTCCGTGGGCGGCACCACCCACATTAGGGCGTGTTTGGCCCGTCCTATTCCATGGGATTTGAAGGGATGGAATTGCTGAATTGCAATCATTACGGGATGTAATGTTAGTGATGTTCCCGGATGGCTGAGAACATGATTTGTAGCTGGCTTGTTTGGATAAGTGGAAGTTGTTAGAGAGATTGAGTGATTTTCAGCCTTTTCATGTTTAGTTAAGGGGGCATTTGGCGCATGGTATTAGGTGGGAAGAAATTGCATTTGGTCTGTGTTAATTCCACTAAGGGCGTGTTTGGATGGGCCCATCGCATGAGATTGGATTGTATTACGGTGGATGGCAAGTAATGATGGTTGTGTCAGTGGATTGTTATATCCAGGGAATTCACCATCGAGTATGTTTGGCTTGCCTGGCCAATCCTGGGATTATGTAAGCCAATCCCGGGATTGCTCCGTCTAACCAAACATGTCCCAAGCAAAATGGATGGGATTAAGAGGGATTGGGTGGATTTCAAGGTAATGATGGCGACGTCAATGGATTGCTGGCAATCCCATGGGATTGCTATATCGAACTTCTGCCTGTTTGGCACGCCCGGCCAAATCCCAGGTTTGCTCCTAATACAACCTGATCCCATCCACCCTGCCCGGCCAAACAGGCCCTAAATGTTTGGGAATAATAAATGAGCTTGGAATTAGATTAGATGCCAATTCCTCTCAATGTTAGCAAGTTCCGTACGTCTCACCATGATGTATAGGCTATATCTACACCGTTCACTCATTTTTCAAGATCATTTTAGAGCATGGGCCAAAACATCAAGTAGATCTAAAACTCAAGTGGACCTCACCACAGAAAGCGCAATGGGGATTGAACACCTACCATTGAAAACTTCTTTGGGGCCACATAAGTTTTGGAGCTACCTCATTTTTAGACTCATGCCATAAAACGATGTTACAAAATAGATGAACAGTTTGAATATAAGACATATGTGTGATTCTCAATAGTTTCAAATGATGATGGACATATCTATTCAATGTACGGCAAACAAAGAGTAAATCCCACGATATTACAAACCTAATATAGAATTAAGCTTATCGCATGATAACAGGGGGCAATCTCTATCATATATAATAATTATATTTTTTGAATCTCATCCTACCTAATCCTTCCCAATACCATGCGCCAAACAGTCAATAAGGGCTTATTTGGTAGTGTGGTTTGGAATGTACCTGAATTGAAAATTCAGTGTAATTCAAAACCACCTGTGTATAGTATATTTATAAGGGTTTTAAATTTATTTTTAATTAGTGTACATATGTAATGTTTAACACACTAGTTGTAATAAGCCTATTGAAATATATATTTTGCGTAAAAATGATGAAATTCCAAAGTCTCAAATGGGTCACAAGTTTAGAATCACATCTAAGTGACCAACTAACAATTTTTAACTATCCATTTATATGGACAATGTTTGAATGGTGTAGGTTATCCAACTAAAGTAATTATAGTGATGCAGTTGATAATTTTATAGTTTTGAGATATCACTGGTAGGCTATGTGCCCAATAAATTTATAGCAAAAATACACACATATTACAAAATCAACTCCTAAAGGGACTTTAGATGTAATTCAAGCTTGAACCTTGAATTTCAAACCCCTCCTAAATTCATGGTGCCAAACATATATGAGGATTTGAAATCCCCTCAAATTCTCCTAAATTCATGGTGTCAAACAACCCCTGAGCAAAGAGGGGTACTTGCATGATGGGTGTAGCCCTAGCCATGGGGCCCACCTCAATATATCTGTTGTATGTCCATGCAACTATCAGTTTTTCCGGCTCCTTTCAGGATATTGTCCAAAAGATGAGGCAAATCTAAAATCTTAAGTGGACCAAATAGTATGAATTGAATTCCCACCATTAAAAACTTCTCAAGGGGCTATAAAAGCTTTGTATAAAGCTGTTACTTATGTTTTTCTTTTCATTAAGGTCTGTATCACTTCATAATCAGGGTGGATGACAATTAAATATTACACCGTGCTTAGTAAGTTTATGACATGAGCATTCAATTGTAGTGTAGTCCAATTGAGATTCAGAACTGGCCTATTTTTTGGGGCCATGTCCTAAAATGACAGGGCAAGATGGACGGACGGAGTGGATACACGGAACATACATCAAGGTGGACCCCGTGGCCCCACGATGATTGAGTATTGCACGTGCTCCAATTATGGCAGAGGATTCGGGTCCATCCATAGGGAGGCTGATTGGGTAGTAACTCACTATGCTTCATCGAGCTGAGTAAACACCATGAGGCCTACCATGAATGCACATGACTTACCTATGTGGCCTACCGTGAATGCACATGACTTACCTATGTCATCCATCTTTTTTTTTTCAGCTCATTTTTAGAGTAGAGCCCAAAATTGAAGTATATGGAAAGCTCAAGCAGACCCACCACAGGAAACAAGGGAGACAATGATATTCACCATCAAAACTTTCTTAAGGCTCACAACGATGTTTATTAGTCTTCCAACCAGATCATAAGATTATATAGACGTGGTTGTAGAGAAAACACAAATATCAACTTGATTCAAAACCTTCGAGGCCCATCGAGATTTCAATGGTAGGTCAAGCTCTTCAATTCACCGTATCTCCTATGGTGTGGTTCACTTGAGCTTTAGATCTACTTAGATTTTCAGTACCTTAAAATAAGATGGTAAAAAGGATGAATAGGGATGGATATGACACATAACTTACAACGAGACCCATGAATTTTACTCAGTACGCTACTTACCCGGTGCAGAATCTACTTGCATCCATAGATGACGCCAACATGGCATTAGTGGAAGGAACAAACTGCGGCAAGGGTGGGAGGGAAGTGGATTAGGGTCATGGTGCAACCTTAGTGTGGCCCCACCTTGAAGTATATGTTTTGTATCCATGCCATACATTTTTTTTTTCTAGATCATTTTCAGGCGTTAACTCAAATATGAAGTAGATCCAATTATCAGGTGGGCCATACCATAGGAAACAGTGGTAATTAAACACCTTACAATTAAAAACTTCTTGGAGCACACCTTAATGTTTCCGTGGTGTTTAATTGTCGTCAAAATCATCGATAAAGTCACATAAGCTTGGATGAAGGGGGTGTTGGGATGCCTTGCACAAACCTTAAGATTTAGCCTCCTGAAACAAACCAGAATTATGGATAATAAAGCAATGAAATAAATCAAAGCATCAATCACACACCACACAAGAGATTTTTACGTGGAAAACCCTCAAAGTGGTAAAAACCACGGGACCTCGTCCAGATCAACAATCCACTATGAAGTAGAACGTTACAATCTTCTTCACTCACACAGGAGTGGATAAACAATAAGAGAAATAGAGAAAACGGGGAGATCTAACCGATTATGAGGACATAGAAGCGCTGAGAAATAAATTGCAAAGTAGAAAACCTCCACGAGCAGAACCTCCATTCTATCAGCTTCCTCTCTCTCTTTCTCCCTCTCTCTCACCTTTGATAGCCCTAAACCTTTTAGCAAATCCCTTGTAAAGCTTTAGGAAACCCTCTTGCTATCCCTAAAAAAACCCTAGGTAACCCCTTTTATAGTTTAGGAAACTCCTTTTCCGCATCCCTGTTGCGAAAGGACTCAAATCCGCAGTTTTGCGCAAAATTGCGGAACAAACTGCGTAACCTTCGACTAGTCGAACCTAGTCTTCAACTAGTTGTATGACCCCTTTGACTAGTCGAGACATACCTTCGACCAGTCGTAGCTACAGTAAAAAACAGCAAAAATACTCGTTGAACTTTGAGTCGAAGTCACGACTCGAACCTTCGACTGGTCGACCACCAGCCTTCAACCGGTCGAGCAGGGCTCACGACCGGTCGAAGATGGGTCAAAAAAAACCCATCAGCGGGAAAACAAATATAAGATTGATTCAAAACTTTCGTGACCCATTAATGGTCAATCACCACTATTTTTCATGGTATGATCCACATGATAATTGGATCTGCTTCATTTTTGGAATGATGACCTCAAATGATCCAAAAATAAAAAACATATGAACATAGTGGATACAAAATACATGCATTAATTAAGGTAGGGCCCACGGTAACAGTTGCACTGTCTTGGATGAGTTTGGGGTCTCACCTAATTCCCTCAGGTGGGAGGGGATCACATGAGGCTTGGAAATGCGAGTTAGGTGAACCCCTGATGTGGTGAGATTTGATTGGTCAAGCTGGAAGTGGATCAAACCATTTTCAAACAGGAACGGCCCCGCATGGCAAGGTTTAATTGGTCCATTCTCCCATCCATCTTCGGTCAAGCATGCGGAACCACTTTCAAGTACACTTTGCATGGGCCCACTTTAGTCCGCATATGGCCCAATCAAATCTCGCCATGCCAGGGTCCGTGCCAAATCTGTTGAGAAAAGTCTTAAATCTAAAGGTTTTGAGGTCGTTCGACCGGTCGTGGAAAGCTTCGACTAGTCGTGGGAGACGCTCGACCGGTCGTAGGTTCGAGCCCTGGCACGACTCAAAGTCCAGCGAGTTTTTGTTGTTTTTTACTGTAGCTATAACTGGTCGAAGGGATGTCTCGACTGGTCGAAGGGGTCATACGACTAGTCGAAGACTCGGCTAGACTAGTCGTAGGTTACGCAGTTTGTTCCGCGATTTTGTGCGAAATTGCGGATTTGAGTCCTTTTCACAACTGGGATGCGAAAGGGAAGTTTCCTAAACTATAAATAGGGGTCCCTAGGGTTACTCTAGGGCATGTTAAGGCTTCCTAAAGGGGGTCTAGGAAAATTAAAAGGTGTAGCAAGGGTTAGATTCGAGGTTGTTCGAATCGGGTAAGTTCTCTCTCTTTGTAATTTATGTTTCATAGTGGATATTTGTCGCTTTGTGCTGTGGTTTTTTCCCGCAAGGGTTTTCCACGTTAAATTTGTGTGTTTTCTTGTGTGCTTGGTGCCATTGGATTACCATCCTAAATCTAGATCTGTGTGATTCTGCAAGTCAAAAACCCTAACAAGTGGTATCAGAGCAATCGGTTGGGGCACAGATCTGAATCTGAGGGATTAGAAATAATGGCAAGCGCTAGGTATGATATTGAGAAGTACTCAGGAAAAAATAATTTTGAGTTACGGAAGATCAAGATGATGAGTTCCTTAATCAAGCAAGGTGAAGATGGTACTCTTGAGGAGCGGAAGTCCACTATAACTAATGGTGATTGAAATACTCTTGATAAGAAGGCTTTATCATCGATTCGTTTATGTCTCACGATGAGGTTCTCTACAACGTCATGAGGGAGAAAACTGCGGCAAGTTATGGGTGAAGTTAGAGGATGTTTATGCGAAGAAGTCCTCTGAAAATCGTCTGCACTTGAAGCGGCAGTGGTATAACTTCAAGATGGCAGAGGGTGGAGATCTGGAGGCTCACATCAGCAACTTTAATAAATTGGTTTGTAAATTGCTGGATATGGAGGAAGTGATGAAAGATGAAGAACAGGCATGTATGTTGCTGAATTCTCTCCCGGCATCTTTTGAGGCATTTAAGGACACTATGTGCAGCACGAACAAAACCCTGAGTGTTGATACCGTTATCTCAGCTCTTCAAGGGCAGGCTATGAGACAACTAAATAGCGGCATGGGGACGTCTTCTGATGCACTGTTTACAGTGGGTAGGAATTCTGAATAAGGTACAGGTTCTTCAGGTTCTAGATCCAAATCCAATGGCAAGGGTAAAGGGAAGGTAAAGTGTTGGAACTGTGGGAAGGAAGGACATGTGAAGAGGGATTGTGAAAATCCTAAATCGAAGAGGAAAGATTCTGAGGCCTCATGCAGGGAGGCTAACACTGCCACGTCAGATGGATGTGATGGTGATGTTTTATCTGTGTCTATACTCAGACGGTCATACGATGATTGTAAGGATGAGTGGATGCTAGACACAGGAGCATCTTTTCACATGACTCCTCATCGGAGTTG
This sequence comes from Magnolia changhungtana, assembly GCA_030180095.1. NCBI lineage: Eukaryota > Viridiplantae > Streptophyta > Magnoliopsida > Magnoliales > Magnoliaceae > Magnolia > Magnolia changhungtana. The sequence goes on along the minus strand of JASAUF010000496.1, from coordinate 598,667 downwards.
GTTCACCAGTTATAAGGAGTGCGATGGTGGACAGGTATTTATGGGCAACAATATTGCCTGTAATGTTGTGGCTGTTGGTACGGTGCGCATTAGGATGTTTGATGCGGTGGAGCGTACCCTGACTGATGTCAGGCACGTTCCTGATCTAAATCAGAATCTGATTTCTCTTGGTGTGCTTGAGGCAAAAGGATGCAAGTACACAGGTATTGATGGTGTCCTTAAGGTATCCAAGGGGGCACGGGTAATCATAAAAGCACAACGACTCGGTAATTTGTACAGGTTGATTGGGAGCACTTCAAATGGTGGAGCTACGGTAGATGTAGTGGATTCCACTTCTTTACGTGTGTGGCATACTGGGCATGGCCACATGAGTGGGCAGGGCAGGAAGGCTTAGACGTGTGGACAGGGATACAGAGCAGGTGGAGCAGCCACCTGTGAGAAGAATCACACGGCATGATCGCAGGATATCGGTGAGGTACATGGATGACTCCAATATCGCAGGAGATTCATCTTCTATTCAGATGGCTCTAGGTGAGCCTGGTGCAGAAAAGCGGAAGGTGACTATGGGTGATGTGATGGATTCGTTGTACCAGACGGACATATGGGAGAGGGTGGAGCTTCCAGTGGGCCGGTGAGCGGTTGGATGCAGGTGGATATTCAGGAGGATACAACATAGATACAGGGCGAGGTTGGTAGTGAAGGGTTATGTTTAAAGTGAAGGGATCGGCTTCTCAGAGATATTCACGCCGACGGTATAACAGGTGTCTATTAGATCCATGTTTGGCGCTGGTTGGCCAACGTGATCTTGAGCTGGAAGGATGGATGTTAAGTCTGCACTTCTGTAAGGGAAAGTGAAGAGTAGATCTACATGAAGCAATCAGAGCGATTCGAAGTTAAAGGGGTTGAGAAAAGACTTTGTAGGAGGTCATGGTTCGACCTGTCGCCTAGGCAGTGGTTTGATTCCTTCATGGTGAGTCAGGAATTGATGACATGTAGATCGTCAATTATGACATGTCTGAAATCAGTGTACCGAAGACTCGATTAAGTGGGAGTTCAGGATGAAGGATCGGGGGGCTGTAAAGATGGTTCTCGGTGTTGAGACTGAAAGAGGAGTAGGCTTTGGTAATCATAAGAGGAATACCTTCTGTGTAGGTATTGATCAAGTATGTGATGGGCCAAGTAAAGCCAGAGAGTGTTCCCTACGTGTCTCTCCTCAAGTTTTCCTCAGGACATGTCCCAAAACAGATGAGGAAAAGCGGGATATCTCATGAGCCTTATTTGAATGCGGTTGGCAGTGCCATGGTCTGGTTTAGACTGATTATTTCACATGCTATCAATATTGTGAGTAAGTACCCCGGCAAGCAATATTGGGTAGCGGTGAGATGGCAAGAAGACTACGTCATTCTTTTATGAAGATAGGAGCAAAGGTGGTTGAGCATGTGAATTTAGATCCAACAGAAATGATCAACAAGAAATTCTTGTAAAGAAGTTCAAGTTCTGTAAAACTTCTCTAGGCTTGACGATAGCGGAAAAGAAGGACAGTGTGTGATCTTGAGCTATGATGTGAAGTAGAGATAAGAGAAGAGGTCAAGGAGCTACACGGTTGAAGATTGAAGACTTGGTGGAGATTGTTGAGAAAAGTCTTAAATCTGAAGGTTTTGAGGTCGTTCGACCGGTCGTGGGATGCTTCGACTGGTTGTGGGAGACGCTCGACCGGTCGTAGGTTCGAGCCCTGGTACGACTCAAAGTCCAACGAGTTTTTGCTGTTTTTTTCTGTAGCTACGACTAGTCGAAGGGATGTCTCGACTAGTCGAAGGGGTCCTACGACTAGTCAAAGACTCGGCTAGACTAGTCGTAGGTTACGCAGTTTGTTCTGCGATTTTGTGCGAAACTGCAGATTTGAGCCCTTTCGCAACTGAGATGCGAAAGGGAAGTTTCCTAAACTATAAATAGGGGTCCCTAGGGTTATTCCAGGGCATGCTAAGGCTTCCTAAAGGGGTTATAGGGAAATTAAAGGGTGTAGCAAGAGTGAGATTCGAGGTTGTTCGAATCGAGTAAGTCCTCTCTCTTTGTAATTTCTGTTTCATAGTGGAGATCTGTCGCTTTGTGCCGTGGTTTTTTTCACGTTAAATCTGTGTGTTCTCTTGTGTGCTTGGTGCCATTGGATTACCATCCTAGATCTAGATCTATGTGATTCCGCAGGTCAAAAACCCCAACAAAATCTCCTCACGTTCAAATATGCTTTATTTGACCATTTTTTATAGGAGAACGTGCCCCAAGTAAATCTCATTATCTAACCTAACTCAATGCTTTCCTGGCCTCATTGAATCCACTCCCTAATTTGACTCCCTCGGTGGAAGCCACCATTCAAATCTTGATTTGGCGCTAGTTTGGTTTGGTAATTGCGGCCCACCTAAGGCAAGTTCTTTCTAATACAAAGGTTGCCTTGAATGTTATTGAGTTATTGCACTCATACACTAAGTGAGGCCTACTAAGATGTATGTGAGAAAACCACTTTTGTCCCTCTATTTAATCACTTATTTTAGGATAGAGACTAAAATTGAGGCAACTCTAAAAATCAAATGGGCTAAATGACAAGAAACAATGCATAGGGAAATGCCTACACTACAGCTTTTCATGGGTGCACTTGGAAAAACTAAAAGCACAAAATTATTTGCCTGGCCAAATGGAACTCCCTGGCCCCCATGGGAGAATATAGTATTGGCTCTAATATCATGTCAAACAACTAATTGCTCTAAAAGCTAAGAGCCATTAGAGGATGGTGTATCAATGTATATGGAGGGGCTTTAACATGTCATGGGCAGTTGGCTAGAGTGGATTTAAATTTTCAGACCAATTAGTATCTAGGTAGTTCAGATGAAGTAAATTGATTCATGGTCAGATGAAGTAAATTGATTCATGGTTAGGTCTAGTTGATTGGGTAGCATCAATGTGTATTAGCTGGGTCTGATGGAAAAAAGACTTAGGTGCATGAAGCGTGGATCATAAGGGCCCATTTGGCAATGTTGATTTGAAATCCTGTGGAATTGGGTGGATTTTAATGCTTATGAAAGTAAAAGCCCTTTTGGGAGCTTCTATTGGAAGGCATTGGAAGCCAAATTGCAAATATTTTGAATACTCAGTTGTGTTTCAGCTTGTATTTAAAACGCACAAGGAAAAATATATATATGTACTAAAATTTTGTAGTATAATTTACAGGAATTTGAATTTAATTACCAAGTAAGCTTTAATACCCCAAATTAGTGTACATACATACTTGATAGAATAATTGTAATAAGCCCATTGAAATATTTATTTCAGCAAAAAATGATGAAATTTCAAGCCTCGGGTGCACCACATGCTTAGGATCACAAACGAGCCACTTGCTACTTTTTTTTACCGTTGATTTACATGGCCAATCTTTGGACTGTTCAAATCATTCTTTAATGTAATTTTAATAATACAATTGATGATTTGATTGTTTTGGGGTATCATCAATGTGCCAGTGTACAATAGATTAATAGCCTAGCGACACCTTTATTACATGTGTGACTATCCTACCTTTAAAACGTAGCCAAAAGGCATTTGATTTTGAATCACAAAAAAATAAGAGATTTCATAACAAAGCAAAATTGTATATCTTTGTATAATTCAAATACGGTCGATTTCAAATACCTATAAATCCACGTTGCCAAACAACCTTTAGATTTAACATGCATTCAAATACACTCAAACCCACGTTGCCAAATGATCATGAGTGGATTTGAAATCATAACTTTGAGGTGAGAGCTCAAAAGTAGTTCTTCAGGTGGATTTGGATTCTTCTCCTATCTAAAACCCTCTCAACTCCTTGCTACCAAACAAACAAAAAACCAACCAAACCTCTGAAACTTGTCCAATTCACACCCGTCAAATGAACCCTGGCTTCTTGAAAAGGGGTTTTAAAAAATTCCAAATTTGAGTACTTTCTGGATTTCCACCTATCTCTGCCGTGCATAACACAGCTAGCCATGGGCAATAAATCACACATGGTTACCTTTTAAGATAGTTGAAATTTTGTACTGTTGAGGAGATTCTTCTTCTTCTTCTTCTTCTTCTTTTTTTCTTTTTTTTTTTTATTACCGACACACACCACCCACGCACGCCCTAGTGGGATTTCACCACCTATGGGTCTCGAACCCAAGACCTCATGTTGAAATTCCTCAAAATCTACCACTGAGGTAAGGAATCGAACCCCAGCAGCCGTTACTTTTGACCTAATGGATATCTATAATAAGTGAAAAGACTAAAATCCTTCTTGACATGTAAATAAAGCCAAGCATGTTTTGAAATTTGAAATAAGATGCTCCTGTGAATCAATGAACTAAACATTAACCTAACTTTTTACAATATGATTTTCTGGCTATCAGGTGGATGGGCATTTGTTGGATGGTTGAAAATGGAAAGGATGGATGGCTAAAAAAGAAGAGAAGAATATGATGTTGAAATAAAGTGACATGAATGATGCCCAAGCACTTCCAAATTTCTTATAAATGTATGTACTGTGGACGTGATTCAAATTAAACCATCTAGTTTTTTTTTTTTCGGCAAACTTATGGTTAGTTGGTTATCTAACTATGAAAATGGTAAACACTTATTTGATGGTTAAAAGTGAATATATCCTATGGTCTTACTTTAGCAAATGGGTACCTACGGGTCAAATGTTAGTATTGTTAAAAAAGAAAAGAAAGAAATATGTTTTTTTACTTGGTGACTACAAGTACCACCATTTGGTGGTTCAAATTTGAGCTAATGCATGTGTCTCCATTTATATAATGTAGCAGGCGCATGGATAAAAGAGATAGATAATCGTACTCTTATTAGAAATAACTTTTGAATCCATAAGGATAGAGAAATATCTAAAAATAAGAGAACATTTAAATATTATTAATGAAAAGTTTATTTAAATTTTTTTTTTCACAAGACATACAATACCTAAACCCTAATTTTATAAATTTTATGAAATAGTAAATTTATTTTCAAAAAATTAATGACTTCTAAACTAGCTTAAACTTCGTGACGTGACTTAAATAAGGACTTTAAGCATTTTAGGACTCTCTAAAGTTTAAAATATAATGAAAATAACAAAAAATATAACTTACTAAAAATAATAATTTTTAATTGAAAAATCAAAATTAATCCCTAAATTTACATATTTTTAAAAAATCGTTCAAGGCAAATTACCTCTCGCATGCCTTGGATATTTGTCAATAGCTTTTGAAATTATACCTGTGAAATGGATAATCAATCACAAAGTTATGATTGTTAGAAGCTATAGTGCATGTTACGCCCTGATCAAGCTTTTTAGCCCGATTTCTTTGGATCATAGCTGCCCATGTGATTGTTTTTTATTTTGTCATATATCAAACTCCTACATTTAAAAAGTTAAAATAATTCCCAAGTTTAGAACATCAACAATAACTAATGGTGAAAGCCTATACATCCAATTTGAATTTTATATTTATGATGGAACTTTACAAACGAAACCTTACATTCCATTCATTTGTAGTCATTCTCATATTGGGTGTTAACCTCAAATTATTTTGTAATAACTAATTTGTGATTGTTCATGCTCGGTTAATATCGATTGGGCACAGTGTTGTTGCTATTACCACTAACATTCGATCTATGCACTTCGGTCATTGCAGACAATGTATAAATGTGTTAATCTTTGTTTTTTTATTGATGTTTTGACTCAAAATGGACCATCAATGCATTTGTGTATCTATTAAAGAATCCAATGGAAGAATCCTTTTTGGTGCGATGGCACAAGTCAATGCACGTCTGCAACACTTGATTCATCATGGATCAATCAAGTAACCTCACAATAGATTTCTCAAGAGGTACTCCTTCATTTACAAATATTCACTCTTCTTCATCATCACCATGATCTTGATATCTTTTCTTCAACATCTGACAGACTAAAAAATATATGGCTCCCTGAATTAACTTCACCTCCATAGGGTCACAAACTTCTTCAACAGTCACGGGTCATTCATCGTGATGTAGGATGTGGCACAAATGCACTTCTAGCATTGTTATACCAAGTAGTTCGTCATATTCAAGCCCATTCTTACGTGGGGCATGAGGTAATTGGGCACAGACACGTCCGGATCAAAGAAATTCATTCCAGACATAGAAATTGGCATTCGAAGTGCGAACCATAAATCGGTCATAACTTTTTATCCAAGTATCATTATGGGACGCATGCCCTATGAATTTTGACTAGAACGAGCCATAAATTGGGTCGCATCTATCAATTTCGCAAGAAAACACATGTTTCCAGCTCAAATCTTTTTATTTTAGGGGAAAGTGCCATTTTTAATAATTTTGATTTTTTCTGTATTTTATTATTTTAAAAGTTTTAGATTTTCTTATTTTTTAAAAAATAACTTATAATGATCTTAGGACTCTTCTAGTAAAGTTGATCTAAATTTTATATTTTTTGAAAATTGGGCTTTAAAAGAGTTCTGGTAGAATTAAGATTTTTAGTATGATTAGAAATTTTCCATTTTTGGTTATTTTTTATGTATTAATGGTGTAATTGAGAACATTATACATTATTCAATAAATAAAAAAGTTTTATCTATTTACTTTTGGATTTAAGAAAAAACCAAAAACCTCATGGATTTAAGGTTTTTTATTACCTAAGGAAGACAAGTGATCTTTCTCATTATCCCTTCACCCTCTTCCTCCGCGTTAGTTGGTACTTGGGCGAGGCTTTTCCTCGGTTCGATGACACCCAACAATGGTGTGGGCAACAATCCTATAAATGGTGCTCTAGAGAATTATTTTTGATAGTGAGTGTATTTGAGGTGGCGTTTGAGGCAGTGTAGCAAGAGATCATGTGAAACATATAAGAACCGCATGCAACAATCGATCGTTTGACGAAAGCCTTAGGACTGACCTATGTTCACAATAATGAGTAATATGAGATTGACAATAAAGCTCATAATCACCATGTTCGTGGTGCAGCACTGGTAATGAATTGTAGGTCACCATGCAATAGTGGTGAATCATAGTGTAACGCCCTGAAAATCGGGGGTCGAGCATAAATTCAACTCTCGAGTTTTAGAACATCACTTATGCAACATAGATAATGATGATTAAATGTTGTTTGTGATGGTATAATAAACATAAGTGAGATTCTACCAAAACAGTAATTCATACTCCAGATCCATGTATAAAACGTAAGCGGAAGACTAAAGGTGTATATAGATATATATAAAACAAAACATTCTCGATCTTCAAAGTATGAACACTAACTGAGTCACCATATGTATATATATATGTTGGTTCTGAATCAAAATGTCAAAATAGTACAACTGAAATTATCAACCCTGTAGCCCCGTAGCATTGGACAGCCTATGCGAAGCCTCCATCGAACTGCATGTAGGAGAACTCCTCCTGATCGTCATAGAAGTTGGGCTCAGTCTCCTGTGCTCCAGTGATACTTGCATCTAATACAGGGTCTGGTAGGTGTTTTAAAACACCGTCCCGTAAATTGGGAATGAGTGGCCAACTCAGTGGAACAATAAAGCATAGGTTAACATGTTATCAATTCAGTCAAGCAATAATGATAAAGCAGTACAATCAAACAATTCTAACTACTCTTATTTAATGCAAGTATGAAATGACATGATGTATGCCCTTGCCAAACCACCCTCATGCGACACCATCTTACGTTCGCGGCATGCGTTCATCCCTCAGTGCTCCACATCTTCCAGGCACATGCAATGCTATGATGAGCATGATTACCGAGTTATTATTAGTCCATTTCAAATAGCCGGATTGGGAAACTAAGGTACCTCCCTTGTATCATTCCCAAACATAATCTATTTTAGGGTCGTCAAACCTAAACAATCTCATACGATATTATGATTCGAGAGGCATCGCGAAGGCATTGCAAAGAGCTCGTCACCCGTCAGTACGGATACAGATCTCACCGTATGCGGCTCAATTGCTGGCCGTCAGCTCGAATACAGGTCTCACCGTATTCGGCTCAATCGCTGGCCGTCAGCTCGAATACAGGTCTCACCATACTCGGCTCAACTCAGACTCTAGTTACTGCGAATGGCTCATTGTCAATCATAGATTTTAGAGAATGCTCGAGGTCACTCCACTAACGTCCTACCAACTGGCAGTCTATTTTTGAAGCCCGACCAGTCCACTTATTGACAATGAGACTCGGATGCAACCTGATTGAGGACCACAGCCAGGCTACACCAGTGTAGGCCGACAGCTCGAATATAGTGTCCCATACCACCATAATCGGCTCACAAGTCTGGTTGCTCAATGGTCACTACGGGGAGGCACATGGCCCCAGCGTAGGCCGACAACTCGACCACGGTGTCCCATACCACCATGCCCAGCTCATGAGTCTTGGCGGATCAAGGTACCAAGGTTAACGAAATTCCACTGGTAAGTTTGGTACTCTAGGTTCAAGTAGAGGCGTCCAAACATGGTGAACATACATTAGACAGATCGGGTTACTTGACGAGCTCGACTTGCACGAGCGCCCGTTGAGTTGTACGTCATGAAGTGCATAAGCACTTTGTGTGGCCTAACCACTGCCGACAAGCAACGCACGACTCGAGTTCATCAAACACGTCTTGTGTGGCGAATAAAAGCCAACCACGAGCTTAAATCTGTTACCGATTACCTGAACTATACAATAGCCCCAATCACATTCAATTTTAGATAGTTAAAGCAGTAATGGATCAAGATTCAAATCATACAATCAAATCTGATACGGTCCGCTTAGGGTTGCCAGGGCTGTTGCTCGCACTCGTTACACCACTCCCCCATCACCCTTCACGGCCTTAACATGAATTTAAACATATGTATTTCATAGATAAAATCATAGGTCAGTTGAGTATGTTATGAAGTACAACATAAGCATGAGTTTATATATATTCAATTTCTAATCACACAGATATCTAAAGAACTCATACACATAGTTAAAGGGATTGAGAATCATATCTCAACACCCTTATACATTACAATTTACTAACTACTACTCATTCAGACATTTCAACAGACACTTTAAACTACATACATCAACATACATCACATATGTTGATCACATAAGTATTAGGCCAAATCCTTTCACTAGGGAGTTGCCCCATTTATAACACGCGTGCACCCACGACGGATAGTCATGGCAGGCAGGAATCCAAGTTTCATAAGCATTCAGTCATTTCCACAAACACTTGGACTACACATTTTAACGTATGTAGCTTATAGTGGTCGTAGCGTGATTTAGGGCAAATTCTTTCGTCAAAGGGAGATCGCCAATACAACAATCATATATCCATGACAATTAGTCATGGCGAGCACGAATGAGAATTCTATACTCATTTAGTCATTTTCACAAACACTTAGAATATACTATTTTAACATACATAGTGTATATTAGCAAAAGCATGTATTAGGGCGAATCCTTTCGCTAAACAAGTATTTTATCCATATATAATATATCAATACAGCAAATAATCATGGCAAACACATTTTCAAAATTTATACGTATATGATACTTTCTACAAACACCTAGAGTATGTAAAATTTCATATTCTTCATCTTTAATTGAAACAGAAAACAGACAGCACTTTGTACATGTGCAATTGCATGCAGATCATGAATCTATCATTATCTGACATTGAAAGCATTGAAAACCATAACCTATACACCTAAAGTCCGTACATTTTGTTGTAGAATCGTAACGGAGTAGATAGGTTTGCTAAGCTTCTGTATTCGGCAGTTTGGCAACCTATAGAATGAAATAGGTTAGCTATTTCATAACCTACAACTATCAACACCCCAAATTAGATTAGGGTTAGGGTTTCTTACCTAGAAACGGAACTGGAATCGCCGGAAAAGCGATTAGAACGGAGTGGTGGAGCATGGATAGTAGCAGGGAAGAAGAGCAGGGAGACTCTCCCACATCTCCCACACTTTCTCTCTCTTTTCTCTCTCTCAAATCTTAAATTCTTATGGCTGTAAGAGAGAGGGTTCTAAGGTCCTTATATAGCCTAAAAACTCATCAAATTAGACTTAAGGTCAAGGTATACTTGAATTTTGTCCAAAGGGCATCTGTTTCAGCTCAACGGAAGACTTCTGGCGGCCCCTTTTTTGTGTGCGGTCGGACTTAAGCTCACTAACGCTGGATCTATGTTTAATCAAGTTTTCGTTTCAGTCGAGATTCCATATCACGCGTGGTGGACCAGTTCAGTTCAACGGTCAGTGGATCTCGATTGGAGATTCCAAGTACATGGATATGTTTATGAAATTTTTCCTAATTTGAGGGTGTATTTGGGTCAGATTCTAACGGTCTGGTTGCCTAAAACTGATCCACGAGCGACGAGTCTCAGATTACTATTTGAGATATTTATTCTTTAAAGAAAATCAAGCATTTTCACACTCCTCGCTTCGGACTCAAGCGAACAGCCGTGGGACACTATCTGGATTTGATTTCTGAGATGGTTGTCAAGCCCAGCGTAGCGGTCCTAATTCCTTAACTTAGTGTTAATCGAACTTCCGACATACGGTCCATATCTGATATGGAGTTTCGAGATGCTCCTGAGAGCAGCCGGATAATGAGACTGATCCTAGATTTTAGGGTAACCTAGCGTTAATGATTCTACAAGTTTTGGGTCTTGCAGATCGTATTTAAAGTGGATCAAGCAGATTTCATGGCTAATCTAGTTTAGCACTTTGTTAACTTTGGCAAATTTCTAAAGGATTTAGTCTTGTAAGATTTCTGTCTAAGGTGGTACTTAGGCCTTTGTAGTTTGTATATAAGGTGATCCAAGTTATACTACTTAGTTAGTTTAAGATAGTGTCTAGGGTGAAAGTACTTAGAAAAATTGAAAGATTAAGGTGGTGAAGGGTGAGATTTGTGAAGGAAATGGGTTCAAAAGCGGCTTTAGACTTTGGGATTGAGTTCTGACAAGTTAATAAGGTGTTAGGATCGACCCATTGCCTAAGGACGTCTAATCCCAGGTTGGCAAAAATCCGAGATGTTACACATAGCCACCACTTTGATAATGAGGAAGTTGTTGCATACGCCTAAGGAGGAGATAAATTCGCGGTGGTACAACTGTTGCGCAGCACGCCAACAACGCAGTGAGCCTAGATCCAATCTCAGGCCTCACCCACAAAAGATAAACATAAAGAAATATAAACTATAAAGGAATAAAAGCATTCAAACAAACCACAAGACAAGATATACGTGGAAAAATTCCAAACTAGGGTAAAAAACCACGGATGCAAAATTCCACTACGAAGAGAAACGAAGATTACAAGGCAATATACTAACCTCTCCCTTGGAAGTACAGAGAAAATCCCTTGCCCACACCTTAGAATAATTTCTTAATATTCACCTTAACCCTAGAATAGCCCTATGGACCCCAATTTATAGTTTTGACAACTTCCCTTTTGCATCCCAGTTGCGAAAGGACTTGCGACACGAAATCTGTGAAACTCTTTTCGCATCCCAGTTGCAAAAGGACTTGCGACATGAAATCCTCAAAGCTCCTTTCGTATCCCAGTTGCGAAAGGACTTGCGACACAAAATCCGCGCATGTGGCTCCACTTCTCAACAATCTCCCACTTGGAGACACATCACCATAAACCTTTGTCTTCTTCATTCAGAGTGCACCACCTCCCCGTCTTCAAGCCTGAAGACCAATCAAAGCTGAACAGAGCTTCAGCTTCTCCCTTGTGACCGCCTTAGTCAGTATATCTGCAGGATTCTCACTTGTATGAATCTTCTCCAGAGAAATCGATCCATCTTCCAGTAACGAACGTATGAAGTGATATCTGATGGCAATATGCTTAGTCCTTGAATGAAAGGCTGAATTTTTAGCCAAGTGTATTGCATTATGACTGTCACTGTACAGCTTGCAATTTGCTTATTTCTTACCCAACTCTTCCATAAAACCTTGCATCCACACCATCTCCTTGCATGCTTCTGTAGCCGTAACATATTCTGCTTCTATCGTACTGATAGATACTATCTTTTGTAACTGAGAGACCCAACTGACTGCAGCACTACCCAGAGTAAAAATATAACTTGTAGTGCTTCTTCTGCTGTCGATATCTCCTGCCAAATCTGAATCCACGTAGCCTTGTAACTTTTTTTTCGATCCACCATAACACAGCCTTACGTCCTTAGTACCTACCAAGTACCTAAGGATCCACTTCACAACTTCTCAATGTTCCTTCCCGGGGTTGTTCCTGAACCTGCTAACAACTCCCACTGCTTGAGCAATGTCTAACCTCGTGTTCACCATAGCATACATGAGACTCCCAATAGCTGACGCGTATGGAACTTTAGCCATGTAGTCATGTTCCTCCTGCGTCTTTGCACCTTGCTCCTTAGATAGCTTGAAGTGGTTGGCTAACGGAGTGCTAACTGGCTTAACACCTTCCATATTGAATCGATGAAGTACTTTGGCTACGTACTCTGACTGTGACAGAACTAATTTCTTGTTTTCCTTGTCACGCTTTATCCTCATGCCTAGGATTTATTTTGCAGCTCTTAAATCTTTCATGACAAATTCTCTAAACAATTGTCTTTTGATATCTGAGATGTCCTTCATGCTGGAACCGGCCACAAGCATATCATCAACGTACAGGAGAAGGATGATGTAAGACGTATCAAACTTCTTCAAATAATAACAGTGGTCTGCATGACATCTCCTAAAACTGTTTCCCGACATGAAACTGTCGAACTTCTTGTACCACTACCTCGGGGCCTGCTTCAGGCCATATAAACTCTTCTTCAGTCTGCACACATTGTTCTCATTACCTGGTGCCACGTATCATGTCGGCTGATCCATATATATCTCTTCTTCAAGGTCCCTATGAAGAAAGGCTGTCTTAATATCTAGCTGTTCTAGATGTAAGTCCTCTGAAGCCACTATACTCATGACCATGCAAATCGTAGACATTTTCACTACCGGTGAAAATATTTCAGTGAAATCGATACCTACCTTTTGTTGAAACCCTTTTACAACCAATCTGGCGTTGTACTGTTTCGAACCATCGTGCTTCTCCTTCAATCCGTAAACCCACTTATTATGAAGAGTTTTTTTACCCTTGGGTAAAGTGACTAGCTCCCATGTACGATTAGACTCAAGAGAGTCCATCTCATCATCCATGGCCTGCTCCCACTTAACCCGTATATATGACTGTAATGCCTCTTCAAAACACTTTAGCCCACCATTATCTGTCAGTAGTAGATAATGTAGGGAGGGTGAGTATCGGACCGTGGGTCTCCTCTCCCGAGTAGACCTCCTCACAACCGGTGTATGCAGCTCTGCCTCATCTTGTGGCGCTGTAACACCCATGTCCGGTAACTCTTCCAACTCTATGAATTTCTTTTTCTTGACCTTATTTTCGTAAACACTGTCCTTATGTATCACTTTTTCATTGAAGACTACGTCCTTGCTTTTGATTATTTTCCTATTTTCTGCATCCCATAACCTGTAGCCAAAACCATGCTGCCCGTAGCCTATAAACGTGCACCGCCTGGACTTCGCATCCAGCTTATTTTTATGCTCTGCATTAATGTGAACATATAAAGTGTAACCGAACACTCTGAGATGTGCAAGGTTCACTTCCTTCCCAGTTCATACTTCTTCTGGTAGCCTACCATCCAATGGTGCTGAGGGACTTCTATTGATGAGATATGCAGCAGTATTCACAGCATCTGCCCAAAAGGTCTTGAGCAACCCTACATGCAACCTCATGCTCATGGCGCGCTCAAGGATGGTCCTGTTAATGCGCTCAACCACACCATTCTGCTGTGGTGTCCCCGGAATCATTTTCTGATGTTTGATTCCATTTACTGCACAATATCCTCAAACCTCTTATCACAATACTCTCCCCCATTATCAGATCTGAGACACTTTATTGTTTTACCTGTCTCATTTTCTACCATAACTTTTCACTTCTTAAATACATCAAATACATCAGATTTATATTTTAAAAAGTAGACCCACAGTTTTCCACTAGCATCATCAATAAAGGTAACAAAATAACGTAGGCCACCAAGAGATAATACCTGTGCCCGTCCCCAAACTCCAGTGTGTACAAGCTCTAACAGATGTGTCTTTGGAGCGCGTCACGTCTTCTTGAAGCCTACCCTATTCTGCTTGCTATACACGCAGTCCTCGCAGAATTCCAAGTCAATAGACTTAAGCCCTGGTAGCTTCCCTCTTGACAATAACACTTTCATCCCTTTCTCACTCATATGTCCCAGCCTCTGATGTCATAACTGCCCATTTCACTCCAGTTGATGCGATTGCGAGTGAACTACACGATCCTAAAGTCACGTACAAAGTACATTTCTTTTTGCCTCGAGATATTACTAAGGCACCTTTTGTGATCTTTCAGGAGTCACTGGTGAATGTCGTCACATAACCGGTATCGGTCAACTGTCCCACTGAGATCAGATTACGTTTCAAACTTGGCACATGTCTGACATCCTTCAATTTCAAGATTGTTTCGTCTTTCTGATTTACATGAACATCTCCATTTCCAACAATATTGCACGGCTCATCATCACTCAGGTAGACTCTCCCAAAGTCACCTGACACATAATCACGCAGAACTTCCTTACATGAAGTGGCATGAAATGAAACACCCGAGTTTATAACTCAAGACTCATTCCTCGTATCAAGAGACAAGATCAACGCCTCTGTGTCGCTCTCTTTAGACAGATTCACTGAATCCTTCCCACCTTGAGAGCTTCCTTCTTGTTTCTTGAGCGCCTTGCAATCACATTTCATGTGCCACTTCTTGCCGCAATGTCAACACCCGTCTTTGTCTTTCGGTCCCTTGGACTTCTTCCTCGACTTAGAACGCCCATGTTTATTGCCTCCTTTATTCAGCGATCTTCCTCTTCCTTCAACGTTTAGAGCATTCTCTGAGTCCCCTGAAACTCTTGATGCCTTCCTTCTAGATTCTTCGCTGAGAATTAGACCGGCCACATCATCAAATTTTAACTTTGTCGACCCTGAAGAATTGCTCACAGTAATCACCAAACCATCCCAATTGTCTGGCAAACTGGATAAGATCAATAATGCTCTGACCTCATCTTCAAAAATAATGCCAACAGATTTCGACTGGCTCGTGACTGTACTGAACTCGTTTAGATGTTTTGCCACGCTCCCACCATCTGACATCTTCATGTTGAATAGCTGTTTCATAAGATGAACTTTATTGGATGCTGAGGGCTTTTCATACATGGTGGTTAGGGCTTCTATTAATTCTTTTGTTGTTTTTACTTTGGATATATTGAAGGCGACGCTCTTAGATAAAGAGAGTCGGATCGTTCCTAAAGTCTTCCTATCCAGTAAAAACTATTCATCATCTGTCATCTTTTCTGGTCTCTTCTCTTTTTTTCCTAGAGGAATATAAAGGTCCTTCTGATACAGATAATCCTCCATCTGCATCTTCCAGAAGGCAAAGCTTGAACCATCAAACTTCTCAATTCTAATTTTTCCATCTTCTGCCATCGCTCCCAATAGAACTAAACCAATAGCACTGATACCAGTTGTTGCGCAGCACGCCAACAACGCAGTGAGCCTATATCCAATCTCAGGCCTCACCCACAAACGACAAACAGGAATAAATATAAACTAGAAAGGAATAAAAGCATTCAAACAAACCACAATACAAAATATACGTGGAAAAACCCCAAACTAGGGTAAAAAACCATGGATGCAAAATTCCACTATGAAGAGAAACGAAGATTACAAGGCAATATACTAACCTTTTCCTTGGAAGTACAGAGAAAATCCCTTGCCCACACCTTAGAATAATTTCATAATATTCACCTTAACCCTAGAATAGCCCTAGGGACCCCAATTTATAGTTCTGACAACTTCCCTTTCGCATCCCAGTTGCGAAAGGACTTGCGACACGAAATCCGCGAAACTCCTTTCGCATCCCAGTTGTGAAAGGACTTACGACACGAAATCCGCGAAGCTCCTTTCGCATCCCAGTTGCGAAAGGACTTATGACACGAAATCCGCGCATGTGGCTCCACTTCTCAACAACAACATCTTTTGAACAAGGTACACCATGCACAAAAAGGTTCATATGTGATCATAGATGACAAAAAACAATGAGAATATCATGTCAAAGTTTATAGTAGAAAAGCTACAACTAAAAATGGAAAACACCCATCTCCATACACGATTGGATGGATCAAGGAGGTCAGCAAGACAAAAGGTAATTTAACGATGTCATATTCATTTTTCCATCGATAAATATTATAAGGATGAAGTAGTATGAGATGCGATTGATATAGAGGCTTATCATATAAGACTTGATTGACCTTGACAATGTGATCGTGATGTCATGCATAGAGGTCGGGATAATATTTTTATTTTGGTCAAAGATAACATGAAAGGTTTGTAATGTAATCATAAATGGCAGAAGTAGTGAGAATATCATGTTAATGTTTATGGTGGAAAAGCTACAACTAAAAACAAAAAACACCTATCTCCATACACGATTCGATGGATCGTGAAGGTTGGCAAGATAAAGGTAACTGAACGATGTCGTACTCTTTTCTCCATCAATAAATATTATAAGGACGAAGTAGTGTATGACGTAATTGATATGGAAGCTTCTCACATGTTACTTGGTTGACTACAACAGTACAATCGTGATGCCACGCATAGAGGTTGAGATAATATTTTTATTTTTGTCAGAGATTATAAAAAAATTATCCTTGGCTCTATGAGTATGGATTACCAACCCAAGACTTCTGAAGTGGACGAGTAGTCTCTCATAATTGTATGAGATTTTGTCAAATAATTTGATGATACGAGGGAGATCAGTGCATTAGAAAATGAAAAGGAAGTAAAAGCCATAAGCATCATAGAGATCGTAAATTTTTTTGAAGATATGGGAGAGATAAATGCATTAGTTGAAAAGGAAGATGACGTGGAGTATGTGAATATCCCAGAGGATTTTAAGCCATTGTTGTAAGATTTCAAGGTGATTGTGCCCGATGAACTTTCTAAGGAGTTACCTCCGATGTGAAATATACAAAACCATATTAATCTTGTCTCAGGGGTAAGTTTGTTAGTTGCCCACATTATCAAAAAGCATGCGAGATCTTACAGGTACAAATAGAGAAATTGATCCATAAGGGTCGAGTTAAGGAGAGCATGAGTACATGTGTTGTGCCAGCTCAAAAATGCCGATAAACATTAGCACCAGAAGTTGTTTGAATGTCATGAACCAAATTCCTTGAGTAACTCAAGGATGCATTTTTTCCAAGTGAAGGGGTCTGATATAGGACATGAAACAGATGTACTCTTAGCACGACTATAAGAAAAAAAGCCTAAATGGAAGCGTAAGTTGTTCATTAGATCTGAGCTCATTCTTATATAGGGCATGACATAATTGAGTCTTAAGCGCATCCGAATAGAAGAAATTTATTCTAGGTTGAGAGAAATTGTCATTTAAAAGTATGAACCATGAATCAGTTATAACTTTAGATTATGGTATCGTCATGGGATGCACAACATATGAATTTTGACTGGAACATGCCACTCAGGGTCAACCAACCCACATAATGGGTTGTATTGGTCCATTTCGAGTGAAAATGCACGCTTACAGTTAAAAAAACATGATTTTAGAAATTTTTTTTGTCATTTTTAGTAATTCAAATTTTTTAGCATTTTCTTATTTTTAGAGTTTTAGATTTTATTTATTTATTTATTTATTAGAAATAACTTATAATGATGTTAGGACTCTTCTAGTAAGGTTTATCTAGATTTTCTAGTTATTTTATTTTATTTTATTTATTCGGATTAGAATTTTGTTGTTTTTGGTAATTACGAAATTTACTTTATTATTTTTATTTATTTAATGGTGTAATCGAGAACATTAAATATTACTAAATATTATTTAACAAAAAAAACTCAGTTTTTTGTCTTTTTCTTGTGGATTCAAGAAAGTACTATTGTGCATTCGAGGTTTTAATTACTTGACGAAAATTGTGATATTTCTCATTATCCCTTCACGCTCTTCCCCTATGCTACATTGATATGATTACATTTGTTATCCATGGCCTCAATCATTAGAGAAATCCTCACTTACAACTCCCGTATTGAACAATCAAATTCCCCATAAAAGGTTGTAGACTTTACTCTGATCTATGCTTGATCCCTCCTAGTATCATTCATAGGTATTTGCCACTCAATCCGCTATTAGACATCCTGAGTTGGAAAAGGCCTCACACTATACCAAATAACAAAGACAACAAAAGATATTATCATCTTCTTTTTAAAATAAAGTTTTAATTCCCAATAAGAGAGAAACCCATAAACGAAATAGTAATTTCTTATTGTTGATGAAAATTATGTTTACAAAGTTCTTTCAAATACTTATATAAAACTTAAACCCTAAATTCATAACTTTTTGAAAATAGTAATTTTTTCTTAAATAATAAAATTAATTAATGATTTATAAACTAACTCAAACTTCTTTCATGACATAAATAAAGACTTTAAACTATTATAGGACCCTCCAAACTCTAAAATATCATAAATAACAAAAACGTAATTTATGAAAAATAGTAAATTTTAACAATAAAATAAAATAAAATAACCCTTAAAACAATATATTTTTTAAATATCACTCAAGTTTATGGCCAATGAAAGATATAATGTACGTTATGCTCTTGATCAAACTTTTTGCCTGATTTTTTTCAATCATGACCATCCATGTGATTGTCCACGACTTTTATCCCGTATTAATGACTTTCCATGTAAGTGGCATACACGACAATGGTGAAAATAACTCCATAAAAAACTACGCTTATATGGCAATGGTGTGCCCATTACTAATCAAGCATTGTGTGTGTAAAGGGTGCACGAGATCCACCCCCATCCAATCAAACATGCTACCTCATGATTGCCACAAAATGCTTTAAAAAAATGCCAATCTAAAGCTTTAATAAATCTCACCGAAAGGTTGGGATACGGATGTTCATCGCTAGTTAAGCGCGAAACTTACCATAATCTTTATATGCAATCCAATCCATTAAAATAATGAACCGCATGATGATGAAGTGATGCTAAAAAATTATGTAATTATAAAACTCAGATGAGGTAAAACAAGATAATTTAGAGATACTAGGCATGACCTTATGTCACTTTATATGGTGTGACCCACCAAGTTTTGAATGGCATGATTTTTGTGATTAAGGCTAGATGTTAGGTGGCTCACTTGATGGACAAGATGATTTTTTCATGAACAAAGTCATTCACAACATGTTAGCAGACACAATGGAAAATCAATAAATTTTAAGTCCATATATTATATTTTAGCCATAAGGATCCTCATCTAAATAGTATTGAATTTTTATATATATAAAAAAAGAAGTGAATTCTACTATTTAGATTACCTTGATCATGATGGGTTTTTTGACCTGTCGTCGACCAGTCGTGAGCTTTGCTCGACCGGTCGAAGGCTGATGGTCGACCAGTAGTGGAGTCAAGTCGTGGCACGACTCAAAGTCCAGCGACTGTGGACTATTTTTCTCCGGGGTGCTCGACCAGTCGAAGGAGGTGTTCGACCGATCGTAGGTGGCTCTCGACTGGTCGTGGACTCGGTTCGACTAGTCGAGGTTACGCAGATTCATTCCGCGATTTTGTGTGGACTTCGTGTCGCAAGTCCTTTCGCAACTGTGATGCGGAAATGAGTTTCCTAAAACTTTAAATAGGAGTTCCTAAGGCTTTCTAGGTACAACAAGAGGGTTTCTTAAAGCTTTACAAGGGATTTGCTAAAGAGTTTAGGGCTATCAAAGGTGAGAGAGAGTGAAAAAGAGAGAGAGGAAACTTATAGAAGGGAGATTATGCTCGTGGAGGTTATCTACTGTGCAATCTATATCTCAGCGCTTCTATGTCTTCGTAATCGATGAGATCTCTCCGTTTTTCTTTATTTCTCTCATTGTTTATCCACTCCTGCGTGAGTGAAGAAGTTTGTAACGTTCTACTTCATAATGGATTGTTGATCTGGACGAGGTCCGGTGGTTTTTACCTATTTAAGGGTTTTTCACGTAAAAATCTCTTGTGTGGTGTGTGATTGATGCATTGATTATTTTCATTGCTTTATTATCCATAATTCTGGTTTGTTCTGGAGGGCTAGATCCTAAGGTTTTTGTGCAAGGCCCTCAACAGATCCAGCTACTGTGAAATTGCCGAGTTGTTAATGTAGATCCTTCCATTATATATTGCCCTAGTTTACACAGAATGAAATAGAAGGTGAGAGCCTCTGGTGATATTCTCTGGAATTTCAATACTGGGTCAAGGGTTTCAGTACCCATATGTGGTGAAATTCCACTAAGGCATGAGTGTGTGGGGGTGTGTAAAATAAAAAATTCTCTCTCTACATTGGGTGGAACATCCAATGCTCTCTCACTGTTGCCCTCCTATTGATTTAATACTTGTGCAAACCAAGTGGTTGACCGTTCGTGAAACCATTACATTTAATACTAAGTGCGATCAAAACCTTTTAAATGGTTGAAATAAAATTTTAATTGCTAAAAACATTTATACTCTTAAGCTCCCTTGAATGTTGGGCCTAATAAAAAAACTATTTTATAAATATCAATACTAAGATCCAAGCCATAAGATAGTTCCTAGAAAAAATCAATAAATCCCTTATTGGACTATATAAGCCTTAATTTAACCTTGATGTATTTATTCAGCCATAGCCGCTTTTATTAACCACATGATAACCTTGTAAAGTAAACTAAATCATATGTAATGAAGACCTTGAACTCGCAGCACATCCTCAAATATAAAGATTAATTAGATCTAGTATATCCTAGAGCCAATAACAATTAAGCCATGACGGGCTTTTATGTCTAGAGATTTGAACTCGATAAACCAACTTCAACAAGTTTAAACTAGGAGTCTTATTTCCAAGACCCACTCACACTCTTATATGATGTAGGGCAAGAGTACCTATTTGTTGTGGAGCTTGATGATGATGGAGACCTTCCATCTCGACTTGTCTTACATAGGATGATCATGTAGTAACAACAATAACAACTACAAGTGTAGATTAGAACTTGCTAGGTAGATAGGGGTGTCAATGAGCTGGGCTAGGGCCTATAAAATCAGAATTTTGAATAGGGTTGGCTCAACGTCTAGTCTAAAACAATTCAAAATTCGGGCCAAGACCAACCTTAAACTTGACCTGTTCACAGCCCCGTCTAAACGAGAAGGTACCATGATCCATGGCTCACAACCATTTAGGGCCTGTTTGGGAGCATGGATTTGGAGCCCCTGGATTTGAAACCCCCTAATTTAATCCAAAAGTATTTATGCATAATATATTTACAAGGGCTTGAATTTAATTACTAAATCAACTTTAATATATCTAATTAGTGAACGTATGTAATGTTTGATACAATGGTTGTAATAAGCCTGCTGAAATATATGCTTTGCCTGAAAATGATGAAATTCTATGTCTCAGATGGGCCATAAGCACAAAATCATGTCCGAGTGACTAACCAACAATTTTTAACTGTTGATTTACATGGACAATGTTTGGACAATGCTGATCATCATATTAAAGTAATTATAGTGATGCAATTGATAATCTAATCATTTTGAGACATCATTAGTGGGCCATGTGCCCAGTAAAATAACAGTACAGTGACATACATATTACACATGCAACTCTTGGAAGGACTTTTGGATGTAATCCAAGCTGTCATGTAGATTTAAAGCCCCCTTTTGTAGGGATTTGAAAGCCCCTAAATTTGAAACCCTGGTTACTTTAGGGTCTGTTTGGGCAGTGGGATTAGAAGGGATTAGGTGGGATGGGATTCAAAAAACATAATTATTACCCATGGCCGGGATTATCCCCTATTGCCATAGGATAAAATTAATGCCATGCTTTCATGATAATACGGTGGTACATTAATGGATCTACCCACTATCATTTGAAGTTACTTAGAATAACACACGTGTTATATTTAAACCGTTCATTTGTTTTGTAACCTCATTTTATGGCATGGGCCTAAAAATGAGGTAGAACCAAAACTTATGTGGTCCTAAAGAAATTTTCAATGGTAAGTATTCAATCCCCATTGCTTTCTATGGTGGGGTCCACGTGAGCTTTAGATTTACATGATTTTTTGTAACATCCTGGATTTTCACTGTTTTGGATTCCCAAAAATCCTTGAGATTTTTTTATTAATTAACTTATAATATCACTTAATGACTATTAACACTCAATGTTAGTTTATACTGGGGTGGACCAGTTTAGTTATGATGGGACAAAGTGCGGGCTGCCAAGCCAGATGACCTGTTTATATTTAACAACAACCCGTGCGGGCCACCCAACGACCGAGGAGGGTCAGAAAAATTCGAAAGTTTAGGAAATCATAGATCTCACTAGGCTTGTGGTCCATTGCGGACTGCGGACCCAATGGACACCCAAAATTTACATCTGGTACTTGCTAAATGCACCCCACCAATGCCAGATTGAAATATGACACTTGCAAATAAAATCGAGATACCAGGTGTTCTAGCCGTCGGATTATTTTCAAATTTACGGTGACGGTTTAATGTATTTTTCTACACCCGTCCACCAAATCTAGGGCCTGATCGTGGAACGGTGATCGTTGATCGCAAATCAGACCCGTACGATCAAACCCCATATCCGATCGCTCCCAAATTTTGCATGACCCTTCATCGGGCCATGGATCATCTATCCTATAAGTTTCATGACCAAAGGGCCACAAGAACTGCTCCAATCACCAAAATGGGCCCCAAAGGGCCACTTAAAGATCAGAATTGTATGCTCAGACCCCATGTTTGTTCATCCGTTTGTTCTCAGATTTTATATGACCCCTCACTGGGCCATAGGGCACCTACACACCAAGTTTGATGGTCATAGGAGTGTTAGGGCCTCCTCAACACCAATAAAGAGTCCTATAAGGCTATTTTGGAAATTTGTGGAAGCTTGGGGCCAAAGGACCCAAGTCTAGGAAATAAAGCATAGCTCTCTCATATCTCTCCCATTTCCTACAACCACCAAAGAGAAAAAAAGGGAGAACAAGAGAGAAAAGAAAAGAAAGTGAGGGTGAAGGATAAGCAAGGTGGACCCTAGATCGAGGTGGGGCCCAAGGAAATCGAACCCTACAGCTCCATACCTCTCCTCAAGGAGAAACTCTCTACCACTACCACAACAATCATCCGTTGGTTGTCTCGGTGAGATCCTTCACCTCTTTCTCTTGAAATCCATGTATTGAGAATGGTTTGGCTTGGATCTCTAACATGCAAGTGCTTGCTCTAGGGATTCCGGCCGATCAACCTCAAAACCCTCATTCCTAGGTCGTTTTTCGAATCTCCAACGATTCGAAGGTGCGGACTATTGTTCTTAGGTGGCCTAGCACCAATTTTAGTATGAGCTTAATGATTTTGATTGCTTGGGTGTTATATTTGAAATTCTAGAGAAACCATAGGAAATTATATGCTCGTTGGAATGGTATGGATGTGCATGTTTAACTCTCTCATGATGTTGTTCTTGCCTCTCACGTGATTGTGTGTATGGATGATCACATGCTCATACTTTGTTGATTTTTCCATATGTTGTGCTTCATAATATGTATATTTCATTACTCTTGTACACATGATTTCTTGAGATGTAGGAAGTGCTTAACTTCTCATAAATCCACACAACTCACATACACTTTGTTTCATGATAGCGATAGCTTGCTTGTTAAGAGTATTGATTCGTATGCTTGAGATGCATGAAGACATGATGTTGATATGTTACTTGATGACTTGGATTGTTGGCATGTAATGGATTCTCTTTACCCCCTTGGGTTAGTCAGGAACCTGATGAGAGACGGTAGTCCCATTGGTAGGACTACGCTAGGGCTAGATCCGTGGATTGGGCATGAGTGTTTGGGTGGCTGTAGTTCAACTACATGGGTCTCTTGTGCCCGAGGTCACACATCTCATGCTCGCCTGACTCGTGCGGTTTATCCTACTGTCTAATTAACCTTGTTTGTTAACCCTGTTTGCTCACCTATATATGGAACCTGGAACACCTTACAACCATTGTAGCCCATTGACACTTAGATTGCAACTGGTCCACAATCTCGTGAGCCGGGCATGGTGAAATGGGACACTGTATCCGAGCTGTCGGCCTACGCTGGGGTACCGCGCCTCCCCGTAGTGACCCGCGAGCGATCTCTTTCTCTCGACACTCCTCATGTGCTTGAAGTCGGGGATGAGGAACCCGACGGGATCACGGACCGCGGGGTCTCAGCCTCACGCGTTAATGGGGCCTTAGCCTTGCAACCAGTTTAGGGCATTGATGCGTGGGGTGTATCAGATTCCCCAACCTGCTGGATGAATGGACTTAACTAATAACTCGGCTAACACGATCGCATTGCATCGCATTAGTAGGGTGGCGACTCAGCAGTCGAGGTCACTTTGAGGGAGTATTGCCATATGCGATCGTTAGATGGAGTCGCTCTAGGGAGCGTTGTGGCAAGGAGATGCATCATATCATCGCATTGCATGCGCATTTAATAAGAGTTGTAGGTGTTGATGATTGATTGCTTTTTATTAAGTTCATATTATAATTGATGCCTGTTATAGCTTAAGACTAATAGTACACACTGAGTTGATCACTCACTCTCACTCTGGGACGGTGTTTTAAAACATCAACCAGACTCTCTCATAGATGCAGGGGAGGTGGAGCAGGTGGAGCATGGCGATGCTACTCTCCACTAGGAGGAAGAGTTGTCATATTTCCAGTTGATGGATGGTTTTCCGCCAGCTGGAGAGGCGGGATCGGATCGCTGAGCTGTGGGCTCAGTCCTATTCTTTTTGGACTCGCTATTCTTTTGAGATTTTGTTGGGTGACACCATGTGCGACCCGTTTACATCCTTTTGGATCCGTATATATTTAACCTCTTTCAATTCAATAGACTTGTTATGATTGTGATTCATGCTTCAAGTAATTTCATACTGCGCATTTAAACCTGATTAGACGTAAAACAGTGAAAAATTGATTATAAGTGATGCCCGGGAACTTGAGAGTCGAGTGTATGCACGACCCCTGATTTCCAGTGCGTTACATTTTTTGGGCCATGCTCTAAAATAATCTCGATAAATGGATGGACGGTGTGGATATAGCCCATACATCATGGTGTGACCTACACAACTTCCCAAACATTGAGTGAAATTGGCACGAGACCCAATGCAATTCCATTTAAGGTAATTTCAAGCTTTTCCATTCTTCCCAAACATGGAGTGGAATTGGCACGAGACCAGATGAATCCCATCCCACCTAATCCCTTCTAATCCCACTGCCCCTCAAATTCATGGTGCCAAACTACCCCTTAGGGCCCGTTTGGCCGGTCGGATTGGAAGGGATTGGATGGTAATGGAAGGGATTGGAAGTTAAATCCCGGGAATGGCCGGGCCTGCCAAACATGGTCGGTGATCCGATCCCAATTCCATGGATCTTTAGACAATCCACTGACAACACCATTATTATCTTTAAATGCCATCCAATCCACCTTAATCCGTTGAAATTTGCCTGAGACGTGTTTGGTTGGTGGGATTGGTAGGGATGGGAAGGTTGAATCCCTGGATTGGCCGGGCGTGCCAAACGGACTGGGTATAGCAATAAAGGGATATATCCAATCATCCAATGGATCTCAAGACAATCCACTGACAACACCATCATTACCTAGAAATCCATGCCATCCACCCTAATACCATTCAATCCCTTCCAATCCACCCGGCCAAACGGGCCCTTACTAATTAGTAACAGTTGGATCCAATCTCAAAATTTCAAGGGCAATTAGGGGAGAACGTGCATGAGATTCAAGCCGTTCATCAGGTGGGCTGCCTCATGTTTACCACGGACACCATAAATCAGGTGGGTCCAAATCTCAGATAAGCACACCATAAGAAATATTTTGGGATGAGAAGGTCCACTAGTGCTGGATCCGTGGGGCCATCCAATCCATTGAAATGATGCTTTTCACCAGGACGAAGGGACGTTTCAAACAAACATCCTATGGGAGAACTCAGGTCGCCTATGGTGCGGCCTACCTGAAATATTGATCGGTGTGATGGCCGTATTCAAGTCCATACATTGGACGGTGTGGATCTAATGCACACGAAGTCGTTTCGCCCCACGAGCCGCAGGCACGCCCCCTGTCCCTATGCAGGTCAGGAAGGGTTTTGGCTAAAAACAAGGTCCCTTTTCGGAGCGGGAAGCCGAAATTCAAAAGCGAAAGAAATTTTAATACTCCGGCAGAGTCTGATAAATAATACGCAGACACTTAGAAATTGCAACGTAAAATATAAGTATATATAAATTAAACTGTCCAAATTATGTTACCAAATTGATATTTATCATGTACAAAAAATCATGACTATTTGGTTAGCTGACTATCGGATTGGTGGACATTTATTGAACGGTTGAAAATAAAAATCCAATGGTCCTATTTCAACAAACAATTGTCCACGAATCAGAGGTTAGGATTTCTCAACCAATCGTGTTTTGTGACCGTGATTTAGATATAAATGGGTTCCCAAAATTATTCGGTTTAATTTCAGTTAATGATTCATAGTTATACAATTTCTCAGTGCCTGCGTATCAAGCGTCACTCTCCGCCAGAGTATCCCCAATTCAAAGAGAGAGAGAGAGGTGAGCGAGACCAGAAGCTCCAACCCCTCCGCCATGGAAGACGCTCTCTCACAAATAATCACCGAGCTCGAATCCCAGCACAACCTCCAAAACTCAAATTCCGAAAACCCCATTTCGGAATCCGCTCTCCTCGGCCTCCAGACCCTCTTCGATGACGACGAATCCGATCGTCTATGGGAAGAGCTCTCATCCAAGAACCTCCCTCCATCCATTGTCATCCGTCCGATCTCCTCCGCGATGGATGCGACCCACCCCCGGATCTCCATCTCAGCTTCTCACCTCTACCTCACAATCCTCATCTCCCCCAAGTCCCCCATCTACACCATCTTCACGCCCGTCGCCTTCCTCTCCCTCCTCCGTTCTCTTCGCCGCTCTTTCAAGAACCATCGAACCGCCCCGCCGGGAACCTCGGATGTCGGGCCCCGCAGCAAGACCAAGAGAAGTAGAAAGGGAGGCGGTAGCCGGCGGAATGCTAGCAGGGCCCACGATGAAGAGGCGGAAGATGACCCCAATGGTGGGGCTCATGTCGATATCAGGCTTGTATTCTCTGTTCTTGAAAAATTGGAATCTGTTCTTGATCTGATTCATCTCAATCGGTTTCCGGATACTCTCAAATCTTTAGTAGAAACCGTCGCTGGGATTCCCATAATGGCTCTCGAGTCGTATGATAATTCTGCGAATTTTAATCGGCTGTGCGATCTCTGCTTTCGGATTCTGCATGGTGTTTTACGGCCTGAGCATGGCGATCAAACTGTTGCAGCCGTTGAAGTTCTTAAGTCGCTGTCGCCATCGATTCTGCTGCTGAAATCTCAGGTGAAGACGTTTGCGTTGAGATTTGTGACGGGTAGGATGATGGCGGCAGCGAAGGATTGCAAGGCAGTTAGGAAAGCTGTTGTGTATCTTCCAAGGTACCTAGTTAACAAGGCGCCGGAGAAGTCTGAGTCGCGGGCGTCAGCGGTTGATTCGATCATAGAAGTTGTCCGGGCCATGGAATTGGACGATCAGATCGGTTTCGCTGATTATGTGGTGGAGCTGACCCATGGAAAGGCACAGCTAAGGCTCATAGCAGTTGACCTGATTTTTGCGATGCTGACGACGTTGCGTAACCCACTTGGGGTGAATTTAACAGATGGGGTTGCAGATGAGGGAGGGAGCTGGTGGGGCATTAGATGTTTGGAAGCTTTGATTGAGTGCTGCTCCGATGTGGCGGCGGGGATCCGAGCACGGGCTCTGACAAATGTGGCCCAGGCGATTGGGTTCCTGTTGGGCAATCCTGGGAACTGTGCCCGGTTGCAGGAAGTGATGGGTTTTGGAAATGCTGGGGTCCACAGAGGCTCAGCTGGAGGATTGAATGAGCTGTTGAGGAAGAGGTGTGTGGATGAGAAGGCAGCTGTGAGGAAGGCTGCTCTTCTACTCATTATCAAATCTACGGATCTGAATGGGAGCTGCATTGATGAAGTCATGCTCAAGACAATTGCCATTGCCTGCTCAGACCCGCTTGTTAGCATTCGCAAAGCCGGTGTATCGGCTTTGTCGGAGGTAGTGTGTTTGGATATTTACTCAGTTCTTCATTTCCTTTCATTTTCCTTTCTTTCTCTGTTATTTGTGTTTCTTGGGATTTATGTAAATGAGAATTGCTTCTATCTTTCATGTTTCATAAAAGGCTCTATTAAGTGGCTTATCCACCCTACACATTGTAAACATGTATGATGATCAAGACCACTACACTACCACAAGGTGGGCCATCAATGATCAGCGCTGTGTTTTGCCCACAGAATGTGGAGTGCTGCTCTTTTTTGAGTTAACTGCCCCTCTTGTTGGGCTGTTGAGTAGATGACTACTGTGATCGTTGATGACGTTTTCATTTGCGGTATGGTCTGTTGATGTGGTAGCCAACAAATCGACCACCACCAAGATCATTGTACACATGTGCCATTTATACTATAGTGAGATTTTGTTGTGCGTTTGATGGAACTTCATGTAGTGTGTATAACAGTAGCATATCTCTTGGCAGCATGGATTTTGGGCAGTTAGGGATTCGAATCTAGGATTTGTAATCCAAGTCATGTTTGGCACCCCCCAAAATCCTGGATTTCAAATCCAATTTGGTTGAAAATCCTCAAAGAGGCCCCTTCTAAAATCCAAGAGAAAAGTTGGAGTGAAAAATCCTGGATTTCAATTCTCTCTCATGATTGCTCTCCCTTCCTTTCTTTTAAGTCTCCCGTAAGTCAAAATCCAGGCTGCCAAACATAATTTCTGGATTCAATAGAATTGAAAATTCAGGCTGTAAAATGCCAACTGAAAGAATGCAAAATCCAGGGTTTGGATTCTTTAGTCAGAAACCCAAATCCATGGTGCCAAGTGATCAAAACCCATTACGCTGTCTCTCTATATGTTTGATTCTGCATCTGATTTTGATGGCCTCTGCCTCTCTTCTTTCTCCATGGTTTAGAAATGGTGTCCCCATAGCAACCAATTGGCAGTATCATTATATAATTAGAAGGGTTGTTAGAAACAGAAAAAAATGTAAAAAATGGAAAATGTCCAGCCTGGAAATAATGTTTGGTTTTTCATCACAGACAGCGTTACAATCCACAATGAAACTTTCTTATGGCTGTTATCTAGAGTTGGTTTAATTCTCTGTTAGGATTATGGTGCCTGCAGGCTACAAAATTTTTCCCCCTTCCTGTCGGTCTTCGATAACTTTTAATTAGAAGGTTTTCTTTCTGCCTTTCTTACGTGAATTTCATGTCAATATAGATTTGACTGTTTTTGCAGCCGTAATGCTCATTGTGGTGTCGTGTTTGTAGGTATTTCGAAAATTCTCAGAAAGTAGTGTGATCACTGAGTGGCTTCACGCCATTCCACGGCTGATAACGGACAATGAAACAAGCATTCAAACGGAATGCGAGAACTTGTTCCAGGAACTGATATTGGATCGAGTGTCTAGATTTGGGTCTACAAGTTCAAGCAGTAACACAACCAGTCATGCCAGTACAAGTTTGAAATGGAGTTTAGAAGGGGAGCTGGAGTCGATCTTTTCCCAAGGCGTGTTGGTTTTATTGAAAGGGATCTGTGATGGAGAGGTGGCGCCTTGCGTGAGGAAGATCTGCACTAGCCTCGGCAAGAAGAAGCAGCTCAGGCCTGCCATTGCCACTGCACTTCAGAATATCATAAATACCTCCGAATTGATCTGGTTGAACCATTCGATGCCAATAGAGAAGTGGACTGCTCCTCCAGGCGCTTGGCTTCTTCTTTCTGAGGTTTCGTCCTTCCTGCCGAAAGCAGTGAAATGGGAGTTCCTGCATCATCACTGGCAGCTCCTTGACAATAGTAAATCGAAAGGTGAGGTTTTCAGTCCCGTTAGGAAAGAAGAGATGGCTTCACTAAGTGATGTTGATTCCAGTTCCGTTGCTTGGGCTGGAGATCGCGTTTTCCTGTTACAGACTATTTCCAATGTTTCTGTGGAGCTGCCATCAGAGCCTGCTGCAGAACTCGCACACGACTTGCTTCAACGGATTGAGGAGTTCAACATGCACCCGGCAGAGGTATTTATTATCTGGGTCCTTTGAATCTGTGGCCTGAGGATATACATGGTGGTCTGTGGTTCAATGACCTAGATTTTGAAACAATGGGCCACACAGTTGATGAACAATGCCCAAAGTTCCCTCAAAGGGATATCCCGACCCTATGTTAGGTGGTTAAAAAAAGAAATGCAGCAAGCGGCCTACATTGAACTAAAAAAAGGCCAACGGTGGGCTAGCTAGGATATTACAAGCTTGGAGATTTCTGGGATATGTTCCATCCATCAAATCAATGGTCTGGAACACTGAACCATTGGCCTCACTATTACAAACTGATCTGAAAGGCCGAGGATGCTATGTATATAATTGGTTCTTTTGAGCTTAGTGGTTAAAGAGTTTCATTCTTTTATATGATGACAGGTTAATGCTCATGTGAAAGCCCTCAGAACCATATGCAGGCAGAAGGCTGCGAACTCGGAGGAGGGTGATAGCCTTGTGTTGAAATGGGTGCATCAGTTACTCTCCAAGGCGATCTGCATTCTCAACAACTACATGCTGGAGGTCTCAGAAGCCAGCAAAGATGATAGTTTTCTGACACCGCCCCGAAGTGGCAATAGAAAGGGAAAGAGGGAAGCACTTGCACCTGAGTCGCTGTCCAGAGCCGTGACTGCAGTTTTTACTGTTGGGTCGTTGGTTGTGGTTAGCCCTTCGGCGGATTTGAAGGGCATTATCCCCCTGTTACACACCATCATCACGTCCGGAAGTTCCAAAGCTAAGCCTAAAGAACTTGCTGGCTTGACAGTTTCGATCAAACAGGTGGCCCCCACTTTGTACATTCAATCCTGGATGACAATGGGAAAGATTTGCCTTGCAGATGGCAAGCTAGCAAAGCGCTACATCCCCCTCTTCGTGCAGGTTTGGCTTGTTTCACTGTTATTGCTCCTGTAGAATGTGGGCTGCCAATCAATTCATTTTCCTTGCGTGTTTTCCACATACATGTGGGGCCCACCTAATGCCTGTGCAGCCTAATTTTCAGATCATGGGATGTATATGGTAGGGCCCGCCTGCTGAGCAGCATGGATCTTGCCCACATGTACTGTATTGGCTTGATGTTTGTGGGGGAGAGTAGGATACTCAATCCTACTTGCTCAAGTAGCCTTTGCATTTCTCAACTGTTATGACTTACTGTCCTGATCTTCTGTTACTATACCTAATTTGCTTCAGGAGCTCGAGAAGAGTGACAGTGCAGCCCTTCGCAACAATATTGTGGTGGTGATGGCGGATTTTTGTGTTCGTTACACCGCTTTAGTTGATTGGTGAGAATTGCATCACCAAGACCTGGAAGCCATACCTTGTAATATGTTCTCAATTACCTTCCTCACCTTTCTAATAGTTCTTTCTTGAATCTGCAGTTATATACCTAAGATCACTAGTTCTCTTCGTGATCCGTGTGAGGTTGTTCGAAGACAGACATTCATCCTGCTCTCAAGATTATTGCAGGTCTGTTTCCATACTTTGATTTAAGAAAGAAACAAATCCTCAATGAGAAATTCTCTCTATGCTTCATTGAATGTTATGATGAACATATATGCTGATTGAGCAGTTGATCTGGTGGGCCGCTCCATGGATTGAAGTATGATCTTCTGATTGTCACTTTTGCCAGTTTAAAGTAGGACTTTGCTCATATTTTTAGTCAACTGTCTGTTTTGCTGGCCACTGAGCTGGATGAGTTCCTTATTATGATTACCTCGCCTTTTAGGTTGTGGCCCATCCACTCAGTGGGCCACCAAATCAAGCGTCCTAATCACTGTAACAAGTGCCATGTGCATGTTAGAAACCTTTCGCATGAAACATTTACTCATTGTGTGATTTGTGTCAGCTGCGATCGTTCCATTTAGTACTTCTGGTATTTCTTGTAACTGTTTGGTTTTGATTTTTGCCATTTTTCCAGAGGGACTATGTAAAATGGCGAGGAGTGTTGTTCCTTCGATTCCTCTTATCTCTTGTTGATGAATCTGAGAAGATAAGACACCAAGCAGATTTCCTCTTCGGGAGCATCCTAAAAGGTGAGACTTTCATGTATTAGGATCTCAAATCATACTCTGTCCAAACATGCCAATGTGGTATGTATGTGAGAGATCCAGATGGTCCATATAGTGGAACCCATTGCGTATGTGCTGTGGTCCAAAATCAACAGTCTGATCATCAGGTGTGAAATTTTCTATGATCGTCACTGTCAAACATCGTCCAAATGAAGAGGGTGTGCCTTGGGATAGGTGATCGTAACGGGAGAGTGCTCTTCCTGACCATAAGCATGATTTTGTTTTGTTTTCTCTTGTGCCCCCTGATGGGGTTCTAATCTCCTTCTATAGACTCTGGTCCTCTATTGTCATCATGGTGTGCCGTAACAGTCGTTACGGGGTCGTAAAGGCTGTTACATAAAGGTAACGGTGGTTACTGTTACTCGTTATAAGGTCGTAATGCCCCATAATGGAAAAAATGACCTGTAATTGACATCATGGCCCCTGCAACAGCCCATTACGCCACCTGTAAATGCCATAATAACCTCGTAATAGTTCGGTACAGCGCGTATACAGGTTTTTCGACTTTTTTTTTTTTTCCCAATAAAAAAGAGATCTTAATGACCGTTATAGGGCTCTATAACAGCTGTTACGGGGGCTATAACAACTGTTATGGTCCATATCGTAAAGGTAACGGTGGTGGCTGTTACGGTCACCATTACTGTTACGGAATACCTTAATTGTAATGGTTGGATCATCAACTCTCCCAAGGTGAAACAATCTTATCTTTTGGGAAATTGATGCAGGACAATTAACCACTTGCTCTAAAAGCTCGAACTATTAGAGCATGGCGAATTAATCCCTTTATCTCATAGCCCAGGCCCCACATCGCATGGGTTAGGACCTCGTCTGAACCCCCCTTGTGGGCCCCAAATCACATGGGTAATGCCTCACACGAGCCACCCGAATCATACGGGTGGGGCCCGCCTCTCACAAGCCACCTGCCTCACACAGGCCGCCCACGCCCAGTGTGTCCCCGCATCCCACAGGCTACCCCACTCGAGCCCGGTGTGAAAATGCCCCTGCATTAGAAACATTATTCCCTTTCTTAATCTTGATTTTCAACGGGTTCGAAAATAAATAACATTATTACTATTAATAATATAAAACAAAACTGATTGGAAGCTTGATTAACAAGCCGATGTGGGAATTACCCAGGATCCCCACCACAAATGGCTGGGATGAAGAGGGTCTGATGGTCATTGATCCAACAAGGTGGGCTTCCTGTGTATGTTAAATGTGTCCTGTTGGTCTATTTTTTTCAATCGCCCGGTTCTTTACATGTGCAACCCGCCTGACAGGGCAGCCTCTGGGCATAGATACAGTAGGCCTCACCTGAAGAAGGGTCTAGGTCTTGCATACTCTGTAAGCAGTGTTCCATTTCTCATGGTCTTGAAGCTTGGAGTGTTTTTCTAATTTTTCCAACTTGCTTGTGATGGTGTTGGCAGCAAAGGCACCGCTTCTAGCATATAACAGTTTCGTAGAAGCCATTTTTGTTCTCAACGACTGCAACATGCATTCTGGGCTCAGTGAGTCTCACGGCTCACACGGGCGTCGGCTTTTCTCCATCAGGTAGTTATGCAGATTCAGAACTGTCAGTGACGTAACTCAGTAGTAAATGTAACATGCTCTTATGTGGATGCTGTTTGTTGCAGAGGCAATGACGAGAGGTCGCGGTCGAAACGGATGCATATCTATGTTTCCTTGCTGAAACAAATGGCGCCTGAGCACCTGTTAGCCACGTCCGCAAAGCTCTGTGCAGAGATCCTGGCAGCCGCTTCTGATGGCGCGCTCAATCTCGATGATGTGACTGGACAGTCTGTACTTCAGGTATATGTATAAGCCGATTAGGAGATAGTGTATGATGCTTGATTGCAAGGAATTGTGTTCTGCCCGACCCAGAAATTGTATAGGCTGGTCCCACAATTGGGTAACTGTTCATCTAGCGGGTCCCATCATTGTAGATGCTGTGGTCCACGCCCCATTATCTGTATCAGGTGATCCAAGTCATCCAATTGTAGTCTAGCAAATGGACAGTTACAGGTACTGCCAATGGCCCACATTTGTTGCAGGCACAATCAGATGGTTAGGATAACTGATGGGGGAGATTTTTCTGGGCCCATGAAGTGAATGGTTTGGATCACCAACAGGTGGACCTCATATTTCCTCATGTATTACAGTTATTTCTGTTATATAGACTGGTTTTTGGAAACTGAAGGCTGGTGTTATCAGGATGCCTTTCAAATACTTGCCTGCAAGGAGATGCGGATCCAACCGCACCGTGCCGCCGCTGCAGCCGAGATAGATGAAGAAGGTGGGGATGGTGGGGGTGCTGTCTCGTCTGCCAGAGGAAGGGTGGTCACGCAGGTAGCTAAGAAGAACTTGATCCAAAACGCGATTCCCATCTTCATCGAGCTGAAGCGGCTACTTGAGAGCAAGAACAGCCCGCTCACGGGCTGCCTCATGGAATGCCTCCGGGCCCTCCTCAAAGAGTACAAGAATGAGATCGATGACATCTTGGTTGCCGACAAGCAGCTTCAAAAGGAGCTCATCTATGATATGCAGAAGTACGAAACGGCTAAGACGAGATCCACAGTTGCCGATGCCGTTGCCAGCATACAAAGATCGGCCGCCCCTCGATCGCCCACATCACGTACCGCCGGCGCAACTTCTGGTGCGCCTAGAGCTAGTACTGGAAATAGGGTGCATGAAAAGTTGGCTGGGAAATTGGGAGCTGCTGATGAGATTGCATCTGCTGTAGCAGATGTGGCCGCTGCAGCCATCGTCAGGTCTGTTCTCAAGGACATGAATAAGGGGACGTCCACCCCACCTCTGCATTCGATGAGCATGCCCAAGCTCAAGACAACATCGGGCGGAGCTGCCGAGAGAGGAAACCTCCCTCCAGATGTGTTGGAGTCTTTAAGGAGAAGGCAAACTTTTGATTTGGACAATGAGAACTAACTGTTCTACGGCAATATCCAGCTTTGTAAAGGAGCAAAAGCTCAAGGCTGGTAGAGGCGAGTCCACTGTCGTGTGTGGCGATTTGAGTTCTGTTTGATCTTATTTGTTAGTGTCTCTTGTATTCTTTCTTCACTGTAATTTTGTATTCCAAGACAACTTCAACAACCTGACTTTGATGGTTCAAACAGTCACACAACTTGTATTTACACAAACACATTCTGTTTTAATGGGATGGATAGTGTTGTAGAAGTTAATGTCTGTGTTTGATTTTTGTAATTTGTATGAAGCAGCAGAATGGCCATTGTACTCAATCCAGGTCTTTGTTGAATTGGCTTCACTTGTTGTTTCGAGCCGGTTTGATGGGTTTTCTTGGTTCTGCTCGATGCGGAATATATTTGAAGGGCACTGGGACTATGAATTGTGTTTTGGAAGCTGAAGTGATACTCTGAATCATCTAACTACAATGAAATATTCAATCAACCACTGGGACTATGAAATATTCAATCAACCATCATTTATCGAATTTGAAAAAGAGTAAGAAGAAATGGTTCGATCCTCATATTTTTCAAACGGAGAGATCCATGAATCAGGATCCTAATGCATATAAATACAAATGATCCAATGGGAGCAAGAATTTCCAAGAACATTTGGAACATTTCATTTCTGAAGAGAAGCACTGTTTTCAAGTAGTGTTCTATCAATTACATATTAATCAATATTCTATTGATTGGTCCGAGGTTATCAATAAACAAGATTTGTCTAAGTCAATCACACCTAAAAGCCAATCATGGTCCCAATGTCCTTCAAATATTTAAATCATGTTACATTTGGGAAGTGCGAAAATTCCATTCTGCATTGAGCAGAACTGAGAAAGCCAATCAAACTGGCTCAAAACGACGAGTGAGCCCAACATAGCAAAGAGTTGAATTGAGTTTAATGGCCCTTCTGTGCAAAGCCAATTTCAGTAACCAAATACAGCCTCGGCTTCTAAAACACAATTCTCCGTCGTATTCTCGTGTAACCAATCTGAGAAGATAAAGGGCCTTGTTGTTTAGCCAGAGCATACATCCAGTATGGCCCACCAGATGAAATGTCGTATTTTACACGTGTGACACGTTAGCACGTGTGATTGACCTTAGGCTTTGCAAATCCATTGAATGTCCTGTTTTTTCCTGTTTTAGAAAAATAAAAATCCAAACATCCTGGCAGCTCTCTCTCTCTCTCTCTCTCTCTCTCTCTCTCTCTCTCTCTCCTGAGAATTCTACAGTGGTCTCCCTCTCTCTATCGTCTGAGAATTGTACAGTCTCTCTGTCTGTCTGTCTGTCTGTGAGAATTGTACAGCAGGTCTTCCTGCTCTTCTATGGCAACAGAGCCATTTCTCAGCTCTTCTATGGATTGTAAGTTACTTTAAATAAGCTACTTATGCCTCTTAAGTAACTTATCTTGTTTTCTACTTATTAAGCAGATAAGTATGTTTGGTAAACAACGTACTTATTAGCCAATAAGTAGATAAGTATGTTTGATAATATCATATTGATAAGCAATTTTTAAAAGAAAATTTCAAATCTGTATGTGATAAGTAACATCTTATTCTCAGTCACTTCCAATTTCAAATAGACCACTGATTTAAAGGATCAATGGCTAGTTTCATGTCACCATAATCACAAATCAAATCTCAGCCATTGTAATCATCCAGGCACCACGAATTGGTGTGAGATGTTGAACATCTGATCCAATGGAATGGGGATGAGATTTGGGCCTTCAATCAAGTGGGACATTATTTTACGAATGTCTAAAAATGGCTTGTACCACAAATAATGGTACAGGCATCTGTAGGCGATCAGTTCTTCAAAAAAAATGTTTTATTTGTTCAGTCGATCCTTGTTGGGACCTTTTCGAACAATTTTCTAGATCATTGAACTGTGGGGCCCATTTTCTGGATCATCTGGGCCGTTGGTAATACTAAAGGCGAGATTTGCGGGACATTAGGTGATGAAGACCGTGGATCGGAGCAATTAGCCGAGGGATTTAGGCAACCGTCCGATCCGTCAATAGCAAAATGAACAATGGAGCAACCGTTCTACATTCCGCCATAAAATTTACAATAAATGGACGGTCAGCGTTGTCTGCGATTTTTTGGGCCTAGCCCATCCAAGCGGCCCACAACAGCCCTGATCAACTATCAGCTATACATGAAGGGGAGGTTGTTCTTGCAGGTTAACTTTTAGAATCAAGTACATGAAGCAACTGGATAAAGGTTTGAAATCAATGTTGCTCGAATTCACGGAAGAATCATACTAGATGGGGTGCTTGTTCTTGAGGGCTGTAAGTGTTGGGAGCGTTGCACAAAAAACCTCAGGATCTTGCCTCCCAAAACGCTAGAATTATGGGATATAATAAAGTAATGAAATAAATCAAAGCACAAACCACATAATATAAAAGATTTTACGTGGAAAACCCTCGAAGAGGTAAAAACCATGGGACCTAGTCTAAAGCAACAATTCACTGTAAAGTACAACGTTACAACCGATCACATGCACACACCGCTTGTATCAAACCTTCTTCACTCATGTAGGAGTGGATGAACAATAAAAGAATAATGAAAACGGAGAGATCTCACCGATCATGAGGACGTAGAAGCGCTGAGATGTCGATTGCGCAGTAGATCACCTTTACGAGCAGAATCCTCCCTTCCACAAGCTTCCTCTGTCTTTTCTCTCTCTCTCACCTTGGTCGTGAAAACGCCTTAGAATGCCCTAGAATAGCCCTAGGGACCCCTATTTATAGTTTAGGAAACTCCCCTTCTGTACCTCCGCGAAACTGCCTCAAATTTACACAGTCCGCACAAAATCTGCGTAACCCTCGACTAGTTGAGCCAGGTCTTTGACTGGTCGACACCAAAAAATCTAGCGCGTTGGACTTCGAGTCGAGCGATCCTCGACCGGTCAAGCAGCTCCCTTCGACCGGTCGAGCAGCGCGATGAAACAAGATTTAAGACATCCGTTTCACAACAAGCTGCACTACCTCTCCACTGAACTGAAGAGGAAAACCCCATTAGTAAGTAATCACGTAACATTCTAACTAGTGGCACACTGTGCACTTCATTTTCATCTTGGTTTGGTTCATGCTTACCCATAGATTCAATTAATTCACAAGTGACAGGGTAATTTCTAACACGGTGATCATACAAACCTTTAACTAAAATTTCTTCACTTAAAAGCCACTTTGTGTGATCACGTGTCCACTTGGGCATGAACACACTAGAATTAAACTAAAACCATATAAAAGAAAAAAAAATGCAAAAATGACTATCTATGAAAGAAATAAAAAGAAAATGAGGGAAAGATGTTACCGGGGAAGAAGACACCCAACTCAAGATAATCTTACAAAATAAATAGAAAACGTTATTAACAATGGACTAAAAAAATAAAACTAACCTAGAAACTATAGAAAAATCTATCCTAAAGTGTTCTTAACCGTAATCCTCGACAATGACGCTAGAAAGCTTGCTACAATCTAGAGATTACGTTCCCAAGTGCAGGTAGCGAAGTAGTAAAG
The DNA here is from genome assembly GCA_030180095.1 of Magnolia changhungtana. Classification (NCBI taxonomy): domain Eukaryota; kingdom Viridiplantae; phylum Streptophyta; class Magnoliopsida; order Magnoliales; family Magnoliaceae; genus Magnolia; species Magnolia changhungtana. The sequence continues at coordinate 559,777 of JASAUF010000496.1, read as the reverse complement.
TACCCAGTAGAGATGTACACAAGCCAAGTTAGCTCAAAAAGCTCGCTTGGCTTGGCTCGATCTAGCTCGGTTACACGCAGCTTGAACAATGACATGAGGTGAGTCAAGCATCATATGACCAGCTCGTTTGAAAACTGGTCGAAGTCGAGCAAAGTGGAGCTTGACTCGACTCAGTTCAAAGCTCGAAGCTCGATTCCAAGCTTGGTTATCTCGAGCTCAGCTCGGCTCGAATATATATATATATATATAAATTATTATTATATTTAAAAATAAAAAACCCTAAAGGCCCTACCCTACCCATCCATTTCTTTACCTTTTCCTTTACAAACCCAACCCGCTGCGTCCGCCCAAGCTTCTCTCTCTCTCTCTCTCCACTTGGCCACTCACCCGAGCTTGACTTAACGTCTGTCCGACTCAGCGTCTCAACTGCATGTCCCACTCCCACTATACTCACTTTCTCTTTCTCTCTCTCTCTCTCAATAGCAATGTACTTTTAAATATAATATTTGATTGATTTATTTGTGTAATTGTTTGAAAATGAAAAAATTTCAAATCCTAAAATTGAGATTTGGGGTTTTGAATATTTAATTTACAAATTAAAAGGTTTGGGGGTCGGGTGTGGGTCGAGTTAGGGCTAGGTTAGGTCAGTTGGGTCGAGTGTGGGTCGAGTTGGGGCTGGGTTAGGTCGGGTGGGTCGGGTTGGGTTAGTTGAGTCAAGTTGGGGCTAGGTTAGGTCAGGTGTGGGTCAGTTGGGTCGGGTGGGGCTAGGTTGGGTCAAGTTCGTCAAGTTGAAATTTGGATTACATTTGCATTTTGGATTACATTTGTATTTTGGATTATATTTGCATGATTATATTTTTTGATAGTTACACTTGTGTAATTGTATTAGATTTGAATTTTGTATAGTTGAATTCTAATTGTGAATATGTGAATGGATATTATGGATTTTTTGTTCTCTCAGTTCCATGTGATGTGTTATTCATATCTTGTTTTTCATTCATATCATGTTTTTAGTCTTTTAGCTGTTACGTTGAATTTTTATTTTTTGTAAATTATGTAATTTTGTTTATTTCTTTATTTTTCTTATAAAAATACTTCTCTTACAGCAAAATGGTGTGCAACAATGTCTTAAGATGATCCATCATCCAACATTTGACATTATGGTTCCGAAGTCTACTTCTCAGACTTTAGAAGAATGAAGATTCAATGCAATTTGTGTGGAGCTAGATTTGTAAATAAAACAAATCATCTTAGACTACACTTACCAGGTCTTATTTCAGGCTCTCGTAGACTCAAACAAAAAGCCTATTTTAATCGATGAAGAATTCAAAATAGAGAGCGTGAAGAGAATTGGTAGGGAAGAGGATCAGATGAATTGCAGCTAGATTGAGAGCTTTGGAAGAAGAGCGATTAAAAATTACCTTGAAGTTAAGTAAAGAAGAGGCAAAGGCATTTAGATATCAACGATGTCATACTTGACAATATGACACCGAAGAAGTGCCCAGCTCGACTAGCAAGAAGTCATCAAAGTTTATCTCCAAACTCGCCTCATTTTACAAGATCTTGGGTACTCCATATAGATCATCTTACAAAAAAGTTTAAAAAAGCTAGATGAATCTATACAAGAACGTGATGGAAAAGTCTCCACACCTTTTGATTCATGGGGGGGTTAACAATCATCTTAGAGAAGATACCAATAACTCGGGCATGGACAACGAAAATGGATCCGATCCTAGTTCAGATAGAGGAGGTGAGTATTATGGAGAATATTAAAATTATTAAAGATGTATTAATTTTGTTACCTGTAAGTTATAGATACACTAACTTACCTACTATAACTTAACTTATCTTTAAATTACTATCTCATTATTTTTCTTATATATTTCGATATTTATTCTTTAAATATTTATGCTTTTGATAATTTGTTAACCGATGTTGTTAATTATTATTTAGGCCACCTAGTGGTTTAGTAATATATCCCCCCACCTGTTTAGGAATTCATATTGAACAAGTATAGTCATGCGATTGGAAATGTTTTTTTCTTTATGGATTCCTAAATTGTTCCATTTTGGATAGTTTGGTAGTGTCTCCTTATATTTTCTCTAGATATGCAGTTTTTTACTGATTGATTGCTTCTATCCATGTATAATGGATTACATTTGACAACTAATTAATATTCAATTATATATATTTATATATAGGGAAAAGGTACTATACGCTTGAGCTGATGGGACCGTACCATGAGGTCAAGCTGTGTGGGCCCCACCGTGATGTGTTTCGAACATCTACCCCATCAGTCAGATGCACCATTCCATCGTGGGCCTAGGTCTCAAAAATCAAGTCAATCTGTGACTTGTGTGGGCCACACCACATACAGAAGTGGAGAGGGGCCGTGCACCATTAAAACATTCAAAATCATTTTTTGTGCCCACCGAGATGTGGTTTGCAAATCCAGCCCATCCATTATGTGTGTCCCACTTGGATGAGGGTTCACACAAGTTTTAGCAAAGATTCAAAACTCAGGTCGGCCCCACCAAGTGCTTTTATATGTTTTTGGCATGTCTTCACATGCTTTTAGATGGTATGGCCCACCTGAGTTCCATATACAGTTGATTTTTAGGATATCCCATAATTTAAAGGGCACCCATCAAATGCACGGTGTTGATGGTCGACACGCATCACGGGAACTTATCGTGAGGTCGAGCGCATAGTATCTTTTCCCATATATATATATATATATATATAGAGAGAGAGAGAGAGAGAGAGAGAGAGAGAGAGAGAGGCGCTCACTGCGTATGGTTTGTATAGTACGTATTTTTGATGACCCATCATACGTGATGAATCTCGCAAATCGAACCGTTCATATGAAGCAACACCTAGTGAAACCCCCAGATCAAGTTTTACTTTTATCTAAAACTTTTATCCATACCGTCCATAGCAAAGAGAAATTCAAATCAAGGAAAGAAGTCATTTACATTTTTCACTTGTCCACCAAAGTTTCGATCAAAGTAAAAATTTATACTATGAGGTTTCATGAGGTTCTGTCACTTCACGGTTCGATTTACGAGATTCATCACGTATGGTGGGTCATCAAAAAGTTCAGACGTATACGTATACCGGTTCGCAGTGAGCTGCGTTTTCCTATATATATATATATATATATATGAATGCTTAGCTATGCACCGGTTCGCATGTCATTACCAGCGAACCTTACTATCAATCGTTGGATAAGGCAAACGGTGTGGATGAAGGTGCTCTTAGTGCGAGCTTGAAAGAGTAAGTTTCGTTCTCTCGCATGCTTTTTCACCATATTCTCTAACTCTCCGAAGGATGCCATAGAAGCCTTTTCACATGAAATTCTTCCACTGTGATGCTGGTGGGTCCCACCAAGATGTTAGTGATAAATCCACGCCGTCCATACATTTTTTAAAATAATTTAATGGTATGAACCCAAAAATGAGGTAGATCAAAATCTCAAGTGGGCCACATAGTGTTGATTGAACTCTCACCATTAAAAACTTCCTTGGGCTACCAAATATTTAGATCAAGTTGATATTTGTTTTTTTTCATCATCCAGGTCTGTATGCCCTAATCTACAGGTAGGATGTCAAATAAATGTCACGGTGGGCCCTAAAAAATATTTAACGGTGAGAATCATTACCACAGCTGCTTCCTATGGTGTGGTCCACTTGAGATTTGGATCAGCCTCAGTTTTGGGATAATGCCCTGAAATGATAAGAAAAAATGGATGGACGGAGTAGATTTCTCAAAAACATTATGGTGGACCCTATCTAGGTTTCCAGCGCGCCAAAGGCTTTCGCAGGAAATCCGCGTTCGAAAAAATTGCATCCATTTGAAATGATCAAAATCCAATAGCCTATGTGACATATACTACTGTAATACTTTGGGTTGTACTCTCGCAAACAGACACTGATTGCCTGCATCACCGGGCTTCAGGGATTCCTGCATCACTGATCTTTGTGGGGCCCATCGTGATGTATGTATTATATACACATCATCTATAACAAAAATGCTTGGCATGAGACAAAAATTGAGGTAGATCCAAATCTCAATGGAACAGTCTAGTGGGTGTTTCGCTAACCGTGGGGCCCACCTTGATGTATGTGTTGTATATCCATGCCGTCAATCAATTTTTTCAGTTCATTTTACGTTATAATCACAAAAATGAACCATATCCAACTCTCAGGTGTGCCATACCACAGGAAATAGTGGTCATTATAATCCCACCACTAAAAACTTCCTAGGTCTCGCCATAATGTTTATTTACCATCCAACCCATTGAAAATGTCACACATACACGAATGAAGAGAAAAGAAAAATACCAGCTTGATCCAAAACCTTTATGGCCCACAGGAAGTTTTTAGAGGTCAATCACCACTCTTTCCTGTGGTGTGGTCTACTTTAGATTTGGACCTGCTTTACTTTCATTATTGTGACCCTAATATGAGCTGGAAAAACTGATGGACGACATGGATATACACGCATACATCAAGGTGTGCCCCATGGTTAGGGAAACACCCGCTACCATGTTACCCTAGTAACACCTGATCCGCTCCCATATATGTGGACCACTCAAAGCTCCCGCTCGTTCCCAGAGACGGGCAGTGGTAGGACGCAATTAGATATTCACAAGTTGAGTACTGAAGTGACGTTACTGAAGTGACGTACTGAAGGACGCAATTAGATACCCACTACCAAGTTGAGTACTCAAAGCTCCCGCTCGTTCCCCACTGTTTTTTGTGATGGGTCCACTCAAAGCTCTGCTACTGAAGTGACGTCACTAAGTTTTGTGGGCCCCACTATGGTGTATGTGTTGTATTCACACCGTCCATCCATTTTGAAATATCATTTTAGGGTATGAGCCAAAGAATGAGGCATATAAAAATCTGTAGTGGACCCATCACAAAAAACAGTGGGGAGAGTGATTCCCACCGCTGAAACTATCCTAAGGCTCACCATAATATTTATTTGAAATCTAACCTGTTCAAAAGTTAAAAAATTAATGAAACAAGGGAAAACACAAATATCAGCTTGATCTAAAACTTTTGTAGCCTTTAGAAGTTTTTAATGGTGGACGTCAGTCCCCACTGTTTTCTGTGCTGGGTCCATGGAGCTTTGGATTTAACTCATTCTTTGGATATTGCCCTAAAATGATCTCTTTGAATGGATGGAAGGCGTGGATACAGAACATAGGCCCACGGAACTTGGTGACGTCACTTCAGTAGCCAGTTTGGCTACTCGACTTGTCACTAATCCGCGCTCCTCGGAAACTACCTCCCTAATGACGCACGCAATCCGCCTCCAAGACGTCCAAGATCTTGCTAAGTTTGCTGGAAATCTAGGTGGGGCCCACCATGATGTTTGTGAGAAATCTATCTCGTCCATCCATTTTTTGAGCTCATTTTAGGACCTGACACCAAAAGTGAGCAGGATACAGTACTCAATTGAGCCGTAGTGAAGGAAAAGGGGGGCAATGAAATTCTTACTGTTGAAACCTCCTTGGGTGATGTTTGCATGCCATCTATACCATTCATAATGTCATTCCTAATGGGATTATCTGAGGACACAAATATTATCCTAATTCAAAACTTCTGTGACCTACGAATATTTCAATTGTATAAGTTCAATCTTCATGTTTTCGGCCCACTTGAGTATTGGATTCAGCTCATTTTTATATACATGTCCTGAAATGATCTCATAAAATGGATGGACGGATTGGATTTCTCAAAAACATCACGGTGGGTCCCACTTAGGTTCCCAGCGCTGGAACTTCTCGAATGCGGATTTCCTACAAAAGCCTTTCGCGCGCTGGAAACCTAGGTGGGGCCCACCATAATGTTTTTGAGAAATCTACCCCATCCATCCATCCATTTTTCCTTATCATTTTAGGGCATTATCCCAAAAATGAGGCAGATCCAAATCTCAAGTGGACCACACCATAAGAAGCAGCGGTGATAATGATTCTCACCGTTAAATATTTTTTAGGGCCCACCGTGATATTTATTTGACATCCAACCTGTAGATTAGGTCATACAGACCTGGATGATGGAAAAAAAACAAATATTAGCTTGGTCCAAAATTTTGGTAGCCCCAGGAAGTTTTTAATGGTGAGAGTTCAATCAACACTATGTGGCCCACTTGAGATTTTGATCTACCTCAGTTTTGGGTTCATACCATAAAATTATTTAAAAAAATGTATGGACGGCGTAGATTTATCACTAACATCTTGGCGGGACCCACCTAACATTTCAGCAGAAGAATTTCATGTGAAAAGGCTTCTACCACATCTTAGGAGAGTTAGAGAATAGGGTGAAAAGGCGTGCGACAGAAGGAAACTCGTTCTTTCAAGCTCGCGCTAAGAGTGCCTTTATCCAGATCGTCTACCTTATCCGTCGGTTGATTGCAAGGTTCGCACGTAATGACGTGCGAACTAGTGCATAGCTGAGCGTTCCTATATATATGTGTGTGTGTGTGTGTGTGTGTGTGTGTGTAGAGTGAGAGAGAGAGAGAGAGAGAGAGAATATGGGGAGATGTTGCCGAAATTTCAGTTCACGTGTAAACTGTATGAAGACAATACATGATATATTACCGAATGAGATAGAGATAATTAACACCTCCAAATAGAAATGAGCATGAATAGGTGAGACATTTAAAGACAATTAACATACAAAATTTAAAACAATTAGGGACAATTTATAGTTATTTATATGTAGTTACCCTGACGAATTTATTGATTAGGGGATTATTTGAGACACTTGTGTCTTGCAGTTTACGGAGGGCCTTGATATTGTTTGTACTATATATTTATATACACATATATGTCAAATTTTTTTTAGACTTGATGTTGTAGCATGTGAGACTTTTTTTACTTAATGTTGTTGACTTTTAATTTGTATCCACTAGCTCTCCTCGAAAAAATTGGAAAACAAGGCAAGATCCAATGGTCAGCTCGAGCTTGAGGAGAGCACTGATGAGTAGGCCAAACTTGACCCACCTTGACTCGAGCTGGCTCGACGTACAACCCTAGTACTCGGTAAGACCGAGGTTGATCCACATGGACCAGGTAAAAACATTACTAGAAAGAGAATAGAAATCTAAGTTTTTTCTATTAGGGTGAATTGAAAATTGCTTAGAAAACAATCAATAAATAAAGAACTAAGGCACTAGGGATGGGGTTTTTTCCCCGTGCTCGACCGGTTGTGAGCCTTACATGACCGGTCGAGGGCTGGTGCACGACCAGTCGTGGAGCCGAGTCCTGACTCGATTCAAAGTCGAGCGACTTTGGGATATCTTTCTCAGAGGTGCTTGACCGATCGTGGGTGACGCTCAACCGGTCGTGGCCCGTCTTGACTGGTCATGATTACGCGGATTCATTCCACGATTTTGCGGATTGCGGAATTCTGAGTCCTTTCGCAACTAGGATGTGTAAAGGAGTTTCCTAAAACTATAAATAGGGGTTCCTAGGGTTTTTATAGGCATGAAGAACACAAGAGGGCTATCAAATGTATGAAAAAGAACTCAAAAGGAAGGAAGCTTATAGAAGGAGAGGATGCTCGTGGAGGTTATCTCATGTGCAATTTATATCTCACTACGTTCTCGTAATCGGAGATCCTCCGTTTTGTTTTATTCTCTCATTGTTTATCCGCTCCGCATGAGTGAAGACGGGTAACGTTCTACTTCATAGTGGATTGTTGATTACACGAGGTCCAAACTCTTTGAGGTTTTCCACGTAAAAATCTCTTGTGTAGTGTGTGATTTATGCTTTGATTTATTTCATTGCTTTATTATCCATAATTCTGGTTCGTTTTGGGAGGCTAGATCCTAAGGTTTTGTGCAAGGCCCCCAACAACTAGGAATCCACATTAATCAATCCTTACTACTAATTTGTCAATTCAACATTGATAACTCAATTGAAATCGATTAATGATTCCTTCTAATCGAAAGATAAAATAGTTAACTACAAAGTAATTTCCAAATAAGTATAAATCTCAATTGATCGATCTCTCATGAAGAACTAAGTAATTGATTGTAGGGAACTCCAAGCATCTATTGTAACCGGAATTAACAATAGATCAATGGATTTACATATTAAAACTTTCATCAATACTAAGAATTAAATCAAACCAACTATAATTCATGAATCAAAACACAATCCTTGAATTAAAAATGAATTAACCATACAAATTCATCAAAATATTCACCCATTAGCTTTAGTTAAGAGATTAGCCAACCATAGCTAATAGAAAACTAATTTCCAAAAGAAAAAAAAAAATCTAAAAAACAATTAAAACCGAAGTTTAGAGAAGAAGAAGGACGTCGAAAGTTGAAGAAGACACTCCTCTCTCAATTTCTCTCTCTCCTTTCGAGCCTTAAGTCTCCCAATTCGTGTTTAGAGACATTCCTTAAATAGCTTTGCTTCTACCGACTTTGAAAATTCCGCACTTACGCAAAACCACGCACATCATCGATTGATGTCTTCGATCGATCGACTGCAATCGACGAGTCTTTGATTGATAATAGTGTTTAAAAGTGTCCAGGAACTTAATTTAAAATTTCCGAATTTCCTCGATTGATTGAAACCCTTCTCGATCGAATCAAGATTGTAAAAAAAAAAAATGTCTAGCAAGTAATTTGAATTTCTCATGATTTTCTTGATCGATCAACTCTAATCCAAGGTCTCTCGATCGATCGAACATCTTTGTCAATTGATAAAAAATTCTCTGATTTCTTCACTTAGGCGCATGTTCGATGATCGTCTTTCATGTAAAGCATCTGATCCTCTTTGATCTTCAATACTTCGCTTCTTCAAACTTCAAATTACATCTCCATCTCACTTTGGGGTTTAAATCTCCATCATTAGCTTGATTTATCCAGGATTTCTATCAATTCTTTGCGCATTGAAAATTCACCTAGTCAGGCCAGTTTAATACTCGTATGCAAGAAAATATATTACAAATTGAGGTTAAATATGCAATATTATGCCGGATCAACACGACAATGTGACTCCTATTGGGGCCTATGCCAAACACAACCTCTCAATACAACATACCTACCGTTGTATGATACCCAATCAACCAAGTCCTTAGAAGATTACACCCCGATCACAGCTTGCTAACCATTTGCCTCGATTGTTTGTTTATACTGGCGATTAAATGTATTAATCTTTTATTTATTTCTCTGCTTATATTATTTCTTCACTGATTATACTGAACTTCAATTACAAAACAATAAAATCGATGTTTCGACCTTTAGGTTTTAATCCTTCCCATCCATTACTGCAATGTTAATAAACATAATAATTGCGATTACCATTGAAAGAAAAGTTACTGGCTAAAGGTAAAAAGTTTCCATTTATAGGGACTAACCCTTTCCTTGTAAATCACTTGATCTACGTAACATTAGTAGATTAACAGTCAAGTCAACTTTCACGTGTTGTCTGATTCCATGGCTGATTTGTCACTGGGTTGAAAAGTGATCAATTGCTGCACTATGACCAATCACTATCCCAATCACGTAAGTTCGAATGAATATAGGCCTTTGTTAACACATGTGGCCCGCTCAAGCAGATCCTTACCTGTGGGCTCACCATGATGTGTGTGCATTAAACCATGCTCTCCATTCGTTTTGACAGCTCATTGTGGGAAAAATAAGCAGATCCAAATCTTAAGTGGACCACACCACATAAAACAATGGTGATTAAATGCCCACCATTAAAAACTTGTCGGGGTCACCAGGAAACTGCACAAATAACAGCTTGATACAAAAATTTTGTGGCCTACAAGAAGTTTTTAAATGTCAACAATCACTGTTTCCTATGTTGTGGTTCACCTTAGATTTAGATCTGCTTAGGGTTCATGCTTTAAAATGAGGTTTTAAAACGGATGGACGGCGTGGATGTAAGGCACATACATCACGGTGGGCCCCGCACTCAGGGATCCACCGAAGCCGCGTCCACAGGCAATAGCACACTTGACTGCACTCCACCAGTCCTATTCGAACGCGTAGCTCGCGTTTTTTTTTTTTTTTTCAGTGAATGTTAAATCGAGAAACTGAGTCTCCAAGCGCCAAACATAAACGCACCACACTCGCCACGAAAGAACACGTGTAATAGATCCGAGACGTCCATGATATCCAAAGTGGGTACTTCTTATCCAGGAAACATTCCATTCCATTCATCGGTGGAACACATATTCACGAAAAAATGATAACCAACCGTCAACATTCAACGTGCAAGCGCTGCTTACCGGAATCATCGGGACCAGCCTCCTAACGTCCTGGATCTTCACACGTGTGCGTTTGTTCCCAGAGGTTGAAGATGGGGCCTCTGGAATCAGCACTCGCTCTGAACTGAACCGGACGGATTTGGATAGATACACACCATCGATTTGAATCGCAATTCCTTGTTGTAACATACAATTCGACGTGTAGAGTTCACTATGATGTTTTAATGAAATCCAATCCGTCCATTGTGTCTTTAGCCTTCTATTTTATTCTAAAACCAAATCTCAGGTTGATCCGAGACTCAGGTGGGCCATTGCATGTAAGATCATGCTTAAAACCTCTAAAATTACGTGTTGTGGCCTGATATTTTTAGTTTCCATTCATCCTGGTAGGATGCATCTTATGAATGGATTAGATGGAATATACAGAACACTATGAGAACCACATGCAATCTGGAATGTTTTTAGTGGTGGGTGTCGCATCCCGACCGTTCCCTATAGTGTGGCCCAGCTGAGTTTTTGGGTGGGCCTGAATTTTGGGCTCCAATGAGAAAATTAAGGGGAGGTCATTAAAACATTATGGTGGGCCCAACACATGGCTTAAGGGTTTTTTTTTTAGTTTAAAAAAAAATTGTAATTTATGAGCATTTCAAGCTGCAATTATGCTGCTTTCAAGCCGGATTAAGAGGATTTGCTACTAGATTTTCCATCATTTTGGCTAATTTTTGCAATTTGATTAGTTTGTGCAGCCAAACGAGCCCTCGGGAATTTTTTTTTCTGAATAGAGAATTCTGTAGAAATTTATGTCAATTAAAATTTTGAATGGGATGGTTCAAAAGATTAGGAATTTCATAGAAACATTATTATAAATATATAATAATAAGGACATAAGAGTCATTTTAGCTAATTTTTATAATTTGATTAGCTTGTGCAGCTGCCAAACATGTTGTCAGAGTTGTTCAAAAAAGAAAAGAAAAGAAAAGGCCCTTAGAAATTTTCTTTTTCTGCGGTGAATTAAGAATTCATGTAGAATGTTTTAGTCAATCAAAATTTTAAGAATTTTGACCATGTAGTGCATGGAAATGACCGTGAATCTAAACGGAATCGTCGGAATTGATCGTGAAATGCATGAAAATGATCGTGAAGTGAAGCGAATTGACCGTAAAATGCGTGGAAATGACCATGAAGTGAAGGGAATTGACCGTTAAGTGCATGGAAATGACCGTGAATCTAAACGGAATCGCCGGAAATGACCGTGAAATGCATGGAAATGACTATATAGTGAAGGGAATTGACCGTGAAATGCGTGGAAATGACCGTGAAGTGAAGGGAATTGACCGTGAAGTGCATGGAAATGACCGTTAATTGCATGGAAATGACCGTGTAGTGAAGTGAATTGACTGTGAAATGCGTGGAAATGACCGTGAAGTGAAGGAAATTGACCTTGAAGTGCATGGAAATGATCATGAATCTAAATGGAATCGCGGGAAATGACCGTGAAGTGAAGCGAATTGACCATGAAATGCGTGGAAATGACCATGAAGTGAAGGGAATTTACCGTGAAGTGCATGAAAATGACCGTGAATTTAAACGAATCGCTGGAAATGACCGTGAAATGAATGAAAATGACCATGAAGTGAAGCGAATTGACAGTGACATGCGTGGAAATGACCGTGAAATGAAGGGAGTTGACCATGAAGTGCATGGAAATGACCGTGAATCTAAACGGAATCGCCGGAAATGACCGTGAAATGAATGGAAATGACCCTGAAGTGAAGCGATTTGAATGTGTAATGCGTGGAAATGACCGTGAAGTGAAGGGAATTGACCGTGAAGTGCATGGAAATGACTGTGAAATGAATGGAAATGACCGTGAAGTGAAGCGAATTGACCGTGAAGTGAAGGAAATTTACCGTAAAGTGCATAGAAATGACCGTGAATCTAAACGGAATCGCCAAAAATGACCATGAAAGGCATGAAAATGACCTTGAAGTGAAGCGAATTGACCGTGAAATACATGGAAATGACCGTGAAGTGAAGGGAATTGACTATGAAGTGCATGGAAATGACCGTGAATCTAAACGGAATCGCTGGAATTGATCATGAAATGCATGGAAATAACCGTGAAGTGAAGTGAAATGCATGGAAATGACCATGAAGTGAAGGGAATTGACTGTGAAGTGCATGGAAATGACCGTAAATCTAAACGAAATCGTTGAAAATGACCTTGCAATACATGAAAATGACCGTGAAGTGAAGCGAATTGATCGCGAAGTGAATAAAATAAATGAAATTAACTACGAGGTGAATGAAATGAAATTTTGACCATAAACTAGATGGAATCTTGAAAAATTATTATGTTGGTTGGCTAAATTAGCTTCTCTTACCCCAAAATCATATGTGGTACGTTAAATAACTCATTCTAGTTTAGGAGATATACTTATTAAATAAATAGGCAAAGGAATGAATTAAAAGATATAAAAATATTTTTATATACGTATATATACATATCTACATAATCACGTATTTGAGAAAAATGTAAGGGAAAAAAGTTCTTCTTGTATAAAAAATAAAATTTTAAAAAAAAATTGGTTACTTTTGTGGGTCCCATCATGAGGTCTGTGTTATATCCAAACCATCCATCTATTTGGTGAGCTCATATTGAGGTTGGGACTAAAAATAAGATAGATCTAACTATCAAGTGGACACTGTAAAAGGCAGTGGGGGAATTGAACGTCTACTATTGAAATCCTTTTATGAAATTTGTTTTATATCAATATGAAATTTGTTTTTCCTCTTCATCCAGGTCTTTGTAACCTTATGAATAGATTGGATGGAAAATATATGTTATGGTGGGCCTATGAAATTTTTAACAGTGAAAATCAAGTTTCCCGTTGCTATTTGTGGTGTGGTCCAGTTGATCTTTGGATATGATTCTTTTTTCCGATGATGCTCTGAAATGATCTCGAAATATGGATGAACGGTGTGGATATAATAAATACATCATTGTGGGGGCCATGTCGAGGAGCGTCAGCGCTCGTCTTCGCACACCGGCCGATCGGCTTCCGAAAGGAAGGAATGACGGGGTATTTTGGTCCGTTGAAAAGTCGTCCGTACATAGGGGACTATTCTTGGAAGCTTAAAAAGAAGTGGGCTTAAAATGGCTGGTGGGCCATAAATGGTCGTACAGTAGGAAATTTCTCGGAAATTTCCGGAAAGACAAAAGCGAGAAATAGAATTCCCACCGGCAATCATTTCCCAAAATAGAATTCCGGAAATAGTTCTCTGTCCGTCTGTCGCGAGTCAGAAAGTCAGCATTTTTCGTCCCACCAGGGACCACATGCTGAAATAATCTTATGATCGGAACCTTCCATTTTCTGGGTCTAGTCCTATAAAATATACGGTAGGAAAATCATACTAATCGTATGATTCAGATAATCATTTTCTGTAGATAACCTTAGAACAATCAAATATTTTTAATGGATCAAATTCAACTACAAAAATCAAAGGCCAGGATGATCAATGAAAGCGTGTCTTTGAGTTGATAGCTTATCTATGTAAGTACCCGAACATGGACGGTTCAGATACTCAGATGATCTGAGAATGTGGGCCTTAGTAGGGCGACACAAGCTTTGAAGCTCTACATTCTCACAGCTTGGTGACATCTCCTTTCCAAGCAACTCCCACAAATGACCATCGTATCTGTATGCTAACTTTCTCATACACCCCTTCTTACCTACCAACATCTCATTTTTCTAAAACATCCGATCCGTCCAAAAGATGGGCACACCACGAATCTCACCTGTAGGAAAAACACAGGATCATCCGGGTCGTTCAGTCAAAATAAAGGACATCCGATACCGAAGTGTCCCATCTAATGGACGGATCACTTGAATTTTTTCATCACACAATCTCCTATCTGTAGCCCATCATTTTCATGGCTCAGATTTCTTACACACATGACACATTGATCGGAAAAGACACTGACTACATGTGATCATGTCTCCAGTTTGGTAATTAGAACGGCACAAAGACTCAAAGCCAGAAGCAGCAAATTTCTTAATTGACCAGAACACCCTCCATTCAACTAGAGAAAAAAGGAAATTGCCACAGTTATGACAAGGGCAGTATGGTAATTTCACATCAGCGACTTTAACACTTAGGTACTAAAATAAAAAACTACATTATATTAATACATACACTTACAAGTATAAAACCAAGCACCGGTGCAACAAGTCCAAAAATGGCCTACTCACCGGAATCATCGTCACCGGGCCCAAACAAGGACACACGATTGTAGAGTAGAAAGAGTAGTAGTAGTAGTAAGAGTGCGACACCAACCGGAGACCCACCGAGCCGATGTATGGAATCGGGCTCACCGGCGGAGAAGATCTCGGAGAGTGCGGTCCCTCTATCGGACGATAGGAATCGAATGATGACGAGGAGGACGATGGGGAGGAGGAGAAGGCCCGTCGGGCTTAGAATTCCTGCAATCGCATTCGATAAGGCCTCACCTTGATCGCCGAGTAGCATTGGGCCCGCTACAACAATGCCCACCACTACAGCCAGTAGAACACCATGTGGTGCACCTCTCCCTTCCTCTACCATGGTGCGGTGTTGTGTGGTGTGTCTTTTTTTCTCTCTTGCTTGAGTTTTTATGTCTCTTGTTGGGGTAGGGAGTCTTTTATAAAAAGAGTACATTGGAGGGTTCATCTTGTAATGAGATACGTGCAGAGGGGTAAGTTTGTAAAATTGCTTTAGTCTTATTTCAGTCAAGATCTAGCTTTGTACGATTTCACACATGACGAGAAAGAAATGAAATTCCTGTAACGGTTGTAGGTGACTGAAAAGAAAGCGCTGTGGGCCCACTGTGATGTGCATGTGGATTTACTCCGCCTATCGTTTGCGGCAGCTGATTTTTGGACGTTAGCCTAAGAATTAGGCCAATCCAAAAGCTAAGTGGGCCACACCATAAGGAACGGTGGGAATGGGATGGCTACTATAGAAACCTTCCTTAGGCTGATGTGTACATGCGATCCAACCCGTTCATAACACGAGATCTAGGAAGGTATCAATTTTAGCTTCCCATATCACTTTTCCTAGTGGTGTGGCCCACTTCAATTCTAGATCGGTGTATGAGGTTTTAGGGCTGAAAGTCAGGTGGATTAGGTCGGGTTGGTGCTTAACTCAAACCCAACCCAACCCAACCCAATCCAATCCAATCCAACCTAACCCCGGGTTGGGAATTCTCAACCCAAGCCCAACCTAAGTGGGCTCGGTCAGGTTGATCGGATTGGTCGGGTATACGTGTTAATATTTTCATTATTACATTAACTTATTATATTTCAATATAGGATTTATTTTTTGTATCTATAATTTTATTAATTATATATGTGATTATTTATCATAAAAAACTTTATTAAAAAAAAAAAAACAAGTTAAAATATAGAACAACTACTCCTTTAAAAGTCATGTAGCATAGCAAGCAATCTATTTGAGAGAGAGAAATCCAGCATATTTTGTTAGCTTGAGTCATTGGAAATGACATGGACAAATGAGAACCGTCATCACTAGTGTGCCTTCAACACAAACGATTCCCATTCAATTATAATTTATAAGTAACTTATATATTAATCGGGTTCAAGTAGAGACAGGCAATCCAAGAACTCAACCTGAGCCCAACTCAAGTTTTATCGAATTGGTGTTTGTATAGCCCAAGCTTGAGACCGGACCGATATATCTTGCCCGAGCCCAACCCAATGTCGGGTCGGTCACGAGTCAGTCGGGTTGAACCCGCCCAACTTTTAGCCCTATAAGGTTTGTTAATTCTGCATACGTGTGAGAACCCTGCCCATCCACACCTAGGCACACATGCTAATATGGAACGCGTGTGATTGATCAGATCTTTACATAAGGTGGGTGCACCGTCTTATATCTTCTGCCCCCATAAAATAGGCCTTTTCAACGGCTCAAATAGACCAGAGCTCACAGAACAAATAGACGACCAGAAATGGTTTTAACCAAGCAAGATAGGACACGCATACGCATCTGTGTCTTAAGAAGCTGGTTGGTCAACTGATCACCACCGTCTGATCATGATCGCAGAGGTGATGAACGGCGTATACACCAAATATTCAGTGCAAGTCTACACACCAAAAGATTCTTCGTTTTGCTTGGGAGAAGATCTTAAGTTCAACCGGTTGGACCAAAAGTTACGGTCCGCTCATCGTATCTATCACAATATGTTAATTTCATACAAAATCCAAACCTTCCAGTAGGTTGATCCCACCATGAGAATCACTTAACTGATAAGAATATCCGAACCATAGAAAATAATATATAGCCATTGATAAAATCAAATACAAGTACCGGACCATTCGATGAGTGTGTGTATGTGTATATATATATATATATATATATATATATATATATATATATATATATATATATATATATGGTGAGAGGAACCTATTGAATGGGTTGGATATTGTACTCAATTTGAAAGGTTAGAGGTTACTCATGGGTAGACCGTAACTTACAGTCCAACCGGTTGGACCTGAGACTTTTTATCCGAACCGTAAAAAATAATATATAGCCATTGGTTCTACTAGCGATATATATATATATATATATATATATATATATATATATTGGCTTACAAAGAGACGGGCAGGGATACCAACGCACGCACAGTACACTTCTCTAACATGCGCACATGGTGGGCCACTTGAGATGGATAGAGACCGAGGGTGATGATACGTTGGAGCTGGTACATCCTTATATACAGCGGAGTGATTTATCACCGTCCATTGAGTTGCCTTTATTACAGATGGCGAATGGTCCAAAATCTAAATAGATTGGATGATCTTAGCCATCTAATCAGTGGCCTCCAAATCAACGGTAGAAACATATGCATTTTAACAGTCGACATTCAGTGTAGAAAAGAGATGAAATAAAATTTATGGTCAGTTTGATTTTGATGTATAAGCTATCCACATTAAGGGCCAACTAGATGAACGGTGTAGATTGATACATCAGCATAACACGTGTACGGTGTAGAGATAGACCTCAGACATACATACCACTTCTACAAATTACGATAAAGGCTACTTTTGACTTTCTATGGAGTGGGCACATGAGAAGCTACGCTCCTCAAGATGGATTATTTTACTCCTAATTCTTAAGGGTTCATCCACTTTCCTTATTTTTATAGAAAAATGACCAAAAAGTCCTTATCTTAAATGACGAAAGTACCCTCTTCTCCCATGTGGGCTGTGGGGACAGCGGACTTTGTAGCCATCCATACACCTTTAGAATAAACTACTGGCTGCGTATTGGAGGAAGTCTAATTATAAATGGATGGTTGGGAATGATTCGGCTAAGATGTCGGTTCCTCTGCAGCTCGTTGTAAAATTGGCTTACTCTAGGGTTTTTTGTGGGCCCACCTTGATGTGTGTATGACATCTAGCTTGTCCCAAAGGGTCCCCATCTTAAATATTGAACACCCAAAAAAACATAGGAGGATTGGACTATGACATGGGCCATGTGAACTTGGATGTTTTGGATGGTTGTTTATTATTTGGCATACACATGATAAGATTGTGTACTGATATTGCTCTATAAGCCCCATCATAATGTATGTGTTTTAGGGCATGAGTTCAAAATGAGGTAGATTCAAATATTAAGTGGACCACACTATAGACAAATAATGGTGATTGAACGCTCATAGTTGAAAACCACTAAGGCCTAATGTATTGTTTATTTGCTATCTAACCTTAGGTCACAAAAGCCTGGGCGAAGGGAAAATACAAATATTAGTTTGATTCAAAACTTTTGTGGCACGAAAAAGTTTTTAATGGTGGGCATCCAATCACTATAGTTTTGTATAGCATGGTCGACCGAAGGTTTTGATTTACCTCATTTTTTGGCTTATGCCGTAAAATGAGCCGGCATGGTGTGGCTCACAACCTTTGCTATTGGTAGTGTTACATTCAATTGGCATGGTGTCCACGCAAAACTCAATAAGAGACCGCGGAAGCTATAGCACATGAGGGAGATACGACAGCCTCTGTTACAATAAGTTACTATGGTAAAGCTTGGTAGACCACCATCGTGTTTGTGAGAAATCCATCTAGGCAGACATGAGGCCAAAATAAGACTGATCCAAAACTTAAGTGGGTCACATGAGGAAACAATGAGGATTGAATGTCCACATGTGAAATGCTTGAGAGGCTAATATTTCTTTGTTTTTAGTTTATCTTAATAGAAAGGACCTTATGAATGAGATGAATGGCATATAAACATCATGGCAGACTTGAAGAAGGTTTCTACCATAGGCAATTTTCTACATACTTTTTTTAAAAAAAAATATTGGGAGGCCCGCTTGAGTTTTCGATCTACATTATTTTTTCTGAATAATGTACTAGTACTAATATGAGCAGCCAAAATATATGGACAATGGGAAATTCTCACAAACATCACCATAGCCCCTTTAACTTCTTAGTGCAAGAACTTCAAGCAGGCAATCTTCCTCATTCTTTAAAGTTGAACACCTAAAATATAGAACCATCAAACCATTGCGTGGGCCATGTGATTTGAACACAGGGCACTTGCCTTAATATATCCATGTGGCACAACATTGCCCAAGCTTTGTAAGCTGGCTGTAATTTTATATATATATATATATATTATATATATATATATATATCTTATCCACGAGGTCTTGCCATTTTGTCAGCCCATTTTAAGGCTTGAGCTCAAAATCTAGGCAGATCCAAAGCTCAAGTGGACCTAAAAAAGAATAAAGAAATTTTTTTTAAATTAAAAATAAATGAGGGTTGAATACTTACCTTGAAGACTTTTTAGGGACCATACAAATTTTAGATTAAGTTTATAGTTGTGTTTTCCCTTCGCCCATATATACGTGACTTTATTAGCAGTTGGATGATAAATAAAACATCACAGTGGGCCTAAATGGTTTTCAATGGTGGGCGTTCAACTCCTATTTTTTGGAGTGTGGTCCACTTGAGCTTCGGATCTGCATCATTTTTAAGCTCATGACTTGAAATGAGCTAGCAAAATGGATGGATGGTGTGATAAAACACAAACATCAAAATGGCCCCATAGAGCTTAGGCCCGTTGTGTCAAGATCCCAGTCCCACCCGCCACAGGCCATCCGCTTCCACGTGGAAACGGATTGGCTACTCCCCCTTACACAAGCCCCAGAGCTGGTGGTCGGTGTTCTGTGGGCCCCACCATGATGTATGTGTTTCATCCATTCCGTTCATCCATTTTAAAATATCATTTTAGATCTTTATCCCAAAAATGAGAGGGATATAAATCTCAGGTGGATCACACCACAGTAAAACAATAGTGATTGGATATCCATCATTTAAATCCTCATAAGGCCCCCTGTACTGTTTATTTGACATCCAATCTGTTCATAAAGACCCAGATGAAGGGAAAAAAGAAAGATCAACTTGATCCAATACTTTTATGCCCCTAAAAAGTTTTTAATAGTCGAAGTTCATTCAACACTGTTTCCTGTAATGTGGTCCACTTGAGACTGGGATATACATCATTTTTTTGCATATTACAATAAATTGATCCAGAAAATAGATGGACGGAATGGATGAAACACATACATCATGATGGGGCCCACAGAGCACCGACCACCAGCCATTGGCTGGTGGCAGAGGGAGTAGCCAATCCGTTTCCCTTCCACGTGAACTAAGATGTTTTGATGGTAGTCGATTGTTTTACTTGATGTCACCTTTGGATAATCACAGGATTTTTGAGTCCATAATCATGATTGGCTCACTTGTTACGCGGGTTGGATGCCATACACGGGA
This sequence comes from Magnolia changhungtana, assembly GCA_030180095.1. Classification (NCBI taxonomy): domain Eukaryota; kingdom Viridiplantae; phylum Streptophyta; class Magnoliopsida; order Magnoliales; family Magnoliaceae; genus Magnolia; species Magnolia changhungtana. The sequence goes on along the minus strand of JASAUF010000496.1, from coordinate 539,685 downwards.
GTGGATTAGGTGCGGCATGGACTTCACCTAGGGATGTGTGGCCCTTATTGTGGGTCCACTTAGTGTATGTATTCTACATTTTAGGGCACGAGCTTAAAAAAGAAGCAGATCCAAATCTCAGGTGGACCATATGACACCCCACCCCATTAAAAAAAATTTCTAGGGCTTTTATTTGCCATCCAACCTGTTGATATAGTAAAAAAAACATGGACGAAGGGGGCAAATCATCTCGATCAAACCTTTGTGGCTCATTAGAAGTTTTTAATGTCCAATTGCCACCTTTTCCATGGTATGGTTCACCTGAGATTTGGATCTGATTAGTTCATGGGGTTCATGCCCTCAAATGATCTAAAAAAATGAATGGATGTAGTAGATATAGAATCCATGCATCAAGTTGGGTCCATGGTAAGGGCCGCACCTAATCCGCTCCCACCATACACACTGCATAGGGGATTGTGACTATAATAGCCCTATGGATTGAGGTAAGGGCTAAAATGATGAATTTCTAATGGGGTTATACCTTTTTAGCTCCGATATGATATTTTGCCCCCCCCTTTTTTTGGATGAAACTGTCTCTCTGCCCATATGCTTCATTGTACGGCCGTAGTAGGCAAATGTCTTTTTGAGAAGAGGAGATTGTGGGTCTCATGAAGCCACAAATGTTGATCCGTTCATTCGTTTCGGACAATCCTCGAACATGGGAATTCATCTTCATCTGAGGCCTTTGCGGCCCCTAATAAAGATAACGATGACATTTTTCTTCTAGTTATTTCCTTCGATACGGTCTTAATATCTTCTTACCCAATTCTTGGGGCCATGCCCTTAAATTATTTCCTTGAGCTAATGGCCGGAATGAATTTCAATGGAGATGCATGATGGGCCCCATAATATCATTCTATAAGCATCTATGTGGGGTTGGACCCACATTTTAGCCCATCTATGTGGGGTTGGACCCACTCGACAATCTTCTAACATGTTTACAGTTACGATACTTTCATTCTAGCGACATTCTGGTGATATTTTGAGGTGATAGTACCTTCAATCTGACGATAATCATATCGCTGATTGACTTCAAGTTGTTCAAGTTTTTCTTCAAAGAAGTGCGAATGATATGACGGGTAGAGGTGAGAGTACATAGTGTGAATGTTTTTTTACATGGTTATTACCGTGGATCGCACATGGGCATTATGGATCCATCGGCCAGTGTTGATCTCACTTGGGCATTGTGGATCCCACCTGGCCCATTATGGATACCACTTGGTGACTGTGAATCCCACCCAAAGGCGTATAGTACTACTTAACATAATAAAGAATTTAGTTTTTAGCTCACTCATGATTAAAGCTGGTGTCAAAATTTTTTTTTTTTTAAATTTATTTAGAGAATGTTGTATTGTCTAAAAATGGAACATTTGTTAAGAATGATTACTATTGTAATATTGTACTGAATGTATTCTCGATTAATATTAATAAGATGAATTACAATTCTACTTATTTGATTGAGTCACTTAATTTATGGCATAATAAATTAAGACATGTAAATGTAGATGTTTTGAAAAGAATGAGAAAACTAGATCTTATATTTGAATTTTCAATTAAAAAATCAAACAAATGTGAAGTGTGTGTAGAATCTAAATTACATAAGAAACCATTCAAATTAATTTTTAGAGAATATGAAATTCTATAACTGATTCATAGTGACTTGGGTGATTTTAAGAATCACGTGTTTTGAAATGGAAAAGGATACTAAATAACTTTCATAGATGACTTCTCTATGTATACTAGGGAATACATACTAAGAAGTAAAGATGAAGCCTTTGAGTTTTTTTTATCAAGTATAATACAAAAGTTAAAAAACTAGTTAAATAACAAGATTAAGAGGTTTATAATAGACGTGATAAGTGAATATAAATCCTTACAGTTTAAGAAATTTTGTTAAAAGAATGATATTATACATAAAATCATTGCCCCTTAAACACCTGGACAAAACAATATACTAGAACGGAAAAATAGAACTTTGAAAGAAATGATGAATACAATGTTAAACAATTCTGGTTTACCCTCAGACATGCGGGGAGAAGCCATATTTTCTGCTTGTCACATTCTAAATATGAAACCTTATAAGATTACAGGTAAAATACCCTATGAACTATGCAAGAAAGATTCTGCTAGCTATAAATACCTTAAAGTGTGGAAGTGCTATAACGAGGGCCAGTAGTAATATCTATAATGGCAAAAGTAGGTATATTCGACTTCGACATAATATAGTAAGATATTTACTACATAATGGAGTAATAACCATTGATTTTGTAAGATTAGAGAAGAACCTGACAGATCCTCTGACTAAAGGACTTGGTAACCAATTAGTCCTAGATACATCGAATTGAATATGACTGAATCCAATATCATGAGCTACCAGTGTTGGCAACTCAACCTATACAAATGAAGATCTCTTGCGATAGGTTTCAAATGGATAAATAACAAGATACTAGAATATGTTTAACCATTCTGATAAAAAACCCATTCTGAATTGGGACGCTAATCATCGTATTTTTTTTTAGGCTCACTTAAGTTTTTGAATTATGCTGATTATTTTTCCCCTGAGCAATTCCTAACAATCGGGTTGGATGGTATTGTTTATATCCATTTTTTACACAATGCGTGACATGGATTAATAATATACCGCCATGTATTGGTACTATGCACTTAATAATGACAAAATCTTAGGCACAAATATCATCCTTATACAAAACTTCTATAGCGCTTAAAATTTTTTCAGTAGTGCCCGTTTAATCTATGCTGTTTAGTGTGGTATGGACCACATGAGTTTTTGATCTACCTGATTTTTGGAATACTGTACCACTTTGGTCTTGCAAAACTGATGAAAGGAGTGGATCTATTACCGGCATGTAAGTGGACCCCACATAGCTTCCGACAACAGGGACAGTGTAATATCTATCTGTCGGGGCACAGGCAATCCGCTTCCTTGGCGGAATATCTATCTGTCGGGACACAGGCAATCCACCTTCTTGGTGTGTGGCACACCGCGCAATGCACTTGAGCGCGACTTCGCTGCGACCCGTTGGTGTAGCGCAACCCACGATCCATGCACCGTATATCCATGCCGTCCATCTATTTTTTCAGATTATTTTAGAGCTTAGTACCAAAAATAAAGAAAATAGGGCCACAAAAAGTTTTGGATCAATCTGATATTTGTTTTTTCCTTTCATCCAAGTATTTTTGATCTAATAAACAGGTTGGATGAAAAAAAAAAAAAATTACGGTTGCCAAAGTTCAACAACCACTGTTTTCTACAGTGTGGTCCACTTGAAACTTTTTTTTTTTTTTTTTCAATTTTGGAAATACACTATAAAATAAGCTGGAAAAACAGATGAACGGTGTGGATACACAATGCATGCATCAAGGTGGGCCCTACGGTCGGTAAGGCAACACATCGCTGGCTCGGGTCGCGGCCAAGTCGTGTTCAATCCTCTTCCGACAGACCGTGTATAGGGGTGTACACAAACCGAGCTAGCCCGGTTAGCTCGCTCGACTCGGCCCGAAAAAGCCCGACTCGGTCTGACCCGGAGCTGAGTTCGAGTCAGGACGGGCCAATTTTTTAGGCCCGAAAGTGAGTTCAAGCCGGTTCATACCTCGGCTTCCCGACTCGATCCGACAGGCCGGCCGACTCGACCCCGGTCTGATTGTATTTAATTTGTATGAAATGTTTTATTTTATGCTTTGTCAAATGTATGTAAATGTCCTAACTAGTTAGATTTTTTGTAGAGTCTATAGTTCAACTATCTAAACCGTTGATCGAGGGCCTTGTAATGGGACGCGGATTACGCAAAGCTCTTTCCATGAATTTCTTTGTAAGGTTCGAATCCGACTTCACAACTTGGCCCGAACTCACGCCGGGCCTAGTTCGGGCTGGAGATGTTGGCCCGATGACCAGGCCCGGTCGGGTTCGGGCCTTGTGTGGCTGTTGAACGGGCCTGGACGGGCTGAGGCCAGTTCGACTCGGCCCGACCCGTGTACACCCCTAACCGTGTAGGCTTTGTATTTTTGGTCAGACAGATTTTTTTGATTGCATTGTAAAGATACAAATGCAGAGGTTTGCTGTAACACATCCAATATATTGCAATAGGATGCGTTCGGACCACAGCCATTGGATCTGGGGCAGAGATCCAGACCGTTTACAAGATAGGCTTCACTCTCGATGGAGGAAACTCTCTGACTGGAGTACTTTAGCACTTTGGTTATCAAAATTTTAAGGTTGGAAATGGAATGTCTCCTTGACCGATTCTTTTGTGGCCATTGATTTGAAAGTATAGGATTTTTCGATCTTGATGATTTTTCAGGAAACCCCCTTAATCGTTGTATTTCGTCAGATCAACGGTTCATATCACTGAATATAGCTCAGAAGAAATGGCTTCAGTCGCGATGTATCTAATAGGTATACATCGAGTTGTATTCTAGCGAACCTGTATCATTATCCAGCTACCCAATCCAGATTCTCGAAGAATGCTCTCGCAGGATCTCTTCAAGACTCACGGCTAGTATTGTAGTCAGCGGGACCACTCTAAAATGTGGCTCTACTGCATATATGAGCCCACCCTAGGCGATCCAAACCATTCATCTGATTGATTGTCAAAAGCTGATAAAATGCTTTCCGTTTGACGGACACTTCCCATCCTTCGTATGACTGGTGAAGTTTTCATACCACAAGCCGTACACAATGGGCCCACATATCACATGTGGCAACGAGGTACACGTGCTGAAGATCGCATCCACACACAATCCTAGTTGTGTGGAAGCCAAACCTGATCACCGTATAAATCATAAATAGAAGCTGATCGATGGTCCAGATTATATTCAAACATGTAGATCACCCGATGATCGTATAGTTCATATTTTTGAGGCAACCCATCTATCTTTTCAGATCTCCCCACGAACGGATCCGATCTATCGCAGCCGATAAGTGTTGTATGAAGCAAGTGGACTACGATTCACTGCGGTCCCGTGGGACACCTTTGGTTTTTTCCCCTCCTCTAATGGGAGCGGATTAGGTGCTGCCCTGGCTTCACAACGACAGTGCAGTCGTTAACGTGGGATCCAACTCGATATATTTATTTTATATCCACACTGTCCATACTCTTTTTCAGATCATTTTAGGCCATGATCCTGAAAATGAAATAGATCCAAATCTCAGGTGGACCATACTATAGGAAAGAGTGATGATTGACCATTAAAATCTTATTGTGGGCCAAAAAATGTTTTAGATGAAGATTATATTTACTTTTTCCCTTTATCAATGCTTTTTTAACCTTATAAAAATGTTGGAGGCAAATAAAAATTACATAAACATTACAGTGGGCCCTAAGATGTTTTTAATGGTGTAGAATTCAATCACCACTATTTCTTATAGTAAGGTCCACATAAGATTTGGATCTCCATAATTTTTTGGATAATAACTAAAATGATCTGGAAAAATCGGACGGACAGTATGGATTTAGAATATATGTCATCGAAGTGGGTCCCACGGTAAGGACCGCACCGTCTTGGGTGATGCCGTGGCAGCACCCAATCCGCTACCTCCTCTAGTTTTCTTCTCCCTGGAAATGCTCAAACCTCTCAAAAACCACACCTTTTCTCTTCCCCCTTCCTTCCATCAGAAAAACAAAATATCCTCAATTCCCAAAGGAATGACTAAATTGCCACAGCCATGAGGCACAAAACCCTAAATTCCAGAAATGCGCTTGAATCCTGCACCTTGCAGCTCCACAGCTGGAATCCCTTCCACCTCCAAACCCTTCCCAAAGCCCTAGAATCCGATCTCTACATAAATTCCAGAAATGCCCTCCGCAACAAGAAGCCCTGCCTCTCTGATCGGGCCACCGCCCCCAATCCGGCCGTCGATCTCGACCTGTCCAAGCTGACGCTCGCCGACGAGGACCGTCCCGCCGTCCCGCGGCAGCCGAGGCGGGAGAATCTTCGTTGGATCGCGCGGAAGCGCCGCCGCCGCGGGTCCCGGTCGGTGTCCGGTCGGAGCAGCGACCGGAGCGGGACCCGCCGGTGCTGCTCGGTCGGGGCGTGTGGCGGGGCGTCGGGGGCCTACGCCACGTGCTCGGATTTCCCGGTCCTGGTGGGGACTGACTCGAGCGGGGAGCTATTTGTGAACGGTGGCGGGGATGCGAGCTGGGGGTCGGACGTGAGTGAGGCGCGGAATTCAAGGCAGAATGGCGGGAGGGATGCTGGAGGGGGCGGGGAGAGGGAGAATTTGGGCGGCGGTAATGGCGGGGGTGGGCCATCGCAGGGCTGGGTTTTGGAAGTCCCCGGGAATGAGTCAGGGTACGGGAGTGAGCCAGGGTATCGCGGGGATGCTGAATTTGGGTACGGGGATGAGTTCGATGAGGAAGAGGATGACGGGCGGGTGTTGTTTTGGGGGGATCGATTGGGAGGTATGGTTTCGGGTCCTTGTTTTGGTTCTCTTCTTGCTTGAATCGAGTGTGTTTGATGTATATTTGGTGGGGTTTTATTAAAATGTGATTATGTATATTTGGTGGTGATGTGGATTTGATCTCTCTTTTTGCATCTGTTCTTGCTTGAATTGAAGGCTTTTACTGAATCATTAGTGGGCTTTTTTTTTTTTCCTTGCTTGAATTGAATGCATTGAATGAATAATTTGATTTTTTTGGTGATTATGTTTGAGTGAACACTCCATTTTTTTCTTATATGAGGTCCTCTAGGATTTAGATGCCAGGATCAATCTTGCTCATTTTGTTTTGTAACCCTTTTTTCTTCCCTTTTAATTTCGGTGATTTGATATGGCGCTTGTTCATAGTGATTTTGTGGAGGATTGGTATGAGTGCTGATGGATTAGGATCAATCCTTTATTACTATAGAAGTGAGATTGAGCAGGTGCAATAGGGATGATGATGATAGCTTTTAGCTGTTTACAAAGTCGAAATCTAGTACATTTAAATTACCAACACCTGTATAATTTTTAGTCTCTCTTTTTCCTTGAAGCCTAATCTAAGAGCTTTTTGCAGTGGCTTCTTAACATATTTTTGATAGATTCGCAACAAATGCATTAAACTTTTGAGGAGGATTGGACAAAGTTTTGACCTATATTGCAAGAGTGATTTTTAGTGGGGCAGAAGGGCGATGTAGCCTCGGGTTTAGACATCATATGGTGCCTTTACTGCCTTAAAATGGCTAGGAAGAATCCTGACAATATATTTATTTTGTTATGTAGAACAAGTAAAACTAGAGCAACGATTTTCTTTTTCTTTTTTTCGATAACTAGCAAAATCATTAGAAATGTTTGATGGGCGAAAAGCTACGAAGGTCCACCAAGGCATGGATAAGAATCCTAAGACAGGAGAGAGAAGTACCCCTTCGCTAGCTAGGGAGTCCACAAAAACTAGATCAATAAATCGAAGGCAATGCATTATGATACGTTTTGGAAGCGGGGAAAACTGTTCACCTAATCCAAAGAAAGGATCCTGATTCCCTTTGCTCCATAACAAACATTGGATAACTAGCATTCACCAGCTTTGATCAAGTGAATTAGATTTCTTGCTTGTTTATCTTTCAACGTGGCTACCTCTTTTTAATTTTCAACCAGTTCCACATTGAATGTTAGGTATTGGTCTACTCTGGTGTAAACAGCCAAATTCCTAACTTCCTTTAAGGTTCCATGGGATTCATGCTACTGGGAGGTTTCATAGAAGTATAAGGATGTAATTCTGCTTGGAAATCCCAGTTATGATAAGGGCATGTGTTATGGGAAGTATTGGAACATTATATGTTAATTGCTTTTCCTGTTGTTCTTCCAGAAAGCTCATCTTTAAATTTGTGGATGCTTCAGTTCTTGCATAAAGATGTCAATTTCCACTGCTTATCTAGGTGAGTATGCATTGATGTGTAAGTAGATGTCAAGAAAGTACAAGGGGTCATTCAGCCATGTTCAGCTCGCTGTTTTGAGTTTGATGCTTGAGAAGATTCTTTGTCATGGGAAACCCAAAAAAGTTTCTAGGTTCATGTAGACCTTCAACGCGTTAAATACGTAACTGTGAATACTGAATACAAGTGGAGAGACACTGTTATCTCGGGTACCGCACTGTTGCAAACTGTTTAATGCAAAAGATGGAGGCTTACAGATCATCATGGGGAATGAGGATACATATGTAAAAATAGGAATTTTATATTGAAAATATCAAACAGCCCCAAAATGGAAATGCAAGGAGTAGGAATTTTGTGATGGAAGGTTCCAAATCCTACACATGCCACCATGATGACACAACCCCCTGCTTGTAGATCTACCTTCCATTGCCATATGGGAGTTAGAGAAATGGGTTACAATTTCTCTACCCCAACTCAGGATCTAGTGTCTGTTTTTCCCAGTAGGCCCGCATGGTAAGTGCTCTGATCATTGGAACTGACTACGTCAATGACTATAAGAAACTTAATATGAATGAATGATTTTGAGTCTTACTATCTGTAAATGAATTTAGAACAATGAAAGTAAAATTACAATGGCTCTCCTTAAAATCTAAAAATCAGAGGCTGCGATCACCAATGAAGAGTTATTTTGATATAATGACTGACCCTCTGTCAGGTGGTGGTTCATGAGTCACAACAGAGGCAGAATGAAAGTCTTCAACGACCCTGCCTTTTACTGCCTCTCACTTCATACAAGGAAGTGTCATAGAGAGAATGTGCTACAGAAAGCTCTAGGGGCTCCATCCATATGTCTACATGCTGATGTTATGATGTTATTCAAAAAATCAGCATGGTTCAGAAATCATGCAGGCCATACCATAGGTAAAAATGGGATGAGGATGCCTACCATTTACGCATTCTTGGGCCAATTGAAGTTCTTGATCAGGCTGATGTTTTCTGCTTCCCTTCATCCTGCTGGGAAATTACCTTAGGAGTGGTTTGTATGGCATGTATTGTGGGCCCTTGGAAGTGTTGAATGGTGGTTGTCCTGATTCTTGTTGTTCCTGTGGTGTGAACAAGTTGTTCTGTAGATCAGCCTGATTTCATCCTAACTGAGGTATTCCATAACAGTAACGGTCGCCATTACAATAGGGCCATCACAGCCATTATGGCCCTTGTAATGGCTATCATGGATATATTTTTTTAATAAACCTATTTTGGCCCCACAATTGACTGTTATAGGGCCATTACGGCTGCTATAGGACCATTACGGGGCTGTTACAAGTCAATTTTTACATAACAGCTGTTACGACCCTGTAACACGAAATAATTACCACCATTACATAACCGTTTTGGAATATCTTGGTCCGAACATAAGCTGGCAAAAATCATGGACAGAGTGGATGTTGCACACAGATTACGGTGGGCCCCATAAACCGGGTTTTGTGCACAGGCTCAACATTGTGGGTCCCTTTTACCTAGCCTACCCATGCATGACCCAAACGTAGGCTCAACACTTGCGTCTTTTCACACGTGCCAACTTGGCACATAGGCTGGAGATGTGATGACCTGCCCCTTTCTGGTGTCTGTCATCCCTAGTAATGGTAAATGACTGCAATTGAGTGTTCTCTTTATATTAAGGTTCAAATAGATTTAAATGTTTGTAGAGATATCTAATATTTTTTTATCTTTCAAACAAACAAATATATCATATTTTTAAATTGTCATCCGTTGTTGGATATAGTTATTTGAGCCCAAAAGAATAGGCATGCAATCCATCATGCTGAAGCTAACATAACCTTTTACCAGCTGAAGTCCCATGTCAAATGACATCCATGGGTTGCTACATTATTTATTTTTTTATTTTTTCCTTTCGCTCGAAACCAGCAGTTTCACATCAATTTTCCTAAGTGAATAAATTCAATACCTGAATTTTATTTTATTTTTTGTAAAAGACGCATCTGCAAACAAGAATGAAGAAAAAACCTCCATGATAATACTTGGAAGCAATAAGCAGAAACTGGAAATAAGTAAGTTAGAATGGTAACAAAAGCTATTATTTATCCTACCTATAAAAAAGAACAAAAGAAAAAAAGAAGCTACAAAATCGTGCAGATGTCTCTGTTGCTAAAAATGACTGGCCTGCCCCCCTTTTTTTTTTATATGCGAAAAATCATGCAGATGTCTCTGTTTGTGAATGTTCTTAGTGGCCAAAAATAGAGCATTGTGAGTAAATTGTTTCATTTAACCTGCCTGTATTCAGTCCAAAGCTATGTTTCACTTTGTAGTTCAAAATAGTTTCATAGTGGGATCAGTTTGGATGGTCATATTTAGAGATCTATGTTTTCTGTCAGTTCATGCTAGTGATGACTCTGAGCAGCTTCCCCAATGTGGTTGAATGATTATCCGTGGGCATTAGGTGGTCATTTGTGCAATTTAAAATTATGAAAACAAAAGTCCATTTTTTGTTCTGCTTGATTAAAAAAAGTTCAATGTAAGAATATCTTAATCATAGTATCTGGAACACAATCACAGACTTACTGACTTGATTCTCTCAGTCCATATATTCTTAATCTTTCTCCTACTTTGTGGTTATTTTGTGGTTCCAGTGGGAAAATGAAATTTCGCGAATTTATTTCTATCAAAATGATAAATAAAATTTCACAAATCTTTGCCATTTATCTCCATGTAATGAAACTCAGACCACATGACTTGGCATTAGACCTGCACCCTTTTTGGACCTGGCAACTTTGGAAAACTGCAGTAGGTTTCAGAAACTCAGGAAATGGTTGTTCGGTTCTTTCCTTTATTATCATGTTTGACACTCATGCCCAGATCACCATTCTTTCTTCTTCTTTTCATAAAATGGTTTTTCTTTATTATGCTAATCTCTGGGTAAATCAAGAGAAGTTGGTTGCCATTTTCAAGTGGTCAAAATGTTTCCTTCTCTTTTGAGTTTGTTTTGTTTTTCTTTGCCCCTCACCAGTGTCTTTTCTTCTGGAAAATCATTGATTACTGTAACTCCTATCTTCTCTGGTGCAAACGTACGTTTGGAATACTTCAGAAGGTAGCCAGCAACCATTATCATGTTTTTCCCAGTTGTAGGGATTAATAAGAAATGACAAATTTGCTGGCAATGCGAAAAAAAAAAAGAAAGAAAAAAAGGGAAGTGTTTAAAAGTACAGATGGATTTATTTTTTTTTTTTCACTTTTTTCCCCGAGATAATCGGCGAGTAAGTGTGGTCCAGCTAGCAGCACATCATCTCCTGACCTTTGGTGTTATTTTTCTGTAATTTTACATTCAAAGTAGATAGCTGATTGATTGCGTAAGTTTTATTTCTCATCTTTCTTTCAAGAAATAGCTTATCTAATAGGGATGGATGGCATTAACTAGGGCCCCTGAGTTAGATGAAGCAAATAATACCCTCCAGCTGTGGAGCAACTTTGTTATTTCAATTCCAAAATATTGTTACCGTTTCTCAAATATCTGTGAATTTATGGAAAATTTCAGCATATTCATGGGCTTGCTTTAACTTTCTGTTGCATGTTCGACAGTTTCACTAACAAAGTTTTTAAAAATTTTCAGAAACGGATCGCATGGATATAGTTGGCGGGAGCACGTTTTCAGAGCAAAAAACGCATCACAGATGCAGGCGTAAGAAGCATGATTGGAGGATGGTTTCTCCCCTGAGGTAACTTGGGTTACGTTTGGGTGCTGCCAGTGACCAAGGTTGTTGATATAGGCTAAGCAACTAAGCATGGTTGAGATACAAACATGACCTTTCTTTTTGATCCCGGCCATGAATAGTAGCACAAAGAGTGAGGAAGATGTGATCTGATTTGTTTTGGGCTGCATTTCCCATGCTGCTACAAGCCCCGACTACATTAAATGGGCTTTGGAAGCCCCGCTGCTATCTTATGTCTTTTCCAGTGTAAAAGTGATAGAAATATGTATCTCTTGCACTCTTCACAATTTCTTTGTGAGCTATTCCTGTCACATTACCAGTAACAAAAGTTACAGTTATTTTTCTCTTTTTTCTGTTCATTTCTCGTTGCTTTGCTTTCATCCAAGTGCTCTATTCAGTGTATATTGTTATCTATTCATCTCTTCTGGGAATAATAAATATCAGTATTATCACTGGGTGGCCCCTTTGGTCTTTTCTTTTTGCCCTTAATGATGAAAACTAGTATAGACTTTAGAAAACTATCAGCATAGACTCTTCAAGGATTATAGAAGTTATTAAACTGTCTGTAGTTGAGTGAGCTGAACCCAAAAGAGGAATGCTATTTGCATTCCCTCTCATCTTCATGGTGCATGCGTGATGTAGCACAGATGTGTAAGTTCTGGGAATGTTCATCAGTTGTGGTTTCTGACGTGACTGTGGCATAGCGAAAAATCAGGACAGCTGTACTTTAGATGCACCACACTTATGGACTGTTAAGGCTGAGTATTCTTCATGGGTCCTGAATGACATAACCTGAATATTGCCATGTGGGTCTATACGAAACAAGATACGGAACAAGATACAGATGTCCCGCTCAAAGAAAAACCATATCAGGTTATAACATCATGCATGCGATGCTGGCATGAGACACTTGTATCTATTGGCATTCTGCCGTAAATCGAGTCTGTTTTGACTTGAAGTGCATAATCACTGTAAACATACTCAGAATAAGGTGAAATGAGCTGTGTTAATTTTCATGAGTCTATCATATGGATTATAACATCATGCATGCGATGCTGGCATGAGACACTTGTATATTGGCTGGAGTAAATGAGAGTGAGACTTTGGCCCGTGTTGGGCCGATGTTTTCTTGTGTTGTTCTTAGAGGCGGATTCTATTGATTGATCACTGCTGCAAGATGGTGTGTCCTGTTTGCCTTTGGTAATACCGGATTGTGATCATTCTTTTACTTTTCTTTAATAATTTCTGAAAGAAGGCAGGTGTAGAAATTATTATTATTTTTTTTTTATCAGCATCGACAGTTTTCATGTGGTATAACAATCTGCAGGATATGGAAAACTGTCTATTCCATGGTGAAATTCTTGTGTTTGGTTTGTAGTGCAGTTTTCCATGGATTAACAGTCCAGTGTCGCTTTATTTTCGCTCAGATACATTGAATTTCCATTTCGTGGCAGATTAGCTTGGATGTGGAGAATCTATGCCTTTTTTTTTTTTTTTTTGTTATTGTATTGGTGTTATGTCACCATGTATTAGGCTGTTTCGTGCTGAACTGTGGCTGATACACCTGTACCATTTATGGGCGACACGGATATTCATCCGGCGATATGTACTGGTTTGATCACCCCAGTTGTGGAAGGTGAAATGCCTGATTGAACTAAAAAAAGAGGCAACTGCCGACATTCAACGACGAGGAGTTCATTGGATTCGTGTAGACGCCCACGTTTTAAATTTTCATTAGGATTAGGTTTCGGACATGGGCCCCTTGTGGGCTACCACTAGTGGGTAGGTATCACACAGGTTTTCCTTTATATACCCCTTTTTTGGTTTCTCTATTATAATTTTCAGCTTCAAATTTCCAACCCTTCCCTATAAAATGAGAGAAGAAGAAGGGAGAGAGATTACAGCCATAAATATTGTTCATTTGGCTAATTTTTTATGTGATCAAAGTCATTGATTGTAATCTGGAACTATCTCAACTGTAGAATCAAAAGGGTGATTAGATCTTTGTTTCTGTAGTGGTTACATAGACCACTAGATGTGCACGGTCTATCTTTAGCTTTCACGACGGTCTCAAGGGTGTGTAGACCATCAGATCCCGTGGGCCCACACATTCGGTCCATCTTTCAGCAGGGCTGTCAACGGTCAGGCCTGGGGTTAGCTTTGGCACGGATTTTGAACTGTTTAGGATGGCCTTATGGGCTGGACCTATTCAAAATTTTGATTCTGTCTGTCCCGAGCTCAACCCACTCACAGCCCTAAGATTCATGACTCAGAGGGCCAATCATGCACGTGTACGCTGATTGGATATATGTATGTGAGCCCCTACCATGATGTATGTGAGCCCCCACCATGAAGTTTGTGTTGTATCATCCATTTGGATAGATCATTTTAGGGCTCATGAGGCAAATCCAAAGCTCAAGTGGACCTCACCACAGAAAACAGTGGGAACAATGACGTCCACCATTGAAACCTTCTTAGGACCAGCATGATGTTTATTTGATATCCAATCTGTTTATGAGTTAACACAGACATGATAAAGGAAAACACAAATATTAGCTTGATCAAAACCTCCGCGGCCAAAGAAGTTTAATGGTATGTGCTCAATCTCCACTATTTTCTGTGTTGGGTCCACTTGAGCTTTGGATCTGACTCATTCTTTGGTTCATGCCCTAAAATGATATCTCCAAATGGATGGACGGTGTGGATACAACAAATACATCATGGTGGGCCCACATAACGTGGGACGTTACTTCGACTTGCTACTTTCGAGTTCAGTAGCTAATCCGCCTCTTATCTGGTCAGTTCGGACGCGGATTAGGTACTGACAGTTGACGTCACCAAGTTCCGTGTGCCTAATATGATATATGCGTTGTATCCACACCGTACGCACATTTGGAGATACAATTCAAGGGCAGGAGCCAAAAAATGAGACAGATCCAAAGCCGCAGTAAATCCCACAACAGAAGGATCCTTACTCTTACTCGGGTGGTAGGCTTTCGGGAGTGTCAACAGCCAGTCAAGGGTTCAAATATCCATAGATGGTGAAATCCCACTAGGTGTGAGTGTGTGTAGGTGTGTGTGCGTATGTTAGAAAAAAAAAAAAAAAAAAAAAACAATCCCCAGCGGAAACTGTGGGAGAGTGATGCCTACCATTGGAACTTTCCTAAGGCCGACTAGAGCATGAAATTGCACGTGCCGTGAAGCCCCTGTGTGGGATGGTCCCCGACAGTTGATATGGATGCCGATGAATCCAATGGCAACTATCGTTGTATGGGAAGATTTCCATAAAAACTCACGAGTACCTAAAGTAACCAGGTTAGCTTCTAGTTCACCACCATTTTAAAAAATGGTAGTGACTCTTTCAACCTTACACCCGGGTAGTCGTACATCAATCCAGACCGTGGAAATCACTGACCCACTTGTCGAGTGATCACAACCCAAAGTTGCCTTTATAAATTAATAGTTACCATTTGACTTTTTACCTCTTGGAATTTTGGCCACACACATTTTTTACTTTTACCATCCTTTAAGTAGCTTGATATTGGACGGTTAAGATTTCTTGACCAGTGTGATTTTAGAGATATTATCCATCCACTATTCTGATATCCGTCCATTAGTGACACATGTGAGGAGATGGGCCACCACCATTTTCCAATGCAAGAAAATCCTTGATACTCAGGTGGAGTGTGATTGATGATACACGGGCACTTAGAAATTGCATACGTGGTATACAACGAAGTCAAATTAAACTGTCCAACTATGTTTCATCATTTAGATGAATCATGAACGAAAAAGTATGCTTATTTGATAACCTGATCATCAGATTGGTGGACATTAATTGGACGGTTAAAGATGAAAAAATCAACTTCTCCTATTTCAACAAACAAACGACCGGGAATCAAAAGCCAGGATCGCTCAAACAATCTGATTTTATGTCTGGGACTCAGATAAAGTGGGCTCCACAATTTAGTCGGTTTAATACAAAATAAGGTATGCCACGTGTACAATTTGTGAGTGCCAGCGTATCATTCGTGATACGCTGCCCGAGCATCATATTGATATAACTCCCTTCGTACCATACTCGTCTCAGAGAAGAAGAGAAAATGAGGGGAGCTGCAGCGCTGGGTGCGTACCGAGAGCTGCTGAAAGCGACTCGGAAATCGTTCGCGGGCGACTCGGTGATGCTGACTCAGTCAGCGTTAGAGATTCGGAAGAAGTTCGAAGAGAACCGGAGCGTATCGTCCGAGTCAGATATCCAGCGACTCGTTGAGGAAGCCCGAGAAGCTTCCCAGTTCATCTCCACTATGATCGTTCAGGCCAAGCTCAACGAACGGGGCGGATACGGTGCGAAATTACCCTTCTACACCACCTTTCTTTCTTCTTTCTTTCTTACGATGGCTCCGTCGTGATTTTCTTCAGTTATGACCCTGAAAATTAAAACATCCGAAAAGCTAGAACCTGAGAGAACTTGGATTGTTGATTGGCATTTTCACAAACATGTAGAATGCGATGTTTGAAGGGCCCCTGCCCGTCCACGACTGTACACGATTCATGGTGTAAGATACTGAAATGTAGTTGTAGATAGGATCTATGTAAGTCCTCTGGCGGGAAACTCTGCCAGCCACCAAACCCGGTTGGTTTTTGCTTATTCCGTATGTGTGGGGTCCCTTTTTCTGTGATAAAAAACCGTTGGTCTGATGGGCCCCAGCATGGATGGGGTTGCCCCAGAAATCTCCAAGATTGAAAGTTTTCAGGGCTTTGATATGGTGCAATGCAAACGGATGTTTATGAGAACTTCAGCTACGGTCCTCATTCATTGGGAAAAGGGCCAAGAACAAGTGACCAGGGTCTTCTGATCTTGAGAGATTTTTGGCCTAATGGGGTGCCCTCCGTCGACAATGGGGCCAATCAAATCCACAGCTTGGGTCACTGAGCATGGGCCATATGTTTCGAATCCTCCTTGTCAACTACAAACATGTGGGAATTTTCTTTCTCACATATCATAGGGTGCCGAACATAACTGCCTCGGCCTTCCAAGTAAAATATCATACACCTCCATTGGCAAGACGACACACCAAACCTATTTTTTTGTACTTGTTGTTGATAGAAAACAAATCAATTTCATTCCCATTCTGAAACCACGCCAATCAATGAGGTTAACTAAGGCTCTCGCCATCTATCTTCAATTTATCCGCCATTATCTTTGAGACACAATTCACAAAACTACTGTTGTTGATATTAATTTGCACACTCTCTTGCATTGTGCAAGTTTTCATGAAGTCATTAGTACTCCAATCTTCTTACTCCTAAGATTTTGGAGACGAGAGCATGTTATATAAAAGTGGCATTTCATCGCCATGTACTGATTTCTCCATAACCGTCTATCCTCGCTACCTCCAAGAGGCTTTCCTTTGTCACATTATCATCTTTCTTATTCTCTGCTAATTGAAGTTCATTTTGAATTCCCTTTTTGGGCACTCAAGGGAACAATACCCAAATTTGAACACTTGTAGCACCTTGTTTAATCTTTATCATGCCCGAAACTCGGATTAAGGAAGAAGAGATTAAATGGAGACAACATTCGTGGGCTACATGTCTAAAGGAGGGAGAATACAAAATTAAACATAGTATTGCTAGTGTGAGGGCCTGATGCGACAAGATTAATAGCATTACTGTGGAAGAGGTAAGAATTGATGAAAATGATAAGGTGTGCAATACAGTAGTTCACTTCAATCAACACTTATTTTCGAATGAAAGATGGAGGAGGCCTGCATTGGATGGCTTGCAATTTCATTTGCTATTAGGGGAAGATGTGTGCTCGTTGGAGAAGCCCTTTTCTGTCAAAGAGGTCAAGAAAGCAGTAGATAGCTTGGATAGGGAGAAAGTATTGGGTCCGGATGGATTTTCGCTAGCTTTTTTCCAGGCCTTTTGGGAGAGTGTTAAAGAAGATTAGAGATTTATGAGATATGAACAAAGCATTATTAGCTAAATGGTTACGGCACTTTTGAATGGAGGAAGGTGCTTTTGGAGGGACATTGTTTCTAGCAAGTACGGGTATAATAAAGTTGGATGGTGCATTAACGATACCTCTCTATATGGGGCTTCAATAGTTTGGAAAAGTTTTACATCCACCAAAGGCCTCTTTTCTCAAGGGATGGGATTTGTGCTAGGAGACTGAGAATATCTTCTTTTGGGAAGATCTTTGGATTGAGGAGGAACCGTTGCAAGCTTTATTTTCTGAGATTGGCCCGCATTGTAGTGGATCGCAATGTTTATATAGCTAGATGCTTTTCGGGTAATGGAAATTCTGGGGTATGGACCCCTCTGTTTGCTATTATCTGAGGATGAGATTGATGACTTGGTTTCATTGCTTAGGCAGATCATCGGGGAAAACGATGGAATGTTATGGCGATGGGAAAAATCTAGTTTTTCAATGTGGTCTTTCTATAATTTGGTGCATGTTTGTGGATAGGATGGGATCATCAATACCTCTAAGTATGTTTGGTTTTATGGAGCTCCGCCGAGAGTGGCTACTTTTGCATGGCTTGTAGGAAGGGAGAGGGTCTGACTGTGGATAATCTTTAGAAACGAGGGATGGTGTTTACAAATGTTTGTATCATGTGCATGGCCTATATGAAGATGGTCAATCATCTCATTCTTCATTATTGCCGTCTTGCTTCTAGATTATGGATTTTCTATTTCTTTTTTCTTTTCAAGTTCAATGTCTCTTGGACCATCCCGATTTCTATCGGCTACCATCTATTGTTAGGTTGGCACAAGGTGGAGGTTGGTAAGAAGAGGAAAGGCATTTGATAGCTTTGTTTATTGACAGGTCTTTAGGCGATTTGGGATGAAAGAACCAGAAGATGTTTTAGGAACTTGAGTCATGCTTTGGGATGGATCAAGATGAGTCATGCTTTGGGATGGATCAAGATGCAAGGGGCCTGGTGGTTGAGTGGGCTTCGTGCTTGGATTGGAATATTGATTGTAATTTTGGGGGGTTTTCAGTTGGAATTTCTTTTTGTAAATCTGGGTGGCTGGCTTTGGCCTCCTGGTGTATAGCTCTTGTGCTTTTTGGCACTTTGTTTATAAAAAATTTTGTTCCCTCTCAAAAAAGAAAAAAAAAAAGAGGCGGCTTTTAGTCCACTTCTTTTTTCCTTCTCCATTGCCTTGTGTAGGGTACAATGGGTTTGGATTCAAAAGAGACTCATTTCAATTTCCTTTCACACACTTTTGAGAGGACTTTGAGCTACTTACATCCTTTTGTCTTATGTGTTCTTTGAGTTTCAATGCAAGTTGGTAAGCCTCTTCCACAGAATAAGCCCTTGTCATCAAAATGTTCCATTGGATCTTGTTATCCAACCCACTGATGTATCTTGCTATCGATTGATCTGTCGTTTCATTGAGGTCATTCTAAATATAATTCCTTTTTATAAACTTGAATAGTTAGATCTTTTTCTCAGAAGTGATGGAACTTTTAATAAAGTTCCTTCCATAATTCAAGGTCAAAAACTTCTATCGTAACATATCCTTCCTCTTCTTCCTGCTCTCCAACTTTTTTGTTCCCAATTCACTCATTGGTCTTCTAGAGTTTGGTCCACTACAAAAGTGCATGACGCCATAATCAAGTTCCCACGAGCTTAACCTTCTTTGTTCTTGTGCACCTCCTTCCATTTGAAAAATTGCACTACATGAGTCAACCAATTGAGGAAGTTCCTCTGTTGCAGTTCTCCATAGTATTTGGGCATGTCAACTTGCTCTCCATAGTTGTAATCATGATCTTTCAATCGGTTGCCTCTCCTACCATGGGACGATCAAATGGAACACCGTTGGAATTAATACCTCCAGCAAGGTGAATAACAGTCATGGTGCTAGTATTGGCCAACCTTATGGTCGTTATGCGCTTGTAATGGTCTTTTTTTTAGTGGAAGAAAATGTATTGGCGGTGTATCGGATCATTATTCCGTTACAGGCCTCTGTTTTTTTTTTTTTTTTCTTTTCTTTCTTTCAGACCAGGTGTTACAACCCTGTATCACCTAATGGGTCCCTCCATTACCATTACAGCCGTCGTGCAAACGTTTTGAATATCATGGCTTCAGGATTCTATGGTTTTGCCACTTTTCTATGTATGAGAAGGCTCTCCTTGAAGCTGTGTAGACAGTGTCAACTTATCCAAAATATTCAAAATCTCCTGAACCACTCCTTCCAATCAATCTTGTCTACTATCCATTCTTTCCGAGGTGTTCTTCTCATTGCTTGCTATTCCACGGATTAACTTGCTTTCACTCCAACTTGATGTAGGACGAATGAGAAAGAAAATAAGAAGGGAAGAAGGCATGTTTGCACTACCCAGCAATTCAAAGATTTCGATTGTCTTAAGGGTCTCTCCCTCTGCAAGAGAATGTTTTCTCCCAAAACACACTTTTTTCATTCTCATACAACATCTCGAAAGCATACATAAAAACTCGGTTATTTAAATTTTAAAAAGAATAAAAGGCACCACACATACATGGACTTAAATCTCCCCTTTTCTTTTATTCTCTTGTTCTTATTTCTGTTTTATCTTATTAAGATCTCCTAAGATATTAATATATCCTATTAATGGTTCTTCAATATATTAATATATCTTATTAACGATACTTCAATATATTAATATATCTTCTAAAACACAAATCTCTCAAAATAGTAAATTATTAATGATCTATATCAATTTAAGATCCTCCAGCATCCTTTTTAGCTAAATAAATAACTTAACGAATCAAAACTAAAACCACACGAAGGACCCCATCTCTTAAAAATCTCCAAGCACAACTCAACTTATGGAGCCCATCAATAGGCTGTGGGACCTGCAAATTGGACTTTTGGAGTATCAAGGTTAGTTAGGAAGCAAGCCAAAGAGATTAAGCTGTTGAAGCCAATTGATCATTGCAAGGTATTCAATAACGCTAGCAGTGGCTGCAACGGCCATTATGGACAATTAACAAAAAAGCTGTTATCAGCAATTTTTTCTGTAACGGCCGTTATGGACCCGTAACACATAACAGTTCCCACCATTACCGTTTTTTAATACCGTGTATAGTTTCCCTTTAAGATCAAATTTTAAATGGAGTTTAGTTCCTTTCAATTGGTGGGTAATGCAAGCATGAACGAGCGCATGAAGCGTCTGATGAAGATGTGGTCTCCAAATGCCCAATTTGAAAGTCCCCTAGTCCGTCTGGTGGGCCCCACATGTTGAGCTGTGCTTAGAAATTTTCAAGATATGGGGATCCTTTGTGTGGTTCTAGCTTGATTCTTTGAGGTCTTTACGTGATAAAGAGTTCTGAGGATATTTAAAGGGATATTAAGTCATTAATGGTTTGCTAATTCGATGGATTTGTGACTTAGAAGATCTCTAATTGGAGTTATTAATACCTTGGGGAATCTTAAGATATATTGATATTTTGGGAGATTAATAAGATAAGAAAGAGATAAGCATAAGAGAATAAAAGGAAGGGAGAGATTTAGGTCCGTGCGTGTGTGTGCGTGGTATTTTTGGGTTGTTTTCTTAGTTTAGAATAATTGAACTGTATTTGTTTTTGTGTGCATGTGCCTTGTAGATGTATGTATGGCAATGGTATGGGAATAAGTAAAAAGGTCGAGTTTAGGGAGAAAGCATTATCCTGAAAGGGTATAAAACCCTAAAATAAAAATAAAAATAAAATCGACATCTTTGAATTGTGGGGTTGTGTAAAAATCTGTGCTTCTCCTTTCTCTTAATTTCTTTCTCATCCATCCTACGTCATATAATTCCTCTTTGAAAAATCTTGACCAGCTTTGATCGTTGGATTTGCCAATATCAGAAGTCTATGATCAATCTTGACCTTTTATGTGAGAGTATGCTAATTTTAGATGCCCATCTTCAACCACCAAACACAAACATACCACGCATGCCACCATGGCATTTGTGATGTTGTGGGATGTTCCTATCATGGTTCTAACATAAGGATGAACGTGCCGAGGTCGATCACTGTCTTCCTCAAGGATAACTACTCCAAATCCACAGAGCTTCTCTGGACTCCTCACAGAGACTTCTCGAATCTACGAGGAAAAAACAAGAAATATAGAAATAAATTCTATAAAATTCGTAATTCGATTGGTGAATAAAATAAATGAGTTCACAACCCTTTAAATAGGGATACTAAGCAATGAGAGAGATTTCAGAATCAAACTACAACTAAAACTCCTAGAATTCACAACTTACTATAAATAGTAAACTTACTATTTATAGATGGTTGTGATTTCCACTAGTGCGCAAGGTTTTGGGCCAAAAATAGTGAGTGTCCTATTTGGATTCACCACGCTGTTCTCCTAATTATTCTAAGCACTTTTCACATTGGGCGTAACTCCTAAAGCCCAATGGATGAAGAGTTATAATCAAACTAAAACTTACTATTTTTACTAAACACGAAATTAAAATAGGGAAACGACCGTCGATCTGATGGTATTTCGCAAATCCGGCTTGCGCAACCCGGTGTAGCGGGGTTGGGTGGCTAAAGTAGCTCGTTCTACCCCAAAATCATATATTTTATGACTGATAACTCATTCCGGATTGCAAGATATGCCTGATTTAAGGTCTGACAGTCCGAATCACTTCTGTCGTCGACCGGGCCTTTTCTGATCCATCTTGGCCATGAAACTGTCCGCGACCCGCTCTACATCAGGTTCACATGTTGAATGTTGCTATCCCAAAAAATGTGGCTGCTCCATTTATCAGGTGGGCCACACATGCATGAAGAAACTGACCTCTCAAAAAAAACGTACGAGGAAACTGACAATCAGAAACGGTATACATGCAACATGCATGTGTTGCTCTCCTGAAGATTAAGCAAATTCCTTGGACAAGGTCGTAGGATATTCTCCACTTATTCGTACAAAAGGATTATATCATCAAGGTAGACTCTTGAGTATGTTGTTGAGTGAGCATTCTTTGATAACTCGGTACCCTGGGAACCAGCCTCCATGTTTGATTGTATCCAGACTCCATCCTGATTAAATATTTTTATTTAGTCATTTTTGAAGGGAAGCTAATGATATTGTGAATTCTCTAGTGAAGGAATGTGTTTCCGTGACTACTGCTGCCTTGTTTGATGCATTCTTTCATTTTAATAGAAATTTTGTTGTTATCTAAATTGCACAGGTGAAATGGTTTGTACTGAGCCCCATATGAAATTAAATTAAGTCCATGGGGGGCCCATGTTTTGAGAGTCCAGATTGGCTTGGCCCCAGTAGGGGAAGCCCCAAGTAAGGCCACCAATAAATGTGGGCTATTGCTTTTATTGTATTTCCTGGGCCACTAATCAAATAGCCAGGATGTTGCAATCTGAGAGATTTTGGGGGCATCCTCCATCCACCATTGGGCCAATCAGATCAATGGTCCGAACTACTGAGACTTGGACCGACATACTCATGGAATTCTGGTTGGCAGCAAACTTTCTTTATTCCATCCATCTTGGTTTTGTTCATTCTAGTCAAGCACCACTTTAACCATGAACAAATGCTTGTTGCAGAAGTCAAGCCCAGTAAAGATCATGCGGGGGCGACACTCGAGATTCCTTCCGAAGAGAGTCTCCCAAAGGCTGCATCATAAGTACATGCCATGGCAACCTCAACTTGATAGGTACTCAGCCATCAATCTCTCTGATGAGGTTTTGCAGATGAATATTTTGAATAGATTGTTATCTGGGTTTCGTTCTTTTGACAAGTGTTGGAAGTCTTGCATTCTGCATTTTGAATTCTATTCCATGGCCTAAGTAGGCATTAGGTTTAGAACACCCATTTGTTAAACAGTTTGTTGCGAGGATAAAAGATCTTATTCATAAGCAATGAAAGTGCCTGATAACAATGAGTTTGGTGCTTACATGGGTCACGCGGCATTTTTTTCAAAACAAGTAGTACCACAAAGTAGTTATGAAGTCCTCCTTTCATCATAATACATACACAATCATTCGATACAACAAATATCTAGTTTCATTTCTTAACAAAAGCTTTATTGGGATTTTCCCGACATGCCATGATAAAATTCAAATAGTTATATTTATTTGTTTTTGTATTAAAAGAAATTATTATTTTTATCGGTAATAATGTCTTATTTTTAAGAAATAGAAATGGGAATATAACCCATCAAGGTAATGGATACACAATGTAATACATGGGCATTTTCACATCGGGCTCTAGTGGGGTGGCCCATGGGACGCAGGGGTACACTCAGGGTGGGCGGCCCCTGTGAGGCAGGTGGCTCGTGTGAGGTGGAACCCATGTGATGTGGGGCCCACGAGGAGGGTTCGACCGAAGTCCTAACCCATGGGATGTGGGGCCAAGGCTATAAGATAAAGGGATTGATTCACCATGCTCTATCAGTTTGAGCTTTTAAAACAAGTGGTTAATTGTCCTACATCAAAGTGGTATCAGAGTAGGAGGTCTCATGTTTGAGACCTGGGATGCAAGGGCTCACTCAGAACGGACGGCCCGTGCGAGGCAGGTGACTCATGTGATGTGAGGCCCACGAGGGGGGTTCGAGGGGGGTTCGGCTGAGGTCCTAACCCGTGGGATGTGGGGCCTGAGCTATGAGATAAAGGGATTGATTCACCATGCTATATCAGTTTGAGCTTTTAGAGCAAGTGGTTAATTGTTTTGCATCGCAATGCTAATAAAAAGAGTAGGCCTGATGACCCCACCTTAGATAGGGAGTCCAACTAGAGAACTCGCTTTCCCAAAACATGCCAAACGAAGCATGAAACCATAACCAATCAAAGGAGGGAACTATCGAGTCGAATAGAGAACCAGCTTCCCTGAAACATTATCCATTTTTAGAAATTGCCGATTACATGCCAAACAGCGGAAAAGGAAAAATGATTTCCCTTTTATCTGACAGTTTGTGCCGTTTGGATAGCCAAAAAAAAAATGGTGGATTCCACCAAGCAATCATTACATTTTCCGTAGTTTGGATACTTGGCACAAGAAACTTAGGTGGGTACTGTGAGAGGAGTTTGAGATTTTCACTTGCTACCTAGATAAGAACTCAAAATTGGAATCCATATTTCAACAGTTCTCATGGAAATCATCAATTGATTATTTTGTTTGCTTTTTTTCTCTTTTCTTTTGCTTTGAATTCCATGTATCCAAACATGACCTTAGTTCTCAAGTACTGAAAAATGTTTTGAGATGAAAAGCTTTTCCATGGTTCAGTAATCTAGACCATTGGCCTCGTGTCCCACTGTTGATGGACCATGTGGAAAACAAATCCAGATTGGTTTATCTCTTCTTCCTCGTCTATTTATAGGCCATAACTCAAACGGTTTAATTGTGGGACGCAGATTGCCTGCCAAAGCCTTTCTCAAGAACTTCCTGTGACGGGAAGCTAGGTGGGGCCCACTGTGATGTTTGTGCCCCATCCATCTGTTTCACCAGATAACGTTAGCGCACATGGGCCGAAAAATGAAGCAGATCCAAAACTCAAATGGGCTGCACAATAGGAAAAGGTGGGTAGGAAATGCCCACCGTGCCATCCATACCGTTCATAAGGTCATTTCTACTGGGATGAACTGAAAACACAAAAAATATTAGTCTGATCCAAAATCTCCATGGCCTCACAAATGTTTCAACGATGGACCTTCAATCCTCACTGTTTCGTGTCATGTGGCCCACTTGAGTTTTGAATCCGCCTCATTTTTTGGGCCCATTTCCTAACTTTACCTGATAAAACGGATGAGTTTTGGATATGCCTCATTTTTTGGGCCCATTTCCTAACATTACCTGGCAAAACGGATGGACGGGATGGATTTCTCACAAACATCACGGTGGGCCTCACCTACCTTCCATCTTGTGAAAGGCTTTTGCAAGCAATCTAGATTTGTGGGGCATGGACCATCCATGGTGGGACACAAGTCACATCACACTAGCTACCTTGATTACCAAACCTTTGATCCCACTCGTCAGAGCTTAGGAACCCTCTTGTATTGAGGAAGATCGTGGCTAGAGTTAATGGTGGATGGCTGAGGACACTGCATTATACGATCTCTTTACATTTTGAATCCAATGGGAATTGCTCCGTTGGCTATTTTGGTAACTCTTCTGGAATTAGATCCTTTGAGAAGTCAATATCAATGGCTCTTATTTTATAAAGGGAGTGTGTTCCAGTGGCACCGGGCAGATGTGGGGTTTACAGAATCCAACCCGTCCATAAGATCCACCACTTCAGAAAGCCTCCAGAGCCCAAAATTCAGACCAATCCAAAAGTCACATGGGCCACAGCACAGGGAACGTTTTGAGAGGGAATGTCCACTGCTGATTATCGTAGGGGCCCCACCATGTTGTGTACATATGATCAAGGTCGTCATGCCAAGCTGTTTTGCCACTCAGGTGGGCCCCTATGGAATTCAAGGGTGGATGTTTCTTCACAGTTGTCAAATGGATGGTTAAAAGCAAAATGGTGATTGATCCAGATTCAAATGGAAAATCAGATGGATAATATTATCTTTTCAATGCAAAATGTTCCGCAATGATCAAACCAGAGTTTGGAGTCTGCCATTTGAAGAGTTGCCACCAGTTTTCAAATGGTGCAAAACTAACGGCTAAACAATTTCCTACAACTGTTGCACGGAGCCCGAGCAGCAAAAAGCTCTGTGGGGTACTCTGCTCTCTCTGTGTGTGTGTGTGACATCCACTCCGTCCATCATTTGCATCAGATCGTGCTAGGATGTGAACCCAAAAATCAGGCCCATCCATTATGCGACTGAGCCACACCACAGGGAACAGCAGGGATGGGAACGCCCTCGGTGATGTTTAGATGCCATCTAAACCGTTCATAAGTTGACTGCGAAAGAATCAGGGGAAGAACCAGATGTCTGCCTGGTCCAAAACATCAGGCGGGCCCAAATATTTCAACGATGGGCATCCCATCGGAAGCGGATTGCGTCCTAGACGATCATCCGTCCGGGCAGGGTTCTGTGGGGCCCATCGTGATGTAAGGGTTTTATCCACGCCGTTCATCCCTTTTATAAGATCATTTTACGGTTTAATTTAAAAATGAGGCAGGTCCACAGCTCCAGTGGACCACAC
The DNA here is from genome assembly GCA_030180095.1 of Magnolia changhungtana. NCBI lineage: Eukaryota > Viridiplantae > Streptophyta > Magnoliopsida > Magnoliales > Magnoliaceae > Magnolia > Magnolia changhungtana. The sequence continues at coordinate 512,959 of JASAUF010000496.1, read as the reverse complement.
CAAAGGAAGCAGCAGTGATGATGACACCCACCGTTGAAACCTTTCTAGGGACCACCGTGATGTATTTTTTTTTTTTTTTTTTTAACCATCCAACCTATTCATAAGGTAATGTAGAGCTGGATGAAGTGAAAACATAAATATCAGCTTGATCCGAAACTTCTGCAGCTCCCAGGAAGTTTTTAATGGTGATCGTTCAATCCCCATTTTGTGGTCCACTTAACCCTTGTTTCTGTCTCATTTTTGTGCTTATGCCCTTAAATGATCTTCAAATATGGATGGACGGTGTGGATAAAACCCTTACATCACGGTGGACCCCACAGATCCCTCCCCGGACGGGTAGGACGCAATCCGCCTCCATCCCCATCCCACTTTTCTCTACAGTGTCCCACTTAAGTTTTGGATCGGCCTTGTTTCTCTCCCGCACTTCCTAATATGAGCTGTTGCAGATGATGAATGGAGTGGATGTCTCACACACATATCGGTGGGCCCCACAGAGCTTTTTGTTGCACGGGTCGCTGTAGGAAATCCGCGTCCGTCCATGACGGGTGTTTCCTGGTAGTAGAGGTCACCAAGAGCGGCAGATTCCTGATAGTGGCCTCCCATATGCGTGGCTATGATTGAGTCATGGATTCTCTAATCAACGGTTGTGGTTGACTCTATCTCCATCTACGCGCAAGAGAACTGAGAAAACTCCCGACATTGACCATTCAGACGTCTATTTAGTAATGGGACGGTGCAGTGAGTGTGCCAGATACAAGGGATCATACAATGGTCGATGGAGATTGATCAGCTCAAGGAACGGTGCATGTAAGGCATTACTTTTGGTGGTGGGGCCCAGTGAGATGAACCTAACCATATGACCGGGATCTTGTTAATTACTTACAAATTCTCCATTTCAATTGGATGGACAGTATCATTTGATGGGGATGGATGGTGGGGCCCACCATGATGAGTGATGTATGTAGGACGTCCACGCCCTTTATTTGAGATGCTAGTTCCTGCAGTCGAAAGCTACATGGGGCCCACCAATGCCTGTGAGAAATCCTCACCGTTCCAGCTCATGTTCGGACATGCCCAAAAAAGAGCCAAATCCAAAACTCAAGTGGACCACACTCTAGGAAAGAGTGGGGATGGAACACCCACCATCAAAACCTTTATAATATTAGTTTTGGATCAGGCTAATATGTGTTTTCGGTTCATCCAATTAGAATGAGCTTTTTGAACGGTTTGGATTAAACATAAACATCAGTGCAGGCCTTGAATTAATTAGTTATAAATAATTCTTTTTTTTTTTCAACTTTTAAATACTTAATCGCTTCAACGAATTTTCATTTAGCTTCTCTTCCTTTTTCATAATAGCTGAAGAGAGGTGTTAGGAAAGATGAAAGAAAAGAGAAGCTTATAAGCAAGAGTTTCAGTACTGGGTCATGAGTTCGAAAACCTATTATGGTGAGATCTCACAATGCTTTTAAAAACTTCTTCAAGCTAATCATAATATTTATTTACTATCCAATTAAGGTGTTTTAAAATGGTAATGAGAGTCATAACAACCATTACCATTACGATACGGGCCATAACGGTCTTGTATTAGCCATTATGATACTTTTTAAAATTTTGATCATGGGTCCATTACAAGGCCTTTAGGACTTATTTTTTCTGTAAAAGTTGCTTCAACCCAATTCACGTCATTTATTCTTTCTGTAAGGGCTGCTTCAATCTATTTCCGACCCCATAACACGTAACTATTACGTAATCAATTTTGAGTACATTGCAACCAATCAATGAGGCATAACAAGTTTTCACTGGCCAGTTATTAAATATTGGCTTGATTCAAAACTTGTGGCCCATGAAAAGTTTTCAATGTTCAACCATCACTGTTTCCTACACGTGTGTGTGGCTAGCACGTGCATGCATTGACCACTGTCCAAGCTCAAGATAGACCATTGCGCACACCATTGTGTGTCCCACTTATCATCTTGCATGCGAGTGCCACGTAGCACGTGTGCCACGAGGCCCACTCTCCAACTCGTGCGAATTATCGCATTTCTTCTAACACTGGCCTCGGCACGTGGTGGGATCATTTGCGAGGACCTCCGCGTTTGAAAAGTCGTCGCAGCGGCTCGCCGCCCCCAGGTGGGCAGAAGAGCAACGGAAACGTGGGGAATCTTTGCTTGCCACGTGTACGGTGAAGCGTCAACATCGCTTCGTAGTTGGAAGCGTTTAGACGTGCAAACGAAGCTGGACCGGGGACCACCAAAGGAAAGCAGATCTTACTGACTTTTGTTGCATTTTTTGAATTTTACTGAAATGCCTCCGTGATTACCATTAATTACGAAGATAACCCTCTTACCATGTGAGTGGACGTTGGGTACTGGCTGACAGTTCGTTCTGCCTCCATCGCGACTCCCCATCCAGCGTGCATCACCTCACACTAGAGCCCACATGCTTTGTAATCTGTTGATCAGAACCGTCCATGCTGTGGGCTTTATGTTCTAAAAGGTCCACCCTAAGAAATTGGTGCTAAGGGATGATTATGACTGTCACCATCCAAGGAAGAATCTAAAACAATGAAAATAAAAATATTAATGGCTATCATTCAACTCTAAAATTCAAAAGGATAGTTCGTTAGTGAAGTGTGATTTCCAGTAATTTCTTATTTATAATAGTAAATGAAATGTGGATGATTCAAATCACACTAGATATACTCCACGTCCAACTATAATACTGTGAGTACATAATGCAGTCTAAGTGCACCATCTGTCCGGTATGTGGGGTCCACCAACATGCTCAAGGTTAGATTATTCATGACCATTAATCACATGGGCCCACCTAATAAAAATCTTAGAAGTCTAATTTTGTGGAAGTAACCAATTAAAATTTTCTCAATTTTTTCTTAACGTGAAGTAGCTTCCAATCAAAATGTACTGAAGTTACTATAAATGTGCCTATGTGTGAGTGTGTCCCACATGTATAGATCCAAACCGTCCATGAATAAACCATGACCCAAAATTCAAGCTCATCTATTCCTGGGGTCGTTTGGCACCATGGCTTTGAGTGGATTCGAAGGGATTTCAAATATCCTTGTTGTTTGGCACCATAGAGTAATGGACCGTGATATCTTAGATTACATTCAAAATCTTTTCAATACTTGCCTGTGTAACATGTGTGTCTCCATACTATTATTTTATTGAGCACGTGGCCCACTAACGATATCCTAAAACAATTAGATTATCAATTGCATTACTATAATTACTTTAATATAATGATCGGCACAGTCCAAATATTGTCCACGTAAATCAACGGTTAAGAGTCATTGGTTAGTCACTTCGACATGATTCTGTGCTCGTGGCCATCGCAGACTTAGAATTTCATCATTTTTAGGCAAAGCATATATTCCAGTTGGCTTGTTACAATCATTTTGTGTCAAACATTACATACTGCACTAATTAAATATATTAAAATTGATTTAATAATTAAATTCAAACCCTTTAAATATACTATGCCATAGCTCCTTGTGGATTAGTTTATTCCCAATCCAGCATGCCAAACACAATAGGAGGATTTCAAATCGAAGGGACTCCAAATCCACGTTCCCAACAGGCTGGTACGGTTGGTCAAAATAGTTCCGAAAAATTTTAGATTGTTTACTGAATTTTTGTACCTAAGTCCAAAATGAGTTAAAATAATCTTATAATACATCCAATAAAATAAAATAAAACAAGGCCAATAAATTAAAATTCACATACTGACGAAGCCTACGGTCTATGCTAGATGAGCTATGTTCCCGTCAACAACATCAGCAGTGGGATTCCATTGTGGGTGTTCCACTTGAGATAATCTTTTAAAAAATAGCAAAAATGCATGCTCACCCCATGCAATTCCCATTTTTTGCTCCAACCCAAACACACTCCCAAAAGAAATGGTTGTTGATCCAAATGAAGTATCCACCCATAATTCCAATTTGGGGTACATCCAAACAGGCCCTTGTGGTAAAAACACAAATGGGTTCTTTTCGTAATTTAGAAGGAAACGAAGGACATTTTAGGAACAATGGCCCATAAAATTATTTTATCATTGTCATTAGAACAAATGATTTTATGAAATGAGGTTAGTTGGGGAGGAAACCTTCCAAGAAACATAGAGTAGACTTTTGGTAGAGATAAGGACATGTTATGATATTTTGCCCCCACCCCATTTGAAAATTACAACAACTTATTTTCTGTGGGCTGGATTTTAATGTTTGTTTTACACCATTTAAAAATAATGGTGAATATTTCTCCTCACTTGTGGCAATTATGTGCGGCTATCTTGACCATTCAAATTTTGGGTCCCTTCAGTCAGCTATTTTGGATGGTGTGGATTAACTCTACAGAGAAAGAATCACCACCACTTTTTAAACAGTGATGAACTATCACAGTGTCTTGCCCATCTGTCTCCATGTTGTTGAATATAAAAGCCAAATAAAATAAACCCTCGCTTGGGTTACAAGCGTCCATCTTTTCTTTTGTCTCTAATTCAAATGGTGCAGAGCTTTCCGTAGTCCAATTTTTCCCCTGTGGACATCTGTTCCATTCAATAGGTGGGACCCATGATGAAGATCACATGGCACAAAAATCACATCAATCCGGTCTTCAGGAAAGCCACACCGTTGATATCAATGGATGGATCAGGATCTGAACCAATGAACGGTACAGATGGAGTAATAAGTTAATAGGCCTGATTTTTGTAGCAGGTGGTCTTCGTGATGAATCCCACCATTTTAATGGATGGGATTTCCTGCACATGTGACATCTTGGTGGGGAGAGTGATGGAGCAGGGTATAAGCTCAGCGGGATATAGCTGCATGTGATAATTCCTCCTTTTTTTTCTTATATAGGGAGTCGTTAGCCATGTCTCTTGGGTGTGGGCCATCACCAGAAGGAGACAAATGGACGGCAGCTACCGGACGCGGTTTGGCTAGTGACTCTGCCACCAGCCTGGTGGCTAGTGGTCGATGCTATGTGGATCCAACAATGATGTATGTATTTCATCCACACCGTCCATCCATTTTGAAAGATAATTTTAAGTCTTGATCCCAACATTGAGGTTGATCTAAATCTCAAGTTGAACACACCATGGGAAAACAGTAGTGATTGAATGTCCACCATTAAAAACCTCCTATGGTCCACTGTAATGGTTATTTGACATCTAACCTGTTGATTAGGTCATACAGACTTGGATGAAGGGAAAAAATATATATCAGCTTGATCCAAAACTTTTATGGCCTCCAAGAAGTTTTTAATGGTGAGCGTTCAATCCACACTGTGCGGTCCACTTGAGATTTAGATCAACCTCATTTTTGGGCTCATACCATAAAATGATCTGGAAGAATGGGTGGACGGCATGGATGAAACACATACATCATGGTGGGGCCCACAGAGCACCGACCACTAGCCATTGTCTAGTGGCGGGGTCAGTAGACAGTAGCCAACCCGTTTCCGGATCTCAGCACGAAAAAATTGTGCATTGATTTCCGGGCGCATCAGGTGGGTGGATCCCTGGATGTGGGGCCCACCATAATGTATGTTCCTTACATCCACGCCGTCCATCAGTTTTGAATGATCATTTTAGGTCATGATCCCAAAAATAAAATAGATCTAAATCTTAGGTAGACCACATCACAGGAAAAGATTTTGATTGAATACCCATCGTTAAAAACTTCTTGGGCCCAATGGAATGTTTATTTTCCATCCAACCTATTGATAAGGTCACAAAGACCTGGATGAAACGACCACATAAATATCAGCTCGATCCAAAACTTTCCTGGCCCACAAAAAGTTTTTAATGATCAATCACCATTGTTTTTTATAGTATGGTCCACCTGATATTTGGATCTACTTCATTTTAGGCCGATGCCCTAAAATGAGCTTTCAAAACAGATGGAAGACCTAGATGTAAGGCATGTATATTAAGGTGGGCCCTACTGTCCGGAATGCACCCACGTGAGTGGATCCAGGGTCCCACCGAAGCGGCGCCCCACGGACTGAGAGATCTGGTAGCAAGTAGCAACACATGACGTGAACGTGCTGAGAATCCATGCATGGAAAGCCAGAGGGGCCGTTTGGATTCGGATTCAGGTAAAGTTGTGGAGCAGCACATGGTATTCTGCATTGACAACATGCATGTACGTGGTTTGCTGAGGGACGCCGATTGCCTGCCACTTCAACCGTTGGGACCACCGTGATGGTTGTGATAAAGCTACAACGAGGTAGATTCAAAACTCAAGTGGGCCACACAACAGAAAATAGTAGAGATTTAAGGTGCATTATTAAAATATTCTTGGGCCCACTTTTCAAGCTGTGTGACTTAGTTTTGAATTTGTTATTTTTTGTATAGTCTTAAAATAGGCTTCCAGGACATTTTGATAAGTTGAATTTCTCACCAACATCATGTAATTTTTATTAGAGTTGTGGAGAAATATTAAAAAATTAATCACTTAAAGATAAGTTTAAGGTGTGTTACGATGTCGCTATCTGTGATTTATTTATTTAAATGATAACAAATAAATTATATATGTAAAAAGTTTTAAATAGCTCTCACATGAATAATATTTCATGCATGAGCATCACATATTAGATATTCTATATGTGCCATTATTTATATTTAAGCATCAACATATGTCACATGTGTGACTATCAATCTTTAAATGGTTTGTTTATGTTACCATTAATCTTAAAGCACCTTACATCATATATATCATGTGTCTATTAATTTGCATGTGCACCATAATGCTATGTGTATTACCAATAACCTTACGCTCCTCATGTGTTCGTACCACTCCATGTCCCATGTCAATCCCATGTTCTCGACAAATGACTTATAATTTAAATAGTCTTGCATTACATGACTTGCATAGCATATTCAAGACAACATCTGCATAGTAACATGTGCAATGCATGACATGCATGCATCCAAAATAGCATCTTATAAAATATTAATGAAATATAAAACTGCGTAATTCAACTGTTATTTTCTTGTTTAGCAAGAATTAGGATTTTCATGAAAATGTTAAAAAGTCAATAAGAACTTATTGACAGTAGACATCAAAAGTGGGCTCCATATGATGGGCAGTCCACATCAAAGTGTGTCCCCACGTGATGGAAAACCCATATTAAGGTGGGTCCACCTGATGGATGATCCACATCAAGTGGCCCCACATAATGGATAATCCATATAAAAGGTTGGCACCCAATGATGAATGTTCCACATCGAAAGTAGGCCCTGCATGATGGAGAACTCACTTTGAAGGTGGGGTACACAAAATGGACACATCAAATGTGGGCTCCCATAATGGCCAATGAACAATAAAAGGCACCACATGGAGGACAATTAACATTGATAGTAGGCCCCACACGATGGATGACTTACATCAAGGTTGGCCCCACATAATGGATGGTATACATCAAATGTGAGCCCCCATGATGAATGATCCACATCCAAAGCAGCCCCTGCATGATGGACAACCCACTTTGAAGGTTTGGCCCCACACGATGGACCGTCCGCATCAAAGGTGGGCTCCATATGATGGACAATCCACATCCATTGTCATATGTGATGGATGATCAACATCTAAGGTGAGAGGCATGAAGGGACATACTTGCTAGAGATGAAATTGTTGCAATTTATAAAAATTAAAAAAAAATAAAATAAAAAAAAATTTAATTAAATGATAGTAACTACCCCGGAAAAAGGAAAAGAGGAGAAAAAAAAAGAAGAAAAAAGATCTCATTTTAATGTTTTACAAAACATGCTTATTTCAAACAACTTCTTTTCATTTCAAAAAAGTGATTTTCATTCCTAACTCTTATTTTACAATTAGATTATTGGGTGAAATAATTTTTTCATGACAAAAAAAAAAAAAAACCTCTTACTTGAAATAAACATATTTAGTAAATATATTCAAATAAAAGTTATTTTTATGAATAGTCGCTATCATTTTAAAAAATTGCAACAACTCTTAATTCAAATTTGCACGACTTTCACGTTCCTTTTCTTGGATGTGGGTTGTCCATCATGTTGGACATTGGATATGAATCATCCATCATGTGGAGCCCACCTTTGATGTGGACCGTCCATTGTGTGGGCCCAACCTTCAAAGTAGTTTGTCCATTATGTGGGGCCGTCGTAGATGTGAACCATTTATCATTAGGGGCCAACATTTGATATAGATTGTCCATTATGTGGGGCCCACCTTGATATAGCTCATCTATCATGTAGGGACCACCTTTTATGTCCACCATTCATCCTGTGGGGTGCACCTACTATGTGGATTATCCATCATATTGGGCCACTTTGGATATGGGTCATCTATCATGCAAGGCCTTAGATATGGACTGTCCATCAGGTGAGGCCCACTTGATGTTGACCATCCATCGTGCGAGGCTGCACTTTGATGTAGGTCATCCATCATGTAAGGTCCGTTTTGTCCATTATGTGGACCCATCTTGATGTGAACCATTCATCTTGTCGGGCCCACCTTTAAAATGGGTCGTTCATCATGTGGGCCTACCTTTAATGTCAATCATCCATCATATAGACCTACCTTCAATGTCCGCTATCAATCATATGAGTCCCACCATTCATGCGGACAGTCTATCAGGTAAGGCCCACTTGATGTGGATTGTACATCAATGCAGGTCACCCTTTGATATAAAGTGGGCCATCCATCATTTGGGGCCCACCTTTTGATGTGAACCCTGCATTATGTGGGTCTGCCTTGATGTGATCCATTCATCATGTGTGCTCTACCTTCAATATGGGTTATTTATCATGTGGGCCCACCTTTGATGTCAACTTTCCATCATGTGAGCCCACCTTAAAAGTCCACCATCTATCACACATGGATCCCACCTTTCACGTGGACCATCCATCATGTAAGGCCATACTTTGATGTGGGCCATCCATCATATGAGGCCCACCTTTGATGTTAACCATCCATTGAGTGAACCTACCCTAATGTAGACCATTCATCATGTGGGGCCTACCTTGAATATGAGTTATTCGTTACATAGACCCACTTGAGAAGGAGTTTGTGGGAAAAGGTAATATGCGCTCGACCTCACGATAAGCTCCCATGAGGTCGAGCTGTGTGGGCCCACCGTGATGCGTGTTGACCATCAACACCATGCATTTGATGGGTCCCCTTTAAATTATGGGATATCCCAAAAATCAGCAGTATACGAAACTCAGGTGGGCCATACCATCTAAAATCATGCGAAGACAAGCCAAAAACATATAAAAGCACTTGGTGGGGCCCACCTGAAATTTGCATGCGTCTTAAACTTGGTCTGAACCGTCATCCAAGTGGGACACACATAATGGATGGGCTGGATTTGCAAACCACATCTCGGTGGGCCCAAAAAATGATTATGAATGTTTTAATGGTGCACGGCCCCTCTCAACTTCTGTATGTGGTGTGGCCCACACAAGTCATGGATTGACTTGATTTTTGAGACCTAGGCCCACGATGGAATGGTGCATCTGACTAATGGGGTAGATGTTAGAAACGCATCACGGTGGGGCCCATGCAACTCAACCTCATGGGACGTTCCAATGTGCTGGAGCGCATAGTACCTTTTCCATATATATATATATATATATATATATATATATATATATATGGAAAAGGTTCTATACGGTGGAGCTCATGGGAACTCCCCATGAGGTCGAGCTGTGTGGGCCTCACCATGATGTATGTCAAACATCAACACCATGCATTTGATGGGTCCCTTTTAAATTATGGGATATCCCAAAAATCAGCCATATACGGAACTCCGGTGGGCCATACCATCTAAAATCATGTAAAGACACTTGGTGGGACCACTTGAAATTTGAATGTGTCTGAAATTTGGTCTGACCCCTCATCCAAGTGGGACACACATAATGGATAGGCTGGATTTGTGAATCACATCTCGGTGGGCCTAAAAGATGATTATGAATGTTTTAACAGAGGGTAACCCCTCTCAACTTTTGTATGTGGTGTGGCCAACACAAGTCATGGATTGACTTTATTTCTAAGCCTTGGGCCCACCATGGAATGGTGCATTTGACTGATGGGGTAGATGTTCGATACGCATCATGGTGGGGCCCACATAGCTCGACCTCATGGGGAGTTCCCATGAACTCCACGGTATAACCCCCCCCCCCTTGATACACACACACATATGTATACTTGTTTAAGAACTCATCACACGTGATGTAACTCCAAAAATCTGAATAGTTTACGGGAATCGACACCTCATGAAATGCCCCCAGGTCTAATTTTTACTTTGATCCAAAACTTTGGTGGGCTGTGAAAAGTGAAAATAGTTTCCTCCCTTAATTTGCGTTTCTCTTTCCTATGGCTTACTAGAATATTATAACAGGGTGGAAATTTGTCCCTAGGGGTTTCATGGGATTCCACATCGCACGGACTGTTCGGATTAAATGCTCATACCACGTGTGCAAAGGTGTGTCGGTGAGCATGACTATATATATATAGTCATGAGGTCGATTTGTGTGGGCTCCACCGTGATGCGTTTCGAACATCTACCCCATCAGTCAGATGCATCATTCCATCGTGGGCCTGGGTCTCAAAAACCAAGTCAATCCATGACTTGTGTGGGCCACACCACATATAGAAGTAGGGAGGGGCCGTGCACCATTAAAACATTCATAACCATTTATGAGGCCCCACCGAGATGTGGTTTGCAAATCCAGCCCATCCATTATGTGTGTCCCACTTGAATGAGGCTTCAAACCAAGTTTCAGGCGCATGCAAAACTTAGGTGGGCCCCACCAAGTGCTTTTATATGTTTTAACAGTGTCTTCACATAATTTTAGATGGTATGGCCCACCTGAGTTCCATATACAACTGATTTTTGGGATATCCCATAATTTAAAGGGTACCCATCAAATGCACGGTGTTGATGGTCGAAACACATCACAGTGGGGCCCACATAGCTCAACCTCACGGGAGCTTATAGTCAGCTCGAACGCACTGTACCTATATATATATATATATATATATATATATATATATATATATATATATATATATATATATATAAGATTGAAGTTATTTGAAAAAAAAAAAAAACCAACCGGTTCCAAAATTATCTAAAAAATGTTAACCAACCTTAGATAAATAACCTCCTAAAAAGTAATCTCAATCAGGAAAGAATACCACTTTGTCTAAAACAAATAGAAATAAGACACCTCATTACTTTACAATATACTTTCAAAAAAACAAAAAACCTAGGTTTATTTTAGAAATAAATAAGCCCTCTTTAGTAGAGATTCTACCCCAAAAAAAAACTGCCAGGTGGACTCAAGATTCTACCTATTCCGTCAAAGTGCTTCGAATGGTTGTTAAACATTCTTAAAGCAAAAGGCGGAAAAAGTAATAACTAGGACTGACCAATCAATACTCCAATCAATGACCATTCTCAATTGACGGTCCAAACCCAATCCCAGTCGTACCCTATTTCCACCATTAATTTGGACGCGGATTGCGTCTTAACCCGCCCGGCTTCAGCTGGGAAAGGGCAGGAGCTTTGAGTGGCCACCTGGATGGGAACCGTCCGTTCATCCAGTTTTTCGTATAATTTTAGGGCATGAGCCTAAATATGAAGCAGATCCAAGGCTCTTGTGGACTACAAAGTGGGGATTAAACTCTTACAGTTGAAAACTGCTTGGGCCACAGACGTGTTGGATGGAGTTGATATTTGTGTTTTCTCTTCATCGTAGCTTCATGAATAGGTTGGATGGAAAATAAACATTAGGTTGGGCCCTAGAAAAGTTTCAACGGTGAGAATCATTATCACTGCTGCTTCCTGTGGCGTGGTCCACCTGAGCCTTGGATCTGCCTTTTTTTTTTTTTTGCCTCATTTTTGTCCTTTTTTCTAAAATGATAAAAAAATAAATAAATAAAAATAAATAATAAAAAAATTGAATGGACGGTGTGGATTAGACCCATACATCAAGGTGGCCACTCAAAGGTCCTGCCCATTCCCAACTGGAGCCAGGCGTCCAATATACCCTGTCCTAAAATGAGCCATGCAATTTGTTGAACGTGCACCTTGCTAAATTTCTCTCAAGCATGTATTCCTGTTTTAGATGCACAGCACACCTGATGATCAGATCCCTTGATTTTTTTTTTTCGATGAGGCATCTAAGCTGTGAGGCCTATCTGATGAGTGGATTAGATTTATCACATCCATGACAAACCGCCACGTATTGCAATGGGGATTGGATACTATCCCTGTCAGACCTAGCTAGAAATGGACCGTCCTGACAAGGGCTCTGTGGGGCCCACCGTAATGTATGTGTTCTATCCACTCCTTTCATCTACGTTGACAGATTATTTTAGAGCAATATGTCAAAAAAGGAGGCAGATCAAGCTCAAGTGGGCCACACCATAGGAAGCGTATTAGTGTTTAAACTCCTATGAGTCTACTACTAAGACATGAGTAAGGACTCAATGATGGTTATTTACTATCCAACCTATTCATAAGGTGACGTGGACCTTGATGAAGGGATAACATAAATGTTGGCTTGATCCAAAACTTCGGTGGCCCCCATGAAGTTTTCAATGGTTAGCGTTGAATCCCACTGCTTCCTGCAGTGTAGTCCACTTGAGCCTTCCATCTAATTTTTGGACTTATGTATTAAAATGATCTTTCAAAATGGATGAACTGCATGGATAAAACACATGCATCAAGGTAGGCCCCACATAGCTCCTATTAGGACCATCCATTGCTAGCGAGTAGGGCTGAAAGTTAGGTGGGTTGACCCCGATTGACCCGTGACTGACCCGACATTGGGTTGGGCTTGGGCAAGATTTATCGTGTCCGATCTTAGGCTTGGGCTATACAAACACCAACCCGATAAATCTTGGGTCGGGCTCGGGTTGAGGTCTTAGATTGCCCGACCTAATCCGAACCCGATCAATATACAAGTTACTTATAAATTATAATTGAGCGCAGAGAAAATTCCGGTGTTGTCACATCTCATTGGTCCACATCATTTCTGATGACTCAAGCTAACAAGAGATGTTGGATTTCTCTCTCCCAAATAGATTATGTGCTACACAACACGAAGTTTAAATGAGTAATTGTCCTATATTTTAGCTTGTTTGTTCAGAAATGAAATTCTTTAAGATAAATAACAACATATGTAATTAATAAAATTATAAATATGAAAAATAAGATGTGTCTTAAAATATAATAAATTAATGTGATCATTCAAATATTAGCATGTATTCACCCGACCAACCCGACCGAACTCGCTTGGGTTGGGCTTGGGTTGAAAATTCCCAACTCGAGGTTAGGTTGGATTAGGGTCGAGGTACAAGAACCTTGGGTTGGGCTAGGGTTGAGCACTAACCCAACCCAACCCAACCCAACCCAACCCAACTGACTTTCAGCCCTACTAGCAAGGTGCTGGTGGGTTAGACCCAATCCGCGTCCCACGTGTGGGGGGCTTAATTTGTGCCGAAGACGTGCACTTTAGGGGGCGTTTGGTGCGTCGTATTAGATGGAGGTAGGTGGGATAGAATTAATTGCATTTGGTCCGTGCCAAATCCACGATGTCTGGGAAGGGTTGTGTAGGTACCACCATGATGGATTAGGTGGGATAGAAAAGCTTGGAATTATTGCTCAACGTTAGTAAGTTGTGTAGGTCCCATCATGATGTGTGGGATATATCCACACCGTCCACCCATTTTTTGAGATCATTTTAGGACATGGGCCAAAATATCAGGTAGATCTAAATCTCGGGTGGATCTCACCATAGAAAGTAGCAGGGATTGAATACCTACCGTAGAAAACTTCTTTGGGCCAAATAAGTTTTGGAGCTTTCTTAATTTTAGGCCTATGCTATAAAATATGTTACAAAACAATGATCAGTTTAGATATAACACTTGTGTTATTCTAAATAGTTTCAAAAGATGGTGGGTATATCCATTCAATGTACCACCGTATTATAAACATAGCATGTAATTAAGCTTATCCAATGGTAACGAGACAATTCAATTCCTGCCGTATATAATAATTACGTTTTAAAAAAAAAAAAAAAATCGCATCCCATCTAATCCTTCCGAATACCATGCGCCAAACACCCCAGTGCATTTAGTAATAATATCTCCGGGAGAAATGCTCGAGAGCAATGTAAGCTACAGTGCTCTTAGCTGCATAGAAACACTTGGACAACTCAATCGATCGATCTGAACTGTCCATTAAGCTGAGAACATGTTTCATAGGATATTATACAAAAATCATACTGATCGGATGGTCCAATTCATTTGATTTTATACTTATTTTCTCTATCCATCCGCCTTTGAAAACATGGATGGGATGATTACAATTCCCCAATAAAAGTGATTCTTTAGAATCATATGCAATTCATGATAGGCCATAACAAATAGACGGATCAAATTGATTGAACGCATTTTTTTCGTAACCGATCCCAACCACAAATATTAAATACCTTTGATCAAATAGTTCATATTTCTCATTACGAAGTTCGCACTCTAACCCATGATAAGTGTCCTAAACGTAATGAACAGTCCAGATCAATGCATTGGACAGTCTAACTGAGCCTAACGGGCTTCATATTAGCTTCTTTCGTATCTCCCATAAACGTGCTGGTGTATACGGAGCACCCAATGGGGCTTCAAATATGAACCGTCCTTATGGTAGCCATTGATCCAGACGGTTAGGATTAGAGATTGGGGTGGTATTCCATTTGAGTGGTGGGACCCAACAACTTCCTGTCATGTTTACATAATCTGATGCACTGGCAGAGAATGATGCTCCATACTCATGCGCTCAAAAATTGTATACGTGATATATAACTCAAACTGAACCTTCTAGACCGTGGGGATCCACCTCATCATATGGGTCCTTTAAGAGAAAATTACACTCTAAGACCTATCGATTTAGATATTTAGAAAGATGAAATTAAAGAAATCAACGGTCAATGAACAAGGATCCACTAATCAGAGGCTGGGCTTGTTAAATCAATCTGATTTGGGGGTTGTAATCTATCTACAGTGCGTTCGACGATTTGGACGGCTTGATTTGTGTTACATTTATGACAGGTGTCGTTTTTTGAGTGCGAGAGTAGATTATTAATTGAAATGGGACGATAATAAATGCAAAGTGCTTAAATAGAGGGATGCAACTAAACATGTTTTGGCATCTTAACAATATTTAAATGATTGATTAAAACAGCATATGTGGGGCCCACTATCCATTATCTTCGCATCAGTTAAAGATGTACACGTGTTACAGCTACATTTTCCATCATCATTAGTGGAGAAATGAAAATGCCTATTAGTGGTGAATTGCCGCACATGTGCCAACTTTGGGTACGTGTGTGTGGATCCAGGCCATTCGGTAGGAGGGCCCCAAAAACCCCAAAAACCCATCAGGTCCACCAACCATGTTGACCTCAAATGGACGGTCAGAAAAAAAAAGGACCAAGAGTCTATACTCAATGTACGTGCATGGCCCACCCGATGAGAGGAGTAGCCTGATTTTGGGGGCAGTGCTTGTTCTTAGTGGGCCCCACATGTTGATTCTTGTACAAGTGGGCCACGCTAGCATTTTCGGTGGTCTACGAGGCGAGGCGAGTTTACTTTGACTCGGTCTGAGTTGAGCTGGAGACTTTGGAGTTTACTTTGACTCGGTCCGAGTTGAGTTGGACCGGAAGAAAATGCACGCCATTGGATTTGGTCGTGACCAACCATGGAGAACAATATCTTGGTCGATCCTGGCCATTGAATGGATGGGCCACAGGTTACATGCAACCAATTTACAGGATCAACTGATGAATGTGGCCCACCCAAAAAGTGACCTACTGGTTAGACGGTCCATCGTCATCCATACACTAACCGTTGAGATGGATTATACACCAAGCTTCAGTGTAGATGATGGGGGAATCAAGAAGATCCTCGTTTCAACAGTGAGGTATTGATATCGATTCCCAGGGTGTGGGTAACAGTGGTTTCCTTTGGTGTGGACCACTTGAATTTTAAATATTCCTAATATTTGGATTTATGTTATAAAATAATATTAAAAACTTGATGGACGGAGTGGATTTCATAAAAACATTTCAGTGGGCCCCATAGTGCGTAGGCATACGGTGTTTTATGCAGCGCGGGTTGCAGGGATTTTGCGTCCGCCATTTCGGACTTTCCTAAAACCGTTGCCACGAGGATCGCGCCGGAGCCGTTTGAGCAAAAGAGCTGGTTAATGTCGTAATTTCACACGAATATAGCTGTACTTTTAGAAGAAGTTCGCTAAAGACCGCACACGTGTTCATATCCGCACGTACACACAGGTACAATATGTCACACGTGAATCTAATCCGAGCTTTCCGATAGGCTGATTCACTGTTCAGATGGGCCACATGCGTAATCTGAATGTAGACCGTTGGTTATCTTTTTTTCAACCCTCCGTTTTTTTTTTTTTCCTTTTAGGCGCATTAATAATCGGAAATTCTTGTTTCAGGACAAGTTCTCGGTGGTCACACCATATGATTGGCCCGGATCTTAACGTCTTCAATCTATCCTTGCGCGGATCTCTTTTCAATATATACTCGCGCGAATACCCCAAGTTCTTTTCGGGCCAAATACACGGACTCTTGACTAATGATAAGTGATGGCCGTTGAAACTTGAAACTATAAATCTCGCTCCCTCCTTATAACGTAAGTGCAAGGACTCCTCGCGCACTTGAGTTAGAGCTGAGTTTTCGCGGCGCTCGGAGAAAATTGCACACCTGCTAGCTATCAGATCCATTCATCTGGTAACAACGGTAAGAAATTTTGATCTCGAAAAACTAGTCATTGGTTTTTAATGGCCTATTTCATCATGAACATCTCGTCCACTTATCCCCTGTATTGAATAGGAACCATTGATTTGTTCCTTATTTTTTTCTATAGCATGTTATCTCCAGGTCCATCTGATCAATGGTCCCGATCTTCAATCACGAGCTCTTTTTTAATCCTTTGACGTTCTCAGTATCCAACCTATATCACTGCCCATGGGGCCCACAAGCAGAGCTCTCAGACGATCGAACTGTCCAAATTATTACTGTATAGGCACCTTCGGAAACTTACACTGAATCGGATGACTGCGACGTCACTGCATGAATTTATAACAATGATAACAAAATTTCCAATGGCTAGTATTCAACTTTAAAAATCAAAGGTTAGGATCATCGATGAAGAGAGATTATCGTACGATAGCTTTTTTACATGAGTATTGTTAATATGGACCGTTGATATCCTCGGAATGTCTCAGCATGTGGGCCTCAGTTGGAGTCGCGACACAGACAAAACGAACTCCTGCGGTTGACCCTAATAACACGGTTTCGGACTCCAAGCGCGCAGTTAATTTGAAATTAAAAAGATAACAAGTCCATAAGTGCCTCATTTTTACTGAGAAATTTCAAAATACACCCTTTATTTTAAAGAAAAAGATTCGCAACTCCGCTGGACTACCAGTACAAGGGTACTATCAGTTTAAACACTGCAGTTATCCACCGTACATCCGATGGGCCCACCACCCTATGTTTGTAAGATGGAATCCATCATGGGTGGGCCATGCTCAAAACTGTTCCAGTAGTGATATCCCAATCTAAGATGACAAAGCTGAAATATGCAACGTTGGATACCGCATATGATCTATCCAACAGTTTGTACATTGGGTCCATCGATTTAGTAATCCAAATCATTAGAATGATCGGTCTGATGTTAGATGGAAATACTCTGAAAATATCTTCCTTCGGATAATCTTTAACCGTTCAATTGGGCTACATTAACCTGGACCATTGGTTGTAATTATTCATTTTTGGTAGATATCGACGCCCAGGATCACCCATGCATGGACAACTTTATATAAGATGGATGCACCCAGTGTTGTAGTCCGGCCGTGTGGATCAGGCCCCTATAATTCCTCATGGCCCCAGTGATATGTACGGACCATATGTAGTCATTTCATCAGGGGTGTACATCCAATCGAACTGAGTCGAGCTGGCCTCAACCGGCTCGGGCTCAACTAGAAGGTATCCAACTCGTCTTGAACTAACTTTCGAGCTTGAAAATTGGTCCTCGCCCGACCCGAACTTAGTCGGGTCTTCGAATTTTTCATTGAGTCGGCAAGCCATCTCAGGCTAGCCCGGTTGGTCGGTTGTAATTATTCATTTTTGGTAGATATGGATGCCTAGGATCACCAATGCATGGACAACTTTATAGAAGATTCAAGCCGAAATGTGGATCGAGCCCCTATAATTCCTCATGGCCCCAATGATGACATTTACACAAATACTTTAATTGCAACTTCAAAAACTTACTGTTTTACAAATAGAGATAATGGTTTTACAAGCATCTTCTCAAAAATAGAGATAATGGTTTTACAAGTATTTTCTCAAATACCCTGTAAAGTAACATACAAACTTTTAAAAAAAAAACATAGAAATAAAAGGTATTTGTTCATGTACAAACCTTCCTTGCCACCAAGCCAAACCTTCATTGCCATTGACCATATTTTGTTGAATCATTTTATTAAACGAGCAACGTAAATGGCAAAGTAACCGAGTCACCAAACTAGTTTGATTCAAGCTGGATTTTATTTGAGCCGAATCGAGTTGGGGCCTGCTCAGGCACGAACTCATTTTTGAGCTCAAAAATCAGCTCAAACTCAATTTCGAACCAAGTTGAATCAAGCTTTTTTTAGTCGAGTCGCGTCGAGCGAGCTAGCTAACCGGGCTAGCTCGGTTCGTGTACACCCCCGCATTTCATGCTGTATCCCAAAAATCAGATAGCTTAGATGACATGGAACAGTTGAAATGTGGACTCCCACCGTTAAAAGACTTTAAGATTGATCTCGGGCCAATATTATTATTTTTATTCTCCATCCAATCCATTAAGAAGATGCGTCCCACCAGGATGTTTTGAAATTCCAAAAATCAGGATATTTTAAAACTCATGTCGGCCACACCACAAATTTTAGAGTTTTCAAGAATGATTGGCCTACCTGACCTTTCGATCGGCCTACCTGACCTTTCGATCGGCCTGGATTTTTTTCCCTCTATATAAAAGAGGGGGAATAACATGATGGACGTATTAGATGTCGCGTGCATTCATCACGCTGGGGTCCACACGTAGCACTGTAGAATAAGCTTGTTTTGCAAACGTTGCAGAACCGGCACCTGACGTGCGCAGAAAAAAGCATTTACTATTAATCACCTGCGGCTAATTGCTATTCAGCTGTCAGTGTGGGGCCCACCGTTTTTTTGTATTCCATCTAAACCATGCATCAACTAAGATCCATCACGATAATGGGATTCCCTAAAAATCAGGTCTATAAAATCATTGGGTGGGCCACACTGTAGAAAACAAAAGAAATTCATCCAAAAAATTTCAAATTTACCTTGTTATGCACATGATGTTGGGTCAGCCTTATTTTGGAGTGTCTCACATTCATGGTGTTGGGTCAACCTTTCCAAGTGGGTTGGATTCCACGTACATATCACCATAGTGGGCCCACACATCGAATTGTAGAATAAGAATTTCCAACGAACGTCACAGAGGACCCAGCCTCATTATTCAGTCATCTAGCAAGACGGCCGAATAATTGGTAGTTTGAACTGTTCCTATCAGTGCAAGATCTGAGCCGTGTACCATCCAGGGCAGTGGCCATCAGATGGTTAATTCAGATCACCGTGTGGGCCCACCATCTGTACGGTACACCACCATGATGGAAGCGCTGATTTGGTACCCCGGTCTAGTGCTCACGTTCTGTACATCACCCACCATTTTTCAAACGATAGTTACTCAGATCGATCCTGTACACGAGTCGAGCTTGCTCGGCCACTAGCTGACCCTCTCAGCTAGGTCCTCGAGCTTGACTGGCTAGACCGGCTTGATTCAATTAGCAGCTCGTGTCAATTCAAGCGAAGTTCAAGCTTGTGCAGCGATTTATCAAAAACATGAAATACACATTCAATTTTTATGATACGTAAAATAGCAACAATAGTTTACATGTATTTATAATCAAACACTCAGTAAATAACATTAAAATCAAGATAAAATGATAGTTTTATCATGTTATATATATATATATATATATATATATATATATATATATATAGTGTTTTGTTTCATATTTATACATTTCTTGCCACCGGTTGATCGTGTGGAGAATGCATGCATTCGAAATAATACTTCATTGAGTCATTTTATTAAAACAGATGATGAGCAGCGTCAATATCAAAATGATTAAGTTACCAAATTAGCTTGATTCAAGTTTGATTTGAGTTGAGATTCGTTTCGAGTTGATGTTTGAACTAGGCTCAAAATCCTGTCTAGCTCTGAAAATCAGCTCAATATGGGCTGGAACTCAGATTCAAACTAAGTCGATTTGAGCTTGTTCGAGTCTTAAGTCGAGGAGGTTAACGGCGCTAACTTGTTCGTGTACTGCTCTATCCATCCATAATAATCCTACGACCGACAATGGACAGAGCATACCACAAAAATCACACTGATCAAGCAATCCTGGACGTCCACTCAATGGCTATGATATAAATGGCTTAAAATAAAGCTACTATCAACTACCGAAATCAAATGACGTCTCACCATGTCCTTGCAGAATATGCCTGTTCAGTGGGGCCACAGATATTGTATATGGCATCCAACCTGTACAATACGGTCGTCTTGCCATGAATATTATAAGTCCCAAAAAATCAGGCAGATCCAGCCATCGCTTGGGCCACCAAGTGCATTTTGAGTTTTTTTTTATGGTTATCTGTTATTTTCTATGGTGTGTTCCACCATCTAATTGTTGGGGCCTGATTTTCTACTCATCCCATCATCATTGAGATACTCACGTAATGCAAGGGTTGGATGGTATATACACACAACATGGTAAGCCCAACCGTAGAAACCAATGGACAACCATTCAAATACCTCCAAATTCATTGGTGGTTCATACAGTGGTTAGATCAATCTGAATTTTTGTGAATCCAAATTTCATGATGGGGCGGTACTGATGGACAGGTTGGATGGCTTATGCACACCCCAATGGGCCCCACCATAGCACTTGTAGAATAAGGGAATTGGGCTCTAGTCTACCCACTAAACTAGTTTCCGGGCTACAACCGTTTCAGCAATTTCAACGGTCTGATTGGTGTCCGGAGTCATCATCTTTTTTAAGATGAGGATGGACTGTGGTAGGAATTCATTCCACCATCTTTTCATCTTTTCAGGTGTAACCTGTTTTTGGGTAATCCGGAACCTAACGATACTACCCCAAAGATGGACAGTCCACATGCAACCTAAAGATCCAATAAAAATATGAGATGGACGGGAGATACTAACATGTGAGAAGGACATATGAGAAGGACATGACAAACCAATGGCTGGATTGCCGAACAATTGCCCCCCACTTGATAGATGAAAACCTAAGTGTCAGATATCTGTGTACGGAACATGTATCAGAGATCTGGGCCATTCATCAGGTAGGGAGCACCGTGGACATGCAATACGCCAAAATCAGTGCAGTAAAATCATCGAAAACGAGCCAAAATAGTTACTGTGGGAAATTCTTTTCTGACCGTCGATTTTTTATCACACAAATTCGACGTTCATTATCCATGGATGAACGTAAGTTTTTAAGTACAGAGCATCCTCTAGATGTAGCCTAACAGATGAATGGTCTGGATCACCAAAACGTGGCCTCCAGGATCTCTGACACGTATTCCGCTGTCTCACGTGAGGCGATGCTCGCTGATTCACGACTCCGTCATAAAACCCTTCACCGGAAAACACTTGATACCTCGCGATAGGTATCTACCGGACGCGGATTGCCTACTGACTCTGACTGCCACTAGACGGTGACCCGTGGGCCCACCGTACTAACTGTCCATCCAGTTTATCAGTAACGGATTGGCTACTCCCCCTGACAGTCCGTGGCTGATGGTCGGTGCTCTGTGGGTCACACCAAGATGTATGTGTTTCATCCATCACGTTTATCCATTTTACGTATCATTTTAGTGTTTGATACAAAAAAATAAGAGGGATATAAGTCTCAGGTGGACCACACTACGGGAAAACAATATCCATTTCTTTGTGACCTGATCATCAGGTTAGATAGCAAATAAACATTACAGTTAGCCCAATTTAGAATTTTTTATGATGGGCATTTAATCACTAATACTTTTATGTGCCGCATTTAATCACCATCATTTTTCCACGATGTGGTCTACCTTAAATTTAGATTTGTCTCATTTTTTTTTTTGCTTATATTTTAAAATAAGTATTTAACAAGAATAAACAATATAAATAAAACACATATATTATGGTGGGCCCACCAAGCACCATTCAATACCAAGGTGGCCGACAGGAGACCCAATACCAACTAGCATTGCAAGCTAATTAATATTTGTTTTATCTATATCAGCTACTATTTTGCCATATCATTTTAGGGTATGGTCTTAAAAATGAGGTAGATTCAATTTTAAGTAAACCACATCAAAGAAAAATAATATTGATCGAATGTCCATCGTTGAAGACTTTATAAGCATCACTAAAATGTTTAGGGGGTATTTGGCGCAAGGTATTAGATAAGATTAAGTGGGATAGAATTGCATTTGGTCTCATGCAATTCCATCTAACATTTTGGAGAGGATGGAAAGGCTAGGATTTGAGTGAGATGAAATTGTATATAGTTGTATGGAAATGCATTTGGTCCCACGTAGGATTTCTATAGATTTTAAAATCTACTACATATGTAGGCCCCACATTAGTACATGCATTTATTCATGCCATCCATTCATAAACACCATTTACATGTAACATTTTAGTTATATATATGTACAAGTGAATGACATCCGTTGTGCATTTAGTTCATTGATTACACTTTCATAGTCCACCAAACTTGATTTTACTTAATATAATGTTTTTTGGTAGCAAAAATTTTATCCCAAACAAGGGATTAGATGGCTATAATACTATTGTATTTTCAGACATGCAATCATTGTGCAATAATTCAATACCATTCAATTCCACCGACCAAACACACCCTTAACAAACTTATTGATACGGTCCCAATAATCCTTGATAAAGGGAAAATACAAATATCAATTAGATCCAAAACTTATGTAACAATTTTTTTTTTGATTATTTATTATTTTTTAGTTTTTAACCATAAACATCCACTTTTCTTATGATGGGGTCTGCTTGAATTTTGGACCCTTACTCTTTATTGAAATCACGCCTCATTTTTTAAATCATGTTATAAAATGTGCTGTTAAAATGAATAGCGACAGCTATGATAAAAACAAATACACCTCGGTAGGGTATATAGAGCTTTGATATGAGCCAGCTGGCTGATGTTGGGGTCACCAACCAATGTAACCAAACCGCGTCCGCCGGTGGCAGTGTCAAGATGCTTACTTTGACTAACGTAGGAGAAACGACATAGCGTGCATAAATTCCAGCCGTCCATCACCAGCACCAACCTTTCTCTACCTTGATTCTAAAATTCAAGATGATTCAATACTCAATTAGGCCGTAAAAAAAAAAAAAAAAAAAATTCACGTGGTATGCCTACTTAAGTTTTGTTATACCGTCACTTTTAGATATTTCTTCCGTACCAATGACACGATGGATGGGAGCGAAATACCGCGGTAGGTCCTACACAAAATCAACGGTGGACATTCCATCCCACTATTTAATATGGTATGCCTACGTGAGTTTTGTGAACATGATTTAGATTCAGTCGTTCAAATGGGTCATCGTACTTGATAGACGGGTGGATCTCATGAAAGATATATCCACGTGGCTCCAAATTTGTGGAAGTTACCCAGGTAGGTAGAGGCGAGGGTTGGGTACTTCCCCTTCCTGTCTTGAGCTTAAGACAGGCTGAGGCTCTGAGGGACCAAGTGATATATGGGTTTTATCCACGCCGTCCATTTATTTTTTCATGTCATTTTAAGCTAAGATTCCAAAAATGACACAGATCTAAGACTTAATGGGACCACAAAATGGGGGATTAAAATTCTTACCGTTGAAAAATTACAGGCCAACAGAAGTTTTAGATCAAGCTGATATTTTTTTTTCCCTTCATCCAGGTACATATGACTTTATGAATAGGTTGGATGGTAAATAAACATGACGGTGGGCCATAGAAGATTTCAACAGTGGGAACCATTAGCAATGCTGCTTAATGTGGTGTGGTCCACTTGAATTTTGGAACTGTCTCATTTTTTGGATTTTTCTCTAAAATGATATGAAAAAATTTATGGACGGTGTGGATTAAACCCATGCATCACTTGGCACCTTAGAGCTACACCTGTCTCGAGTTCAGGACAGGCGGTGGAAGTACCCAATCCGCGCCCAGTAGGTACTCGCGCGGCTCCTACTTCATCACGGCAAGAGGGCATTTCGGTAAATCTAAACCAAAACAGGTATTTATTTAAACCTCACTCCAAGCTTATACAGAGAAAGGGAGAGAGCTGCTTTCTCCACGCGGCCGATGAGCGATTTCCCGGCGCGAATTGCTGCAAAGTAGCTGCTGTGATTTTCTCCGTGCAAAAAATCGCGAGAGCTCTTCTACTCGTCTGCAAGTTCTCTCCTTCTCGAAGCTATCCCTTCGAAAAATCCCAAGCACTTTCAGGAAATTACTCATCTACCCTCGTAGAAAAACCCTCTCTATCTCTCTGAAAAAACCCAAGATATTTCAGAAATTTACTAATCTTGGTCGCCCTGTTGAAAAACCCCATCTCTTTCTCTCTCTCAAGATCAGATCTCCAAAAAACTCTCGAATTTTCGAGAAATCTACTGATCTGGGTCTTGTGGAAGAAGGGAATTTCTCTCTACCGATCTGAAATTCCCCCAAAACCATCTCCACAAAAAAAAAACCAGAAGTTTTCAGTAATTTCCATCTCCTTCGATTGAAATTCTCGAAGAAGATGGGATCAGAGCTGATCTTCAGAGGCCATGAATCGCAACCGCCCACTGACGCCTACTCCCCAAAACCCCGGAAGCCCTGGGCCTCCGTCTCCCGCCCGATCCACTACATGCTCCGCGAGCAGCGCCTTCTCTTCGTCCTCATCGGCATCGCCCTCGCCTCCCTCGTCTTCGCCTTCGTCCCTTCCTCCCCAGCGCACGTTAGCATGGCCACGTCCCGCTTCACCGACCCAGATCCGATTCCCACCCTCAATGCCCGATCGGCCCACCGGGCGCCATACGAGAGCTCGGCATTGGTGACAGCAATGCGGAATTCGGTGAATTCAGGCGGGAAGGTGCCGCTGGGGCTGAAACGGAAGGGATTGCGGATCGTCGTGACAGGTGGGGCCGGGTTCGTCGGGAGCCACCTCGTGGACCGTCTGATCGGGCGGGGTGATAGCGTGATTGTCGTCGATAATTTCTTCACAGGGAGGAAGGAGAACGTGATGCACCACTTCTCAAACCCCCGGTTCGAGCTCATCCGGCACGACGTCGTGGAGCCGCTGCTGCTGGAGGTGGATCAGATCTACCATCTGGCTTGCCCCGCCTCGCCGGTGCACTACAAGTTCAATCCAGTCAAGACCATCATATCCTTTTTCTTTCCAATTGAATCGGGTTTTCGGAGAATTAGGGTTAGGATCTTGATTTTAGACCGTTCATCAGAAAGGACAAAAAAATCTCTGATCAGAAATGATAACTTTCTTATGCACGGACGGTTGGGATTTCTGATCAGTGGAGTTTTTGCCGTGTGGCCCATCTATGATCATCTGAAGCTTCTTTGCATAATGTGAAAATCTTGTCCGTACAAAAGTAGGCGACGCGATGATGATGAACTGGATATGGGAAATTATGCCATTGTCTGCCCAACGCGTGTGGATCGGCCCGATTTAGGTGATCATGACGGTGCGGCCCACCTTTTGTACGGACTGGATGTGGCATGTTGGCGGGAAGCATTTGTCTTTTTTGAGGGGAGGTTGTGAAATCCTTGATTCGGTGTCTTGCGGGAGCACAAGACAAATGTGGTGGGGACGCTGAACATGCTGGGGCTCGCGAAGAGGGTAGGGGCGAGGTTCTTGCTAACGAGCACCAGCGAGGTGTACGGTGATCCGCTGCAGCACCCGCAGGTGGAGACGTACTGGGGCAACGTCAATCCCATCGGTCCGTCTCTCTCTCTCTCTCTGGCGCACGTTAGCGGTGTAAGCGCATGTTAGCGGTTTATTGGAGTTGCGGCTAACGTGCGCCGCAGGTCTCGGGGCGAAACAGGAGCCTGGGCCAGCTGCTTGAACTTTTCAAAGTCATGTAGATTCGGTCTCGCTTCTTTTTATTTTATTTCGACAAGTGGGGCCCACGCTTGGTGATCCACACTGTTGATATTCCGGGGCCCACTCTTGATTGGGGGACTCAATCCATTCGCCTTAAAATAGACGGTCAAGGGATAAGTATGGCAGCTGTCCAGAAAGAGGGCCAGATATTTGATTTATGATCTTCCAATGTGGAAAGAGGGCCAGATATTTGATTTGTGATCTTCCAATGTGGAAAGAGGGCCAGATATTAGTCCATACCTCACTTGAGGTGGTTCCTGTAAGATCAACCATCTGGATATACGAAACATGGGCCCCATTTGTACCAAATCAATGCAGGACTGTATTCACGGTTATGATGCATCAGTGCTTTTAATTCGTTGGGGGAGATCAAACGGGACGGTGTCATTGGGCTGTTGTTGCCAATAGGGGCCATGGTTAGATGATCTGGACCATTGACCTTGCGTTCCCCACCATGGATGTCGAATTTTGACGAGGTTGGAACGTCATACGTCAAATATTTGGGCCTTTTTTCTTGCCATATTAGTAGTCTAATTGTATGACATTGTTAGCAGTCTTGAAATCTTATAACTTAGGAGGTATTTGGTCATCCCCCATCAATTTCTATGGTTTGCTAATGGCGGGCCATGCTTGGATGGTCTAGCTTATCAGGACCCTACAGTTTCTCTGTTATATGGTTTTTTTTTTTTAAGTCATTATTACTGGTGTAGAGATCTAATATGCAATAGGGGTCCACATTCAAGGATTGAAAATTGGTTTTGGTGTACCGTACAGTCACCATGGAAACCGGGTCTTATCGCCCCATATCGGGCTGTTTCAGGCCGATACAGCTGTATTGTTTAGGGACGAAACCGATATGTATTGGGCAGGATTTATGGGTTTAGGATTTTAAACCTTGCCTACATGTGAACCTGGCGTGCAGGGGCGGTCCGTGTGTATGTTAGTAGAAAGGGGTCTCTGACTGTGATTACCATGTGCCTGGCTGGGGTTGGCCACGTGGATCAGTTTAAGACCCACTTAAAGAGGTGGGATGCTTGCACTCAGACAGGCCATGGACAGTATTCTTTACTGTCTACTGAATGATTAAGGTCATTTATAGCAGCCATTTTCTCATGATCTATTAACGGTGGAACCTACTTCCAGCATGTTTCTGATCGCCCACATGCATGGCCCTGTTCAAGGACTAGGATGGACTGCCTTGGAGTCTTTTCTATTTGGATCCAATGGTTGGGAATTTTTTTATCCAGTTTTGGCGCTCCAAAAGTGTTCTTTCTCTGGGAGGCTAGCGTGGTAGACTATCACCGTCCATGGTACATTTTGCTATCATTTCTGGCAATTCAAACTGTGCAGATTATGGCACCCCACCATGGATGCAGCATATCCGGGCCTCTTATTGACCATACAACCATAGCCGTCCAATTAGCAGTTATCATATGGGTGGGTAAAAGTAAAAAAGGTCAGTAGACCAAATTCAACCGGTGCAATCACCAGTGGGCAGGATATGCAGCTCCGTATTTGTGCCCATACATTGGATGGTCCAGATTGTTGTGCATGTTTTCTACCACTGTGATGGGATGAGTCACCATCATCTGAAACTGGTGGGAACTCCCATAGTTGTCTACCCTTTTTGTTTTTTGAGAAGAGACAAGAAAATTATATTAAGAAAAAATATTACAAAAGAGGAGCTACAGTCAGACTTTCATGATAGATACACCTCTGCAATTGTTAATATAATGGTACGATGTATTTATTACCTGAAGTAGGGAAAAGGAGTGTTGCTATCAAAAGGGCCGCACAAGTAGCGGCCCTATTTTGATTTATGACTTTCCATTTCTATATACATTTTCATGGGAAAATAGCTTTTAAAAAATGATATATTGATTTCTTTGAAGAAATGCCAACAACTCTAATCTTCTACACTCGTACTAGTTCAATCTCCATGATGGAATATGGGTGTGTGCAAATTCAGGGTGGATGTATATGTTAATGTTTGTTACCTCTTCCACATTGCACACATTTTCAATTTGGGAGTTGTAGTATGGAGTGTAGTATTTCAGTTCCTATGATGGAAAATGGGTGTATGCAAAATGATTAAGTTGGGTATGGATATCAATTTCTTTCTTTTTCTTGTCTTTTGGAGAATGGTTACTTCAGCGTATGGATATCAATTACTTCTTCCATTTTGGGAACTGAGATGGTACACTTTACCTACTCTCATTTTCCGTTCTGGATTTGGAGTAATACAAATAGTACATGCCTACTATTTCAGTTCCCATGATTGATAATGGGTTTATGTAAAACAAGTAAGGTGGATGGAGTTGCCAGTTGCCTTTTCTTAAGGTGAATAGGCGGATGGCTTACCACCTTATTTTAGATGGCAACTCATCCACAATGCATGTGGTATATGTTTATGTTAATCCAGAGCACATCCAAATAGTAGAAGCCATACGATAACCCAAAAATCACACTGACTGAATGGTCTGAACCATCCAATTAGTGGTTGGTGGGTTATCAAATGGATGGTTGAAATTAAAATGGCCAAGAGTCGAAATTCAACATGTGATCAGATGGTTAAGATGGTCCTATTACTCTGATTGCCAGGTTCTTCTGTACCCATGATTTTGATGGTCCATATTGCCATTACATGTTCTTTGGATGAGTGAACCATTTTAAAAATCTTGGTGAACTATTGGCACAGTCTAGCCTGTCTTCTATGAGAGGCCTTACTCAAGTAAAATGGAACTCTGCCCCCCATAACTTGAATAAGATCTCCTTGGAGCAAGAAATGTAGGTATCTGAATCGTACAGGTTCTTCTAGTCCCGACGTTCTCTTGCACATGTAGGGGTTTTCTTGGCTGGGTATCTGACATGCATCTGTTGGTTGTTTGGGTTTGGCAGGGGTTCGCAGCTGCTATGATGAAGGGAAGCGCACAGCAGAAACTTTGACCATGGATTACCACAGGGGTGCCAATGTTGAGGTTTGTTTTTCATATCCAAATACTTGACCGTTCATCTGGTGATTCCCCACTCTTCAATTAGCAAAATCATAAAATTGGCATGAATCAGGTGATCCTCACTGCCTGATCTGTGGCCTGTTAGAGGACTGTAAAAGAAAATTCCATGTTAAATGTGCAAGGTGTCCTCTTATTCGATGGCTAGGATTGTTTCTCAATATCCAGGATACAGTGAATCAGACCTCACCAGACTAGTGAATGGACGAGCCACATTCTGTTCCATCCTTTTAAGAGGTGTTGCACAATGTTCAAACAAATTACCACCATTTTCACTCAGGCGAAGTATTCCATGTAAGGCGTTTTTTCTCTTTCAGTGATCCTGATCTTTAATCTCTGGTCCCATCCCCACAGTGGACGGAGAGGGATCAAATGCATGTTCCATTGACCAATCCTAGCCGTTTTGGTCCTCGGACTTCTACCCATGCATATAAGCCACAGGTTATGTTTTCTTTCAGTAGGCCTATTATCTGATGGCTAGGTCCATCATTCATCCATGGTGGGATCTCCCAGATGAACAGTCTTAACTGCTGAAAGGCGGTCCCCACCTGGAAGGAAATACTGGCCCAAATTAGAAAAAACGCTGTTAATTTGGGCCAAGCAGTGTATGTTTCCTCTTTTCTGTTGCAAGTAGTCTCACTGTATCATTCACCATTTTTTTTCTTTTTTGTTGAATTTCTGTTAGAATTTCAATATTCTTAGGGCATGTTTGCATTGCTTCTAGTAACTGCAGAATTGATTCTCCACAAACAATTCCCAAGAATTGTTTCTCATGGCTCAGTGGTAGAAACTGTGTTTCTACCCTGAGGTCAGCAGTTTGAGAACCTATGTGGTGTGTATGTGTGTTTGGGGGGGGGGGGGGGGGGAAAGCGGTGTTGGTTAAGAGTGAGTATTAAGAGTGTGTACTCATAACCTTAACATGCATAAGAAAAACAATTTCCACATGAAGGTTTCAATGGTGAGCATTGAATCCCCAGTGTGTCCTGTGGCATAGCCTACTTAAGTCTTTGATCTACTTCAATTTTGGAGTCATACCCTAACATTATATGGCAAAATGGACGGATGAAAGTGGATTTCTTACCGTCCTTGCTGTGGGCCACAGCGCTGCAGATGGGGGTTATAGGAAAGTCACTCACAATTTGCAGAACAAATGTACGACTCTAAAACACTTGGCTGAAATTTTCTAGCCCATCCACCTGTTTTGAATATTGGGGCCCACCTTCTAAGTGGACCAATATAATTTTAGGTAAAACATGGTCGGACCAACTGGTGGATGGATTTGATCTCGGACCTACGTGCCATGATAGCACACATTGATGTGCCATTAACCAACCTGAGAGAGAGATAGTTGTTTTTTTTTCTAAATTGATTGATTAAGGAAAAGAAAATTAAAAAGAAGATTTTCAGAATCAACATCACAAAAAAAAAAAAAAAAAAAAGCGCATTTTTTTAGCAAAGCCAAACAGGCCCTTATGGTTTGAAATGCAGGTGAGGATTGCTCGGATCTTTAACACTTATGGCCCTCGTATGTGCATCGATGATGGTCGTGTCGTCAGCAATTTTGTCGCTCAGGTGCAGTTCTTCATTTTTCTTATCTTTCTTTTGCTAATTGCCTTTCTTATTTTCTGTTGTTCTTAGTTTTAAGTTCCCATTTATAGAAATTGATTCAGAAAACAACAAAATAGCACCACTAAAGCTCCCACATACTGTGGTAAAAAAGGCCTTTTTGCTTATAGGAGTTCTGGCAGAAAAATCCTATTCTGAGCATTGAGTAGTCTCCCTTCACTTTAAGGGCTGTATATAAACCTTTGGGCCTTCTTGGGAAAATTGGAATGTGGCACACAGGTTGTGTTGATCCTGCCCATTTGTTGGTGGAGTCTATGTTGTACGGGCCAATGATCAACAATATTAGTGCAGTGTACACAAGAACTACGGTGGTCCACATTCAGATGGTAAAAAGTATACTGTATCTGATGTATAGGATTTTCCAATCCATTCTTCCCCCGAATCCTGCCCTTCAATTGTTGGGGGCCACTAGGTGTGTGAATAAGTCTGGCAATGGGTTGGGTCTGGACCAGGCAAAATCAGACTAATTCTAAATCTGGACCTGAACCAACCCGGCCCGCCTCTCTCTGCTTGCCAGCTCTAGATGTGAACAGTGTGGATCACTAGGTGGTGACCTTATGACCTAGTACAGAGCAAATGTAAGGTTTTCCCTGTTAATGACTAATATAAATCCTGAAAATTTCTTTCTTCAGGCATTGCGAAAGGAGCCTTTGACAGTTTACGGTGATGGGAAGCAAACCCGGAGTTTCCAATATGTCTCTGACCTGGTAAGTGTTTTTCCCCACCTTACATTTTTAGATGGGAATTGATTTCCACACCCGCCTAGGTCGATACGTCCCTGCTTTTCTCTCTGTCAACAGGGGTTGCTGTAAATACTGCCCCCATAATTATATGCTGTCCACAACTGATGCTGTATAAATTGGGTCCACCACCATAAGATTGTGCACTTTCACCCTCAGCCTTGAATTTTGCAGTTTCCAACTTAATTTTGAAAGTCTCTCTGTCGTTGAGTCTGTATGATGTAGGGGCAAGATGGTGTATTGCGTTCAGGTTCTAAGGAGATTCTTTTTGGCATTTGTCGTACAGGTGGAGGGTCTGATACGGCTGATGGAAGGTGAACATGTGGGGCCCTTCAATCTCGGAAACCCAGGGGAATTTACCATGCTCGAGCTTGCTCAGGTAAGAATAGATAACATGTAATTCTTGTGTATGCCCCTGCCCTGTCATATGAGGATCATATTCCATTTCCATGTCTGTTTGCTTTACCAAAAAAAAAAAAACTGATTGACGAATACAGTACTGCCTCCTGTCTCCTTTAGCAGGAGGTGAGAAATAATAGTGCCCTCAGGAATTCTTCTCGTCCAGAATCCACCTGTTGGTGTAACAACCAAGGGTTGAAAATCAGTTTCGGTGTCTACTGTTTTGGTCAGCACCAAAAGTGGGTCGCTTCACCCTGTATCAGGCCCTCTCACGCTGATACAGCCGAATCATTCATAGAGGAAAACAGTAGGAATCGCTTGATACGCAGCTGTATCATTCATGCAGTAAAACAGTAGGAATCGCACTTATGTATTGGTTTGGATGATACTTCTAACCCTGGCTTTTTTTCTTGGGTCAGTTGGGACTTTGCTTCTATTTATTTATTTTAGTACTTCAACTCACTGGGAATCAACATCTAAGACTAGAGGACACTTGAATCAGATTTTGCAAATGACCAAATTGCCCTTTATAGGTTGGGCTTCCATCATCTAAGCCTTATCCCAACTAATTGGGATTGGCTAGATAAATCCCGTTCCACCATTCCACTCTATCATGGGCCATATCCCTCACAAAGCTTTGATTTTTTAAAGATTAAGATGCCCTTCCAATGATATCTCTTTGTAAGTGATGGATTTGCCCTGGTGACATGATTTGTACAGGTGGTCCAGGAGACAATAGACCCGAATGCCCGGATAGAGTTCCGGCCAAACACGGAGGATGACCCGCACAAGAGGAAGCCTGACATTACGAAGGCGAAGGAGCACCTTGGGTGGGAGCCCACTGTGCCCCTGCGGAAGGGGCTTCCACTCATGGTATCCGATTTCCGGACCCGCATCTTCGGCGACCACAAGGATGGCGTGGTCTCAGCCTAGGTGAGAATAGAGAGAGGAATTGCTGTCTTCAAGCACCCACCTACAAGAGCATTTTTACTTTGCCCTCTCTCCTGCATTCTCCTTTGCAATTTGGGCAATGCTTGTTTCTTTCCTTGTTCCTCTACGTACCTTTGTTTGGTGTTGTTCTTCTTGCTTCTTTTTTTTTTTCCCCCTTTTAGCTTGATATTGATATATTCATCATAGAGACAACAAGGTAGCTAGCGTTGATACCAGCAGCATGTCTTTTTACCATTCATTACAACATTTTCTGACCTTTCCAGAAAGCATTTTGGGGAAGTTGGGTTTTCTTATAAAATGCCTTTTGATTGCTTTTGGCCCTTGTTGGGGATTGTGCCCATGTGCTCAGAAATGGAAAAGGAATGGCAGTGAAATTGAGAGGATGGCTTCTTTTTTATTTAGCACACAGCTTGTTATATGAATAAAGTGTGCGTTTGGGTCTTTGGTTGGATTGTAATTCTTAATTTTTAAATAATGAAGTGGAAATAACCCAACTGTTTATTCCATAGCCAGCGTTCTCCACCACCTACATGAAATAATGCTTAAGCAAGCGAAGAAAATCCTCCTAAAAGTAGTTAAGTGTGTAAAAATAGGTATTTCTAAATTAATAAATAAGTTTATTTATTTATTTTTTTAAAATGGGTTTTGGCTTTTGAATGCCAGGTGGGATGTTCAATCTTCAATGTTGACTGGATTTTTCATTCTATGAATCAGATATTTAAGATTATCCTATTGGTATGATTTTTGCATCATGGCTTGCCCTACATTTTATGAATGACTGGACGGCTTAAATCAACATGGATCATTCCATCTGCCATTTAAAGGCTTTGTGACGCTGCTAGGGGTACATTAGGAAAACCCTTCAATTGTATAAATATATAATGAATTGGTTAAAATTTTATATAATTTTCAAGTCAATTTTGGAATGTCCGTCAGGCATCAGTGGGACCCACAGAGCTTGACCTGATGGGTAGCAGACCACCAAGAGACCTTAATTGGAGTATGAAGTGGTCGGCGGCTCAAATGGGCTCACCGTGATGTTTATGCGAAATCCATCCCAATCACCAGGTGTGTCGCTCCATGTTATGTCCGGTACCAAATATCAGCACTATCCCTAAATTCAGGTGGGCTACACCAAGGGAAACAGTTTGGAGAGTGAGTGTCGCCTCCTCATGTGATCCACCTGTATTACAAATGAACCTGGTTTTTTGGCGCTAAGTCTAAACTTGGGCCACTCATCTAATGGCTGGAGTGGATTTGGAAAATGCATGATGGTGGTGGAGCCCACCCCAACGGCACAATCCTTTGTACGCACACGTGGATGCCGATTATGGAGTGAGGCCGTGACCACACTTTACCGTGGTGCGAAGACTATGTGTTTTATCCAAGCTGTC
The DNA here is from genome assembly GCA_030180095.1 of Magnolia changhungtana. NCBI lineage: Eukaryota > Viridiplantae > Streptophyta > Magnoliopsida > Magnoliales > Magnoliaceae > Magnolia > Magnolia changhungtana. The sequence goes on along the minus strand of JASAUF010000496.1, from coordinate 478,486 downwards.
CATCTGTTTCTCCAGCTCAATTTAGGGCAGGGGCCCAAAATTGAAGCATATCCAAACTTGAGGTGGACCACACCACAGAAAACAGTGGAAATTGGATGCTTAGAGTTGAAGTCTTCTTGGGTGACGGGGGGGCAAAGAAAAGCTAATATTTGTGTTTTCTATTCACCCAAGTCCGTTTGACATTATGAACAGTTTGGATGATGACAAATAAACATCACTGTGGGCTCTAGGATGGTTTCAACGGTGGACGTCATTATCCCACCTGTTTTCTGAGGTGGTGGGGTCCACTTGAGCTTTGGAAATGCTTCGAATTTTGGCTCATGCCCTAAAATGAGCTGGAGAATAAAAATCATATATCATAGTGGGCCCACAGTGTCCTAATCCTCACACCACGGCCTCACTGCACAATACAAATTGCAAGGTAAAGGGTTGTCAATTTGAGGTGAGTCCCACCATCATATATTTCAAGATGATTGGAAACAGTGTACAGGTGACACTCACCCTCCAAACAGTCTAAAGGCTGATTTTCGGGCTGACGCACCTGATGGACGGAATGAAGTCCACACACACACAGTAATGCTCACACGCAACCAGTTGGCGTGTGAGGCCCACCATGGTGTTTGTACAACATCTTGTCCGTCCATTAAGATTTTCCCATCATGATAATGAAATGCCCCAAAAATCAGGTTGATCCAACTATTAGGTGGGCCTCAAAGATTATATCTGTAGATGACAGACCCGTAGGTCCAACTACAGTCCCAGTTCATTCAGGTTTGGTGCAGACCCAGGTTTAACCTATTTATTTCTTCTATCAGGCACAAGCATTGCCCACCAGCCTTGAAAAGTAAGATCCAAGCCAAGGTTGTAATAGGTGAGACATCACCATCTTCAACGGGCAAGATTCGCCCACGTTAGGTGAGGACCGGAATCTTTTTTATGACCAGAATATTCAAGTTAGGTTAGGGCCAGAATATTCTCGCGTGTCATGGTTTACCTGTCTTTTTTTCTCACTTTCCCAGGAATATACTGATAATGTTTTCACACTTGAAATCATGACCATCCAACCAATAACTAGTTCATTGGCCCACCTTGATGTATTTGCATTGCATCCAGGCCGTCCATCCATTTTGGAAGCTCATTTGACTACCAAAAATGAAGCAGATACAAAACTTAGGTGGGCTACGCCAGATGAAACAGTGGTGACTGAATATCCACCATTAAAAAATTAATAGGGGCCACCATTAAAAAATTAATAGGGGCCACCAGAATGTTTATTTGCTATCCAACCTGTTTATAAGATCACCAAGACCTGGATGAAAGGGACCACATAAAAATATCATCTTGATCGGAAACTTTTCTAGCCCACAAAAGGTTTTTTATTGGTCAATTACACTTGGATGGACAGACCCAGATCATAGAATGCATGTGGTTGAATAGACACAAGTCCTGGAATTAGACAGCCCAGTAAAAGCAGGAATGCTTTCCAGGTATGGCCAATCGAAGATGGATCTGTCCATCCATCTTGGATTAACAGTCTAGATCTCATACGGGTGAACCTCACGCTACATTTGGAGATCCACTTAAAAGAGACGGGCAGAAGAAGGATCGATTTCTCATTCGAAACCTCCAACTAGAACTCTCTGATATAGCTATGAAGTACTCTACATGAGCCTAATGAGTAAGAAGATTTATTTATTTTTATTTTTTTATTATTATTATTTTAAGGTGCAATATACGCCCATAAATTGACTGTTTAAACACCTACTTACCTGCCAATGAAAAAATACTGAACTAGTGCAGTATGCCGAAGCCCACACCTCATCAATGACTGGCTCGGTCAGACCGTTCCACATGCCTCTAATTATTTCAGGAGCAGGGAAGAACAATGCCTGATTTTAGAATCTGTTCTTAGTATAACTTCATGAAATGGGGCTCTTCTGTGTTGAACTTGAGTATTGTTTTATGATCTTCGGAAATCCTGTAAGAGTAAAATTTGAAATTTTGTGTGTGCGGCAAGAAATATATACATTTTATTTTCTCACCGCCTGATCTAAATGCAGCTTTTCATTACTACGAAAAATGGAGATTACATGAATCTACGTATAGCATCTGTGGCCCAATATTTGTTCACTGGGATGTCCATCTTTCAGAGAGATCCAGACTGCTGATGGAACATGGCGAAGAAATCTCCTTGGCAGGAAAAGGATAACCCTTCAATCTGTATACTAAATAGCTTAAGAATGTAGCACGATACAAATTTTGATGGGAAAAGGGAAAGATTCAGATGGGGTGGAATTTTCTAATCTGAAATTTTTTAGCATGGTCCACCCAAGGTGAGGCCTGTGATCAATGGTCTGAACCGCTGAAAAGGAAGAGCAGACATTCTACCTACTGGCACATTAAATCCTTGTTGAGTACTACTTCTGGAATGTATTTCATACACAGAGTCAGAAATAGCAAACATTAGAAATGGTAAGCTTAGTGTTTATCTAAAACCACATTCCCCAAACCGGTTACCCATTAGCATGGTTACCTGAGATGCATGAAATGCATAACTGCCCATCACTCGGTCCTTAGTGGTATAGAGAATCTGGATTGCAATCTACTGGCTGTCCAAACAGCAAATTGTTGAAACTGGGAATTGTATCAGATGTAATTACATCACTTGGGATTCCTGAGAACGATGATAACGGAGTCTCCACGAAGGAACATCTTGCTGATGAACCGATCCTTGTTTACTGGGAGAGCTTTCTTCTTGCCTTTCCCCATCTTGGGTATCTGCACAGAGTCAAATCATTTGCTTAAATGGGTTTTGAGAAGAACGAATGGGAGGAATGCTCGACTTGAAAGTGTCCACCAGCAAATGCCAATGACAATCGGCCCCTATGTGCCAACATGGCATGCGCATGAGATCTTGTCCGTTCCTTGGGCAGGTGCCATGTTGAAAGTGCCCTGGACTGAAAACGATGCCATTCCATTCTTCAGGTGGACACGTGCCAAATTGGCGCGGGGTGGGGCACTTGTTTTCCGCACTTGCATATGGGTGCTGGTGAAGTTATAAGAGGAATGCTGCTTGCAAGAGCTCACCTACAAATGCCAAAGGTCAGTGCCCCATATGTGCTGAAGTAGCAGACTTGTGCAAGATCCCGGGCCCCGGCCATCAAGAAGGCACTGTGTTGAGTGTGCCCAAGTTCCCATCTTCAGGTGGGCATGCATGTCTGAAACAATTGATGCTTTAGAAAAGGCCAATCACAGTCTACGTTCAACGTACATCTGGCCAACTCAAGACTGAATATCAATATTGAGGTTTGTAGTGGTCGGGCCCAAAAACAATATAATACAGGCATATCCAACTGTATTGGACAATACATGCCCATATAGGCTCTTTTTTTTTTCTTCTTCTTTTCTTTTCTTTTTCTTTTTTTTAAATGTATGCAATGGTATATCAGACTATTCATTGATAAGAATGATGTCTGGCTGAAATCAGGCATGATTAGGTAGACTCCAATCCATTACATTGAATTTATTTTTATTTTTTATGAAAAAAATAAAAAAATAAAAAAACAAAAAAATAAAAAAATAAAAAGTGATGGTTTACGTCTCTTCTGATTTTTCCCAAAATGGTCCATTCCGCTTCGATTTGTCAAAAAATTCCACTAAAATCATGTTTTTTGAAAATGAGTTTTTAAACTTCCTACATGGTTGAAATGAAGAAAGAAATGGAAAACAAGAGAAAATTTGGAAAAATCAAAAGGGAGCCTTTACAGTTGTATCAGCCCTGTATAGGTGCTGTTATGGGTCCTTCCTCCTTTTTCTTCCTCTTTTGAGACGGGCTGGTTCGCTCCCATATCGATAATGAAGGTGGCCGATACAACTGATACCAATTTTTGAAACCTGGGGCACCAGATGAGTTGACCACCTTTGTGGGGTTATACGCAACATTTGCCATTGGACCAACCTGGTGAACAGCCAAGACATACATATGCACCACATTGGTCTGTGGGGTGCTTGTCTTTGGCATTCATGGACATGCAGTTGCAAGTAATTCATTAACTTCCTCTTCAAGGAACATACCTCAGTCCACATCTCCTTAACATTTTCAAGAACCATATTGCAGTGACGATCAAAGGCTCTCACACGACCAAGAAGCTTCTTGTTGTTCCGGCAATTGATGAGCACCTGAGGTCATAGAAGTTAGTATGATACCTACTATTTTGTAAATCACGGGAGTGGTCACGCTCTAATTGCAATACCGAAAACCAGCTTCAGAAACCATCCTTTCCCATTAAAAACAGTTGCCCTGATTCCACCGAGATTTGCTAAATCTGGCATAAACCTCTACATGTGACCACACATGTCAACCTGGCACATGTAGAACATCCAAGCCATGCATCGGGTGGTTCCCACCATGTAGATGACCTGATCCAAAAATAAGGCGGGTCAACACATCAAGCGGGTGACACTCCAAGCATCCATCTTCTATGTGCATGTGTGGCCTGACTGATGAGTTGACAGGCCTGATTTCTGGGCTATCATCTTTATGGTGAGATATGCCTGATGCACAGCTTGATGTCCGGCATGTGTCAGGGTAGCACATGTGGCCATCTATAGAGATATGTGTGGGTGCTGACCAAACTTTGATTTCACCAGGTATCTGTGATTTGAAGCCTGATATGAGAAAAAATAAACTATTACTTGCCAAAAACATCAGGCCTGTGATCCTAAGATACTCATGTATGCCAACGTATTTCGTCAAACATGACATGATAGTATGATACTGACAATGCAACCAGATACTCTTAGGATACTTATAGGAAAAATTCTAAATGAATCCTATAGTATTAGATCATCATCATCATTCGTCATCTAAACCTTATCCCAACTGAGGCCAGCTACCTGAATCTTGTTCTGCCATTCCACTCTATAAATGAGATGTCCTCAGTTACACTATATATAGGTCATCAAATCCATGTCAAATATATTTTTTTTTTTTTGAAAAGTCACTTGATTATATTAATAGAAAAAAGAAAAACAAAACAGAGGATAGAAGGCTGAACTGCCGAGGGAGCAATTCAGCCTACCACACACCGAAGAACAGCAAATTACAATCCTTTAAAATGTCAACATTGATCGCCCACTCAACTACTAGAAACCTAGCTCTAGAGGCGATGGAATCCAACGAATTTGAAGTCCCCTTGAAGCATCTACCATTTCTTTCTTCCCACACTGCCCACCAAACAGCAAGAAGACTCATTCTCCAAAGCTTAGTCCTCCTTTTCCCCAATGTTATACCATGCCAAGCCTTTAGGAGATTTCCCGTCGAGTTAGGTGCGGACCAAGCCATACCAAAACGAGAAAATATATCTGACCAGATACGGTAGGAGAAAGGGCAATGGATAAATAAGTGATCCACTGATTCCTCGCGGGACATACAACACAAACAGACAATAGTGATAATCATCCCTCTTTTTCTCAAATTATCTACCGTGAGAACTCTTCTCTTGCCCACCAGCCAACCGAACCCCACAATCTTTGGAGGGGCTTGGTACTTCCAAACCCTGTTGGTGAAGATCTCTTCTCCCTTGTTGGGTACATTGTCGGTATTCCTGTAGAACATTTTAACCGAGAATTCCCTTGATTTGTGATAGTTCCACACTAATTTGTCTGCACTCTGCACTTTCCTGGTCTAACTGGACATCTTGAATGCGAGGAATTGGTGGATCGCTTATTGTCAAGATTCATGAGAAGTTTGTGAAAATTTTAATGCCAGCTGCCAACCTGACACAACCCTCCTTTATCTAGACTTGGGACCCGCAATGAGAGCACAAAGCTCCCACTGGCATGATTTGTAAATAATATTATATTGGTCTGTAAATATTGTAAACATTAGCATTTTTGTTAAATTTAGCATGTTTGGAAAAACAAAACCTGGTTTAATAAAACTAAAAGTTAATGAAATAGGTTAAATATCATGTTGCAAACGGGATACCCATATCCTGCCCATGTCTCCTGGATTTTTTTGAAAAGTGACAAGTTGCATACTGTTCTCCGTCATAAAACAGGGTCCACAAGTGCGCCCACTGCTGGCAGATTAATGATCAGGCCCAAAACTCCAAATGGACTATGGAGCCCACAATCCGATCAAATGAACCAGATTATCAACCGGTGGATTGTGGGCCCCACACACAGTGAACTATCTGGTTGGCAAATACTATTCTTTGTTTCTCGTGATTGTGAAGACCTAGATGTGAAACTCTTCTAGAAACCCTAGCGGTGATACTCCTTTAGGGTTTTGTGTGGCGAGACTCATATTTATCCCCATTTCATCTATTTTCTGCTGCAATTGAAGAGATTGATTAGTTTGTAGCATCTAAAGGTGGAAGTTGATCTTCAAATTCGCACATATTCAACTCTTTCTCAGTTATATACAATTCCATCTTAGTTACTTCATCATAGAACCATCCTCACAGAATGCTTCTTCTTCTTCTTTTTCTTTTTTCTTTTCTTTTCTTTTTTTGGTGGTTCCATTGACACTGCCAAATCTAAGATCGTGAAGCAAAATTACATTTGACTTCCCATTATGACAGTGATTTGTACATGCTTAAAAGCTCCCTGGTAAGAAATGAGAAGACAGCAAACACCTCTTACCTGGGTATTGTTTTTAACACTCATCATTAAGACAGAGAGTGGGCCTGTGTTGAATTCTTCTTCTTCATTCTTGGTAACCTGTCACATAAGTGTGAAAAGCAACAAGTGAAGATGGTAACAGATGGCCAGTTGAAATTAAGAAGATAGCATTTAGCAAAAGTTCAACCATATAAATATCAACGATGTCTGAAACTCATCTTTAAGCCACTATGAGCAAAATGATACTTACACCCAAAATTTTACACAACATCAACTAAAAGAATTTTACACCATGTCATCTCTAAGCGCCATTAACCAATCCTCCGTGTGAGGGAAAAGAAAAAATTCGTTGGTAAGAGATCCCGAGCAGCATGGGACCATCTACTCACAAAGGAGAATTTGCAAGCAGTTGATGTTCAGGCTGAAAAGGACTGAAAACAGAGAGCAACACAACAATAAGCCTTACTGGACACAGGCCAAAAAGTACTAGAAGCAGACACAAAGAAACATGCTTGAACTCCACCTGATGCACACGTGTCCCTAGCCTCAGCCACTAATGGTTTTTAAGATTTCAGTATTTCTAAATTTCCCACCAAAACTTCATTCAAACTTCCTTGTCCCTTTGTTATGTCACCTCGAGTTTTGTCCCACATCAGAAATGCACGAGGGATTCTAAGTGCTTATAAGTGGGGTGTGTTATAAAAGGCTTGGGCCTTCAAGGGACACGAGGTGTCACTGTTGGCCCGATTCTTTGCAACATGCACGCGAGCGCTGAGATGAGCCAAGCCATCGCATGCGTCACATGCATGTGCACATGTGCCGCCGGGCCTGACTGTGGGCATGAGCACAGGCATGGGTATGGGTTTAGTGTGGTGTGGTATGTGAATATACTTGAAAGTGCAAGATAGTGCGAGTCTACTTGTGTGCACGAGATGGTGCGAGTCTACTTGCTTGTGGCCTACTTGCATCCCTTCGTTTTAAAACCAAAAGCCATCTGTTCGGGCGGGTTGCACCTATTGGGTTTAAACCCAACAGAACTAATCCTTATAAAAGGGTATTTTAACACCCAATTCAAGCCCATTCAAAGTCTGTAAATAGACTTCCCTTATCCGGTTTTTAACACAATCAAGTCTCTCTTTCTCAGATCTCTGGTTCATTGAGTTCGTTTTCTAAATTCGCTTAGGGCCTGTTTGGTTTTTCAATTTCCCATGTAAATCACCGTAAATAAATAATTATCATTTTCATTGGTATTTGTTGCATCCTTCCCAATGTGATGGTGGCAGGTGATGTTTGAACTTATCCATCTCCAAACCCGAGGGTAAAAACTGCGGGGCCCACCATGATGTATGTGACTTATCCACGTTGTTCATCCCTTCCACCGACTCATTTTAGGGCATGAGCCAAAAAAAATGAGGAAGATGAGTTCGAAGTATCAATATCGGTCCAAGTTTCGCTGGCCGGGGATACGGAAACAATATCGATACCGCCAATAACCTAAAATGGGGGAAAACATTGGGTGAAAACGGTGGAATTTTTCAATGAAACTTCAGGAGATGTGAAAATAGATATGTTTGCATATTTGGAAATTTAAAATAAATAAATAATGCAAAAAAGAATACACACACAATAAGTTTTCATTTAATGGGGAGCTAAAAGCATGTGTTGCCATAAGAAGCAAATCCAACCATCCAACTAAACATCCATCGATATTTCAAAATATCGACAACATATGATATTTCACAGAGAAATCGTCAACAACTAGAAAGAAAATGAAAGTTGTGGTCTCGATATCACCCATGTTGCAATAACAATAATATTGCGATATGATTGTTATTATCGTCGACAATTTGAACAATGTATACAACCATGCACCAACAAAAATTTTGAAATGGAATTTTTTTCCTAATAAACGCGATTTTTTACAATATCGATACATTGGCAATATTATCGAACTATCGTTGATACACTCGCTATACAAGCGACACCTAGAATTTACGTAGTCGAAAATATTGGCAATATCAATACATTAGCAATACAAGCGACACATGGAATTTACACAATCGAAAATATTAGTGATACATTGGCGATAAGTGTTCTGGTAAAACAGATGGATGGCATGGATAAGCCACATACATCACGGTGGGGCCACTAGTTTAAGTCAGCCCTTTCCAGACCACATTTCGAGGTGGAAGAATTCTATCTCTTTGCAAACATACAATAGAAGTAATAATGACCCATTTACAAATATTTACCAAGGATTCGAAAAATCAAACACCCCCTTACTGGTTCAGGTTAAGGCTGCGAGTGGTCCGAGCCCATGCACAGTAAGTGCACCGCTGACCAAATGATAGTCGTATCCTAGAGGATGATTGTCCAATATTCCTGTTGCACTTGGGACATGGTCCAATGAAGACAAATTCTACTTCAAGCCGAGTGATTCCAAATCATGCCTTGACTCGGCTCAAAATTCCTCAGGTCCCTACATCTTCTCTTTTTATTTTTTTCGGTTTTATTTTACATAGTCTACAGTGTTTTCAACTATCAAACCCAACGGAGGACAAGACGAGCATATTTGAACCAAGAACATCAAGTAACAGTACATTATTTCATCTGGATTATGATGACAACATATAATACTTTCCCTAACAATTGCAGATGACTAGTAGTCATACTTCCAAACAATATTAAATGCCAACTGAAACATAAATTAAGATCGTTAAAAGCACCAAATTCATAGTAAGAAACATGACGGATCAAAAACTAGAAACATTGTCAGACTGAAAGATATGAAAGTACCCAAATATACTATGAGAACAATACAATTAAACAAGCAAACCATATAACGGGGAGCTACTTAACCATGCAGTTTAGAAAGTCAAATGCTAAGAATACTTACATTGGCATCTTCCTCCATCGGCCGACTACTGGAGGGGAATGAGTATTTTGTCAGCATATTGAGTGAAGGGCAATAAAAAAAATAAAAATAAAATCTACTTTTGTCCCTAAATTATACACACAAATGATCAAGACAATAAACACTCATGAATGCAATGTGTACTTAACAAGTAATATAACACATATAAAACAATGGAGCAGGAGGGGGGGAAAAAAGACAAACACATAAACAAGCTCAAGAATTAAGTATATGAAAGAAAACAAAATAATGAACAAATAAAACAAGCTTTGAAAAACATAAGGTAGGGGTACTTTGATGAGGAGACAACAGATCCCAAAAGTTTACACTTCCATGTTGTGAGTTGCTCGAATTCCTCTTCACTTGCAACTTGCAAGCGGAACCCAAACTCCTTACCAGTAAAAACCATGGATAAAGAAGTCTTCACCAGTGTAGGATCAAAGCCCATTCAACAAGAAATGCAGAAACATACAAATATATATATATATATACACACACACACACACACACACACACACACACACACACACACACACACGGAAACATACGAAGGTCGTGTTTGCCTTTGGTACTGACAACATTGCCCCTCAAACTCAATTGACACAGGGTGGATGGGCTTGTAGGAACTAGGAAGGGAGCAGAAAGAAGATAGAAGAAGAATCACAGAATACCACACTTTGCACAAGTTATGGGCATAGAATGAATGATGTATTCATAATTCAAAAATTCAAGGATTCTGCTTCCATTTCACCTTCTATGGATTGTCTCTTTCAATGGGAGGGTTTGCAAGTTCTATCGTGAATGCATCAAAGGTTGTCACTAAGGCTCATTTATGCAGAACTGTCAGATGATCCAATAGGAGACCATCAGTGTCCCATTGCTGATAGATTGAAGATCAAGCCCATCCAACAGTTTTGATTAAATGACTAACCCAAACATCCGGATTGTGTATCTAGACCATTCAGCCGTCCATATTGGGGATTTGGACCTTATCAAGATTGAGTAGATGAAAGATCAGGACCTCATTGATAGTCCTGATGAATGTAGGACAATACCAATGGTCCAATTGACTTGTGGGATCCACAGGATGACAAGGATGGCAAAGTTGGGCATGGGAAGAAATAGGGTTTTGTACAAATCCTATATCCCTATAGCCCACATGGTTGGTATAATGGATAATTTAAGATGGAATATAACTCCTTATCTTGTCTACTTTAGATACTTCTTTAACTACAAGTGGGAGTGGCGTAACAGGATTCATCTAGCTGAACCCCATTAGTCTGGATAAGGCTTTGATGATAATGACTTATAACAAGTTGGAGATGGTTCAAAAAAGGGCTTCTAATGAGGCCAATAAGATTTTAGCTTGGCTTCTTTGCTTTTAATTAGGACATTGTAAACTGGGTATAAAGCACAAATGGGTTTATTATGGAGATTGTGATGATGAAGATTTTAAATGAAATAAATAAGTTTCTTCATGTTCCCTAAAAGGCTAAAATGGACTTGAAACCCTAGAGGAATTATTCGTCTAGAACATTGAGCAATATGCCATAGTTTTTTTTTATAAGGTAAGCAAAAGATATTATCACCAACCAAAGAGGCCACCAATGGCCAAATTACAACAAAGCCACAAGGCAGGAGAAAAAGCAGAGGTTGAAACATGATACGAAGGTCTCATCAACTCAGAGGCTAAAAAACCAAGAAGGCTGATATATAAATTTAAAAGAAAAAAAAACAAAGAAACAAAGAAAAACAGCTATATCCCAGCCAAAGAGAAGGCAAGAAAGAAACATCTAGAGCTGTCGGAAAATTGAAGCTCATGATTTGATAGAAGCTTGGAGTGATTGCTATTTTATAATAAGCTTGAGTATATGAATGTTGATGATTGAAAATCTATTAAACATTTTAGACACAGTAGCACCACATCGAGCATCCATTCTCCATATGGTCTTCCTGAGTGGATGCAGAAGGATCAATGAGAGCCGAGATGATTTCCCTCTCACAAATAAGCAATAGCACTCATATTCCTGCACAGCCCCACAGAAAGGATTTGGGGAATGGGTTGGGCCTTGGAGCAATTTGCCATAGTTATCGTTACTTTCATTATTTCATCTTTTGCTGATTCGTGGATTGATTGGAGATCTACTGGAGAATCTAGAGATGGAATTGGTCATCAAAAGTGGCATGTATCTGGATCTACACGCTTCTAGCTATATTTCATCTTTAATGCTACATTACTCATTTTGAAGCTTTCCTAAAGGCAAAGTGGAGTAGAAAAGCGTCATGTCATGTCTGGTTTTCTATGTGAAATCATTATACAGAAGAAGATATATATATATATATATATATATATATATATATATATATATATAAAGGAATCCTACAAAAGGCATAGAGATGAAGAGTAGAAAGCCAGTTTTGGAGGCCCACACTAAAGAAGTTTTTGTTTCTAAAAGTAGATGGAAAACTTAGGGCCTGTTTGGGAGCGTAGATTTGGAACCCCCTGGATTTGAAATCCTCCTGTTGTGTTTGGCACCCTAGATTCAGAATCCCCTCTAATCCAAAAGTAGCTATGCATAGTATATTGCAGGGTTTGATTTTAATTACTAAATCAACATTAATATCTCTAATTAGTGCACTATGTAATGTTTGATACAATGGTTATAATAAGCCTATTGAAATATATAATTTGCCCAAAAAAAAAAAAAAAAAAAAATCCATGGTGCCAAACAACCCCTTATAGGTCTTCTAGATCAATCGCTTTTTGTGCAGCCCAATTCTGTAAAAATAGAACAGGAGATGTCTTGTTTTCTAATGGGCAGCTTAAATATGTTACACAAAGGATTTTGGGAGTGGTTTTCGTGGTTGGTTATTTTAATGTATTTCCTCATCATGGTGACTCTCTAGGTATAGTTAATTTCTTAATTGATTGGATTTTTTTATTTTTGAAGATTTAGCTGGTACTAATCAAACTGAAGGGGAAATTTTACAGCATAGATAAAAGACCAGCCATGCTTTATGGGACAGAACATTGGGCAGTTAACAAACAACATGTTCATTGGATGAGTATATTTGAATGAGGATTTTGCGATGGATGAGTAGCACCACAAGGATAGAATTTATGAATTTGAGGGAAGTTAGGAGTAATACCGATAGGTTTAAGATGAGAGAAAGTAGAATTAGATGGTTTGGTCATGTGCAATAGAGACCAAGAACTACGTTGGTTAGAAGGAGTGAGTTGATGCAAGTTCAAATCTCTAAAAGGGTAAGGGGAGGGCCCAAAAGGAAGTGGCGGAGGTAGTACGAAAAAACTTGATGACTTATGGTCTAACTGAAGTTATAGCTCTTCATAGAGCAGAATGACAAAACAAGATTTGTGTAACTGACCCTAATTAGTTCAGATAAGGCTTCGATGATGGTGGTGATCATTAAATTTCTAGCTGAGGTAGTTTCTTAATTTAATTTAGATTAGAATTTGGAGTCTTTCACAAATATGTGATCATGGTAGTGGAAAGTAGCTTTTAATTTGACAAATAAACAATCGTCATTTTTTGGGCATTTCTTGAATAAAACCCTTAAAAGAATGAAGTTTAGGGAGTTTCCTTGATGAAAGCCCTCGTAAAGGAGGTTCGAGATACATACATCCCCATAGTTTCCCTGCATTACTTTCTCTACCACGTCTAGTTCCAGTCTAGTTTAACACAAGTAATAATTGGTAAGAAGTTGCATTCACATCAATCATTCTATTGGTTTGTCATAGCTTATCGTTGTTGTTGCTAAATTATTTGAGTAATATAATCTTTTAAGCAATAATATTATTATTTTAAATTATTTTTTAAAAAATAAAAAAAAAAAAAAAAAAAAAAAAAAAACTATTATAAATAGAAGGTTCGACATAAATCTGCTCCGAATTCCTTTCTTACATGCCTCCAAAACCAAACATGGATGTATTACTAAGAACCCCACTAGCGGACCTCGCATAGGTACCTATGCTAACCTCGCCTAGGTAAACCGATCACCACATGTGTGGAACTTTCATGAGATCCACCCCGTCCATCAAGTAGATGCCCCTCGTTCACTTTGGAACCCAAAAGCCATGATGATTCAAAACTCTGGTGGGCCACACCATAGGAAACAAATGGGAAGGGATGTCCACCATTAGTTTTGTGTATGGCCAACATTGTGTTTTTATGCTGTCCAAATCCATTCATCTGGTGTGCCCGATAAGGATGGAAGGATTACCCAAAAATCCCAGTATTCAAAAACTCAGATGGGCAATAGCATGAGAATTTAGTGGTTTTTGTATAATTTTAAACTGAGTGAATGTTTAATCAGCCTGATGTTTGGGATCAAGGCCAAACAAGAGGTGGTCTACTTGATGGATGAGGTGGATCTCATACATGTTAAATCGTTGGCGAGTGGGAGAAAGCTACCCCTGTTAGGTACCCATGCGAGGTGAACAGGAATTTTTCCTATTCCTATTCATAGTTCACAAACTGGACTAGTCAACCCGGGTCTCGCAGATCAACTTGACCTGGTCTGACTTACTAGATGTAGGTGGACGGGTTGTGAAACAGAACCTTCTTAGTTGGCATAAGGCCCAAATGATGACGATGACAATGGTGATGGTGATGGACTATCACAATTTTATTAGAGAAGGAAAAAGAAGAAGAAGCAACTCAAGCATGAGCCAAAAGATGGATACGTGGCAAGGTTTACAAATCAGTTTTGATGCACCGTATCAGTCACCACCAATACGGATCGTATGCCCCTGTTTCGGACCGATACAGCTGTATCGTTCATGGGCTAAACCAGTACATACCGGGCAAAACGTACCAGTTTCAGGCAATACATCAAACCATGATGCACGCAGAGATAAAACCCATAGACAATAAATGGCTAGGATCATCTGTTGTCCACAAAAGAGCAGGTTAATCGCAAACAAGCCCTAGCGCAGCTAATGCAAGGAGAGATTCACGAGCTGATACACCCGTGCCAACTGGCATGCGTGTGCATGATCCAGTCCATTCATCAGGTGCGAAAAAACAATCCCTGGCCCTAAAATCTGGTCCAGCCTCACTTTAGGGCCAGGGCTTGGTGGCAGTGTTCCCCAGTGCATGAATGGCCCTGATCTGTTGCATATGACCGGCACCAACACGTGTGCCATGAACTTCAATCTCTCTTTCCAAATCGTAGTTTTTAGAGATCGTTCGGGAAAAGGAACTGATTATCCCATAAATCACGACATCTGGAGCAAAAGAAATAGAATGATGTGAGGAGGCATACCTCATGTTCGGGAACAGAGAAACTGCGTCGAATGCAGACGAATATGAATCTTCTTTCTTCGAGCTCGAACTGAAACCCTAGCAAAAGGCTATAGAGAGAGAGGGAGGGAGAGCAGGTGTTCTTACAAGAGAAAATTGAGAGAGTGCTGTTTGTTTGCTTGGTAGGGTTTTGGGTTTATGATGAGATTTGGTTGTGAGTTTACCAATTTTTTTTTAAACAGCGGTGAACATGGGAGTCATTTGGACGCCGGTAAGGGGGCAATTCCATGTTCCGGATAAAATTCTAGCCGGAAGCGGATTGGCTACTTTCCTGCCACCAGCCTGGTGGCTGATGGTCAGTGCTCTGTGGGCCCCACTATGATGTATGTGTTTCATCCATTCCGTTCATCCATTTTTACAGATCATTTTATGGCTTGAACCCAAAAATGAGAGGGATATAAGTATCAGTTGGGCCACACCACAGGAAACAATAGTGATTGGATATCCACCATTAAAATCCTCCTAAGGCCCAATGTACTGTTTATTTGACATCCAATCTGTTGATTAGGTCATACAGACCTGGATGAAGGGAAAAAACAAATATCAGCTTGATTCAAACTTTTATGGCCCCAAAAGGTTTTTAATGGTTGACATTCGTTCAACACTGGTTTCTATAATGTGGTCCAACTTAGATTGGGATATACCTGATTTTTAGTCTCATACCCCAAAATGATCTCTAAAAAATAAATGGACAACATTGATGAAACACATACATCATGGTGGGGCCCACATAACACAGACCACCGGCCATTGGTGGGTGGAAGGGGAGTAGCCCATCCGTTTCCATTCTTGCTCATGGGGAAACAATGGATTAAGCTTTGGCAGACCATAGAATTATAATCAACAAACTAAATTCATAACGAATGTCATTTACTTATATAGATATATAACCGGAATGTCATCAGTACAGGGTGTATATGGATGAATGGCATGGATGAAATATGCATCAACATGGAGCCCACATGTAAAATCCATTGAAATCCCAAATGGGACTAATGCAATTCCATCCCACCTAATCCCAACCTTTCTCATCCTTCCCAAATGTCAGATAAAATTTGGACGGGACCAAATGCAGTTCCATCCCACCTATCCCGTCTAATACCATGCGCCAGTCTTTTAGCCGCAATCCTTATCCGATGACATGGGTTGCTTGAACAGGTGTATTTGTTTGTAATAAGATTACAGGTTGTAATTTAGTTATAATATGAAATATTGCAAATAGACCTATTTTAAATTACATGTAAACGTATTATAGGCAAGAAGGTTTCTTTCTTTCTTTTTGATGGGAGAATCACGGCCCTTCCTTCAATTGCCGGATTCATGGTTCAGTGATATAGATCGTGCATTTATAATTTATTATATACTGCACACATTGTATACACAGGGCCATTGTATTCTCTCTATGTGTGTGTATTGTTCATATATGTTTAAGGAGTTAATGGTCACCATCTAGCCCACTACGCATGCGGGGCCATCTATCCATATTCTATTATACATGTTGCACTCGATTTGATTAGATTGGACTATCTGTGTGACATGGGGGTTAGATTTTACATACGTGTATGAATAGGATGCACAAGCATATCAGACTCTACTTGACTCAAGAGTTAATTGAATTATTGGAGACCGCTTATCTGAGATGGATAGATTGGAAACTATGATGAGAGATCCATAATCCTCTCGCCTATCAAAAATGCGCTCTGTTCAGGCAATTGGGGCATGTTTGGCCAGGTGTATTAGATGGTATTAAGGTGGATGGAAATGTAAAAGTGGCAATAGATGCATGTGTAGGGTATTGTCCATGTATTGGGTTTATCGCATGTTTTTTAATGCTATGTTTGGAACATAATATATATATATAGGATTTACTTTCAAATTTTGGATTGAATGTGGATGGAGCAAAAATCCACCTTACGTAGACTTTTAAAGAAAATATCACAAGCCACTTACCTAACCTTCCTAATGTGTTGACACCAATAAGTTTTTTGGACCCCACCATGATGTATGGGTTATATCCGCACCATCTATCATTTTTTAAAAGATCATTTCATGGCACGGGCCCAAAAATGAAACAGATATAGAGCTTGCATGGACCACAACAAAAAGCAGTGGGAATAGCTACATCCGCCATTGAAACCTTTTTAGGGCCCACCATGATGTTTATTTGCCATCCAATACATTCAGGAGATCACACGGAACTGGATGAAGGGAAAACACAAGTATCATATTAATCTAGAACTTACGTGGCCCCAATAAGTTTTTAATGGTATGCGTTTAATCCCCATTGCTTTCCATGGTGTATAAGTTTTTAATGGTATGCGTTTAATCCCCATTGCTTTCCATGGTGTGGTTCATTTGAGCTTTAGATCTGCCTGAATTTTGGAGTCATGCCCTAATTTGATCTCGGAAAATATATGAATGGTCTAGATATATCTCATACATCATGGTGGGACCCACAAAGCTTGGTGATGTGGATCCCACACTTATTCCCTGGATTCACAGGGTTCCGTGCGAGAACCAGACTTGATATGTTTTGAATTTCATATGGATTTGGAATTTTGAGAGACATTTCTCGTGACCCTTTCTAATATAGGACTAAAATTCCAAAGCATGCAAAGCTAATTTTAATCACATCTCACACTCCTTCCAAACATGTCATTCTGAATTTCAATGTGGGATTAGTGATACAATCACATCTAACACGGCTTAATATCATTGTCCAAACAAGGCCTTAGTAAGTAACTCGTGCACGTCGAGCCAAGTCTCGTTGAGTCATAGTTGTGGCACGTGACACATACTTATGTGTGAGTGTGTGCTGCACGAAGCCGTGGTTGGATGCAGGCATGGGCGTAATGTGGTGTGGTGTGCATGTATATGTGTATACCTTTGCTTTTGAAAATTTGTCTTCTCGGGCCCAGCGACTAACAACTCTAATGGTCACTATAGTTGGGTTTTGACCCAACAATTATAATTATTTTAAAATTGTGTTTATACACTCTATAGGGGTATTCATTTAAAGTATATGAAATGAGTTATTCTCATTCATTTCCAACAAACAAATATTTTAAGCTGTCCTAACATTGATTGTGGCTTTCTAATGGATGGAATAAATGGACATGATTTTTCATGAAATACATAGCTCTAAGTTTTCATCCACATAAAAAATGGATGATTCCAAGTTATCATCCACGTCAAAATGGATATATCTTCTAGTGACATTAATGGAAGAATTTTGACGTGCTTACGTGGCTGGGTCGATCGTATAATGATGAATGTTGTCGACGATGCAGGGTAAAAAAGGATATCCTGTTTATTACATTTGAGCCATATTTAGAGTGTTACACCATACTTGTTATTTTATATTGGTAAGCTGTTATTTTATCGAAGCTCTTTGTCATTAACCATCATGGTAGTCTCAACTTATTGTTAAGGCTTAGGAATTCATTTTTAGTGGGTAAACACCTATTGTGATGCATATAAAGTTACAAGGATAACATAGACTTATATGAAAATTAATGACGTTATTTTTTACGAACATTTAAAAGTAAAATAATAAAATTAAACAAAAAAAGTAAGAAAAATAAATTGGTGAAATTAAATACTCTCCTTGGCGACTTGGATACATTTCCTCGCCAAGCCTTTTCACATTAGGCTTCATTGTTTTCATATGGATCTAAACTATGGAGCACTTGAATCAAAAATTGTTTTTAAAAAATTATTAAAAGTAAGACTTAGACTTTATTATTCGTGAATAAAATTTTCACGTCTAAAGGGATTCTATAGATATTTAGAGACTTTGTCTTTTACAAGGCATTTATGATATAAAGGATCTTAGTGTATGAACAGTGCTTATTGGTTTATTAATATGACATATTTCTTTATACCGAAGATAACATCTGCCAAAAATATAATGTCCATAAAAAAAGGCTTGTGATTGGGGCTTTAGATATGGTGGCATGTTCTAGTTGCAACTTTACTACCACTTAATGACTCCATTTTGGGATTTGAAAAAGTATAATATTAATTAAGTATGATATATCAAAAAATACATATTTAACTAACATAGAAATTGAATGATAGGTCAGTATTGCAATATACGGCTAAAAATATTATTGTATTTGATACTTGAGACCTAAATAATGTAAAATGATCAAGCATAATATAATGTTAAAAGTTAAGATTCGATCTTTTTAGAAATAAAAATTCTGCATAATTGATTTGGAGATTTGACTTTAGATAAGGTTGTAAGTATCGATGAAGTCATTTGGCAGAAAAAACTATATTTACATGGTTTAATGACTAAAGTACTCTTATGTTACGTGGTGTAAGACCCGTATCCCAACCCGTACCATTCTGTAGGCTTCCGCGGTCCTCCCGGTCGAACTCCGGTGACCTGCGATCCGTAACTGGCATTTGCATGTAACCTTGAGTCGTATCCCGTATTCCAGAGTCGGCTCAACCCAGGACTTGTATCATTGCGACCGCGCTGTCGCCGCTGTTCCAACGCCGCGTATTACGCGCCGATGCGATACCCACGCCAGGAGATGTGAGCCCACGCTCTGTTGGAGAAAAACACCGCACGTGCGAATTCCGAGAGAATCTCTACAACTTGTCACATCCATCAATCCACCAATCAATTACTTCAACCAAGTACACCATCACCTCACACCCATCCCCAAGCAACCCCAAAAGTCAAAAAGTTCTTACACCGTCTACCCCAAAGTCAAAAAGTTCTTACACCCATCACTCACCACATCCATCACTCACACATCTCTCTCTCTCTCTTACAATTCCCTCTCTCTCTCTCTCTCTCTCTCATTTCTCAAAACTTATCTCTCAAAGCAATCCACGTCCATGGCTTTCAAGAGGAGAAGCTTGGCATGGCCTACTCCCTACCACCCAATCCAACCCTTGGATCATCATCTCAATCGTCGAAATTATCCCCTTGGAGCTCTAGACCACATAAGCGGAAGAAGGAGGAGGAGATTAAAGGTGGGTGTTTTTTTTAAGTTGATTTGTGGATCGATGGCCCACATATGGTGGGACCCATCTTGATGTATGCATTTATAGAGGGGCCCATAGTGGAGGGGCCCTTCCTCCGTCCGTCTCTCCCTCTTTCTCTATCTCTCCCTCTCTTGATGTGTGTGGCCCACCAATGATGCACGTGTTTCATCCATGTTGTGGGGCCAAACCATGATGTTTATACCTTGTATCTGCACCATCTAGCGATCTGAACGGTGGAAACCCATCTAGATGTATGTTTTGTATCTGTGCACCGTCCAGATCGTATGGACCCACCTTGGATGTATGTATTTTGCACCCACACTGTCCATCCAAACGTTGGGTCCTAGCAGCCACAGCCGCTGATTGACATCAGCAAGGTCTGTGGGGCTAGCTTATGTATGTGTTTTATATATACACCGTCCATCCTATGCAACATATTCAAATCTTAGGTGGAAACCACCCATCTGACGAGCAACACCTAACTGCTGCTGTGCAGTCAACAAGTTCGGTGGGTCCGGATCATGAGTTGTGTTTGGTATCCACACGTGGTGTGGACTGATCATGAGGTATGTTTTATATCCACACCATTCATCATGTGCGGACCCCAACCACTGTATGGATTTTAAATCCTGACCGTCCGTCTTGGCATCCAGACTCCCTACACGCTGGATGATTAGTATATATAAAATAATATATATATATATATATATATATTTCATGGTGGGGCCACACCACGTGGGACCCACCAGATGTATATGATCTTATATATATATATATATATATATATATATATATATATATATATATATATATATATATATATATATATATGGTCCGGATCCTCTATTACCAGGTTAACAGAGAATTCCTAATACCCTAAAAATCATTGGTCCACATAAACACTCACCGAAAAAATAAAAGAAATAAAAAAAAACCTCGGACGCCAAACCACTAGGGTAACTGGAAAATCCTGTTGACCCGATAACAGAGGATCCCGACTCATACACACACACACACGTATGCGGTGGGCCCATGTGGGACCCACCTGTTGAATGGATTGGCCAGGTACCGCACACCAGCTATTAGCTGTGTTTTTGCCTTCAGCAACTTCTGTGGGGCCCACCTTGATAATTGTGTTTTATTTCTGCCATCCATCTCCAGCTGGTGGAGTCCACATGAGATATGCGTTCTATCCACCATCCATTCATGTGGCCCCCACGTTAGTGGACTAAACGTCCAACAAGCGGCCACGGTCTTGTATGTATTATGTATCCATGATGCCCACCTATTGGCGTGAGATGGGGCCCACTTGTTATGTATATGAGGCCCATTAGTGCGTCCATTAATGCAGCCCACTTGATGTGTATGAGGCCCATTGGTGCAGCCCATTGATGCGGTCCACTTGGCGTATATGAGGCCCATATGATGGGGCCCTACTTGATGTACACGAGGCCCATTATGATGTGTATTAGGCCCTTATCGTGCGGCCCATTGTGACATGTATTAGGCCTATGACGCGTGGCCCATTTAATGTATTCGAGACCCAGATACGTGGCCCATTTGATGCATACGAGTGTAGGGCCCACCTGTTGTGTATTGAGGCCCGATGTGATGTATGTGTGGCCGTTACGTTGCGTATGAATCCCTTATATAGGCCACTCCCTGGGAGCAATGTTGGTTAGATGTCCACATTGATGGGCAATGATAGTTAGATGTCCTTATTGTGACCTTCCCTTAGGCCTTGTTCAGCCCATTCTCATCGATTCTGATTGTCATGACCGATTGTCGATTCTGATTGACGTGACCGAATTGTCGATTCTAATTATCGATCGATTCTGATTGTCGTGACCGATTACCGATTCTCATTGACATGACCGAATTGCCGATTTTGATTATTGATCGATTCTGATTGTCGTGACCAATTACCGATTCCGATTGATGTGACCGATTTGTCGATTCTGATTGTTGTGACCAATTACCGATTCTGATTGACGTGACCGATTTGCCGATTCTGATTATCGATCGATTCCGATTGTCGTGACCGATTTGCCGATTCCGATTATTGATCGATCCCGATTGTCGTGGCCGATTGCTGATTAGTAATCGATGTTGTTTATCATAACCGATTGCTAATTTTAATTGACGTGACCGATTTACCGATTCTGATTATTGACCGATCCCGACTGTCGTGCCCGATTGCCGATTAGCGATCGAGGCCGTTTATCATGATCGATTGCCGATTTCCGGTTGACGTGACCAATTTGTCGATTCCGATTATTTACCGATCCCGATTGTCGTGGCCGATTGCCGTTTAATGATAGAGGTCGTTTATTATGACCGATTACCGATTTCGATTGACGTGACCGATTTGCCGATTCCGATTATTGACCAATCCCGATTGTCGTGGCCAATTGCTGATTGCAATTAACTTGGCTAATTTGTCGATTCTGATTGACGAGACCGATTATCGATGTCAATGCCGATTGTTGACTCTGACTCCGATTGTCGAGGCCGATTCCTATTCTGATTATCGAGGTCGATTCTGATTTGTCAAGGTCGATTGTATAGGCCGATTTTGATTGTCGAGGCCGAGTATCGAGGCCGATTCAGAGTGTTGATCCCGATTGTTGAGGCTGACCTCGATTGTCGATGGCGATTTCGATTGTCGAGGCCGATTGTCGTGACCTATATGATGAACATGCGACCCGTAGTTTAGGCCCATTGTGACACGTATTAGACCCATGATGCATGGCCCATTTGATGTATTCAAGACCCATGTGTGGGCCCCACATGTCATGTATTTGAGGCCCATGGGTATGGCCCATTGTGATGTTTTTATGACCCATGGTAAGGCTCATTATGATGTATTCATGGCCTATGGGCAAGGCCCATTGTGATATGTATTAGGCCCATGAGCCGGGTCCGCCTGTTGTGTATATGTGGCCCTTGAGTAAGGCCCATCATGTTGTATATTAGGCCTTTGTGTGAGGCCGTGGGCCCATTAGATGTTTGGGTCTATGTGACCATTCCTCGGGGGCAATGTTAGTTAAATGTCCACATTGTCGAGGCCGATTGTTGATGTCGGTTATTGATACTGATTATAAGTATGTGACAGCATAGCATCATAATACATGCTCATACGCATCATCCGCATGTTTTTTATGAGATGTGATTGACCGTTCCATATGCCATAGGGCAGGTTGTTATGAGACTCCCCGATAGGCGGAGATTATCTCATGTGAGTACATGGTATGTGCAGGATTGATGTATGACTGGATTGTATGACTCATGCATCTTGCATTGTGTGTTGCGATTACTGTACGCCCTAGCGACATCAGGGTCGTAGCCTCCATAGGTATTTCGTGGATGGCCAGGTTGGACACCGAAAATCCGTTCTACATGGGGTGTTATAGATATCCCTGGGTGAAAGTCCCTAAACCCTCTTGGTTCTAGAGGTTGCTCTAACTTCTAGACCGAGTGGATGCATGAGCGCATGAGGGTCGTATATCGTTAGGCCGCGTCTCCCACTGTGTCGTGGTTAGTTGGAAGGGGGTATGACCACTGGTTTGAATAGAAGTCCCCTGTGGTGGACCCTGTAGTCTGCGATACTACGTACTATTATCTCGACTTCACACTCCAGCATGGTCATTTCATTCGCATCGTATATTGCATTACATCCGCAGGCATATGACATTTTGGGTTGCTATGTTTCTGTACTTATATGGCCTAGACTGACTTAACAGGATTTGTATATTGCATTGCATCTTTGGCATCTGGTAGTTGGCTCTTTATGACTTATTATTGCATAGCTGTTCTATATTACGTATTCTGATATAGATTGACTTATGGACTTGTCTATACTTTCGCTTACTCTGTTATCGCATGATTTATGATCTTGTCAGTATTTCTGCTCACTCTGATAATTCATGATCTTGTCAGTGTTTCTGCTTATTCCGATAATGTACGATTTATGGATTACCAGTAATTTCGGTATTGTATGATGATGACATTGTATTGAATACTGGACACTTATTTTGTGCACACACTTACACTACCCTCTAAGCTTTCTATAAGCTTATGTACGGTAAATGCGTGCAGGTGATATTAGGTTGTAGCAGTGTTGAGCTTGGAGCGTGCAGCTGTCTTCTGGAGTTTTGATTTCGACATATGTATTTTCTCTTTCAGCATTGTATTCAAATGATTATATTAGTGGATATGTGATGATGACCTTTATAATTTGGGTATACTTGTGGTTATGCTTATTACGAGTTAAATGTATATAAAAAAAAATCCTCCTTGTAGGATCCCAGGATCGGAATCTGGCGTATGAACGCTAGGAACCGAGAATGGGGTACTACGGAGGCTGTCGACACTGGATTCGGCGATCAGAATTCCTGCGAATCCGATTTCCGGGTTTGGAGCGTGACACGAGGTCTCTTAACAAATGATCATTTTTGTGATCTCAATATATAGATGTAAAGCTTAACATTTTTACGACAGTGAACATACACTTGTGTATTTTGAATAATTACGTGTCAATCCTTGTAATATCTCATGCATAGGTTATTTTGATGCAATATAATGATGTGCATTACTAGTGACGTGAGGCAAGTTATGTCTATCGTTTTCATTAAACCAGAGACGTGACTAGAGCACCGCACTTTGCAAACCGCTAGTGTAGCCCAACAAGATATTATTTAATTGATGGTGCCTCTTATTATCGGCCATGGCAATAACCACTAGCTATCTGGAGTTGAGTTTTTCTTCGATCACGGTATTAATGACATCATATATTTGTTTAACTACTTAAATTTCTGATGCTATTTGTTTCATTTCGTGAATGAAGAATATTTCATCTATTTTTCATTCACCGACATTGTTGAAGGTAAATATGTTTAATTCAATCATTTTCCATTATATATTAGTCAAATGACCATTAAATTTAAAAATAAAAATAAAATACCATTTAATACTAAGTTCTTGAATGAAGGGAGAAACAACAACTCATTATATAATGTTGAGCCTTATAAATCATTATGCAGCATAATTTATAATGCATTTCCTAAAGTTGTATAACTCATTACTATATTGCGAGGACAATTATTTAACATAATTCATGACATCTCTCACATGATACATGGACTACGTAATTTCTCAAAAGTTTTAAAAGGCTTAGTAGATAGAGTGAATAGCGTGTTGTACTGAGATTCAAAACTCAACTTTAGCTACTAGGTTACAATTATTATATTAGCACATACTTTATCTTATCATTGTTTTAGCGATGATGCTAAGTTATGGATCCATCACTTAGAATTTGAAAACTTTTCTTAAGTGAAATGTCTGAACGTTACATTAAAATTTCACTAAACTCTATCCTTATCTTGAAATGAAAAAACATTGGTGAAAACAATTCCTTTAATAAAATATCACAGAGTAGACTTTACATAACCTTTTAATGCTATAATAAAAACACACGATTTAATTATCAATAGTGAAATTTTAGACTTATTTGGATTGCAAATTACATTAGTAATACATTGTAAAAGTCTTATCATTACAAAATTTTTACATTTATTTAAACACATAATTTGATAGTCAAATGTAATTAATAAAAAATAGATAAAAGAATTTATAATCATTACAATTTTATTTTGTATTTCATGGTTCAAACACATACATTAATAAATATTCTTTCTAATTTAACATTAAGATAATATAAAAATATCATTATTATAATTTTACTACATTTATCCAAATATGAGAATTGCCTATCAAAATATATATTTTATAAAAATATTATAATATGAGGGAACTTGGCTCCTAATAGATTGGTTGGATCTCACGTGGGATGCGTATGGCCTTCTAGGAAGTGCAATGCATTTTTATTTTGCCTGCACAGGTAGGCCACCTGATGAACGGCCCAGATGGTCACATACGTGTGCAGTTCGTGTTGAGGATAGAAGGCAATGGAATCAGCATATACCCAGGAGAATGTTCTAAACGGCCGGGGATTTGTCAATTGTCATATGACAGGAACTGATACGAGCAGCTTCGACCTCGCACGCGCGAAATATCTGCCCACGTGAGAAGTGTGTGCCAAAGTTCGTGCTCGATCGAGTTCATGCTTGGCACGTGCGAGGCAGGTGCCGCCACTATAAAGGGCCCCTTCAGGCAATTTGTAAGGGCAACAACATCGCCACAGTTCTCTCTCTCACAGGTTCGAAAAGCTCAGCAAAATCCCTTTCCCGTTGCCCTAGAATCCGGTACGTCCATTTCTTCACCTCCGTCTCTGACGATGCCACGTGTTTTTATCCTTTCCGTACTTCCTCTTTCTGAGGATGCGAATATTAGCAGTACAAGCTTCTATCATCGTTTTAGAGCCAGATCTTTGATTTCTTTCAAAACCCTAGTTAGAATTCTCAAGTACATGACTTAAGAACGATACGTTGGATTGAATTGCATTTTCCAGCTCGTAGATCAAGTGCGAGTGTTATTGTAGCAGCTGATGAAGCGTAGCTGCTTATTTTATTGCTTGTTTGGATGTTTGATCGAATTAAAGTGCAATTGATTTCAGTTCAAAAAAAAAGATTAAATGGCCAAAGCAGGGCCAATGTCGTTTATGAGTTCAACTCAAAATCCGGAATTGCAAGTAAGGGTTTGGTTGTCTCACCCCACTCTGGGCATTTTCTGTTTGGTGAAATGAGTGAATCACGATTCAGTTCAGTTGAGCATCCAAACAGACCCCAATAGATATTATGGGTCTTGTTGATTCACGCAGCCTTTCTTCGTATCTCATGTATTTGTTTTTTATTATTATTGCAGTAATCGTGACTCTTGCTGATATTTTGTATGTTTGATTCTGGTTGGATGTAAGCTAGAGTCTGGCGACTGAGCTTGTCCTGGAAACAGAATAGCCGTCTTATGATTATTTTAAAAAAATTTATTATTTCATTTTATTTTCTTTCCCGAAGGGGGGGGGGGCGCTTGGGTAACATCTATGTTTTAAAACCTGAGCTGGACCTTGATCTGTTTTTTTATTTTTATTTTTTCTGGTGGTTCTGTAGAATTGCTAGTCCAACTACTCAGATCTTCTTGGCCTGTTTTGGTCCAGAAATATGCCTCATTTAAATAAATAGTAACAAAAATAATTAACATCTAGTCTGCTGTTAGTATAGTCGTCAATGTCTATCCCTTCTCGGTGGTAGTCATGGGCTCGAGCTTTGATGGATGTAGTTGCAACTATACTGGTTTTAGGGTGACTTGGACTTATTGGTGGCCAGTTCTCGTCCAAACTGGTCCAACCGCTTGTCTCAATGTCTATGCCTTCTTGGTAGTAGTCATGGGCTTGAGCTTTGATGGATGCATTTGTAAATATACTGGTTTTAGAGTGACTTGGACCTATTGGTGCCCAATACTCGTCCAAAATGTTCTAATCGCCTGGCTCGGTCCAGGTAGTAAAACATTGGTTAAAATAACTTGTTATTCATTGTTGGTTGTTTTAGTTGACCCCGATTAGTTGGAATAAGGCCTAGATCATAATGATGACAATTTTGTTTAAAATCTCAACAATTACATTATTGTCTTAGGGATGCCTAACCTATTTAGAAACTTATGCACTTTAGTGGGAATTTTTTGGTAACTTGGGTTCTTTAATAGATGCTTTAGTTTTAGTATATTATTTACAACTTTGAAACACTTGATAATTAAAGCTTTTGTATTTTTCGTTTTGTTCTATGAGGGTATCGACTTCTAGTTCAACCTTGCCTTTAGCTTGCGATAAAGAACTTCAGACTCCATATGCTTATAATGCTCTAGTGGTGCAACTCGGTGGGTTTCTCAACCCAAGCCTGACCTGACCTCTAGAGGACCCAACCTGATTTGATCCAAATTCCAACCAAATGTGCCCAACTTGAAACCAACCCGAATTCCTATATACTTGACTCAACCTGATTTGACCGAAATACATGTGACTATTACCAACTCGACCTGAGCTGACCAAATTTGCTCAACCTGAAACTAAACTGTTTTCAAACCAGGTTGGTGTTTTCCAATGCAAACTCAGGTTGGGTCAATTGGGTTCGAGTTGCTCTTGGACCAAGTTGTAGCCCTATTATGGCCTTGTCAAGGATGCTTGTCAAAGGTTTATCATTTGAATTCATTACAAGTTGGAGCATTTTTCTTATGACCTTGAATACTGGAGTGTCATTGATCAGCAAATTCGTTTCTAATTTCTTATAGATGGATAGAGTTGGGGATATGTGATGCTTTTAGGAGACATACTTGTTAAGATTTCTTATGATTTTATGTGATGGTTCCTTGAGATGTATGAAGGATACTCACACCCATGTCTTCCTTTGTGGAAATGCAAGAAACAATTGCAGCTATAGTTGTTGAGTCAAAGTTGTAGTTAGATGCACTCACATTCTAAAACCATTCTCGATGGGGTTGTACGCTTTGGCGGACAGTTTATAACACATTTGTGATTATGATTTTGTGTAATTGGTAGTGTTGGTTATGGCTATGCATTTTAGATTGTGATATTTTTTTCCCATTTCAGATACAAATTCAGGATTTGCTTTGTTTAAGCCTTTAATGGTGGCAAATTTGGTCCATTTTCTCTTTGGAGCACATAGTGTTTGTGTATTTTTTTTCTTTCTCTTGACAAAAGCATATATGGTGTATTTCTATCTCATGGCATGTAGTTCTTGGTCTTTCAATTTGATTCTTTGCTTGTATTTTATACTAAAAACTTGTTTCCTTTTTCTAGGATCTTGAGTACAATCAAAATGTCTAAAAAAGGGTTAATGGAGCAGGACCTAAGTAAGCTTGATGTGACAAAGTTACACCCACTCTCTCCTGAAGTAATTTCTCGTCAAGCTACAATTAACATTGGTGAGGTTCCTTTTTTTATATTTTGTCTGCTCATTTGATATATGACAACAGTAAATATATTTTTGTTAGCATTACTTTTTTGGGCAATTTGTATTATGCATTGGAAATGAGGAGAAAAGGGTGGGTCAGAGCATGGTTGACCATACTCTTAGATGTTTGGTCCGGTCCCTTGACCTTTCTAAGTATGACAAAAGTTATGGCTAACTCATTTAAGGAGCTTGTGCATGGTTTTGTAATAAACGTTCTTTTGGAGTTGCACTTTCTTCATAGGTGAAAATTTTCAAGCTCACTTAGATGGATAAGGATGTTTTTGAGGAGAGGAAAGATGAGACAAGCTAGTGAAAGGATGGAATTGAAGATGGAGTGCATTTGGGTTGTGGAATGGTGCCTTCATCGTGAAAGCAAAATTCATGGAAGGGATAGGCTTCTCGGTAGGGAACGGAGAGCATACTAGATTTTGGACAGGATGTTTGGGTGACAAGAGTTCAGCTTGATGAATAACTTTCTGAGCGTAACCCGGCTAGTTATGGATGAGGACATATTGGTTGTGAACTGTTGGTTGGTTAGTGGATCCTTGGAGGTGTGGTCGCCCTTGTGTCGCCGGAATTTATCGGATGAAGAAATAGAATATCTTGTTTTACTCATTCAAAGAATCCATTTGGTTAGCCCATCCTCTGGGAAGGTCAATAGTTTGGTTTGGCGAAAAAAAAGTTCGGGTCATTTCTCGATTACATCTTTTTATAAGATGTTGTGCTTCTAGTTGTTCATTGGCCAAGCCTTGATGGCTATGTTGGGCTCCTTTAAAAGTGGCGGCTTTTGCGTAGCTAGTGGGGAGGAATAGGGTCTAGACCATTGACAACCTTTGCAAAAGATGAATGGTGATCCTGAACATTCGCTTTTTGTGTATGGGTAATGCAGAGAGATTTGATCATCTGTTCATTCATTGCCCCTCTACTCGGGGGATTTGGGATTTTGTTCTCTCTTCTTTCAAGGTGCAGTGGTCCATGCCCGCCTTGGTGGAATGTTTCTTAGAGGCAGGCCATGGGCTTTGTCTTTGTAAGCAAACTCGGGCGGAATGGCAGGTGGCTATATTAGCTGGCTTTTGGTCGCCGGGGGGGGGGGGAGAGATGCTTCAACAATATTGGAATGGTGTTTGTTTTGTCATCCGTGGGGTGAAATCTTTTGTAGTCGAGTGGTCTTCTTGTAGTGCAACTTTGGAAGATTGTATCTTGCTTTTTGCTTGATTGGGTTGTAAGCTTTTGGGTGCCATCTTGGCACCTTTTCAATAATAATTCCTTTATCTTAAAAAAAAAAAAAAAAAAAACTTAATCCAAAGTGTTAAGTATGCATTTTGGTTTAAACAAATTTAGTTACTAATTTAATTCAAACCATGTCTTGCTCTAGTTGAGTTGACTCAATGTGCTTTTCGAGGACTTAATCAGTTGATTATGTTAGTAAAATATTACCGGGGTTGAGATTTGATCCATTTGTGAATAATAATTTGCTCCAGGTACCATAGGTCATGTGGCACATGGGAAGTCAACTGTTGTAAAAGCAATATCTGGTGTTCAGGTAATTGCTCATTTTATCTAATCTCTCTTTTCCCCCTGCAAATTTATCATTGGTTGTGTTGTTGGTTTGTTCGATCTTGTTCCTAGTTTTAAACAGCTGCATTTTAGTAACCTCTCTGTACCCTTGTTGGGTTTTCCTATTAGTTGTATTGGATGAAATTTAGAATTAGGTAATTTCAAAGAATTACAAAGGAGAGATGAGATTAGCATGGCCAATGTTTTCTGTAAGCTGTTTGTGACTGGTTGAGTGGATGTAACATATGTCGAATATATTTAGAAATAGGGGGCAGAGAAAGGATAGAAGATGGACTGGCTCATTTTGCATGTGCCGGTGTAATGAATATCTTTCATGGCCTGGAGGCATATCCTAGGCATCTTACCTACCCATTCAATAATTTAGATTGAAACTACTTATGTCATTAGAAATGAATGGGCCATTACAAAAAAGAAGAATGAAAGGTATGCCATCTTCTTTGTTCATTTTTATGAACCCTTTTCATCTTTGTAGCAGTGTTAAAACATGAAATACTAGCACAATGTCAAAAGAAATGATCCAATGCTCTCAGATCATTATTAATTAGTAGTGATCCAGTGCTCCTAGTTGTATTGGAATACTTGGATAGTCCAATCAATAGATCTGGACTGTCCATTAGGTCCAACATACATTTCATGGGTTACCATGCGACCAAACAGTGGCCTATAAGATGGATGTTCAAGATTTTTCATGGAAAAAATAGGCCCAAGTAATAATTTGGGCCATCTTCTTGTTGGGGCTCATCATGGATTGGTTATGGTTCAAAAGAATATTTTTCATAAGAATAATGACCACCCCATCCATGGTTGTAACATGGATGGCTCAAAACAAGAATGCCAACTTATGAATGTACTGCATCATCTTTTCTGTGTGCTTTTGCATTGTAGACTGTAAATGCGTGCTTGACCTAATCGACAGTCAAGGTTGATCAATTGATTCCATGTTTGCTGATGCGGCTAGGAGCAGTACAACTTATGGTGCTCTGAGGGCACTTGCTCATTTCTTTAATGTCATATACACTATTTTGAGGTTTGTTTTTCTGAAGTTTTCTGTCACCAACAAAAAGTCTATGTGACAACACAATCTATCTTGAGTTCTGTCATGAAAAAGTGGCATTCAAATAACTGAGTTATATAGTAGTATTACCTGGCAATCTTGTCTTAACTGCAGAGAATACATGGTTATCTTAAAAAGGTGTATGCAGATAGCATGATTAACTTAGGACCTCCTCAAAATACCGTTGTTCCTACACTAAAAAGTTCAGATATGGTAATCTGGAAAAGCTACCCTGACTTTGTTTTCCTGTTTGTAGACTGTTCGTTTTAAGAGTGAGCTTGAGCGTAATATTACTATCAAGCTGGGATATGCTAATGCCAAAATATACAAATGTGAAGATGAACGATGCCCTCGGCCCATGTGTTACAAGTTAGGTGATCTACATGAAATGATGTACTTTATTTTATTCTTTTCTCCTACACTCCATGACCTAATGCCAAACCTTGTTTGCAGGGCCTATGGAAGTAGCAAAGAAGATAGCCCCCTCTGTGATGTTCCAGGATTTGAGAGTGCAAGGATGAAACTCTTGAGGCATCTTTCCTTTGTGGACTGTCCGGTGAGATGAAACTTTCGGCCTTTCCCTTTGTCAATGACAACTAGACTTTCTAGTGTGAAATGACTTGAATTGGAGCTGTTATGGTTCTGCAAATGAAATACCATTGCTATTTACTGCTCTCTTACTTAATTCAGTGAAGTGAGTTGGAGGCTGCGCATGCTAGAGGCCTTAACTGTTTGCAAATTTTCCTTTCCAGATAACATACAATAGTTAGGGTAAAGTGAAGCATTGGGCATGTGAATGGTGTTTATTAAACATATATTGGCGGGCTTCCCATTGTTCCTTGCTGAGAACTACTCTAGCATGGCTTGCATGCTTGGTGGTTCTTCGTGCGTACCGGCTTTACCTGAAAACTACCCTTCATTGACCCTTCATTGTTCCTTGCTGAGAACTACTCAAGCATGGCTTACTATTTTGGGGGTGCATGAAATAGCCGGGCTGGGTGTCAATTCTATGTAGGACTGTATTGGTATGTGGGTGGTGTCTATGTGAGCCTCTGCCATGGCTGGTTCCAAGAACCCGGTTATTGATGTCTGGTGGGCAGCTGATTGTTGAAGTTTTTCTAATGTACTGTTTAAAAACATGGATTGACAGAATAGACGTCTTGATCCATCACCCCACGAATCACTCAGACGAGCCACCCCTGGCTGGGCTGATCCAGGCCGATTCACCCCCGACTCAGGCGAGTCATGACTCGACTCAAGACTGGACAATCAGCCCGAGTTGCGGAGTGTTAAATCCCTGTTTAAAAGAGAACCCCAAATTGCTTGGACAAAGGCTAAGATAATTGTGGTCATGAGGATGATGACTGTATTCCTGTGATCCATTGTTATCTGAAAGACTAGCTGCTGATTACTCAAGCAGAGGAATTTTTATCTCTTGACTATCATGTTCTGATGTCCCATAGGCCATAACCCTTCTAAAAAAAAAACTAAGGAAAGAAAAGAAAAAGAAATTGTTATGATGTCCCATGGATGCAAGTGAGGCCCATGGTTCAGTGATGCAGATCTGATGTGCCCCATTGTCTGTGGCAGATAGCCCATAAAATTTCCAGATTATCGGTAACAAACATTCAATATAAATAGATGCTTAAGAGAGAAATACAGCAATGTTCAAAGAAATGGGCCAAAGATTTGGATAGCTAGGACTTCTTCTTGAATATTATTGGGGCAGTGCCATCCATGTAAGGCCACATCAGATCAATACTGTAGATCACCAAACCATGGGTTCTGTTTGTATGGAATGGGTGCATCAGGAAAGTACTGATGTCCTATTGCATCTGGGCCTGATAATTCATACTTTAACAATGTGATTTTTTATTTTTATTTTTAAATTTAGCACAGAGCATTTACTTGTCCTTCTCTCTCTCTAATGTTAGAAGTATTAGTTTGTCATCTCTTTCTGCCCATTAATCTAGTACATGTGATTTCATTTGAACTGATGCTCTAGACTGGGCATTGGGGTGCTTCTTTTAATTCATTCTGATAGTTTTCTTTTCCCTTCTCAACAGGGTCATGATATTCTTATGGCTACAATGCTCAATGGAGCAGCTATTATGGATGGAGCATTGCTATTGATAGCTAGCAATGAAAGTTGCCCACAACCCCAAACTTCTGAGCATCTGGCTGCTGTTGAAATCATGCGGCTTCAACACATGATTATCTTACAAAATAAAATTGATCTTATTCAAGAAAGTGTTGCCATAAACCAGCATGAAGCCATCCAAAAGTTTATTCAGGTCAGTTGTCTCAGACCATGTCTCATGCAGGATGATTCTAGAGAGGCATTATATGATACATACAAAAGAAATAGCTTTTGTTTTTTGTTCTATCTGACCATGGTATGGGTGGAGCCCACTCCTTCGAAATCAAAGCTGTTGATCTGGAGGACCCCATCATGGGATAGGTCAAGCCCTAATAGCTTACTTTTAGATGATCCTAATTCCTAGGCGGAAATGGCCAATTACAACCAATGATGTACTTGTAATGGGACCTAGTGGAGATTTTAGGCTTATACCATTCATCATGCGGCTCACCCTATGAACAATTTGGATCACCAAATGTCAGGTCCCATGTGCAGTTTATTTGGCTGATCTAACTCCCCGTTGAAAATTGTTTATTTCCTCATTTCTGGAAGTTTCAAAGCTGAATTTCCTTGTCCTCAATTGTCTTCTGGTATATGTACAGGGCACCATTGCTGATGGCGCACCAGTGGTACCAATTTCTGCTCAGTTGAAATACAATATTGATGTTGTCTGCGAGTATCTTGTTAACAAAATACCCATTCCCGAGAGGAACTTTGTGTCACCACCGAATATGATTGTAATCCGGTCATTTGATGTGAATAAACCTGGGTCTGAGGTCGATGAAATAAAGGGTGGTGTTGCTGGCGGGAGCATCCTCAGGGTACGTTCCTTTCTTTGAGATCATTTGGAACTTGTTCAGATCAGGTTGGATTTCTGTGAATCCCTAACAATCCATGTCCTGGATATTAAATTTAGTGAGCAGGATCCTTTTCTTTCTGCTTTTGGTAGTAAAATAGTACGAGTACTATTTTTTTTATTGGAAGTAGAAAGAAAAAGGGTCTGCTATCAATCAGGATGGTGCACTTACCTATTGTCTAATGTAATGTCTGTACCCTCTACTAGTAGCACAGAATCTGGGTATCCTGCAGCCATGCTCTGCTCCCTATGGAAAGATGCTTTCTTCTTGGAAAGACGGCAGATTTGGATTAGAGAGCTTAGCTAAGCCCACCCGCTTGCAAGTCAGCTAATGCACACAGCACCACTTATCCCAGCATGGCATTCTGGTGAAATATCCTTGCCATCCATCAGGTGGACCTCACTGTGTAAATGTTACTGCCCAAAGATAGGTGGTCCATTCAGTAGGTGAGATATGATATTACAAATAAGTTGATGGTTTAGAAAACATCAGCCTTTTTTTTTTTTTTTTTTCAGTTAATTGTGACCTGTATGACTGGTGGACTACCATACTCTTGGGATAGGGAATCTACTTACTGGTATCCTTCTGATGGATGGCTTGGATATTGCATGTCTGCCATGTTGGCATGTGGTGGCGTGCGCATTAGCTGACTTGTACATGCATGTTGGCATAGCAAAGCTCAGGATTACATAATTGGGAGCAAAGCTGCAATCATACTATATACATGGTATTAAAAAATGGTTGTGGTTTATGTAATGGTAACGGTGGAAGCTGTTATGTGATACAGGGCTGTAACAGCCATTCTGAAAAAAAATATTGGTCCGTAATGGTCCGATATGGGCCCATAATGGTCTGATATGTTTTCTTCCTTTGAAAACATTTTAGACCATAATGGGCCATATCGTAATGGCCATAAGGCTGGCCATTACCGCCACTGTCACTGATATGAAATACCTTGATTGTGTATACAGATGCAAATTTGTAGCTTACAGTCTTCATGTGTTATGTCAACATGCATGTAAAGAATTTCGGTTAATTCATTATATAAACTAATAAACACATCTTTTTGTGTCACACAGATTTGTCTTTCTGTTTATTTGTTTCCCATCTGACAATGATGCTTATGCAGGGCGTTTTGAAGGTGAATCAATTCATTGAAGTCCGTCCTGGCATTGTTGTAAAGGACGAGACTGGTAACATCAAATGCACCCCAATATTTTCAAGAATAGTTTCGCTCTTTGCTGAGCAGAACGAGCTGCAGTTTGCTGTTCCAGGGGGACTCATTGGTGTTGGCACCACCATGGACCCCACATTGACACGTGCTGATAGGCTGGTGGGTCAGGTCCTCGGGGAGGTTGGATCACTTCCCGATGTTTTTGTTGAGCTCGAGGTAAGCTGCATACTTGCACCCTCTGCATGATATCCTTATTTAAGCAGACTGATGACATACTTGCCTACACCCACCACAAACTCTATTTGCATATAACACGAGTTTTTTTGGGGGCGAGAAGTTCCTATGCAATTAGTTTTTGTTTTTTTACCATGCATTATGAAAGGGCATGAGAAGGGTTTTAAAGAAAAAAGAAAGAAAGAATCGATGGCTTTGTAGGGGAGATGATATGATATTCAGTGGTGGTTAAATTAAAGAGAAGGATAATTAGGATGGAGCTCCCATATTCGATGTCCCCTTTCCACCAAGTCAAATCTGCTTTGTAGGGGAGATGATATGATAGACCCATTATGCACTGGCCTTAGAATCGATGGCTTTTGTACAAAAAAATCATACATGTACTAGACACAACTATCCATCTGATTGGTGGCCATAAAAGTGGCAATAAAAAACAAAAACAGTTAGTGATCAAATATTCAGTGGTGGTTAAATTAAAGAGAAGAAGGATGAATATTCGATCCATCTGATTGGTGGCCACAAAAACAGTTAGTGATCAAATATTGAGTGGTGGTTAAACAAAAACACTACTATCCATCTGATTGGTGGCCATAAAAGTGGCAATAAAAAACACAAACAGTTAGTGATCAAATATTCAGTGGTGGTTAAATTAAAAAGAAGAAGGATGAATAGTATTGTCTAATTGGTTTGATTCTTTGAAAGTTTAATCCATCCATGCTATGGCCTAGTAGATGGAATTGACCAGATTGTTATATGTAATTCTTCCTGATGATGGTGAAGAGATGGCTGTGCCAGAATCTGGGACACAACTCGTGTTAAATTGGTGCGAAAACATGCCACAATCTGTGAAAAATCTATAGTTTGCCTTGATGTTTTGCCCGCTGCATATCGTTGAACATGGAACTTGTTGCCATATTTTCTTTTTCAGGTTAACTTCTTCCTACTCCGACGGCTTCTTGGGGTCAGGATAAAGGGTACAGAGAAGCAGGGGAAAGTCTCAAAGCTAACCAAGGGTGAGATTTTGATGTTGAACATAGGGTCCATGTCAACAGGGGCCCGAGTGGTTGCTGTGAAGAATGACCTTGCCAAGCTGCAGCTCACTTCTCCCGTGTGCACCAGCAGAGGGGAGAAGGTGGCTCTCAGCCGGCGGGTTGAGAAGCACTGGCGCCTCATTGGGTGGGGCCAGATTCAAGCTGGGTCCACTCTTGACGTCCCGCCAAGTCCCATCTAAGTGATTGCACACACACAAAATGTAAAATACTAAAGGTGCGCTTGAGAGAGAGGGAGAGACGGAAAATGTGGGAGGGAAGGCAGCTGTTAGGGACAGTCTTTGTGAGATGGAGAAGAAAACACTGGAGATTGCTTTTAATTCTTGTTGCTTCCGTTTTGTTTCTATGAGGTTTTAATTCTTATAACATGTTTGGGCGGACTTTCATCCATGGTGTTCTATTTTTGGCATGTCAAGAGGATGGACGGTTTGGATTTTTGTTATTGAGGAATCGATTTGAGGAAGATTTACAGCGAATGTTATGTCACTGTATTTATTTATTTTTTTTCCTGATCTGAACTTAATCCATATAGTGGACCAAACCATGGATGGGCCATAGCCTGAACAAATGATCAGTTGTCCTTCGTCTGCTGCTGGGCTTCTGGGCAGGAAAAAAGAATAGCTGATACAGTCGGTTGACTTATTTTATTTTGTTTTTATTTTATTTTTATTTTATTTTTTTAAAGATTAATTAATTGAATGGTTAGGATTGTCAGACCATATGATTTTTTGTTCTACGGCCCATCCTTGGTGAACTTTCTCCCAAAGATTGATATATATATATATATATATATATATATATATATATATATATATATATATATTCTTTAATTTCTTCTAACATTCATAAAGCCAACTCCCAATATGATCATTAGTGTCTCTCTCTCAGGGTTAGACATTGTCATGCTTATCAATCCTAATTGTCTATGCAGTTGGCCCACTGTAAATGGCCCACGGCAGAAGATACTGATTGAATAATTAACAGAGCAGTTTTTTATTTTGGCTCATCTGTGGTGGGGCTCATCAGTGGGATCATTCACTCACCATTGGTCGATGTGGTCATGTATGTAATTAGAGGTGTACATGAGTCTCGTAGCTGAGTCGAGCTGATTTTTCAGCTCAAAAAAATTTTGAACTGAGTTTGAGCTTGCCCAAGCTCGACTCAACTTGGATCGAACCCAAATCGAATCGAACTCGGATTGAACCAATTTGGTGACTCGGTTACTTTAATATTGATGTTGCTCAACAATGAACTTTAATATTGATGTTGCTCACCAATGAAATGACTCAATGAAGTGTGGCTGGTGGCAAGGAAGGTACGTATATGAAATAAATACCATTTTTTTTCTTGATTTTATGTTGTTTACAAGGTGTTTGATGAAATACTTGTAAATTCATTGCTTCTGTTTTACATACAACAAGATTTTAAAAGATTTTAAAAGTATAGTTCATGTGTTTGTGAAAATGCTGCACAGGCGAACTCAACTCAATCTTGGTTCGAACTCAGCTCGAACTGGCCCGAGTTGCTGACCAAACCAAGCTGAGCTA
The DNA here is from genome assembly GCA_030180095.1 of Magnolia changhungtana. Classification (NCBI taxonomy): domain Eukaryota; kingdom Viridiplantae; phylum Streptophyta; class Magnoliopsida; order Magnoliales; family Magnoliaceae; genus Magnolia; species Magnolia changhungtana. The sequence continues at coordinate 440,063 of JASAUF010000496.1, read as the reverse complement.
GCCAGTCACGCTCGAGGACCGATGAGTCCGAGTTGCACGGCTCGACTCGAATTGACTCGTGTACACCTCTATATGTAATGGAGAGCAACTCGGATTGACTCGTGTACACCTCTATATGTAATGGAGACGTGGTCCTTTATCTAATGGATGCGGGCAAAAACGTTGAAAGAGAAGCTTATAATCCAGTAATAATGAGAAGGGCCCGTTTGGATACCACCAAATAAGTTACTTTTTCTACTTAGAGTAGTAGATAAAGTAACTTATTTGAGATTAGTAAATTTGGTTTATGATCAATTATTATAAGTAGCTTTATTTATTTATTTATTTATATATAGTTACTTAATCACTTCACTTTTATAAGTAGAAATCAAGATAAGCTACTTAAGGTGTAAGTAGCTTATCTTAAGTAACTTATGATCCAAAGGCCCCCCTAAGCGGTGCTGATCATCTGAAGACCATTTGCAGTGTATGGGCCATACTGAGGAACTAAGAAATTGTACACACCATCTATGTAATTCAACTAATCAGCTTAAACAGTCCAAATAGCAGGCCACACTAATTAAACAAGTGACCTAATTAGGGTTGGTGTCCATAATGGAGGCTTAGCCAACCGTCCCAATCCAACGAATAGGAGGCCCTTAGTCATTATGGTCCCAACCTAATAAATAGAAGTCCGTTAATCATCCATTCAAGTGGTCTGACCCATCTGATTTTTGGTTTATATCATCTTCAATGAGTCTTGTGAATTGGACAGTTTAGTTTTGGGTATGTGCATGCGTAGGGACCCTTATCCACTGATCCAAATAGTTGAAACTACCTATTACAATGTGTGTGATGCAGGCAACTGGCTAAAGGTCCATCCGAACTTGGGATTGACCCCCCTCTTTTAGTATTTATCCCAAGCTAGTGGGGTTGCACGTGGGTTTGGTTTTCCTTAAGATCCCAAGAAGTGGGCCATACAGGCATGATTTTTTTAAATTGGTGTTAAGAACTAGAGTCTTGCCCTTAGCTAATGGGCTGGCCCACCTTGCTACCTCTTAGTTATTCAGATGGGCCATGTGAATGTATAAAGAAAGACTATCATTTACTTTTTTTTTCTCTTTAAAAATGGTCCGTGTCCAAGACACAAATATAGACACTGAAAATCAACCTACATTGCTGAGTGGTGGTGCATTCTACCCTTCCACCCACATAGATAGCTACCTTGATTGCGAGTGCGCCTCCGCCGGTTAACATTAGATGTTACGTGAGTCTCAACTGGAGTCGATTGGGACCGTTGGACTGGTTGGATCAGCAAGGTGTCGCCGGTCCGTTTGTCGAGCCATGCAATGATGTCAGTGAACACAGCCTCTACATTGTCATCCGGCTCTCCGCTTGTCAGGCCATGCCACATTCCTGGGTAGAGCTTCATGGTCTTGTCAGAACTCCCTGCTTGATCATATAGTGCCCGGCTCACGCCTGGGTCGGTCACGGTGTCGGCTTCCCCATGTAGCACGAAAAATGGGAGTGTCACCTGCCAATGTGGTTCACATTATATATTTAAGATCCAATTGGCAATGGGATCTGTACACCATGTGGTCCCCACCTGGGATCGATAATGATCCCAACGTAACTTATAATGGACAATCCTAACTGTCCGATCTTTGGTTTAGATCTCTGTTGCCCATAAACAAATAATTTGTTGGCTCTGATTGGATGGTTAGGATTGTTCGATCAGGGTGACTTTTAGCCATGAGATATCTAAGGTGGCCCACAATAGGACACATGCTCAAATGTTTTGAAAGGAACACGAGAAAAACATTTGGAGCTGTATGCGAACCGAGTTAGCTTGGTTAACTCGCTCAACTTGGAAAAACTCGACCCGACTCGGCTTGAAATTGGGTTCAAGCTGAGTTGAACTGATTTTTTGAGCTCGGAAAAATTTCGAGCCAAGTCCAAGCTAGACCGAGCTCGACTCGAACTTGACTCAGTTCGAATCGATTCGACTCTGATCGAGTTCACTTAATATATATATATATATATATATATATATATATATATATATATATATATATATATATATATATATATATATATATATATATATATTAAAAACCTAAACTCAGCTTGTATGGTTCCTCCAGGTAATCTGCGCCCACTTGGGCCCACAAAATATCTATCAAGTACATACCTTATGTAAGCTGTCCTCCAAGCTCATGCTCGTTCTAAGCATTTCTAAAGCTGTTTTGAGCCTGGGTTTGTCTTGATAGATCAGCTTGTTGCTTCTGATCTGCATATCCAACAAAAGACTTTTTTACAAAAATACCCTTGCATTATATAGCTAGAGAGGGTGGGGATCTACCATTTTTTGGTCTTTTTTCTATGGTTTTCTAATACTAACCTTCCAAAATTGTTCTTCCACCCCTATAGGAGCATCTGCCACTGCCCACTGGAATAGCTTAAAGCATTCAAAGGGAGAACTTATTATTACCAAATTGTCCTTCCAGGGGTGGGCCCCATATTTCCAAGACTCAGTGATTGGACTTGAGACTGGGCCGAGTCAACTCGATGAGATTTCAAGCTGAGTCACTAGGAAACCCACCACAGGATGTGTCTATGCAGGGGACAGTGTTGTTTATACACCATCCAACTTGCTCATTGTGTAAAACTCAATGTAGGCCCCACCACAGTGAATTGGTGGTTTAATGCATGATTTTGCACTGTTCCAGATGGTGTGGCCCACCTAAGTTTTGGATGAGACTGATTTTGGGGGGCATCCCATTTTCTAGAGAGTGTCCAAGCATTCTTGGATGTCTGACACACATCACAATGGGCCCCACACCAGGAAAACATATTCCATTAGTTATTAAATACTGAGTCGAGTCGAGTCAATTAAAGACTCGGTTGACCTGACATGGCCCGTCTTTGAGGCGAATTGAGTTTTCGAGTTGGAGTGGAAAAATCATTATGTGGAACTTGATGGTTTTTGCTGTAACTAAGCAAAGATGTGAATAAAACTTCAGTGCAAATATCTTAGTTATCGAGTAGTAATCTAGGTACATGCGACGCATGTACAAAATCCACACCATTGATTTGTTGGGCACTACCATTAGTTGGAGGTAGGTCACTTATTATGGCCACTTGGATGATCCTAACCATTGATCGCGGCAACTTTTGAGAATTACAACCTGGTTGTTGAATCATCAATCAGTGTGATTTTCAGCTTATGTTCCATCCATGATAGGGCCCATTGAAGGAATGGTCCACTAATGATTAGCACTAGATCCTTTCTATAGAAAGAGTAAGAATAACGAACCTCTTCTCGCTTAACAGGATCTTTGAAAGCAGAATCGATAACGTCCTTGGTGGGGACAATCTTCCATTTGGGTATGATCTCTTCAACTCTAGTCAAAATGTTCACTACCACTGGATGCGGCTTCACCTTCTCCGATATCTGCAGACAATAGAAGTTCCGTTGAGGGCATTCCTTGGATTATAGATGGTATTCTTTCCATATATAAAATGAAAAAATAAAATAAAATTTCAGTGGCTTGTTTAAGCTAATTTGATGCGCTCAACAACCATTGTTCCCAGTTCGGGAGCTTGGATTTGGAATGCATTGGAATCCAAATCACAATTACATTTAAATCAAGGTGATTTTGAATCCTCAATTGTGTTCGGTTGAAATGCACTGTAATTCAAATCTTATGTTTGTGAGCTTGTATTTGAAATGCATTAGAGTTCTTTAGCATATTCATAAGATCTGGATTTGATTAACTAAATCAACTTTCATATCCTAAACTAGTATATATATGTGATATTGATAGGATGATTGTAATAAGTCCATTAAAATATATACTTGGACAAAAAAATGAGAAAATTTTGAGCCTTGGGCGAGCCACAAACGTAAGGATTAGTGACTCACTAGCATTTTTTAATAGTCTATTTAGATGTCCAACGTTTGGATGGTTTAAATCATTCTAGTGATGTGATTTAAGCATTGCAATCGATAATTGGATTGTTTTGGGTATCATGAGCATACCATGTGTACAATGGATTAGTAGAGGCTAGTGACATCTTTATTATACGTGCGATTTTCCTACCTTTAAAAAGGAGCCAAAAAAGGCATTTCATTTGGATTACACCATAATCCCATACACCATAATCCCAACATTTCGTTGAGATTTTAAAACACACCAAAAGTGTGTATTTGGAATACCTCAAGTTCCATTTACCTCCAAATATGGGGCTGCCAAACACAAAAAGTAGCTGCTTGGATTTAAAATACATCCATTTACCTCCAAATATAAGATGCGACACGACTCCTTAGTGTATGCATGTTGTTAGGGTTCATGTTGTTAGGGCTTGCTTGGGAAGGTACAAAACCATGGAAAAGAATAGGAATTCCCCTAATGTGACAATTTTCCTTGTTTGAGAAGCCAAAAGAGTAGGGAAATAGTTTTCACTTTTCCGACTTTTCTTCAAAAAGTAGGTAAAACCATTTTTCAAAAGAAAACTTGTTAAATGTTGATTTCCATAGTTATTAGAGACAACTTTCACTATTTGATCACTGACCTTTTAACATTTTTATGAAAAACAACGATATAAATCAAACAATCGTATAACCATTGGATTCTGCAACTTCTATAAGGATTTTCCATCCTCATGTTTTGAATTCTCCTTATACATTTATGTGACCCATTGACACATAATGTCCAGAAAGGTGCCATATTGTTTGAAATAATAAATCTATATGTTTAAAGAAATGAACGGAATTGTATTCAAGCGGACATGTTGAGAATTGATAGACTACTCAATTGGAGTCACCCAACTTCAAGTGGTAGACTGAGTAAAAGATACCTCGTTTCAACATTGAGGTCTTGGTATTGATTCCCTAGAGGGGGTGGCTAACAGTGAAGTGTGAACTGACAATGGGTGTTACTAACAAGCTAACAGAAATAAATAAATAAATAAATTGGAGTCACCCAACTTGCAGGATTTCTGAATACTACCTTAGGCTCCATTTTGAAACAACACGAATCTCTATTGCTTCCGTTTGAATTGTCCAGGAGATACCCCCCACCCACCCGCACACACACACACAAATAAAAATATAAAGATTCAAATTTATTTCTCGATTCAACCAAAGCCCAAGGAAATTAATATGGTACCCAAACAATGATAGATATGTAAAAAGCGAGTCTATGTAATGCAGGGGTATTTTCATACTGGGCTCGAGTGGGGTTGCCCGTGGGATGTAGGGGCACACTCGGAGTGAGCAGTCTGTGTGAGGTGGGTGGCTTGTATGAGGCAGGCTCCACTCTTGTGAGGTGGGTGGCTCGTGTGAGGCGGTACCCATATAATGCGGGACCCACGAAGGGGGTTCGGCCGAGGTCCTAACCAATTCGATGTGGGGCTTGGGCTACGAGATAAAGGGATTAATTCACCATGCTCTGTCTGTTCAAGCTATTTTTTCAGTTCCGATGTGAGGTCTGGACTATGAGATAAATAGATTAATTTACTATGCCCTATCAGTTTGAGCTTTTAGAGCAAGTGGTTAATTGTCCTACATCACTATGATTTTGAAATTGGGTGTTGTTTGAAACTCCATTATGCATTGAGCAGAGTGGAGAAAGTCTACCAAACTGGCTCGAACAACGGGCGAGCTGAATGCATCAAAGAGCTGAATGTGGTAGCCACATGGTCCATGCGCCATTCTGCTCATTTCAAACATAGCAAATTCCTACTGTGTGGAATTCCATTTTGGAGGTCAGACCATTGGTGGGGCACCCATAGGTCAAAACATTGGGACCCACATGATACACAGGTGAATCTCATCATGATCTACAGAAATGGTACCACCTTGGAATTACTCATTTGGTGGTTGATCGACTGTTTGGAGAAATTAAAAATTGCACACAACATTTTCTTTACCACCAACTCATCACTTGTAGAATATCTGATCCTTGCCAAAGGTGGGACACACCATAATTCTCACCTGATTTCAAAATTAGCAGATCCATGTATCAGGTGGGCAACGAAGTAAAAAATCTATCAACACTCGACGAAATGACTCAGTACTGGCGTTGCCCATCCAATGAGTCAGTCAGCCTGATTTACAACCCATACAATCTACAAGGTTTGGCCCACCTTTTGGACAGATTGGATCTTCCACATGTAACATGTTGGATGGATAAAAAAATATTTCTATATCAATACAGCTGTTGTGTTTGATCATTTCTATTCCTTTTCTCCTTATGTGTCCCTAGACTGTTGTTTTCTGATATTGAGCAATAAATATCATAAATATATAATGATAAATGTAGATGAAATGGAAATTAATGCTAAATGGTTTGGTAGACATGCAAACTACAGCACAGTTGCTTTCTCACCTTAAAATTTTGATCTGATCATCATCTGGGCCATGCATATACATCTTATCTGAACCATTGGTCAGTTTCTCTTAACCATTAGTTTATTTTAAGCGCGTGGCCCACCTAATGATCACATCAACCTGATTTCTAGGACATGACATCTACCCAATTGGGATCACATGATGAGAAGCTTAGATTTTGCACATGTATGCTTCATTCTTTCCAGTGGGGCCCATAAAATCAAAGGTTTGATCACTGAAGAGTGGACCCCACTTGTACAAATGAAGAACATTAATGGCACTACACAGTTTCAATGGTAGGTGTGAAGTGTAACTGAAATAAATACCACCAAATAAACTAAGGACATTTAAAATATTCATGGTGACATTTTTTCGGGGGCCCACTAAAGAGGTTTGAATAAAATATTATCTCACACATTACAAGAAAGTTTTACATGAATATATATAGAGCAAGTTGTCTAGCTATATATGATAAGACTATAAATTACTGGATATGTACAGCAAGTGGTTTAGCTATACAAGGGAATTTCCATAAACCACCCAGTGCGGGATTTACGTGAAAGTATGCTGTACAGAAGATGATTCAGTGCCAGCTATTGTATTGTTTGTACAGCGTGATTCTTGGGATGTGATAGGTGGAGCTTCAGTTTCCTTATTACCCACCACTGGAATCCAAACCATTCATATGGTTGGACACATGAGATACCCTGAAAATCTCCCCTACTTGATGATGCTAATTTCCTGTTGACACTTGAGAAATGTGGAGATTGTTTGAAGGGAAATGATCATGTGGATGAGATGTATGGCATATTGGCATATTACATACATTCAAGCTGTGTGTGGCCTACCATGATGCGTCAGTGCCATCCAACCCGTCCATTAGATGCACCACCAATGTAAGGCCCAGATCCAAAAATCCTGGCTGATCCAAAAAGGAATAATGGGGACATTTGAGGATCAGTGGGGCACCCATCATAGAAACTTCCAGATGGAATGTGGGATCCAAAAATACAGTGTTTCTTATACTTCATCCAACCCATTCATCAGGTGTGCCCCACCAGAATGAATGGACACAGCTAAACTAAAGCCATTCCAAGTTTTATGTGGGACACTAAATGAACATATAGGTTATAGGTGCAATTGTACATTGCTCTTGTGGTGCATCCCACCTGAATTTTTTGGATGTAGGATGAACATGATGAGGCAAACCAAATGCACATCATGGGTGGGCCCCACACAGCTTGAACATATGGCAATTACCATAGATTTGATCATTACCCTCATTGCAATCAATCCATTTGCAATGCACCGATTGTATGGTGAAGATCACTTGACTATTGGAGCCTTTATGGCATGGTCCATCATGTGATGTTCTCCAGTGGCTGAAAATCTAAATATGCATTTGGAAATGAGATCATCCTATCCATTGAAAACTACAAGATCAAAGGTTAGATGTGGGGTATTGTTACCTTGCACATGGGTGCAACAAGCACTGCACCATTCCAAAATGTGGGGTCCTTTCTATGGAGTAGAAGTGCCACAGCTCCCCCCATTGACTCTCCATATAAGAACCTGCCCTTCTCTCTGTATTCTTCTTGCTCTGTACACACCAACGAAAATCATCCGTACATTCCTTCACATTAGCAAAATATTAATTACAAAGCAACGGTCCACGTTCAACTGAAAAAAAGAACTTAGATTGATGGCTAGGATCTTCCAATCTTGGAGAAAAATTTTTTCTGGGGATTTGTCTATCCATTAGGGTTGCAAGACAGACGGTCTAGATCATTGATCCATGGGCTCGATTGTATAAACTATAACAAAAAATAGAAGGGAAGACACCATTGTCCAGGCCTCCTAACTTTCACATAAACTGAATTATTTCTCGCATCCGAGCCGTATAAAAGGTGAGCAGCATCATGAAAATAGCTTGGGAAAAAAACCAAGATGGCCCATTAATCAGACGGGTAACACAGTTGAATCATTGGGCATTTGATCGTTTAAGTCAAATGGGTGTGGCCCACCCCATGAGTAGATTTCTCCAATTTTTGCTCCATGTGTTTTTCGTGTAAAATTAAAACGTTGTATCTGAATGTCAAGGTGGGATATTGCAGGTAGTACTAAACATACAAGTCTTCTTCTCGGCAATTTCTCGCACAGAAACTTCTCGTGAGAATTTCAAATTTCGAAGTTTCTCTTTGGATATTATCCCGAAAATCTCGGCAAAATGAACTTAAGGCATATCTACTCCAATGTTTTAAGTGACATAGGGATTGAGCTGTTATTAATCTGAACCATTCATTCATTCATACATACAACTAAAAGTAAGTCATGGTGCAAAAAAAATCATGCTCATCTGATGATCCTAAGCCTTCTATCAATAACATAAAAAATGGACAGCCAAGATTAAACAGAGAAACAAAATATTTAATAATCATTATGAACCATCTACTGGAGATATTTCACGTTATTTAACTTATGATTCCAAAATAATACTTTGGTTTAATTTTTCTTACCATGCGATTTATGGCTTATAAATGATGGACTCTTGTAATAAATTGGCCTTATTCAAATGATTAAAATAATCCCAGAAGTATAATTCTTGCATGTAACTTGCCCCACATTAATATTAAATGAACCGTCCAAATCAATGATCCTGCACAGCTAGTTGTACATCCAACTAATTAATACGTGGGGTTAGTACGACATCTCACCCGTCCAATAAGGATATCCCACTGTAAAAATGAGATACTCCAAAATTCAGGTGGATCCAACCATCACAATGTATTATTCAGTGCACCTGACTTCACATCATGCACCGATATTTTGAAAATCTCACGATAACTTCATTTAGTATAATTTTGACAATATTATCCTGAGATTTTCAAAATCTAGGGGATACTTGTAATACCGGTACCCGAAGGTGCACGTACGCACCCCTCAACATGCTTACCGCATATGGATTTGAAGAAGTCATCACAGTCGTTGACGATGTTCTCAAACTTCTTAATGTAACATCGGGCGCCTCTGGACCGTCCATGCCCTTCATAATCGATCCCGAACACTCCGTATCCTGCTCGTGCTAGCCTCATCCCACACCCTGGAATTTTAAAATTATTCTGCAGGATTAGTAAGATAATTAGAGAAGGGCCCACATGCCACGTGGAGATGCAGGACAGTTTAAGATGGACGGCGGGCATTAAATGGCCAGTTAGGGGCCAGCATTTACGTGGCCATTTAATCGCTGCCAGTGGTACTGCAATCTACCTTTATTCTTATTTTAAAATGATCGGTAAGGACCACCATTTCGCTGGACCCCACTAATATTATATGGTCAGCAGGAGTAGGAGATGAAGTTAACAGCTCCCACCATGAAATCAACGGTTCCAATGTTCCATACTCCATACTCCCACCTTTGAATGATGGGAAGAACTGTTGTATCACATGGTCTCAAGCAGAAAAAGCAGCTGGGTCCCACACTTGGGCACGTGTGTTATAATATGACACGTGTGAGATCTGAGCTTTCCATCTTGTGAGGTACATTGGTTAGATTTTCTGGCGGATGAAAAAGGTGGGTCCCAAAGTTTGAAAACAAATGAATGGGTATAATAAAATTTTAACCGTTTAAGTTGGATAATATGTTGTGGCCCACCTAAAGAGTGAAATTCTCTGATTTTGTAGGAAGAAGAGCTAACCATTATTTCCAACCTCGTGGTCATCGTAGATCTCACACACGTGTTTCATAGGACTCTACGCAAGCTTGTAAAAGTATAATTTGGTACTCTGGCGGACCACCAACTAATTCTAAACATAGATTATCACCGTAGACGCCACCTCTTATCCAACGCCTTTTATTAACCGTGCAAAACTTACCTTCCCAACTTAGACCTTATACGTTGGGGTGTACATGAATCGAGCTAGCTCGGTTAGCTCGCTCGACTCGACTTGAAAAAGCTTGATTCGACTCAATTCGAAGGTGAGTTCGAGCTGATTTTTTGAGCTCGAAAACGAGTTCGAGCTGAGTTCAAGCAAGCCCAGCTTGACTCGATTCGGATCGAATCCAGCTCAAATTGAATACAAATTGAACCAGTTCGATGACTTAGTTACTTTGCTATTGATGTTGCTCACTAACTGTTTGATAAAATGACTCAACGAAATGTGGTTGGTGGCAAGGAAGGTATGGCGGGTGGCAAGGAAAATTTATACATAAAACTAATATATATATATATATATATATATTATATTTGTTTTTTAGGTTACTTAAAAGGTGTTTGAGAAAATACTTATAAAACTATTGCCTCTGTTTATAAAATAATAGAGTTTTGAAGTTACAGTTCAGGTGCTTGTGAAAATGCTTTAATGGCGAACTCGGCATGATCTTGACTCAAATTCGTCCCAAGTTGCTGATTGAGCCAAGTTGAGCTCGCCAATCAAGCTCGAGGACCGAGGTGAGTCAAGTTCAAGTTGAGGTTAGCTAGTGTTCGAGCCAAGTCAAGCTAAGGCTAACTCGACTCAGTTCAACTTGATGTACACCCTACCTGTATGAGTGAACAGAGCATTTGAGGATGAAAATACTTCTGTCCGCACGTGCAATGCTATGTAAAAAGTAAGAGTATTTTTGTCTTGAAATGCCCTGTCCAAGGTCTAAGTTGGGAAGGTAAGTTTTACACTGTTCATAAAATACGCTGGATAAAAGGTGGTATTTACAGTGATAATTTTCTTGGTAGAAGGAGAAATCATGTTAGTCCATGCGAGAACCAGATTCGGTGAGGCCGGACCTGGGTCAATCAAACTAGCCACGTCAGCGCCTCAATCTAACTACCCCTCCAGTACGGCGTAGTTGCTGGAAAAATTGTGGGACCCACCATTATATATGTGCTTTATCCACGCCGTCCATCCATTTTTCCACCAGATCATTTTATGGAATGAGCCCAACAATGAGGCAGATCCAAATCTCAGGTGGACCACATCATATGCAAGAGTGGTGATTGAACACTGACCACTAAAAACCTTCTTAGGGCCCACGACAGTTTTGGTTAAAGATGATACTTGTGTTTGCCGTTCATCCAGGTATGTTTGACCTTATAAACAGGTTGAATGGCAAATAAAATTACGGTAGGCCCTAGGAAGGTTTTACTGGTGAACGTTCAATCACCACTGTTTCCTGTGGTGTGATCCGCCCCAGAATTGGATCTGCTTAATTTTTGGGATCATATCTTAAAATGAAATTTAAAAACGCATGTACGGCGTGGATATAAAATACACACATCAAAGTGGGCCCCACAGTGCCCAACCTCTAGCTGGGTGGTGACCAATCCGCTTCCTGTTTGCCTGGTCTCAACGAGTCCGGTTCCGTCCTGTCCTTGTGTAGGCCAGAAACTGGAGTCATGATGTCAGAGTTTGGTGCTCTGGCACCAACTAAAAAAGAACCGCATGCACCGTAAACACGTGTACAAGATCTAGACTGTTATTTTGGTAGGCCACACAGAAGATACATCACCACCATGATGTCATAGCTGTTGATTGTAGTCCAATCCACGATGAGGAAGTCAGCAGCCATGAACAAATTGAACGGTTCACATGCGATGATCAGAAGTTCACCAATGGATGGTTTGGATTGCATCATGATTTCCAGGCCATGGCCTATTCAAAGTGGGCCAGCTAGGTGGACAGTTTGGATCATGCACGCATGCTGTCATGAAGGTTCTACCTACTGCTGTCCTTGGCAGACCTGTGTGGTGATCAAAGCCGTTGATCTGGTGGGCCATCACATGGAAGGGCTATAGACTAGATATCCCAGCGATTGAACAATGCTCAACCGTCCAGAATGTGGACAGCACTTCTATTTTGAGCTAACCGTCCAAAATCTGGGATACGGCCAACCAACAAGCTGGCACATAAAATCAACGGTCCTACTTACCATACACAAAAGTCAAGGTAGCCGTTATGTTTAAGTCCTTACTTTGTACACTTTGGTACCGTTGTACTACCACGTAGAAGAGAAAAGGTTATATCTATCAAAAAGATGGCGTAAATGTCAATCCCTTAAAATAACGCGACATGATAAATTCGCCTCAACTTCTCTCGAGAAATTGGGCTGGTGGAAACCGGAGCGACTTTTGAAAGTTTCAAACGTCAAAGCTATTTTTAGCCGTTGATTTTAGCGATTTTAGGAGGGTTTGTTTGAAATTTGGTGGGCCGACGAACCAACTCACGTCCCATGACATGACATCACCCACAAAACCATTAATCTTACTATATTCGTATTAAAGTAATTTTCATGATGTGGTCCACCTTTTGTATGGCTCGGGTTCCCACGTGCTGTCCTACACGTGTGAGAAAGATTTTTTTGCATGTGAACTTGTACATTTATAGATATAGATTTGAATGCCATGGTGTCTCATTCACATGTATACTACTATAAAAGGAGATAATTTCTTCCCTTCAATATATCTGGGGTGCCTAATAAGCTCATTCTATGTGGGGGCCACTAAGATGTGTGCATGACATCCAACACGTTCATCATGTGGGCCCTCCTGAAGTTTTCCTTAGAACCCAAAATCCATGCCATTTCAAAACTCAGGTGGGCAAGATCTTGTAAGATCATATGACTACAATCTCTAAAATCATGTAGCGTGGCCTACAGTCTCCTTCACCTTAATAGTATAAATACACTTAATAATATTCATTTTCCTAAATCCACATGAACATGAAATTGGACCATCTGCTGAAATGGATCACGCTTCGTATGCGCACTGGTTAGAGCATCCATCGTAAAAATCAAACCACAGGTGGGCCATAACACATTGAAACAAATGAATGTTAGAAAAGATTAATGTATTCATCAACTTATTTTATACAACGTGGCCCACTCGAGGTGTGAAATTGTCTAATTTTTAATAGAGAGCATCATCTCCAACCATATATAAAGTTCATATCTTGCATGTGTGCTTGCATGGGGATGCGCTAGAATCCAGCACATCTCCATACATGTGATCACATGCATCTTATCTGTACAAAAGTTCACATGCATTGAAAGGAAGTGGTTTTATATTTATATAACATTAAAGAAACATATCCTAAGGAAGTGGTTTTATATTTATATAACATTAAAGAAACATATCCTCAGAATAAATGCTTATGAATTATAATATATTATTTAAATTGGTCCATAAAGGAAGGCTGTTTGCCCTCTTAAGTAACATAGTTTCTAACTTTTGATTTCCACCCATCATTTTATGCTTTTAGCTAAATATTACAAGAATTATTGCAAGATGTATTCATTTTCAAACAAGCTTATTTAGACAAGCCTTAGTTAGACAGATGTGTCGATAAATAATTTATTTAAATAAAAATTGGATAGTTTGGCTACCGAATTATAATAGATGTTTACAAAGTATGGACTAATTGATGTACATGTCATTTAATTAATGGCCATTAGCTAATTACAACTATAATTTTAAAGAGAAGGTTTCAAGTCCAACTAGGGACTGTAATTTACGGTCCATCCAGTGAATAACTTCCAACCTATAATGTTTGTTCAAAATCCAACCGTTCTAATAGAATATCCCCACCATGAGAATGGGCTTCTGGAAAGATCAGCCACACTATAGAAAACAACTTTTAACCATTGATAAATAACAAAATACAATTGTGGCTTACAGGCAAGTGGATATGGTTAATTTTTACATAAAACAATCCCAGTGATTGGGCCAACCTATTCAACGGGTTGGATGTCGCACACGTAAAAAGATTACAAATTATTTGATGGGTAGATCATAAGTTATGGTCCAACATTATGGACTAGAAACCTTCTCATTACTTAGACTCGCCAACTCCACTCATTTCAGCTAAGTCTCTTGAAAACTCGGTTCTACATCTAACTTAATTATTATTTGGGTAGACTCACTGGGTCGACTCAACAACTCATCGATATATAACATACTTTAACTAGTGCATCAGCTAGCGGTTGGATGCAAATATTTCAAACTTATATTACTTGCAGTACTAAATCAAACAATCTTCTCTATCTAGGAAATGGTTGATAATGATTATTATTATTATTATTATTATTATTATTTATTAAATATCAAGTCGAGTTGAATTCTCAGGTTTTCCAACTATGATTACAACAAGGGGCCTAGATTTTCATGAGAAATGATCATGCACATGATATGCACCCATGTGTATAATCCATCTCCACCATCCAATCAATGAGATTGGACAGGAGTTTGGATGATCCAATTGGTGGTGGTTCATTCATCAATGAATGTTCCCAACCATTGGATCAGCTTACATACAATGAATGGTCAACAAATGAAGTCCACTAACATTAGGAAAATAAATGGCTCCAAAATAGTCAATTAACAAATGTATAGTTTGTGGACAAGGGATCATTGCTGGATAGTTCAAACCGTTGATAAGGTGGGCCTTGCTAAGAATAAGGGTTGTCCTGAAAATCTCCTAAATGGAAGATCATGTCCCTTCAATGGCTAGCCTTTTCTCTGTTGAAATAGGCCGTGACATTAAAGAGTTAAGATCTTCTGATCAGGAAATTTTCTGCCATCATACAAATCAACAGCAAGGCCCATCAATCACCGGTTTGGATCATCAAGAAATGGACCCCACATGAACGAAATCAGCAAACTATAAGGAGGTTTGCCAATTCCACACGCGTGTGCGCCCTCCACGTCCAAACGCAGGCGCGTGTGCTAACACGTGACAATTGTTTGAAGTCTGAGCTTTACCTCAGGTGGGCCATACTGTTGAGATCTTCCAGTCTAAAAATCAGGCCATTTCACACCGCAGGTGGGCCAAAGGATATCAAAACAAATGAATGGCTAGAAAAATAAATTTTAACCGTCAATCAACTTTGTGCAGTGTGGCCCACCTGAAGAGTGAAACCGTCTGATATTTTAGGCAGGAAATCCAAACATTAACTCCAACCTTCTGGACAGCTCAGATCTCATACACATATTTCATATTTGCACGTCTGCCTGCGTGTGACGATGAGGAAGGTGGATGCCAATAAAGTTTATACACCGAAGTTTTGGTGTATATTCGAGATATTTCTCCCTTTCTGGAAGAAAACGGTCTTGGGCACCGTGCCCTTAGTCGCAGGCAAGTAAAACTGTAAAAGTGCCCCTTTTCACGGACCATACACAGACAGAGAGAAATCATAAGGTAGATCCAGTAGAAACGAATTATGGTAATCCATCATCTTTCAGATATCGATCGATCCGATCAATCCGGCACGGGTGATCCGATCTTATCCAGAACCTTTCTTCAATTCATCCCCACCTAAAATCAACGATTTAAAATTAATTTCTGATCGGATGACTAGAGCCGTCCAATTTATGTATAATCTGAAAGGAATTTCATCCACAACAGTTCAAACTATATGGACGTTCCAGATTGACAGATCATCCTTCTGAGACGTGTACACTGAAGAGATGGATCTTATTACTGTGGTACTACCGTTTCTTTCCACCGTATCATCTCGGTGAAAAGGTAAGAAAATTAAAAGAAATAAATATCCATCTGAAAAAGGCCCAAAAAGGGCTGGGATTGATTTCATTTAAACACCGCCCATAACTCCAAAACATAGGACCGATAAAGCAGCTCATAAATTCATACCCTACATGGAAAGGAGGGCCCACCTACACACGTGTGCCAATATGGTAGGAGCGTGCGAGAACTGAACTTTTCATCAAGTGGGCCAGATTGGTTAAGATCATGCAGGAAAAATCAGCTATTCCTATGGTGGGGATACAGTTGTATGGAACAAATGGATAGGTGGACCTGATTTTTTAGACAATTGGCACGTATGGTTATTGGGCCGGGCTCCAAAAGCGTGTGGGGTTAAGAAAATGTGAAAAAACTGCAATCTCTTACCTCAAATAAGAAAATAAAAAGCACCCATTTATTGATTTATTATTATTATTATTATTATTATTTTTTTAAAAAATTTATTCATTACCTTTCATGAAACCGCTGCATTCCATGCCATATCCTGCAATACCCAAAAACGAATGAAACAAAAAGAAGAAGAAGAAGAAGAAGAAGAAGAGAAGAAGAGAGAGAGAGAGAGAGAGAGAGAGAGAGAGAGAGAGAGAGAGAGATACCATGACAGAGGAAAACAAGGGCTTTTGGTGAAGAAGTGGGCAACCATCTACATGTAAAAAGTTGCACCCCTCTAGAATTCCTGATATACTCCTGTCATCACCATCCAATAATCAATTCCATTGTAACAATCTGTACAAGGGCACCAAGACATACACAGAGAGAGAGAGAGAGAGAGAGAGAGAGAGAGAGAGAGAGAGAGAGAGAGAGAGAGAGAGAGAGGACATGCATGTAGGTGTGGATTATAGTTACACAAACCCCCCACCTCTTGATACTCGAGCTCCATCTTGGTATGTCAGCCTCTATGAATCACACCACCCCAAAAAATCTCTGCACCCACTATCCAAAACCACAAATCACACACCCACACAAAACAAAAACACCAAAATGCCATCTATTCATTTTTTAAAAAGGTATATTTGTATGCCACAACACCAAAAAAAAAAAAAAAAAAAAAAAAAAAGGAAAAAAATCACACAATATCATAAGAGTCACATACAAACATCTGAATTGAAATAACCATGAATTTGAGAAACGGGTCTTCAAGAAGAGAGAGATACCATGAATTCAAAGAGTGGAGAGAGATTGATTTTCAAAGACCCAGACAAAACGCCCATAAAAAGAGAAGAAGATAAGAGCGAGAGAGAGATTCTTTTTGGGTGGGGGATGGGAGCGAATGCTGCAAAACAGAAAAAGGATGGCGTGTTGGGAACTGATATAAACACGCGTCGGATCCTGGTTCCGTCCATCCCTATCATGATCCCTCTAAATACTCGATTATCTCGCGATTCCATCTTCGATATGCGATGTCAACTTCAATTTATCGCCTACTTACCTTTGACCGCACGGGCCTCCTATCTAACGGTGATTATAGGTAGTATTTGTTGCACCGGAACCGTCTACAACACCCATTGTACACAGCGCGGTTAATCTCCCTAGATCCATGGGCCACACGTGTTGTCTATTTGATATCCAATCCGTCAGTCAGTTGTTATTTCTCATCTTCACCGTAAAAAAAAACTTTTTCTCGATCAAGTACTCTTGTGGGCCTACAATGATAGGAAAAGTAAAATCCTTCCTAAGAACATAGACTATAGAGTTTTGGCATGTTTAGCTTTGGATCATGCGATTGGTTTATTTTCTATTCACCATCGTGATACGCACCTGATGAACGGTCTGGATGGATTATACACACTATTCTGGGCCCCACACACAAACCTACTGTTGGCGTCCTCTCCCTATTTTCCCCTCTGGTATGGCCCACCTAAGTAGTGGATCCAGATGATTTTTGGCCCCTTGGGCTTACATCTAAGGGCGCATCTGATGGACTGAGTGGATGTCGGACGCTGGGGGATTTCTGGTCCGTGTTTGTTGAGGTCGGTTCCCTACAATTGCGTGTAGGATAAGCTATTCTACAAGCGTTGTGTTGTAGGACCCACCTTGATGTAGGTCCCATATCCACTCCGTCCATCAGGTTGACCATGTGTCGAGAAAATCAATTTGGGTCATACCACAGGGAACGGTTGGGATGGGGACGCTTGCTACTAAAACCTTCTTGATTGGGGTGGGGTCCACCATGTTTTCTTACATGTTATCCAATCCATTCATCAGATGAGTCCTGTCAAGATGGATGGAGACTTCAAGAATCAGCCCATTCCAATGATCAAGTGGGCCCAACACGTGGTTTTAGATAGTGGATGTCATGCACACAGCATATGGGCCCCACACACGACGGTTGTAGGATAGCTTACTGCACAAGCAACTGTAGTGGAACCGCCTCGTATTAGTTAGGAAAGAGGTGCATTAAAGAGAATGGTTGATGGGTCATGGCCTGGAAATTTCTGCCATCTGATGAAAGTTCTCTTGTCCGTGTGATTTATGGGTTATGACGCATCAGGAGTGGGCCCCACTGATGGAAGTCCTGGTCATGCTGACATGAAGTGGGTGGTCCTGATCACTCCATGTGGATGGTATTTCTTACAAGCGTATTTTACAACGTTGAGTGTGGGGTCATGATTGAACGACATCCACTTCGATCATCATGTGAGACCACTCATTTTCTCCCTAGAGCCTAAAATTCAGGAAGATCCAACACTTGGATGGGCCGCACCATATAAAATCATGCCTATGACCTTTAAATCACGTTGCATGCCCCACCTGAGTTTCAAGATGGCCTGAGATTTTCGGGTGTCCATTCATCCTAGTGGGCAACATCGCATGAATGGATTGGATTCCATATAGAAAACATAGTGGGCTCTAGACACAATCTAGAAGGTTTAATGGTCAATGTCGGAAGCCCAAAATTTACCGTGGTGTGACCTACCTTTGTTACCGATCAGCCTGAATTTTTACTTGTGTGGTTAAATTGAAGGGTTGAACCTCATGGACGGAGTGGATTTGATCCATACATTACGGTGAGCCCCACACATAACATCGTAGAATAACCTTGGTCCACAATAGCTGTACAGTAAGCGACATCTTTTAAATGTGAGGACCATTCAATCATAACTAGTTGGACGGTTAAGATTAAAGATAATGCACGAGTTCCAACATGTCATGCGTGTATGGCATCTAATCCATCCAAAAGGTTGGTCCCACCATGGAGATCATCTACCTCAAAAATCAGCCATCCAATCATCACGATGGATCCGCGTCCCGATCTCCACTGTTCCCTTTGGTGGCCCACTTGAATTTTTGGATGGTCATCATTTTTCCTAGTATGAGCTGGCGTAAATGATGGACGGCGCGGATTTCATAGGCACTTCACGGTGGGCCCCATGGAGCTTTCCTTGCACACATCCAATTCTCACGCCTACTCTCGTGTACACGTTTCAGAATTGTATAGACTAGATGGATGGTACACGGCCGAAAGATCTCATTGGAGAACTTTAATCAGTTGAATCAGGACCGTTTATCGGCTTCCTTTAACTTTCACTTTTGCCCTTGAAAATTTCGAAATGGTTTGGCCTACTTGAGTTTTTAATCAGACTGATTTTTGGGATTTCTCTTCATCCTATGTTGCAGACCTGATGAACGGGTAGGATGGCATACAGTGAACACAGTGACACGGTGGCCCTGTTGTGTGGCCCACCTGATTTTTGCTATCAGTCCTAAGATGAGGTGTCCATGCTTATGGACGGAGTGGATGTGAAGCATACATCACGGTGGCCCACAAAGCTCTGGTGATGTACGCTCTTCTTACAAAAGGCGTTGGAGAGATCCAAGAGACGAAGCAAACTCATATTAGCTACTCTGGCGGAGTGTGATGGTTAATAAACAGGCACTTGAAAAACGATGACGTGTTATGCATGGAACGGATGCGGATTGCATACTGGCTCTTACCAGTTTCTATCTATCCACGCTGTCCATCTATTTTGTAAGATCATTTTAGGGCATGAGCCCAAAAATGAGGCAGATCTAAATCTCTGGTGGACCACACTACAGGAAACAGTGGTGATTGAAAGCCCTCCATTAAAAACTTCTTGGGCCCAAGAAAGTAATCAAACTGATATCTGTGTTTTCCCTTCTTCCAGATCTGTGTGAAATATTCAACAAATGACAAATAAACATTAAAATGGGCCCTACTAAGTTTTTAATGGTGAGAGTTCAATCACCATTGTTTTCCCATGATGTGGTCCACCTGAGATTTGTATATTTCTCATTTTCTGTATCATGCTCTAAAATGAGCTGTAACAATATATGAACGGCATGGATAAAACATGTACATTATGGTGGGCCCGCGCAGCACCCACCAGTAGCTAAGTCGGTACAGGATCAGCATGCAATCCACGTCCGCATGGAACTCAAATAAAACTGCATAAATCATGAAGATCGTTGGAGGTAAGCGCGTGGAGACCTTTTCATGAACCTAATTGCATTGGACTCCTAAGTGGCCAAATCACCTATCTAGACCGTCTATTAGGTCCGGCCCACTCTTCCTTGAAAACATCATAATGATCGGATGATCCAACCAAAAATCCGTTGCATGCAAAAATAGATGCACAAGATCGATCGTAGAAGATAGTCCAGAACAGATGTTTAGGACCATCAATCACTAGTACAGATTGATGATGGAGATGTAAACTAGTCCAAATGCAACTAGGTGCATGGGAAGGTTTCCATACACAGCGCACTAGATCATTTCTACATAGATATTCGTTTCTTGAAATCCGACCGTTGATGACTCTTCGTTTTACACGATCATTAGATTGTATGGCCCATCTAAAGTGCGATATAAGATTTGAACGGTTCAATTTCGGTTGCTACTATCCCAATTGTAGAGTTTCTAGGTGCACATGCAAAAACAATCACACTGGTAGAGCATGGATATTCTACTTTTCCTGAGGTGGGAAGCTATGTGGGGCCACAGAGATGCCCATGACAAATCCACTACGTCCATCAGTTGATGGAGATCATAATAGGACAGAAATCCAAAAATCAGGCGGATCGAAAACTCAGGTGGGCCAGACCACATGAAATAGCGACTACCATTGGAAACTTTGTTGGGGCCACAGAAGTTTTTATATCAGGATGATATTTGCTCCTAAAGTTTATCTGAGTGGTAATAATCCTATGAACGGTTTGGATGGCGAATAAACATCATGGTCAGCTCCAGGAAGCTTTCAATGGTGGAAGTTTTTGTTCTGTTTCGTGTGGTGTTGCCCGTCTGAAATTTGAATCTAATCCGTTTTTTGGACTCCTGTACTTTTGTGATCTTTAGAAACTTATGGACGGAATGGATTTATCATATGAATCTATGTGGATCCCACATGGAAGTGGATTACACCCCATGCAACAGCGGTGATTGAACGGCCACCGTTAAAAGCTTCGTGGGGCCTATTGTTTGCCATCCAACCTGTTGATTAGGTCACACAGGCCTGGATGAAGAGAAAACACTAATATCCGCTCGATTAAATACTTTTGTGGTCCGCAGGAAGTTTTTAATGGTAGGCATTAAATCACCACTGTTTCCTGTGGTGTGGTCCACCTGAGATTTTTATCTACTTAATTTTTTGTATCATCCCCTCAAATAAGCAGACAAAATGGATGGACGGTATGGATAAAACACATATATCATATGGTGGGGCCATAGAGCTTTTCCAGCACGGACATAGGTATTGGAGGGGTGGAGTTTGTCGTGTACCTTTGGGACACGTGTCAGCCTTGTGATGGTAGATAGAAAAGTTCTCGGCCCATATCTCAGTTATTGTTTGCCATGTCTCTGCCCTGCCCCACCATTTATTACTCATTTATAACCCTTGTGTATTTTCAATACCAATTCCCACCCACCTCTCTCTCTCTCTCTCTCTCTCTCTCTCATGCACTTGGAAATTGGACACGTGTTGTACATGTAATTCCATTCCAACGGTTGTCAACGAAGAAATACTCAACCCACCGAATTCCACAAAGAGATGGCCTTGATCGGATCGAGGTTGGGATTGTCCGATCCATCTAACTTTGGGTTTGTGACCTTCTACGGCAGGTACCTCTATTTGGACGGTTTTACTTGACTGGGTGCTGTTTAGTGTTTACACCGGATTTTGGCACACCTCGTGGAGCAATAAAAGATAGCTATGTGTTAGGTTATACGGTTAATGCTAACAAAATCATATTCACTGAGGATATCTTTTGCTATTATTTTTATTACAAAACACTGGTAAAATCAAATAAATTATAGGTACATTTGTACAAAAGATGAAGCGACGAATGATAGGTAGCTTTAATATGTGTGGTACGGATGACCAAAGTGATATGTTTAGCAAGTTTATAAAAGACCCATCGCGACAATGATCTTATCACAAATCTAGATATGCTATGTAAAACCATCTTACACAATCTTGTTTGAATGGAATATCTTCCAAAAGATAATTGGAGCTCTCGTGGTCATTATGAAAATTTGAGAATCGGATTAATATTAGAGGGGATAGGAACTAATGGTTGGGTCTTGATTCGGAT
This sequence comes from Magnolia changhungtana, assembly GCA_030180095.1. NCBI lineage: Eukaryota > Viridiplantae > Streptophyta > Magnoliopsida > Magnoliales > Magnoliaceae > Magnolia > Magnolia changhungtana. The sequence goes on along the minus strand of JASAUF010000496.1, from coordinate 417,613 downwards.
CCAATGAGATTAATCTTGCAAGATTCACAGATCTTCATGGTCGAGTTAGAAAAAGATCTGAAAACGGTTTCTGACCTCCAAAGAACTCTTAAGCCATACAAGAATGATTAGAGTAATGGAGTGTCGTGATTGTTAAGAATCCGTTATAAAAGGACAATGTGTCACATTCTGACCTCCAAACTTGCAAGGGTTTTGTCGCCTCCCCAAATTATAAAAGGACAATGTAATGAAGAGTACTAGGTCCACGCCAAATACAATGTCTGCACAACGCAATGTAGTATTCTATCTTAGTTTAGTTATAGACTTTTGTCCAACCACACTACAAAATATTTGAGGTTTAGGATAACTTAGATTATTATTGTCCAACGTCATCGATGTAGTACATTTATTTAACGCTTCGAATTTTAGAAGTCGAGCATAGACTGAAACAAAGAGGTTTTTCTTATCTGTTCTCAAAATGAAGAATCTTTAACAAGTGAATACTATATTAGTTATCAAAATTAAAAAAACATAGTGAAGGTTATGCATTATGTCAGTTTTATTACATTGAGAAAATATTGAACAAGTTTAACCACTTAAAAATTAAAGAGGTAAAAATCTCATTTGATTCAAGTATCAAATTAAAAGAAAATAATGGAAGAGCAATTGCACAATTACAATATGCTAATGCTATATGCAATCTTATGTATGCTATGCAATGCACAAGATCAGATATAGCATACGCTGTAAGTAAACTAAGTTTACTAGTAATCTTAGTATAAAACACTGAAAAGCTATAAGTAGAGTTCTAGGTTATTTAAAAGGAACCAAATAAATATGGTTATTCTACTCATAATTTCCAACTGTATTGAAAGGATATATCAATGCTAGTTGGATATCGAGCGCGGGGGACAACAAGTCCACGACAGGGTGAATATTTACCTTAAGAGATGCAACTATATTTTGAAAATATAAGAAACAAACCTACATAACATACTCAATAATAGAGTTTAAGTTCATAGCATTGGTTGTAACTGACAACAAATCTGAGTAGTTAAGAGATCTTTTATTAGAAATTCCATTTTATGCGAAGCTTATACCGATTGTTTTATTTTATTGTGACAGTGAAGCCACTCTACCGAGAACCTATAGTGATAAATATAATTGGAAGTCCAGACATATATAAGTTTGAGATATAATTATATACGACAGTTGATTCAAGATGGAATCATTGCAATCTCATTTGTGAAGTCAAGTAATAACTTGACCGATCATTTTACCAAATCTCTAATAAGAGGGGCAATAAGGACAACATCTAAAGAGATTGAGTTGAAACTCTTCAATCAAAGTTCTGTCAGTGATAGAAATCCAATCTAAAGTTAAAAAATCTCTAAAGTTTGGATTTAATAGTTAAAAATAAATCACTGATATGTGGAAAGTTTCAGTACTAAAATTATAAATAACCTCATCCACAATGAAGAGTGCTGACCGTTACAATTAGATGGCTGAGTCTTGAAGTTCTTAATGAAATTCAGTCTATAAGACAAGTTTTTTAAGTAGTAAAGGAAATACTAAAATGATTTCACCTATATAAACGTGGAAGTGGTGCCGCTTTTGATGAGAGTTAGAGTTCTCTCGGGATCGTTCATTAAACAGGATAAGCACGTGATCGTTAAATGTGCTAAGCAAGTAATATAAGAGAAATCACATAATGTAAATGCTATTATGTGTGTGGTATCTTCAGTTGTGTTATTTAAAAATAACTGGTTTAAAGCTGTGAGTCCGACTATCAGAGATTTTGACAAAACTTCAAAATACTTACACTAAAGAAATATTCAAATTATAAGATATATTTTTTTATACATACGAGTTGCCTTTTATTTCTGACAAAATTTTCTACTAATTATTTTAAAATCCAAGTGATGGATTGTTGAAATTTTGGTTTAAAAAATAAAATAATTTTTTTTTAAAAAAAAATCATTTTCCATTCAAAACGATTTTTTGAAAAATATAAAGGAAAAGTATGCTTTCTTTAGTCTCATATCAAATATAGTGAGAGAAAAGTTATGGTATATAAGTAAATGAGTGGGTAATATTTTTACACATATTGCAAATAAAACCTTACAAACAATTGATGTGAGCAAAACAAAAACAAAACCGTGAAAGAAATAAGCCAAACTAAAATCCAAAAAACAATGAGAATAATAAAATTTAAAAATATTCACGAGATAATAATATAGAGCTTTTTTCTTCATTAAATCAATTGAAACAAAAGAAAACAATATTATAAGATTTATTTCTCTCACACTCTTCTATTTTAGAAGAAACCTCCTACTAAAAAGATATATATATATATATATATATATATATATATATATATATATATATATATATATATATATATATATATATATGAAAAAAAGAGGCACTTATTTAAAGCCTAAGAAAATCAGGCTTCACATACATGCACGTGGAAAGGAAAGAGTCTTGAATGTGAATGCATCTCCACCGCCACAGCAATATGTACATCTTGGGTGGGCCCCACAGTTCGAACGAGGTGATCACCATTCCTCAAGAATCACATGCATGCACTTTATCCCATGTCTCCATAAAACAGAATTGCAATTGGGTAAGGGAAACGCATCACCATCTCTCTCTCATCAATCGCCTCCGTCCATCTAGTTGGGCCGATCATGCATGGCTTCAGTTTAAAAAATCACACCTATTAGACAATACAATCCATCAGTTTTCTACAATTTTTGGTTACCAATATCTGACAATCAAATAGGTTGATTTAGACCGTTGATTTGAAGACAATCAATACCCCACTCCATCTATAAGAGGTGCTGCTTGATAGACGGTTCAAAATGGTAACTCACCATGCCATGTGATCTGTGGAGAGATTACAACCATTTGCCGTTTATAAAGGGGTTTTATACATACCACCCTATTTTCTCTGACATTTATAAATACCTCCCTATATTTCTGATATTTACAAACACTCTAACATGGTGATATTTTTAATACATTGCATTTTGTTTTATATGGAGAAATGACCAAAATGCCCTCAATTTAAAGGAAATGACTAAACTAACCTCCACTTTCCCCTTAGCAACCCATTAAATTAGAAGTATCCTTATTTCACTTTTTTTTTTCTTTACACACACCCCCACACACACCATAGTGGGATTTCACCACCTATGGGCCCCAAACCCAAGACCTCGTGTTGAAACTCCCTGGAGTCTACCACTGAGGTAAGGATTTAAACCCAATATCCTTATTTCACGTGTGAAAGAATGAAACACAAATTAGTGGATGAAATGCATCGAAGGGTTGAAAAGAAGCACCCAAATATTTTCAAATAAGTCAATCTTTCAAAATGCTATTGAATCCATAAGCAGGCAAGAGATAACCCACCGAATTAAAACATCTTAACAACGAAAGAAAGAGAAAGTAGAAATAATTCCCATAAATGTGGCAAACGAAATGATTTGGGGTATTAAGGAAAAACAGGTTGTTCCACCGTACCACCAAGAATTCGTTTTAATCCCACCGAATTAAAACATCTTAACAACGAAAGAAAGAGAAAGTAGAAATAATTCCCATAAATGTGGCAAACAAAATGATTTGGGGTATTAAGGAAAAACAGGTTGTTCCACCGTACCACCAAGAATTCGTTTTAATCCCACCGAATTAAAACATCTTAACAACGAAAGAAAGAGAAAGTAGAAATAATTCCCATAAATGTGGCAAGCGAAATGATTTGGAGTATTTAAGGAAAAACAGGTTGTTCCACCATACCTCCAAGGATTCTTGACTATTATATGTGAGTGGATTCATCTTCAAAGCATTTTTTTTTTTCTTTTAATATTTTTCTTTCGTAGCTTTCATGAATTGGGCATTAATGGGTTCGAATATGCACGTACTTGTTCGAGATCAGAACCACTCATTAGGTAGATGTAAAAGTGAAGGACACTTTAGTCTTTTCCTCTACAATGAGAGCATTTTGGTCATTTCTTGATGGCACATGAAGAAAAGGCTACAACTACATTAAGAACAAGTTACTACATATGTATTTAAAAAATATTAGCAAATGTAAGAATGTCAATTTATAAAAGAGAATCCTCCCATGCCGTCGGGGCAAAGTAAGGTAGCTATTGCCTATTAGTTGCATCTGTTCGCTCAGTCCAATGGATCAATCCAAACAGTCTATTAAGCTCAAAACGCATTTCATGAACTAGACGGCAATTGGCGTTTAGTGTATTTAGAACTTAAACAATTACCAGGATCATAGAGAGCACATCCATTACGAAACCAACGAAATTAATAAAATATTCAAACATTAGGTAGACGCTTTTTCATTGGTACTAGATGACAATCCATATTAAACTTTTTTGAAATTAAAATGATAGCCATTTTAGGTAACAACTTGAAATTGTAGATTTAATGAAGCTACCAAAGAAATTAATGAAAGTGGTAATAATTGTGGCCATCAATTCCGGATCCCACCCAATCTTCATGAGGATGCGTGACATTTTCACTGATGCTTTTTATTTAAGAAACATTGTCACCAAAGAATCAACTGTGGGAGTCACTTCTCAAAATCAGGCAAGGTGTGATAGGTGCATCCACCCACTAGTTTTATAGTGATATGATGGTATACGTTGTACTATTTTATTATATAAAGTAGGACGAGCGACGGTATCCGTTGATTAATTGGGTCAGTGATGTCAAATCAAGACCATGCAATTTGCTAAGTCATTGGAGAACTATCAGATCCGTGACTCGGGTACCATTGGAGGGTTCTTGGTCTAAATAACCCCGCACAGTCACATGGTCATGGTAGGAGTGTGTCCTTTCTTAACTTAAGTTTTTTAGTCCTAAAATTACTTTTTTATTTTTTAAAGGAAGAAAATACTTGGGGGAAAGTTTTTTTTTTTTTAATTATTATTTTTAAAGTAACATGGTCCTACCATCTTCAAATGTGGCAAGCGAAATGATTTGGGGTATTAAGGAAAAAGAGGTTGTTCCAGCTCGATACCATCAAGAATTCTTGACTATTATATGTGAATGGATTCATCTTCAAAGCATTTTTCCCTTTTAACATTTTTCTGTTGGGGCTTTCCTGAATTGGGCATTAATGGTTTCTAATATGCACGTACTTGTTCAAGATCATAACCACTCATTAGGTAGGGTATGTAAAAGTGAAGGACACTTTAGTTTTTGCCTCTACAATGAGGGCATTTTAGTCATTTCCTGATGACATATGAAGAAAAGAACAAGTTACTACATATGCATTTAAAAAATATTAGCAAATGTAAGAAAGTCAATTTACAAAAGAGAATCCTCCCATGCCCTCGAGGTCAAGTAAGGTAGCTCTTAGTTGCATCTGTCCACTCAGTCCAACGGATCAATCCGAACCGTCTATTAAGCTCAAAACACATTTCATGAACCATCTTTCAAAAATTACATATGCATGGACGGCAATTGGCGTTTAGTGTATTTAGAACTTAAACAATTACCAGGATCATAGAGAGCACATCCGGTATGAAACCAACGAAATTAGTAAAATATTCAAACATTAGGTAGACGCTTTTTCATTGCTACTAGATGACAATCCATATGAAGCCTTTTTGAAATTAAAATGACAGTGGTAATAATGGTGGCCATCAATTCCGGATCCCACCCAATCTTCATGAGGATGCGTGACATTTTCACCAATGCTTTTTATTTAAGAAACATTGTCACCAAAGAATCAACGGTGGGAGCCACTTCTCAAAATCAGGCAAGGTGATAGGTGCATCCACCCACTAGTTTTATAGTGATATGATGGTATACATTGTACTATTTTATTATATAAAGTAGGATAAGAGAGACTGTATCCGTTGATTAATTGGGTCAGTGATGTCAAATCAAGACCATGCAATTTGCCAAGTCATTGGAGAACTATCCGATCTGTGACTTGGGTACCACTAGAGGGTTCTTGGTCTAAATAACCCCGCACGGTAACATGGTGTAGGAGTGTGTCCTTTCTTAACTTAAGTTTTTTAGTCTTAAAATTACTTTTTTATTTTTTAAAGGAAGAAAGTACTTCGGGAAAAGGGTTTTTTATTTTTATTTTTTTAAAACAAGTAACATGGTCCTACCAAAAACTGAAATTTGCCCCACCCATTGGCTAATTTAATCCGTTTATTTTAATTAGACAATCATAAATCTATAGGAGAGTTTTTTTTTATTTTTATTTGAAATTCTCCATGACCCACAATTATATTAACGTTGTACATTGATTTAGAGCTATTTTTTCCTGTGTGGTCTATTTGTAATGAGTTTTGTCTTCAAACTTGAGACGATGACATAAAATTAAAACCCTTTACATGTGGACATAATGAATTTGCTTCAAAATAATCTAGTGGGCTCCAGCTAAGATGTGGATTGGTTCAAAATGTAGAGTCATTGCCGCACGATGGCCATTTTGCTATTTCCTTCTTCCTTCTTCCTTTTCTTTTTTTTTTTTTTCATGGGAGAGGAGAAGGATGCGAAAGGGAGAATTGAATTTTTTTGGTTTATTTCCTTCTTATTTCTTCCTTCTTTTTTCCTTCCTTGCTTTCCTATATAATTTTTTTTCATTTTTTATTTTTTATTTTTTAAATGAATGATGTGAGTTTGTAATAGAGAGGAGGGTGTACTGGTTTCCCTTTATAATTAAATTTTTTTTAAAAGATTGGGTATGCATGGTGGGAGTTTATTAAAGGAAGGAGGGTGTGGAAGAATTTTAAACGGTGGGAGTTTGTGAAAGATAAAAGTTGTGGTGGTTCCTTTATACTTTAAAAAAAAATAAAAATAAAAATTGTTTGGTTGGATATAATTGTTAAGAGTTTGTGAAAGAGAGGAGGGTGTGGTTGGTTCCAGCCCGATACCATCAAGAATTCTTGACTATTATATGTGAATGGATTCATCTTCAAAGCATTTTTCCCTTTTAACATTTTTCTGTTGGGGCTTTCCTGAATTGGGCATTAATGGCTTCTAATATGCACGTACTTGTTCAAGATCATAACCACTCATTAGGTAGGGTATGTAAAAGTGAAGGACACTTTAGTTTTTGCCTCTACAATGAGGGCATTTTAGTCATTTCCTGATGACATATGAAGAAAAGAACAAGTTACTACATATGCATTTAAAAAATATTAGCAAATGTAAGAAAGTCAATTTACAAAAGAGAATCCTCCCATGCCCTCCAGGTAAAGTAAGGTAGCTCTTAGTTGCATCTGTCCACTCAGTCCAATGGATCAATCCGAACCGTCTATTAAGCTCAAAACACATTTCATGAACTATCTTTCAAAAATTACATATGCATGGACGGCAATTGGCGTTTATTGTATTTAGAACTTAAATAATTACCAGGATCATAGAGAACACATCCGTTATGAAACCAACGAAATTAATAAACTAGTCAAACATTAGGTAGACGCTTTTTCATTGGTATTAGATGACAATCCATATTAAGCCTTTTTGAAATTAAAATGATAGCGAGTTTAGGCAACACATTGAAATTGTAGATTTAACCAAGCTACCAAAGAAATTAATGAAAGTGGTAATAATGGTGGCCATCAATTCCGGATCCCACCCAATCTTTATGAGGATGTGTGACATTTTCACCAATGCTTTTTATTTAAGAAACATTGTCACCAAAGAATCAACGGTGGGAGCCACTTCTCAAAATCAGGCAAGGTGATAGGTGCATCCACCCACTAGTTTTATAGTGATATGATGGTATATATTGTACTATTTTATTATATAAAGTAGGACAAGAGAGACTGTTATCCGTTGATTAATTGGGTCAGTGGTGTCAAATCAAGACCATGCAATTTGCCAAGTCATTGGAGAACTATCAGATCTGTGACTCGGGTACCATTAGAGGGTTCTTGGTCTAAATAACCCCGCACGGTCACATGGTGTAGGTGTGTGTCCTTTCTTAACTTAAGTTTTTTAGTCCTAAAATTACTTTTTTATTTTTTAAAGGAAGAAAATACACAGGGAAAAGGGTTTTTTTTTATTATTTTATTTTATTTTATTTTTTAATTTTTTATTTAAGTAACATGGTCCTACCAAAAACTGAAATTTGCCCCACCCATTGGCTAATCTGATCCGTTTATTTTAATTAGACAATCATAAACCCATAGGAGAGTTTTTTCTGATTTTTATTTGAAATTCTCTATGACCCACAATTATATTAACGTTGTACATTGATTTAGAGCTATTTTTTCTCTGTGGTCTATTTGTGATGAATTTTGTCTTCAAACTTGAGACGATGACATGAAATTAAAACCCTTTACATGCGGACATGATGAATTTGCTTCAAAATAATCTAGTGGGCCCCAGCTAAAATGTGGATTGGTTCAAAATGTGGAGTCATTGCCGCACGATGGCCATTTTGTTTTCTTTCTTCCTTTTTTTTTCTATGGGAGAGGAGAAGGATGCGAAAGGGAGAATTGTGTTTTTTTGGTTTATTTCCTTCTTATTTCTTCCTTCTTTCTTCCTTCTATCTTTCTTTCTTGCTTTCCTATATAATTGTTTTTCATTTTTTTATTTTTTTTTATGAATGATGTGAGTTTGTGAAAGAGAGGAGGGTATGCTAGTTTCCCTTTATAATTAATTTTTTTTAAAAAAATTGGGTATGCATGGTAGGAGTTTATTAAAGGAAGGAGGGTGTGGAAGAATTTTAAACGGTGAGAGTTTGTGAAAGATAAAAATTGTGGTGGTTCTTTTATGCTTTTAAATTTTTTTTTTCTTTTTGTTTGGTTGGGTATGATTGTTAAGAGTTTGTGAAAGAGAGGAGGGTGTGGTTAGTTCCTTTATAGTTATTGTGAATTTTTATTTATTTTTGTTGTTATATGAATGGTAGGAGTTTGAAGTTTGTGAAAATGAGGAGAGTGTATAGGTCCCATTTTTGTTGTTGTATGAATGGTGAGACAAAATGGATCACAAAATTCACAGTGGATCACAAATATTAATAGTGGATCGCTGATATTTAATGAGGATCACAAATAATAACAGAGGACCAATGATATTAACAATGGAATTCACCGTAAACGGTAAATATTAGCTGTGGATTGTAAATATTAGCAATGGACTACTAATATTCAATGAGGATTGCAAATATTATTAAAGTGGACCGTTGATATTCATTTGAGGACCGCTGATATTTAGTGTAGATCATTAATATTCAGATGAGGACCGCTGATATTTAGCATAGACCGTTGATATTCAGTTGAGAACCGCTGATATTCCAAGATTAACTGAATATCAATGATCCTCAACCAAATATCCATGGTCCAGTATTAATATAATCAGTTTACTATAAATATCGATGATTTACACTGAATATCGGCTATCCACAGTGAAAATATCAATGATTCACAATGAAAATGGGCGATCCACAGTAAATATAGATGATCCACCATACAACATTCATCCATTATGACATACTTCCATCTTAAAATTCATCCATTACGAAAATTCATCCATTACAACATTCATTCATTCCAACGTTCATCACATTCATCCATTACAAAATTTATGCGTTATAACGTTCTTTTATTACAAAATTATTAATTATAAAATCCTTCGATTATAAAAATTCATCTATTATAATATTCTTCCACACCTTCTTCCCTCTTACAAATCCCACCACTCATACTAAATATAAAAAAATTCAAAGAACAATTACAAAATAAACCAAGGAATGAAGAAGGGAATCAAAAAAATACAATCCCCCTCTCCCGTAAATAAAACTAAGGAAATAAAAAGGAAATAATCAAATAGCCCTCATGTGGACTGGAGTCTGCCGTACCAGGAGCATTTTCATCATTCAAAAAATATATAAGTGACTTCCGGCTACAAAAATGTAAGTTAGGAAAGCATGGATTCCTACCACGACCATGTTACAGTATGGGGCTATTTGGACTAAAAATCTCCGTTGAGAACTTCATAAGGTCCACGAAAGTTTTGGATCACATAGATATTTGTGTTTTCTCTTCATCCAAGGTCTGTGTGACCTTAAAAACAGGTTGAATAGCAAATAAACATCATGGTGGGCACTAAGAGGGTTTCAATTGTGGTGTCATTGTCCCCGCTGCTTTTTGCGGTGTGGTCCGCTTGAGCTTTGGATCTACCTCATTTTTTGGTCTATACCTTAAAATTATCTCATAAAATGGATGGATAGTGTGGATATTACACCTAGATCATGGTGGAACCCATAAAACTTGATGACGTAAACACACCATCAAGGTTAGCTCTCAGCAATTAGGCAGGTCAAAACCGTGTCTAAAAAATAGGCAGAAAGAGAAAAATATTTAACAATTGAAATTAATTTCACATGTGTGGCTCACTTGAGGACTTTACTATAAAATTCGATACATGGCATTCTGGCAATTTTTCTACGCGTCCTGTCCGGAAACGGATTGGCTACTCCCCCTCCCACCGGCCAATGGCTGATGGTCGGTGCTCTGTGGGCCCACCATGATGTATGTGTTTCATTTATGCCGTCCATTATTTTATTTAGATAATTTTATGGTATGAGACCAAAAATGAAGTATATAACATTCTCAAGTAGACCACATAACAGGAAACGGTGTTGAATGAAGGTTGATCATTAAACAATTTTTAGGGGCCATAAAAAGTTTTGGATCAAGCTGATCTTTGTTTTTTCCCTTCATCTGGGTCTGTTTGACCTAATCATCAGATTGGATGTCAAATAAACAGTACAGTAGGCCTTAGGAGGATTTTAATGGTGGATATCCAATGACTATTATTTCCTATTGTGTGGTCCACCTGAGATTTATATTCCTCTCAATCTTTAAATCAAGCCCTAAAATGATCTATAAAAATGGATAAACGGAATGGATGAAACACATACATCATGGTGAGCCCACAGAGCACCGACAACCATCCACCAGGCTGATGGCAGTGTAGTAGCCAATCCGTTTCCGCCCTGTCCGCCCAAATCTTTAGTTTTCAACCCCTTCACATTGGAAGCGGACTCCATCATGTCCCTGCCTGGATAGAAATTGGTCTAGACAGGGCCTCTTTGGAGCCCACCGTGATGTATGGATTTTATCCACGCCGTTCAACTCATTTTACATATTATTATGATCCAACTAATGAGGCCGATCCAAGGCTCAAGTATACCACACCAAAGAAAGCAGCAATGATAATGACATCCACCGTTGAAACCTTCTTAAGGCCCACAGTGTCGTTTATTTTCCATCTAACCTTTTTATAAGGTCACACAAGCCTAGATGAAAGGAAAAAACAAATTTCAGCCTGATCCAAAACTTTAGTAGCCCTGGGAAGTTTTCAATGGTAAGCGTTCAATCCCTACTGTGTGGTTCACTTGAGCCTTAGATATGTTAATTTTTTGGCTCACATCCTAAAATGATCTAGAAAAAAGTAATAATGGATGAATAGAGTGGATAAAACATATACATCATCATGGTGGCATCACATAGCCTATGCTTGGACCAATTCCATCCAGGTAGGAGCAGGACACAATCCGCTTCCCTAAGGGCCTGTTTGGCCGGACCGATCCCACAGTATTAGGAGGGATGGGATCGCGATATCCTGGGATATGCATGACGAGCCAAACGGACCGGTGAACTTGTCCCGGGATATAAGCAATCCCATGGATCTTAAAACAATCCACTGAGATCACCATCATTACCTTAAAATTGATCCCATCCCTTGGTTGGACGGATTGGAAGATAAAATCCCGGGATATGCCGGGTGTGCCAAACGGACCCAGTGAACTTGTCCCGGGATATAACAATCCCAGGGATCTTAAACCAATCCACTGACACCACCATCATTACCTTAAAATCCATCCCATCCCTCCAAATCCCATGGGCTTCGCCCGGCCAAACAGACCCTAAGGGTCTCTTCGATCATCGATGGCTATAAAATTTAGGGCCTAGATGGGTAGTGAGGTGCTCAGCACCTACCTCAGTGGTGAAATGACACGGGGATATTTGATTAATGGGGCTGTACACTTTCAAAGATTGGACTAAGACTTTTTAAAATTTGTTTCGCAGAAAGCATGCACTTGTTATTTGGTTGTTAGAAAACTTTGTTGCTGATAAGTTGTCCAAGTAGACAACTCATCCTTAGTTTTCACAGTTAATTTTTACATAATAATTATGAAAATAGATGGATTACCTGTTTCTATTATTAAGCATCATTGAAGATAGCTTGCTATAGAAAAAGGTGCAAAAGTTGCGTTCATGCTTTAACATCTCCCATTTTGTACACATGCACGCATTTATCATATGTGCCACATGTGCTATTATTCATTTTATTTTCTTCTTTTTAGGTGTATGAGATATGTAAATACTTGCACATGGTAAATGTATGCAAAACAAAACCACCAGAGCATCGGATAAAACCCAAAAAGAAAAAGAAAAATAATAATAGATAAAAGGCATACAAATTTATATATTTATAAGATAACAACGTAGAGCTTTTTTTCTTCATTAAAATAAGAGAAATAAAAGTATAATGCTTTCTTCTATCTGGCTCTTTTATTGTACAATAAACTCACACTTATAATTCTCAAAAGATAATGCTCACCTAATATACATGTTTCCCTATCTAGAAAATACCATATGAAAGAGCAACCCTCGAATGCCATAGAGAGATTGGGCTTCACTAAGCACACGCACACGTACCTAGCTATGATATTGTTGAGATTTTCATAGCTAGGTATGTTATGTACTTTGAAAGATATAAAGTTGCGTTTCAGCTTTTTAAAAAAGCAATAAAGTCCTGAATGTTATTTGAGAGCTTGGAAAATAAAAGGAGGGTAAGTGAGATTTTCAAAGTTATTTTTCAAGAAAGCATTTGGAGAGAAACATAAAAATAAGAGAGGGCTTGTAAAATAATTTAAGACTTTATGAAAAGACTTTATTTTCTATTGAAATGTGATCTCCTAATCAAGAAAAAATATCATATTCCTGGAAAGTATTTTTCACCAAAATGATTTATGAGCTTTCAAATAGGCCGTTATTTGTTGTTTTTGTGTTCCCTCATAATGTAATGCAGACTGCATGCTAGCGTGTGTAAACCTTGAGCTGGCTCTTTCCAAGGCTAGCTTGGAATCTAATGGAGTAATTTGAATCAAGTGTGAGTTGTCAATCTTTTTTCTACCTTTGGTGTGTTAAGTTGGAAGCGGTTTGCATCCTGCCTTTGCTTGGACAATAATTCATCTATGCTTTGTGGGCCCCACTATGATGTATGGGTTTTTTTCATGTTGTCCACCCATTTTTCAAGATCATTTTAAGGTATGAGGTAAAAAATGAAGACAATCCAAAGCCCCACTAATGGAATCTTATTGGGGACTCATAGAAGTTTTGGATTAGGATGATATTTGTATTTTCCTTGCATCTAGGTGGGGATTAGCTTAGGATTGCGTTGGATGGAATATAAAGATCACGGTGGGCCTTAGTAAGGTTTTAGTGGTAAGCATTTCCATCCTAATTATTTCTGGTTTTGGAGTTGCCTCATTTTTGGGATCGCATCCTAAAATGATATGGGAAAATCGATGGACATAGTAGATGTCATATGACACTGCGGTGGGCCCCACATAGCTTTTGTTACATGGGATGTGGAGAATTCCTTATCTAGTGGTTAAATCAAATGAATGTACTTGAATTTATTTTTTTTAAAAAAAAAACAAAAACAAAATAAATTTTTTTCCTCTAAAGGTTTTTTTTTTTAAAGTGAAAAAATGACTTTTTCCTTTGTCCCACATTGCCTTGGGAACCTTTTTTACTTTATAAATTATCTTTTGAATAGTGAACTTAGAGAAAAGAGGGAGAGAGATCTTGGGTTGCTTGGTAACGGCCGTCTGTTGCAGAGCATGGCTAAAAACTGATTAATGCAAATGGTTAGTGATGTAGAACGTGTCACAGAGATATTCCCAGAATGGTTGAGCTAAAAGGAGGTGGACCATAAATTGACTATAACTTTTGATCCGGGTATCGTTACAGGGCGTACAACCTATCAATCTTTACTGAAACGGGCCATCCGAGGTGAACCGACTCACAAAGTGGGTCGCATCTGTCCGTTTCGTCAGAAAACGCGCGCTTTCAGCTCAAAAACGAGTTTTTAGAAAAATTTTACTATTTTTAGTAATTCCGATTTTTTAATAATTTTTTAGAGTTTTAGATTTTCTTTCCTTATAGAAATAACTTTTAGTTATACTAGGACTTTTCTAGAGAAAGTTTATTTGAAATTCTTATTTTTAGAAATTAAGCCTTATAAGAGTTTTATTAGAATTAGGATTTTTATTAGAATTAGAATTTTACTATTTTTGGTAATTACGAATTTTAGTTTATTTTTTTTCTATATTAATGGTGTAAGGAGACACATTAGGCAATTTATCAATGATCAATTAATCAATTTCGAATTTCTTAGAATTTATTTCTATTTTTCTGCTTTCTTTCCTCGTGGATTCGAGAAGTCTCTGTGAGGAGTCCAGAGAAGCTCCGTGGATTCGGAGTAGTTATCCTTATCACGTTCATCCCTGCGTCAATTGGTATCAAAGCGAGGTTTCCCCTCGGGCCGATGACAAACAATGAAGGTATGAATCAAAATCATGTGGATGGTGATCCAGGGATTCATTATCTTTTGGAAATAATGGAAGCTTTCCACCTGGAGAGTCAGTTGACCATGCAAGGGCTGTAGGCAACCCTCAACCGTATTGCGGATGCGCTAAATCCGCCCCGAGCTCAAAGTGATGCTCAACTGCCCGTGGCCGCTGTACGACACAACCCCAATTTCTTCAAAGTACCATCAGATGATGGTAAATCATAGGCCACCACTTCGATTATGAGGAAGTCGTTATACATGCCAAAGGTAGAAATAGAATTACAGCGAGACAATATCTTTCGAACAAGGTGCACTGCATATAAAAAGGTCTGCAATGTGATCATCGATATCAGGAGCGATGAGAATTTCATGTCGAAAATAATGGTAGAAAAACTACAACTGAAAACAGAAAGACACCCATCTCCATACACGATTGGATGAATCAAGGAGGTCAACAAAACAGAGGTAACTGAACGATGTTGTATATCTTTTTCCATTGGTAAATATTATAAGGATGAAGTAATGTGTGACGTGGTCAACATGTAAGCATGCCACATGTTACTTGGTCAACCCTAGCAAAATAATATTAATGCTACACATAGGGATCGAGATAACCTATTTATCTTTATTAAAGATGGTAAAAAGATTATCCTCGCCCCTATGGGAAGGGAGAACTAACCCAAGACTTCTAAAGTTGAGGAACAATATCTTACAACTGAACAGGCTTTTGTTAAACAATCTGAGGAAACAAGACATATATATCCATTAGTTGAAAAGAAAGAATATATGGAGCCTGTGAATATCCCAGAAGATTTGAAGCCAATGTTGCAGGAGTTCAAGGAGATTATGCTCGATGAACCCCCCAATAAGTTGCCTGCCATACGAGATATACAAAATCACGTTGATTCCGTCTCAGGGGCAAGTCCGCCCAATTGCCCACATTATCAGAAAAAATATGAGATTTTAAAGACAGATGTGAAGGAACTGATCAATATTAGTCAAGTCAAGGAAAGCATGAGTACATGTATTGTGTCAGATGTGAAGGAACTGATCAATACTAGTCAAGTCAAGGAAAGCATGAGTACATGTATTGTGTCAGCTCAAGAGCTTAATGCCAAATATAAAAAAAGGGCTAATGAACATCGGCTTCAAAAGTTATCTCAGACTCATGTGTCAAGTCTCTTGCGTAACTCGAGGACGAGTTTTTTTCAAGTGGAGGGGTCTGATGTAGAATGTGTCACAGAGATATTCCCAAAATGGTTGAGCCAAAAGGAGGTAGACCATAAATTGACCATAACTTTTGATCCGGGTATCGTTACAGGGCGTACAACCTATCAATCTTTACTGAAACGAGTCATCCGAGGTGAACCGACTTACAAAGTGGGTCGCATCTGTCCGTTTCGTCAGAAAACGCGCGCTTTCTGCTCAAAAACGAGTTTTTAGAAAATTTTTACTATTTTTAGTAATTCCGATTTTTTAATAATTTTTTAGAGTTTTAGATTTTCTTCCCTTATAGAAATAACTTTTAGTTATACTAGGACTCTTCTAGAGAAAGTTTATTTGAAATTCTTATTTTTAGAAATTAAGCCTTAGAAGAGTTTTATTAGAATTAGAATTTTTATTAGAATTAGAATTTTACTATTTTTGGTAATTACGAATTTTAGTTTATTTTTTATATATATTAATGGTGTAAGGAGTCACATTAGGCAATTTATCAATGATCAATTAATCAATTTCGAATTTCTTAGAATTTATTTCTATTTTTATGCTTTCTTTCCTCGTGGATTCGAGAAGTCTCTGTGAGGAGTCGAGAGAAGCTCCGTGGATTCGGAGTAGTTATCCTCATCATGTTCATCCCTGCGTCAGTTAGCCATTCAATGATCCAAATGATTAGATTTTTAATTCAATGTTCAAATTAAGAATCCAACGGTATGAAACGTTTAGATTAATGAGCCAACATTCCCAAACATTTTTGCTCCTCCATCCATGTAAACTACACCCTCTAGGTCCAGAGCATCAACAATCCAATCGATCTCATATACAACAAAATTTCTCTCTTCTTTTAACTAAATTAAGTTTGCAACACACTGAGTTCTCAAGCTAATTTAGTTATTGAACTCATCGGATATCCAAGACCAGATTCTCACTTAGTTTGTTAGAAAAGACTGATTGCATTAGCTAAATTCTTAAGGTGGTCTCTTCATGATTGTTGCATGTAGGACCAAACAAGACTTGTCATATCCTAAAAGCAATTCTCCAACAACCAGCCAATGATCTCTAATATCAGAAGAGGGGATGAATCACGCTTTAAGGACAACGAATCTAATAAGTTCATCTGTTTTAAATTTATTTTTAATTTTTAAAATTTTAATTTTAAAATTTTTTTTCCCCAACATGAGCTCCATGTAAACAGGTTACATGCAAATTGTGTCTCAATCCTATCCTGAGTTAGGGTGAGATATAGGCAAGACAATGGGGGACTCTTGGGTTAGTCCAAGGTGCAGATTGGGAATCAGTTGAGCCAAATAGGACCAACTGGGTCACACCTATTTAAAATTTTAATTTTGCCTGCCTCGAGCTTAGCCCATTCCCAGCCCTTGCTTTTCCAAATCTAGGCCTAGTTCAGCTTAAGATTCACCTTTAAGTTTTGATGGACGTGACGGGTCCCATTGTGGATCTGGATGCTCAAAAATGTCCCGGGCTAGAAGATCCTAACCATTAATGTAGTCCCACCATAAAGGGAATGCTTAAAAAATCTCCTAATAATAAACATTAGGATATAGGGATTTTTACTGCAAAAAAAAAATTTACATTTTTTCAAACAATGCTTGGACAATTAAAAATTGAAAATTCCTGGAAGATGCCTTACAAGGGAGGAACCATCAAAATGCTCTCATTTACTTTTTCTTTTCCTAAGAATTGTGGCACCCACATGGTATAACCAACCCGTCTAACATATGCAATCGATCATGGTGATCACACGAAGCAAAAAATCTGGCCAATCAAATTATCAGATGAGCCACATTTGAACTTTGATGTTTTTGAGTGGTGTATATTAATTTTTGTGGTTACCTTCTAATTGAACCCACTATATTTTTCGCTCGTCTTATAATCTTAGTGGGGTTGCTTTTGTTGGATGGTTTGGATATCAGACATACCATGCATGACCCATAATTTTTTATTCTTCACTTTTCCAAGAAAAAAAACAAACAAGGATATTTACATAATTTCTCCCCTTAAAAAAGTATCATCTTGGAATTTTTGGTCCTTACACACACTATTTGGCAAAATCCATACTGCCAAGGAATTTTGCAGCATAAATTCCTAGTATATACTTTTGTAAAGATAATTTTATTTCTTGAACCCCTTACTTGCAAGTCCAATGTTAGTAGATTGCTGGGAGACTCCTAGTGACTTGACTCTTTGGGCCCTTCATGATGAGTGTGTTTTATCCACTCTGTCTAGCCATCTTGCCAACTCATTTTAGGGCAATAACTCAAGTGAACTACACCATAATAATACCTATTAGTGGAAACTTCAAGGCCCACTATGATTCTTATTTGCATCCAACCTGTTCATAAGGTCACATAGACTTTGATGAAGGGAAAACACAAATATAGTTTAATTCAAAAACTTTTGTTGCTCTTAAGAAATTTTCAATAGTAGGCGTTGAATCCCCATTATTTCTCGCAGTGTGGTTTACTTGTGCTGTAAATCTACCTCATTTTTAAGTTGGCAAAACAGATTATCAATATTTATTTAAATATATAATGTCCCACAAAGATATTGGCCATTGAGCCAATAGAGTATACATGTGAATGGCAAGCTACTTATTCATGTTTGTTGCATGGATACTCAAATTCCATACAACCACGTGTGTTGGGTAAAGCCAAGGATGGGAATCGAACCCTCACCTGTAGAGAGCAAACCTACCGTGAAGACCATTCGCCCATTCGCCCAAACCTGATTAGGTGATTGTGAAATACTAACCATTACTAGTGGGAATAGCATGTACAAGCCTATGCAAAAAATAATAAAAAGATGTGAGTTTTATGCAGAGAAGAAAAAAAAAATCATGTTAGGAGAGAAAAAAAAAATCATGTTAGGAGAGAGAAAGATTGATAGCTTCATACAAATCTAATCAGAGCTACCCAAAAATAGACCTGGCTTAAAATTGTCTCAAACCCAATTTAAAATCAAGTCTTGCAATTCTATTTAATCTAACAAAGGGTGTGTTTGGTTGCACCAAATATCACAAAATTTCAAATTTCATGATATACTGTACAACCAAAGACACCCTATGGCAATTTAAATCAAACCTAACAACAGATTGGTCAATGAGAAATTTAAATAGGAGGTGAGACATGGTACCCATCCAAATTAGGCCCAACCCGAACCCGATACATAGATAAATGGGTCAAGTGAGACCCGACGCAGACCCGAACAGCAATAAATATAATAGGGATTTTTCTGTCATTTTCTCCTACGAATGACACAGGAAGAGAAATGGGAACGGCTCTCCTTCCCTCATCACCCCCTCTCATCAGCTGCTCCACCAACGGTCACAAAGGCAGGAGGTTTGGTGGGCCGCGCGCCAAACTCGAGTTCAATGGCGATGATCCATTTCTCCAAGCGGCCATCAGAGCCGCTTCTCTTCGATTCCAAGAGACCCATCGCCCAGGTTCGGCTCTTCTTCTTCTTTATGCTGCTTTGTTCGTCCCACCACCATTCTCTAAACGGTGGTGAATCATTCATCGTGGACATGAAATAGTTTTTCGGATATCCAGACGGTACAAATCGCTGGCCCAATTTAGATGTTGTATTACCCAAGAATCTCACGGTGCAGATGATAGAAACCATCTGATTTTGGCCCCGTTGAATTTGGACCATCTATTATATTGCTTACAATTGGATGGTTAGGATTGCTCTACGAGTGTGGTTTTCAAGCTATGCTCTATCTGTAACTGCGCTGCCCAGTTTGAATGGTATGGATGGCCAGACACGTGTGCCAATGCATTGCTTTAAAAAAAAAAAAAAGGATTGTTCTACCAGAGTGATTTTCAAGCTCTGCTCCATCCACAATGCGCCCTCCAAGATGGACGGTCCGGATGGCATACATGTGTGCCACATATAAGGAGCATGAGCCACCATCGATTCGACGACGGTGGTGGACTAGCACCAGAGTTTGCTGTAAAGAATTCATGTAATTTGAGAAAAAAAACAGACCATCTTCATGGTGGATGTGGGTTGATGATAAGGGGGAGTTGTTTGTTACTCTGGCGGCATATGACGCCTGATACACAGGCACTCGGAAATTGTACAGGTGGCATACAGTTAAGACAATTAAACTGAACTGGGATCAATAACTTGGACAGTTTAATTTAAGTTACTTGTGCGCCACATATGCAATTTCTTAGTTCTAAGTGCTTGCATATCACCCATCACATTCTGCCAGAGTATCAAAGTTTTTTCTTTGCTGATAAGAGGAATTATAGGATCAGAAAATGAGGTTCGCACAAGTTATCAATTGTGACGAGTGGCGCCATGGTTCAGTAATCTAGACCATTGATATGATGCATCCCACCGTTGATGGACCATGCTGTGAAAATCTCCTTGATAAAAGAATCATGACCTTTTTTTTTATGGCCTAAAGATAGATGGTTAAGAAAAGAAGTGCAGCTATGGTCCACATTCAACTGAGAAAACAAAAGTCTCAAGATTGTGGCTAGGATTTATGATCTGGTAGATTTTTGGGGCATGTTCCATCCATAGTGAGATCAACGGTCTAGAATACTGAACAATTAGGCCCACGTATCAGAACTGAAGAAGGGCATAACCATGCAAAGACAGTGTTTGCATATCCTATAATTCCTCTGATGATGATCATGACCATCAAACAGGAAACTGATCAAAGATTAGCTTACCTCCCGCTCTGATACCACTTTGATGCATGACAATTAACCATTTGCTCTGAAAGCTCGAACTGATAGAGCATGGTGAATCAATCCCTTTATCTCATAGCTCATGCCCTACATCGCATGGGTTAGGACCTCAGCCGAACCCCCTCATGGGCCCCACATCACATGGGTTCCGCTTTATACGGGTGGGGCCCGCCTCACACGGGCCACCCCCCTCGAGTGTGCCCCTGCATCCCACAGGCAACCCACTCGAGCTCGGTGTGAAAATGCCCCTGCATTACCACCACCTTTGAAGGAGCAGCATAGCGCCAAACATGCACTGTATGATACTCAAATTGCTCATTATGCCCCCCATCGATGATCATATAGAAGGATTTTACCGAGAAATTTTTAGACCTTTCTTTTAACCACACAATTGAATATGACTCTGAAATGGACGGATGGCTATTTGAGAGCATATGTAACAACCTGACCAAATCTTCCACCTCCTCATCTTTCAAATTTCTTCTGCAAGGTGGCACCCAAATAGTTTCCTCACTTTGAATAGAGAAGCAATGATCAAGTGAGATATTTGACTCTAAGGAGATGCCTGCTAATTGAGAAAATAGTACATTTAGCTTTTGATCCACTAACCCCAAAATCGAATCTTCTTGCCATCACCTAAAGAGAAGAGATACTTAACCCCCTCCCAAACCTTAATTTTCAATAAATTCATCAATTTCTATTGAGATAATAATGCAGGGGCATTTTCACACCGGGCTTAAGTGGGGTTGCTTGTAGGATGCAGGGGCACATTCGGGATGGGCAGCCCGTGTGAGGCGGTACCCATGTGATTTGGGGCCCACGGGGGGTGGGGGGGGGGGTGTGGTTTCTATTCGCTATGCTCTAATAGTTCGAGCTTTTGGAGCAAGTGGTTAATTGTCCTGCATCAGATGAAGCCTAATACAACAAAGAAGGTTTTGTCCATCTACCCCCTTCCTCTACCCCGTACTTTCTATCCACCAAGTTCATTGACTCCAAACTCCTCAATGAGGGGGGTTCAGCCAAGGTCCTAACCCATGAGATGTGGGGCCTGGGCTATGAGATAAAGGGATTGATTCGCCATGCTCTAATAGTTCGAGCTTTTAGAGCAAGTGGTTAATTGTCCGGGGTCCTTACTCTTGCTCGGGTGGTAGACTCTCAAGAGTTTCAACTCCTGGTCAAGGGTTCGAGTACCCATAGGTGGTGAAATTCCACCAGCGTGAGTGTGTGGGGTGTGTGTGCGTGTGTGAAAAAAAAAAAAAAAGTGGTTAATTGTCCTGCATCAGATGAAGCCCCATACAAAGAAGAAGGTTTTGTCCATCTACCCCCTTCCTCTACCCCATACTTTCTATCTACTAAGTTCATTGACATCAAACTCCCCCCCCCCCCCCCCCCCCCCAGACATTGGCTTATACACTTCTTCCCACTTTGAGTAATGAAATTTATAATTTTCTTCCAAGAAGAAATAAAACAGTTCGGACGATCCTAACCCTTTGCATACAAATCGATACAGGAAAAAAAATAAATAGTGATAATGGTTATGATAGTCCAATCAAGTCAAGTTTCTGTTACTGACCAATCAATGATCTGGCCCACTGGATATGCGCTGCTCGGATTTCATAGTTGTATGTGGCAGGTAGGCCACCTTCTTATCCGGCCACTCGCTGCGTATCTGCACTGTAATTTGAAAGTTGAAACAACATTTTGCATTTGCTTGAAATCCAAACTTCTGATCAACCAATTACAATTTCAGACCCTCTCTTCATTGATCCATATGTCGGTTGCTTTATTCCTCCATCCTCTGGTAAGAATACAAAGCAAATCTCGGCATCAACAGCATCTCCATGCCACTATTGCCTAGCAACTAAGTTCATTGACGATAAACTGCTTAGCACTGCAAATCATATGGATGGTGTGAGGCAGGTACTTTTGTTTTAAAAGACTTCAATCCTCCCTCCCTCTCTCTGTATGTGTGTACATGTTTCAATAAAATCTTCTTATACCATACAGATTGTTTTGTTGACAGACGGTATGGACACCCGACCATATAGGCTCAAGTGGCCGCATTCAACCATAATATTTGACATTTCTCCAGGAAGGATTTTCACAATAGCATCTGAAAGGCTCAAAGGTTGGTATCATCTTGTAATTTATATGTGTGTATGACATTTTTGCTTCTTTCTGATCAGTTTCTTCATTTGAGAAGGAAATCTAATGGTTATCAACCATCTAACATTGTTTGGTTATTCCATTAATAAAAACTCCATGTGAGATTAGTTTTTTTTTCCTTATTCATGTTTGCCCTGTACCAATTTCAATGAAGCACCTCGGGGACATAACTTTCTTGATCGTGTTTTCACCTCCTCAACACTTGCATGTTTTGGGTGCCTTCCAATTCAATTTGATAGTGCATCTAAACACAGCCCTAGCCATTCAAAATTATTATCGCAGTCTCTAAGGGCCCGTTTGGATACCACCAAATAAGTTACTTTTTCTACCTACAACAGTAGATAAATAAGTTTGGTTTATGATCAATTATAAGTAACTTTTTTAACTTATAAGTTACTTGATCACTTCAGCTTAATAAGTAGAAACCAAGATAAGTTACTTGAGGCATAAGTAGCTTATCTTAAGTAACTTAAGATCCAAACGCCCCCTAAAATTCTCTTGAAAATCATTAAAGAAAAAACCCTCGTACTGGCAGATGGTCCGATCTTTCTTCTTCAGTAAATTCTCATTGCTTATCAAACAAATGTCCTTTTTGTTGAAAATCTCAGGTGTTGGAGCTAAGATTTCAAGAACTAGCATGTTTATCCATGTCCCACTGGAGTCGCATGATATACAAGCAATCTTGCAGAGTAAAGGCTTCAACGGTAACAGGCCGAGTATATGGGCTTTCCAGGTTATCTACTGATTCATATCTTCTAATACTTTCAATTACCAGAAACTCGGTTCTTCTTATCTTCTTTCCCTGGCCTGCTTGGTGCTGCTGCAGAGTCATTGCAGAACTGAATGAGGTCCTTGCTAGCCTGTGAATGCATATTAACCAACTCATTTGATGACTGGATTCAGCTTTTTTACTGTGTAAATTCTACTCCTAGTATGGACTTAATATCGTAACTGCTATGTGATTGATACTAGTAAGAAACCTCCTGAAAATATTGGTATTTCTTGCCTTCGATTTACTTCAAGAAACTCTTGATTTCTATCATAGAACATTGGTAAGCCCGCATCTACATCTGCATGCAACCAATGCATGGGACATCTGAGCAGCACATTAGATTGGCTACCATGTAGATGATGCCTTCAATTTACTTCAAGAAACTCATGATTTCTATCATAGAGCATTGTAAGCCCGCATCTACATCCGCATGCAACCAATGCATGGGACATCTGAGCAGCGCATTAGTTTTTTTTTTTTTTTGTCAGCTTGTTAGTACACCCCACTGTCAGTTGACACTTCAGTGTTAGCCACCCCCACTAGGGATCGATACCAAGACCTTAGTGTTGAAACGAGGTATCTTTCACTCAGTCTACCACTTGAGCTAGCTACCATGTAGTTGATCTGGCTCTAAAATCAGGCTGGTCTGCTCATCACTTGGGCCACATCTGCGAATTTGGACTGTTGACAATTTCCAAAACTGCTCATTTTTCTCATGTGTGCGGTCCACCTGATGAGCCGGCTGTCATATTTTTGCATCAAGCTATCTAAACAGTGGCCACACCTGATGTGTGAGTTGACACACATCTCAAGTTGGCCTTGCTGGCAGCAAGTAGAGGTGCGCGTAGCCAATCTCTACTAACATATTTCCTATTCCAATTACAAAAAGTTTGTTGGCATTATTCATGATCATGTTCAATCAAAATTATGAAATGGGACTATAGGCTTGTTAGGATAGGAGTTAGTGGGAAAAAAAAATCATTTTCCACAAAATCACTGTTTTCTTGTATGGATTCAATCCCAATGCGCTGATAGTGTAAATGAGATTCTTGAAAAAAGGTGGCTGGCATTTAGAATTTGCTGTGAGTCATTGCTTAATGACCTTTCAAGGAATCCGGTTTTTCCATGTTTCAGTCCAAAGAGGAGAGAATTGTTTTTAATAAAATTAATGTTTTCCACTGTTTGGATTGCAATGAATGGTGAAGAATCCTCAATATTCCATCCTCATCCACTTGATTTCTCTTCATTTAGAAATTATGATTACAGTTTTCCATGTCCTCACCTTGGATTCCTCAATAACTGTTTGATCTCTGCATCTTGCAGGGACTACCAGTGATGACATTAGCAAGCTTCAAAGAAATTATCTCTGTTGTTAGTAGCTTAGCTATGAAAGGAAGCATTTTCTTAGGAGAAATGCCCTCCTGGTTGGCAAAAACTGAAGTCGGAATAAAGGTCGGTCTGCTAAATACCCATAATAGGTTGTTGGTATTTATGTCCATGCTATTAATCTATGTTTCAGTACATGGTCCACCTCAGTCCAATACGCAGAAATGGATGGAAAAGCTTTTCATGAGCAATGGTTTCCGGTTGGGTGTGATTGCCTACGACGATGTTGCAACAGATGTGCTCCGGGACCCGCCATCAGGAGATTATGGGAATATACTTTTTGCCGCAGAACAGTTGCAGCTGTCTGATGATCAGGTGACGCCATTTTTTTTTTTTTCCAAATGCAAGTGCAAAGCGTTGGGCGAAAGTAGAGCAAAGGAATGGTGGTATTTAAGATGGACTCTGTAGGGGAAATGCTGTGGGAATGGGGAGAAAAGAAGAAAGAAAAATCATTTTAGGAAGTTATCAATCAGGAAACATGGTTTCATTGTGTTTCTCAAGGTTTCCTTGTGTTTCCACCATATTCTCTACAGGCTTTCCATTTTTTTCTGAAAGAGAAATGTTACCATGATGTGTGCTTCATAGAAGTTTTGTGAAGTGCTGCCTCCACCATATGATTGGAACCGCTTATCTGGCAGAGCACCATGTGGATGGGCTATAGGCCAAGCAATGTAGTGATTGGCAACTCTGACCATCCAATTTTCATGAGTTTTGCCTGTTGAATGTAAGCTTGTTGCTCCTTTTTCTTTTTTTTTTTCTTTTTTTGAGTCAGTGTTACTTTTCACCGATTGGATGGCTACCATAGTCAGATCACCTTGTGGTACAGCCCATCCATGTGGTGGCCTGCAAAATAAAGGGCCCTGATAACATGTACACTGACTCAAGGTACTAC
Organism: Magnolia changhungtana; assembly: GCA_030180095.1. Taxonomy (NCBI): domain Eukaryota; kingdom Viridiplantae; phylum Streptophyta; class Magnoliopsida; order Magnoliales; family Magnoliaceae; genus Magnolia; species Magnolia changhungtana. Next base: position 391,836 of record JASAUF010000496.1, on the reverse strand, counting down.
AGAGATGTTTTGGTACATGCATCATCCAACTCTACGAAGCGTGCATGCCATAGTAAGCATTCCATGTTTGGGAAACAGAATACAATTCCCATTCCTTATTTAGAGCATAACCGAAGAACATGTTTGTATTTATAGCAATCCATACTTAGCTAATGCATTGGCTTCCTTTGGTCTTGAATCATGATGCGTTGGATAACACCTGCCTACATGTATGAAATTACAATTGCTATTTGAATTAAGGACTGAATGGAGGTCTGGCACTGATTTTGGAAATATAGAAATCGCATGGATTGGTTTGCAAATGAACACAGGCCCACTTGAAATATGCCCATACAAGATTTTAGATGGTTTCAATTTGAATTTTTGTGCATCTTTCTCATATTCATAGTGTGTTTTGCGTTCACAGATGGAGAGTTGGAGGAGAGAATTCCAAAGGATGGAGGAAGAAGGAGATGAAGATGGGTTTGAGGAACTCTAGCTCCAAGATTGGTATTTTTGAACAAGGTTATTGATTTGATCATATCTGTATATTATTATTATTATTTTTTAAAGACTAAACACGGTGCTTGTTTTTAGGCTTTTTATGTCAGTGTTTTTTCCATCTTTTTGTTGAATTTTTCATAACTTTGAAGAAAGAAAATATCAGATATCGCAATATATTGTGAAAAACTAGCATGTTGCCACTTTCTTTCCCTTATCAGAGAATCTATCTTGGTATGCATGGCACACATGCATGAGGGTCTGTTCTGTTGATTCTGTAAGATTTACTGCGGATGTTTCATAGACCAAAAACTCACACTGATTGGACAGTCCTAGCCCTTCAAACAAATCAATCAGGATGTTGCTGAGTGGCTTGAGCATGATTCCCATGAGGCGTGGAAATGGATAAAAGCTTCAGCGCTGATTTTCTATTGTATGGCCTTCTTCTAGGAGCATTGGGATATAATCCAAAAGGATCTCATGTGTTTCATGGCAGAGCAATCTTAAACAAAGGCCTGAGTGCCAGCTTCATCTTGCTTATTCCTAGAAGATGTGTTTTGCTACCAAGGTATCTGGATTTTCTTCTTCAACCTCTTTGGGGTTTCTTGCGCTGTTATGTACAATGTTTGAATAGAAGGAATTGTAGAATTTCTTAACACAAGGATGCCCTGATGGAGACCCTTGAGAGCAAAATTCAGTGTTATGATATCAGAGTGGTCTGTCAGGGGATGGGGGAGGGTTGGAAGTTGGAACTTGAACATAGATGGTATTTATATGGAAGAGAATTCTGTGGAAAAGACAACCCCATTTACCTTTTTTTATTTTTTTTTTAATTTTATTTTTGGGTGGAATTGATTTCCACTGAACGTAGATACTTAAGGAGCGCGCGCACACACAGGCGGGCTTCGCAGAGCCATTCATAGGCAGGTCCCACCAGGGACAAGATAATGAGCAGACTCACACCAATTGTGTAAAAAGGGGGTTTCTAAACAGCTAGAAAAGAAACCACACTTTGGTTACGGTGAGTTCATGGCCAAGAAATAGTGCTCTAATGGCTCTCATCTTGCTTTCTAGTCCCTGAAAGTAATGTAATTGCAACTTTGGAGGCGAATCCTTAATAAGCAAAGGATAATTACAATTTGCTTATTTGCGCGTTTAAGATGGTTGCTTATTCAATCCAATTCACATTAGTGCATCCAAACTCACATTTAGTACATTATTCATATTTCTTCATCAACTAACAGCAATGCACTAATTATTGTGGAATTGAACTAAGGAGTGATGCTATTCAAAAATATAATAATCAAGAGAGTGACCGAGCAAGGATTTTAACGCAAGAGATGAACAGAAAATTAGTTTGGATTTATGTTAGGAAGGTCAACCGTTGAGGTTAGTTTTATCCTTGGCTGATGATGAAATATAGGGCAGAGAGGATCTCTACATGGCGCTATTGACTTAAATAAAGCCTTCGGTAGGGTCCCTAGGGAGTTAGTCTGATGGATGTTGAGGAAGATTCTCATGACAGAATTAAGGATATGTACAAGGGAGCAATAACAAATGTGAGGACCAGTAGATAGACGAGTGAGTTTGAAAATACCCGAGTCTTTGGGCTATACCTTTTTGCATTATTTATCAGCAAGTCTTCTTTTCTTTTTCCTTTTTTACACACCTACATGGGCATTCGAACCCAGGACTAAGTGTGGAAACAAAAGCGTCTACCGCTGAGCCAAGCATGGAGACCACTAGCAACAAGTTACTTAGGCATTTACAGGAAAAGGTCCTGCAAGATATGTTGCTTACAAATGACATAGTTTTGGTTCATGAGGCGGACCAAACACAAAGCAGTCAAGGGATGCATTAAAATCAGTCAAATTAAAACAAAGTAGATTAAGATTGTTGAACAATGACCATTTTGAACATCTTAGGTCAAGATGTTGCTCATAAAATTAATTATCTGCTCCAATGGCTGATTTTGTTTATGTATATCTGATGTTTCCAGTACACAAGTGTCTGATTGGTTCTTTGTGCCCAGTTTTGGTGTGGCAGCTATATTTCAATAATTCTTCCATGGGTTTCTAGGTGGATAAAGCAGAAATGTATCTCTTGGGTTCTATATGATCCCTGCCTACCAATCAAAACTAAGGAGAAATTTTATAAGAAATGTATAAGACGAACAATGCTCTAGGTCAGATCAGGAATAACATTTTCACGGGATGAGCATATCTGAAATGGAGATGTTGAGATGGGTAAGTGACAAGACAAGGTTAAAAGTTGAAATGAATATATTCAAGACAACTTAGGAGTAGCACCCATAATTAATAAGATAAAGTAGATTTAGATGTGGTTTGACCATGTGAAATAGCAACCAATACCTGCACTGATTAGGAGTGAAGTGGCTCAAGATAAAAGCTCTAAACCGACAAAAGAAATGCTAAAAAAAGATGTGGGTGGATGTAGTAATCAAACACTTCATGACTTTTCTGAGGATATGATATTTGGAGTGGAATGGTGAAATCAATTTTGTGTAGCCAACCTTAGTAGAGAAATATTAGATGATGATAATGGTGATGACGAATTGTTTAAGTTTTAACTGAGGATATGGTCCTCTATAGAGTGGAATGGCAGAACATGACTGATGTAGCTGACCCCAATTAGTGGAATAAGGTTTGATGAGGACACCTATTTCTTCATCGGCATTTATTTGGTGCAGGCAGAAAATACAGATTTTCATCCTTGGGCAAAAGCTGCTGTAATCAGTAGTTCCATGGTGGAAAGAAGAGACCCACCAGCAAAATGATGATGGCCCACCAAATCCACATCATGTATAACACTACCTTAGCCCCACTTCTATGGACAAGTGGCATCAGAAACCTTATATGCAGGCCCCATTTGGAGGGAATGCAGATCTATCCGAGCATCAATACATTCATCGCATTTTAAGTGGGTCATGCCCTGAGAATCATCAACAAGAGCTGAAAAACCAGAGTTACAAGAATCAAGAAATCAATACACCAGTTTATTAAAGTGAAGCAATCATTAAAAAAAATAAAATCCAACCATCGAATATCAACGAGGAGAAAAAACCTAGCTCGACGCTCCAGCTCTCTAAACAAAAGATGCTAAGCTCGAAAGAAGAATCACATCAAAAGCCTACAAACCGCCGGTTTGGGATAGCTCACCAAAAACTAAAAGAGTAGAAAATATGACGAACTGGATTATACTTTTTTTAAAAAGGAAAAATACGCTCAGTCTTCCTCTTCCCCTTCATTCTCCGCAATGTTGAAGTAACGTAGCTCATAGATGTTGCGGTCTTTGTTGGACGCGATTACTCGCAGCCAATCACGCACATTGTGCTTCTTCAAGTATTTCTTTGTCAGGTACTTCAAATACCTAAGGATTTAAAAGCAGTAGAGCCCATATCAAATAAGATTGCAATGAGCATTTGCATATCAAATGAACAATGATTTTGAAGAGAAAATTAGCTACTATGTGCATGCACAACTGCGCCTGCAGACATGAATATGTACAATTGCACATACAACAAACAGACAAGTCCATCATCATACAAATGAAACAGATTCCAACATACCCATACCCCCCCCCCCCCCCCCAATCCCATATCACTGATGTCTTCATGTTCACCAACCCATTCTCATCCTATCACATCTACCTTTAAACACCACCTAAATATTTTGGTCCCCATCCAACACCACAAGGATGCTATTGGCAAAGATAATAAAAACCACTTGGATCTAGACACACAACTGTGACTCCGTTATAATATATGGTGGGACATTTCGCTGGATATTGTAGGATTTGTTAGAATAATCCATTTTTCCAGCTACTGAAGCTCATATTTACAATTTATAACGTTTAGTTTCTCTGGAAGAACCAACCAAACAGAGCCATGCTAAAATAGAAACATTGAATTTAAGTGAAGATACCAAATAGCATGCACAACAAGACAACCAAGAAGACTACAAAGTAGGGGGTGCAACATGGGTCTGGTTCAACACCCAACTGGCTCAACCTGAAATTTTGGAACGGTTGGACCAGGTTGGGTTAAGGCCCCCAGCAACCCGACCCGATCCAAACCCAACCTATATTAAATATATAGTGTAAGTTATCATATTTAATGTAAGTATAGTATAAGATACTAAATCAGTGTAGAAGTATAGCCCTACTTGCAACCCGACCAACCCAACCCAGCCTGTGATGGTTAGGGTTGAGGATATGGTCAATGTTTTCAATATCAGTATCGACGGATGTATCACAGCCTTGGAATATGGAAACATATTGGTTATCGCATGGGAAATATCAGATGTACTGCGTAATGTTTCGCTGTTTTTAGAAAACATCAGCAAAAATTCAAGAATTGGTTGAATTTTTCAATGAAACATCAGGGGATGTTTTTAAAAATAAAAAAAAAAAATTTTAAAAGAAAAAAAAAAGACATCGATATACACTTAAAAATCAAAAGATCACAAAAAACAAGTGCACATAATTAAGTTTCCTTTGTATAAGGTCCAAAAATATGCATTGTATGACAAAAGTGATGCAACTATATTCAAAAATTAATTCATATCCTTTAGTCATGGTTTCAAGGTGGTGGATGTAGGGCTGCAAGTTAGCCACCTTCAATATGTGGATGATTTGATTCTCTTTTATGACACAGACATGACGCCGGTTGATAATCTTTAGAAAACTGTTGTTTGTTTTAAAGCAGTCTCGGGCCTAAATGTTAACGTTTCTAAAAGTAAAATGTTAGTAATTCATGTGGATAGTGAAAAGCAATTGCAGCTAGCGATTTTTTTTAAAGATAACAACAATTTATTAAAAACTCGTGAGAAGCGAGACAGCAACAAACAAAACCAAGAACCAGAACAACTTCGAGAAAACAATCAGGCAGAGCTTCTTTAACATACATCGCCCTATCCGATACCATACCCTTAACCCTAGCAATGACCTCTACATGTCCCTCTCTCTCGTTACGGAAACAACACCCATTTCTGGACCCCCATATTGCCCAAAAGATAGCCATGATGATCGATCTCTACAACAGCTTTACCGCCTCTACCAACTACACCGTGCTAAACCCAAAGCAAATCTTCTACCGATTGAGGCATCACCCAACGTGTTAAGAAATGACAAAAAGTAATACCAAACAGTAGCAGCAAAAGAACAGTGGATGAAGAGATGGTAAATCATCTCCTCATTTTCCATGCACATCAGGCAGACATTGAGGGGACTAAAGCCCTTCTCTGCAGATTGTCCACTGTCAATATCCTCTTCTTGCCTACAAGCCAGACAAACACCGCAACCCGGGGAGGAATACCATATAAACCAGTTGAGAAAAGGATGAGATGTGGAAGGCTTCGAATCAGATCAGAAAACATCCTGCATAATGATTTAAAACTAGAACTTTCTAAAGGCTTGTCCACTGATTCTGCCTCCGCTTCACAAAACAACAACATATTGTCAGCATACTGAAGATGGTTGATGAGGTCCCCTTCTCAAGATCCTTTGAAGCCATGGAACAAACCGTTTTCCTCCCCTTTCTGAAGAACCATACTAAGGGCTTCACTGATGACAACAAATAATTACAGAGAGATTGGGTCGCCCTGCCTAAGTCCTCGAGATGAACTAAAGTACCCTTTCAGTGATCCATTGACCAGAACAGAAAAAGAGGTGCATTGCATACAAGCAGCAATCCACTCCCTCCACTTTTGGCCGTACCCCGATCTGTCAGCATATTAAGAAATCCCAAGTGCAAACTAGGAGCTTTCACTTCTTCTTATCTTGAGTTGTCCCATTGCATTAGAAAGTTGGCTAAGCACTAATGGGACAAGGTTATCGAAAGAACTGAAAGGAAGTTGTCCACTTGGAAGCATCATTATCTTTCTTTTGGAAGGTGGCTAACTCTTATTTAAGCGGCCTTTTCAACCATGCCAATTTATTTTCTCTCTTTTCAAATGCCCAAAATCAGTGTTAAATATACTCGATAAATTTATAGGAGACTTCTTGTGAAAGGAGCCGAGGGAAAAAGGACATTTAATTTGTTCAAATGGGAATAAGTTTGCAACCCATTTTATGAGGGTGGAGTCGGATTGAAAATTTTGAATCTTATGAATGTAGCTCTTGGAAATTAGCATTGGAAGTTTGGTTCAGGGGCGTGCAAATTATGAAGGGAACTAGTTTCCTAATACAGCACTCAGATAGGTGATTGGAGCATAAAATCTTCCTCCCTCTATCATGCCTCTCATGTTTGGAAGGCGATCGTGTCCACTGAGCAAAGGTTTTGTAAAGGAATATCCTTCGCTCGGAAAGCAAAATCGCATTTATTTTTTAATGGACATATGGTGTGGGGACCAGCCATTAAAAGAACTCTTCTTGAATCTTGCTAGTCTTGCCTCAGACTGTTTCATTCTTGTCGATCGATGTTATTCCATAGGGGTGGGTCTGTTGCTTGGTCTCCTCCATGCCAGAGAAATTTATTGGATGGGGAATTCGATGAGCTTCTTAGCCTTCTCAATTATCTAAAGCTCGCCATGCCTTCGCCTTAAGAAGAAGATTCAATAGTTTTGGAGAGCCCACAACTCTGGTGTTTTCTCGATTTGCTCGTTTTATAGTTTGATCTCTAAGCCATCTGCTTAACCTTCCGTTTCGTGCCACCATTGGTCTTATGGAGCCCCTTCGAGGATTGCGGCTTTTGTGTGGCTTGTTTGGAGGAAGAGAGTACTAACCATTAACAATCTTCAAAGGAGATCCCTTATCCTTCCCAACATATGTTTGATGTGTATGGGAGACGTAGAGTCAATCGACCATCTCTTCATTAATTGCCCCTCTGCTCATAAAGTTTGGGAGCACTTCATTCTTCTCTTCCATATTTCATGGGTGATGCCAAAATTAGTTTATCATCTTTTGTGGGCTTGGCATGGAGGCGTAGTGGGAAAATCTTTGAAAGTTGGAGGCTTGTCGTGATGGGAATCTTTTAGTTTATCTGGAAAGATCGTAGCAGTCGATGTTTTCAAAACAAGAGATGGTCTGTTGAAGAGGTTGTTTGTTTAGTGAAATTGGTTGTTTCGAAATGGGCTTCTTCAAAGAAGTCTGCTAATCTTTCTTCTTGGTTTTTTGTCCAAGCATTGTGTTGTATTCTTTCCCCATCTTTAAGCAGGTCTCTTAATAAATTTTCAGTTATCTCTAAAAAACTATTTAATTAAGGAGATGGTCTCAAGTCCAACCAGTTCGACCACAGGTTATAGTGCGGCCAAACTATTAGGAGGATTGGATGTCCCCAGCACTTAACAGGTTGGCAGTAATCCACTGCATGGACTGTAAACTGTGGTCCAACCAGTTGGACTTGAGACCTCTTTATTAAGAGACTAAAAAGTAAAATATAGAACCGATTGAAAAGGCTTCTTTTAGTTTTCTAAAAGATAATTGAGTACACATGCAGAGAGTAGATCACTATTTCATTTTTTTTAGGGGAGTTACATGATACTCAAGTAGCATATGACACTTGATATGCAGCACTTAAGAAATTGACTAAATTTTAGAACCTGCAATTGCAAAGCCAGACCCAAAACCAGATGTTGAACAATCCTAACCTCTAATTCATTGACACTTGTTTATTGAAATAGGACCATTAGATATTTTCCATTTTTAATTATCCAATAAATGTCTACCAATCCAATAGTAAGATAATCGAATAACTGTTATTTTTGGTTCGTGATACATCTAAAATGTGAACAATAATTTCAACAGCTTAATTTGATTCATTTGTCATGTATGTGATTTCTAAGTAATTTCAAGTGCCCATGTATCATCCATCACACAAACTGCCAGAGCATCACAGTTTTCTCTTCCTTTTTTATGGAAATGTTCTCCATGTCCACATCAAAACTATAAACAAATTCACATGGATTAATCATCCACAGAGCAAGGACCAATGCAAATACTCCAAAGGCTGCCCACGAGAGTATGGTTTTCAAACCTACCCTCTGCATGCAATCCAAGCCATTCATCAAGTACGACCCAGCACTCATCTCCTCCAGCCAAAAAGTCATGCCCGTCTGATCATCATCTGGTCCTTGGGGTGGGCATTGGTCAATGCTTTCCAATTCCTTATTTATTTAGCACACATTCGGACCAGTCTAATTCCTGGGCCATGGCACACACATGTCGGAGCCCACTAGATGAATGGCCCAGAATCCCAAGCACAAATGCATTATCGGCATGTGTAGGACGAGACTAACAAGAATAAATCTTAAGCATTTGAAGATTCATATAAAAAATGAGATTAATTTGATACTCTGGCAGCATATGATGCTTCATATGCAAGCACTCAGAAAACATACATGTGGCATACGTTAACTCAAATCAAGCAGACTAAATTATGGATCTAACTGTCATTAACTCACAGTCCTGAAATAAGATTGGTTGAGCAATCAGATCCTCTAATTCGTGGACACTTGGTTGTTGCAATTAGACTATCAGACATTTTCCATTTTCAACCGTACAATAAATGTCCACCAATCCGACAATCAGATAATCATATAAATATTAACTTTGTGTTCATAGTACATCTAAACTGAGACCCATGAATTGGACAGTTCAATTTGAATTACATGGGCGCCACATATGCAGTTTATAAGTAATTCTTTAGTTCGTGTGTATCATCCATCACGCTCTGCCAGAGTATCCAAAGTTTTTCTCATGAAAAAAGGACTTCGGTTCTTTCGAAAGAATGCCAGAAAAACTACAGAAGAGAAATGGAACCGACAGTGAATAATTACCGCTTGGAGAATGCACTGTCAGAGGTGACCATGATCTTGTTCTTCTCACGGGCAATGGTAATGACATCGCCAAGGGCGCCGGCCTTGCCGCCGACCTTGATCCTCTCCTGCAGGAACTTCTCAAGGGATGCGATGTCCATGATCTTGTCCTCCACGGGCTTCGCACAGTCGATCGTGAATGTTGATACCTTCTTCTTCCCCTTGGGGCCCGCTGCACTCCCTCGGCTCATTTTAGCAGCTACTCAATCCCTGCATTTGGTAGAAAAGATGAAATTCATTATTAAAAAAAAATAAAAATAAAAAAAAGCAGAATCAGGTCGTAGTTGCTAACGTGCACATGCAGATGTAGGGATAGATGAGAGAAGGGAAGGATATTAAAAGAAGGAAAGGAGAATCAGGAAGAAGTTGCTAACGTGCGGTGAGGGGAGAGATTAGAGATGGAAAGGAGAAAAGAAGAGGATAATCAGGTCGGAGTTGCTAGCGTGCGCACGTCGGTGAAGAGAGATGAGAGGGGGAAGGAGATTAAAAGGAAAATCGGGACGGAGCTGCTAACGTGCAAATGTGAGTGAAGGGAAGGAGGGGGGAAGAAGGGAAGGAGAATCAGGTGGGAGTTGCTAACTTGCGCATGTGGGTGAAGGAAGAGGAGAGGGAATGGAAGGAGAAACAGGCCGGAGTTGCTAACGTGCGCATGTGGGTGAAGGGAGAGGAGAGAGAGAATGGGAAGGAGAAACGGGCCGGAGTTGCTAACGTGCACACGTGGGTGAAGGGAGAGGTGAGAGAGAAGGGAAGGAGAAACAGGCCGGAATTGCTAACGTGCGCGTGTGGGTGAAGGGAGAGGAGAGCTGGTTCTAGTGCGTACCGTGTCAGGAGCAACGACTCGCTGGGTGGAGAAAAGAGTCTTTCTAGGGTTAGGGTTTTGAGAGAGAGAAGGCGAAGGCGGGGGTTTTTGCGTCGTTTTTTTATAGGAATGGGGACAAGAAATGAAAAGGGATACTCGCGCGAAGAGGATCCCCGGAACTCTTCGCGACGCACGTGCGAAGGCATGGCATACGTTTCCGAAGATCCGGGCAGTTCTTCGGGAGGGACGGACGGGCTAAGCCTTGTCCAAGCCCGGCCCATAACTATTTAAAACAATTAGGCCCAACTCGGCAGGGATGACAATACTCTATCACAGCCAGATATCTTCCCTTCTACCGCTTTTGTGCAAGATCTGGGACGTTCATCAGGTGTGGTTCATGGTGCGGATAGCGTACTGAGTAAACTCTTGGGGGCCCACCGTGATTTATCTATTTTATCTAGTCCCTCCATCCATTTTAAACTAAAATTTTAGGGCTTGAACCCAAAAATTAAGCATATCAAAAGCTCAAGTGGACCACACCACAGTAAATAGTCTGAATTGAATGTCTACCGTTGAAAATTTCTTGGGGTCCACAGAAGTTTTGTATCAAGCTGATATTTGTGTTTTCCCTTCATCCATGTCCGTGGGATCTTACGAATAGGCCGGATGACAAGTAGACATCACCGTGGTCCCTAAAAAAGTTTCAACGGTGGAAATCATTGTTCCCACTGTTTCCTATGGTATGGTCCACTTGAGCTTTGGATATGCTTTAGTTTTACGCTCAACACCTAAAATGAGCTGGAAAAAAATGGATGGATGGCATGGATAAACTACATACATTGATAGAGAGTTTAGCCAGTACCATAAAAGTATACCAACTAATACGATTTCGTTACCCTTACCGTGTGGGCCCACCTTGATGAATATTTTTTATATCCACGCTTCCATCCTTTTTCCTAGATCATTTTAGGGCGTCATCCCAAAAATTAAAAAATCCAAATCTCAGGTGGACCATACCACTGGAAACAGTGGTGAATGACCATTAAAATCTTTTTGTGGGCCACAACAGTTTTGGATCAATCCGTTCTTTGTGTTTTTCCCTCCATCCAGGACTGTTTGACCTTATCAACGGGTTGGATGGAAAATAAGCATTACTGTAGGCCTTATTTTACTGGTCATCAGTTGAGATTTGGATTTGGATCTGCTTAATTTTTTGGATAACATCTAAAAATGTTCCGAGAAAACAGATGGACGGCATGGATTTACCACAAATTATCAAGGTAGGGCCAAGGATATACGAATTATACTAGTAGGAAGCAGCCATGCGGCCCATGCCAACAGCATGACTGTATAAAGTTTGTGTTAGATCCAAGTCGTTGACCACGTGGGTCAGGCTGTACATCACATGGGAATTAACCCCACACATGTACTTGGCTGATAAAATTGCTTATTAGCTTAAATTTAGATGTTTTTTCATATAACTGTCCAACTTTAGTGCCATCGACTTATAATCACCCAATTTTCAAATATTTAAATTAATAAGCTTATGCTTTATACCATAAATCATTCCAACGCTAGGCGTCTAATGGCATTAGTGTTTTATATGATTTAGAATATGTATTTTAAAAATAATAAAATTACCCCAATCAACTTGAACGTGGGAGTAAATTGCACGGGGCTTTGTGGAGTTCATAGAGATGTCTATGACAAATCCACTCTATCTATTTATTTTTAAAGACTATAATAGGATAGGATTTTAAAAATCAGGAAGATCTAAAACTCAAGTAGGCCACACCAACAGAATAGTGGGAACAGCAACATCCATCACTGGAACAGTAGTATAATGTTTATATGCCATCCAAACCGTTCATAGAATTATTACTACTCAGATAAACTATAGGAACAAATATCATATTGATACAATACTTCTGTCACGGCCAAGTATTCAATCCCCACTGTTTAATGTGGTCGACCCACGTGAGTTTTGGATATCTCTGTTTATTTTTAAATCCCATCTTATTTTGGTCACTGACTTCTCTACGGCCCCACACAACCCCCGGCACAGAGATATCTCAATGCCCGGGTCACGGACACGTCATCCCAAAACACACCAATTTTACAAGTGAAAATGAGTAGGCCACTAATTTTCTCAAAATTCAGTCATATATGGACGTATATGACAGAAAACAAACCTGAGTGCCAACACATGGATCAGTTCTTACGAATTTGATCAGAAATAGCCTCACCGTTGATTGAGTGCAACATAACGAGGAATGGCCATACCCAAGCTGAGACAAATACAGTCGTCCCGGGGCAGCCAGCAAATGGATGGTTAGATCGAAGTTGAAGAAATCAATAAGAAAATCCAATCACCGCACTAATAAAAAATAAAATAGGAACTCTAAAACTGCAAATTTGGGCAGGAAATGGCAGCAACGCCGTGTCTCACCAGATCAATGGTTTCAATCACCCAATCGGGTACTTTATAGCAAATCCTATTTCTGTGGGGCTGTCAACAGGGAGGCCTGACGTCTTGGGCCTGAACTGATTGGGCTAGGCTTATTAAAAAATTCTATTCAGGCCATTCACAGCCCTAAACTCCTACCACCATTTCTTCAGTCCGAGAACTCAGATCCAAATATGAAAAAAAAAAAAAAAAAAACGATTCATTTATTAATTGAGATAATAATAATAACATTAACAACAAAGGAACTGGTCCCATAGCAAAACCTACCAATGATGCTCCCCAAATCAAATACAAAACTTTCGAGCCTCCTGTTGTGCCGCCACAAATTCAAATCTATTTCTATTTCTCGTTTTTCGCTGCAGACTCACCAACAGCATTCTTCTTTTCTCCTTCTTTGGGGGGGGGGGGATTCAGGACAAAAATAAAACGTTGGGCAGAATGAATGCCAGCACCACAAGGTTGGATGCTAACTGTTCTTTTCCCTTTTCGTCTTCTTGACGGCTTTCCCGCCAATAACTTTCCTCTTCTTCAACTTCACTGCCTGCCCGCTCTGCTTGGGTTCGTCTATTTTCTCATGTGGATTCACCTCCTCAAACTGGATCGGCTTTATTATTACACCGGGCTTCTTCACAACCTGAATGGGCACTCACCATGAGCAACAAAAATCAATCCAACATGTGAAAAGAAAGAATAAAAACCACAGTTTTTTGTTTTCTTTCTTTCAAAAAAGAAAGTGACCAAGGGTGCTTTTGGTTGCACCAAATGTCATGATCTTGCAGCTTGCATCATTGAAATTTAACACATTCGTTTCAACTCGGATTTGCATCCGAGTTCCCCACCATGCCTGTGGTGATTGGGACCATTGTTCTGGCAGGCTGCTATGTTGATGGGCTATAGGCCAAATGTTGCAGTAAATGAACAAGTCTGACCATAAACCAGTTGCTGTGAATTTTGTAGGTCCAATGTGGGCCATTGCTCCAATTGGTCCTTTCATCAGAACACTGATTGGATGGCTAAGGTATTCCAATTCCTCAGTTTCTTGGGATATGACCCATCCACATGGCGGCCCACCAGATCAACAAGTCCCAATCATCATACAGGTTTGCCATGAGTAATGTGCAGGAGCTGCACAATATAACACTGTTTGGCTTTCTACGAAAATTTGGCAGATCTTGCTTGTCATCTTTGTACATTGACCATTCAACAAAGGAAGCACATTTTAAAAACCACCCATTTACATATGGCTACATTCAACGCTTTACAAAATCAAGGTGTTTCTGTGATTTTGTTTCCTTTTTTCCTTTTTTATTTCCCAGAAAACCAGCAATATGAGATGTTCTTCAAGGTTTTTCTCTTCTATGGATTATCAGGAGAGCTTTCAAACTGCTGGTGGGATGCATTTGATTGAAGAATAAGAAATACTTACCGCTGGCCGGTTAAGCGCTGCAGCTGATGTCGTTGGGTTGAATTCAGGTCCAATAGGCATTCTGATGCTTTGCTCAAAAACTTCCTTGGACGTGAAAGGGAAGGGCAATGTCTTCGTGTGAAGCTTCTCGGCCTGCCAAATGCAAACAGCACAGTCAATTTCCCTTAACAAGCCGATCAATCAACATGTCCGAATAGATCCAAAATGGGAGGAGAGAAAACACAAGCAGGAAAATGAACTATTTATATTGAACTGGTTGAATGCTAGCATGAAATTTTTATAATTAAAATATGATGTGGCAATCAATCCAGCTTCAACTATCACCGTTGTAGAAATAGGGAAAAGAAGAGTGGATATCTATTTTCTCCTACATATAGAGCAGTGTACTCTAACACTCTCCCTCAAGTTGAAGCATGTATATCATACATGCCCAACTTACCGATGAGAGTGGGAGCTGTGAGAAAGCACTTCCAATGACTCCTGGGATGTGAACCATTAGCACATCTAGTGACTGTCGAAGCATGTAATGGCACTTCCAGCGGCTAGGATTTGAATCTCAGCTCTTCTTGTGGCTGAGACACTTCCGGTGGCTAGATTTGGATCGATGGCTCTTCCAGTGGCTTGATAATGATTCGTCAGCAAATCAGTGATGGCCCTGGTTCTAACTAGAAGCCTGAGAAATCTGAGTCAGAGTAGTTATCTAATGATTTAGCAGTACTGACAATCTATGATTGAAGGGTTAGACACAGGTTGGACCCTGCATGATGATGAGTGGAAGAGATGTATGGTAGGCTATCAAAACAGAAAAGAAAATTCAGTAAAGAGGCTCTTATACCATGTAGAAATAGGCAAAAGAAGAGAATAGAGAATATCTATTTTCTCCTATACACAGCTGTGTATTCTAACAGTCGCCATTATGTTTCCAATATTATTGTCACTCATCAAAACAGACCCCCAATGCTAATGGCTGAATTCAACCACCATCATCATCCTCGCTAGCGCTGCCAACACCATCATCATATTAGCCTTTCTCCCACAAATTTCAGGCTGGCTTTTTAACTGGAAGATTGTTATAAGCTTTACAGTCAGCTGCCCACAGGACATCAACCTTCCTTTTCTAACCTGGCTGTAGAACCAACCTTCCTCTTTTACCCCGGCTCCAGAACCGACCATTGTAGAGGCTCACATTAACAAGATCCAGGTGCCAACACCATCTCACTCAGTATTAACCCCAGGCCAACTATGCACACACCATAAAGAGCAAAAAAGCGAAGGATTGTTATGGAGGGGCAGCTGCCATGCAAACACTGACCACGAGGGGCACACGCATGCAGACAGTCCCTTGTATTAGGCAATAAACAGGCAACCAAGTTGGCACAGAGACACATTTTCCACCATCAAACCAAAAGCGAAAAGGACGTGCTCAAGTAGTTGCTGCAAAGCATAACAGGGGGCCAAACAATAAACGTTTAGCCAACACTGCTCACATGTCAACACACCATGGCCAATACGACAACTTAGCCTAGCTATTGCTTGTTACCCAAAAGTGGAATTTGCAAACGGTTAAGATCTAGATCACCACACAAGCTTGCTATGCTAGATAATATAACATTGCAAAACAACCACTAACAAGGAAGCATGTGACACTGACATAAAAGATGGAAAGTAGTGTATTAACTCCGGAAGAGGTCATCCCCCGATAACAAGCAAAATGGGTCAAGTGTTAAAGTATGCAACAAATACTTATTCACCATCCAAAAACTCCAATTCTTTAAAACTCTAACACAATCATCACCATCTAAGCCTTACCCAAAAGTGGGGCCGGCTACATGAATACCTAGGATTCATGATGAAAGCCATGGCATAAGTTTGACGCCAGCTGCCAAACTGACACAACCCTCCTTTACCCTGGCTGGGGACTGGCAATTACAGCACAAAACTCCCACGGGTGCAGAGTAATAGACAATTATATAGATTGATTACAATCAAGTGCTACCTAATAGTCTGTCGCATAGGTTGATTATAAATGAGTTCCAGAACTCTACCACAATAAGTAGGAATAATCCGGTAAATACTCTAGAGAAACAGGGGGCCAACAACGATAATTTGAGGGGCTATATGGTTTTCACTCACATGAACCTATATGGAGAAATGTTGGCAAGTAATTGGTAATGGAGCAAGACTATCATTTCCAACAGAAATGGAAGAACACGCAATCAGCTAAATATGAACTTAAGCCGCAGGAAGCAACAAGAACTCCAACAGGCAATTCTTCCACCACCACCAACAACAATATCAATAATGGCAACTACCACAAAAGTCTTATAAGAATGGCCATGCAGAGTGCTTCACAATAACTGACTGCAATATTTACCAAAAAAAAAACAAAACAGTTACATTCTACCAAAGCCGGGTAATTGCTAAGCATGTCCTGAACTACAAGATTTTAACAGTATGGTTCAAAACATGAAGATGCTCTTACTTTGGGCCTGTGAAAGCCAAAGCATAGAAGTGAAAAATACATGCATGTGCACATAAACAGCCCCAAATGCAAGGCATTTGAAAAGCAAGTTTACGTTCTACATAGGGGGGAAAGCCTGAGGATGAATTGACAAGTATGAAATCGAGACTACTGACCTTCTTGTCGATCTTCTCAGAAATAATTACATGTTTAAGATTTGCATCCTTCCTCTTCTTAAGGGCATCATCTCTCTTCTTCTTTGCATTTTCATGCTCTTCCACCATCCAAGAGGGCAAGCCTTTCTTCTGCTGGATATGAGTCCACTGACCCCAGCCTGGAAGTAAAACTGGCTTTTCAGGTTCAGGATTCTCCTCATTCAAAATTTCTGACTTGTCCTTCTCAAACTCTCCCTCCACATCATCACCAGCAAAGGCACTGTGTATGAGGTCTGCTTGAGATGGAAGTTCATACTCTGCCATCGCATCAGTGGATAAAATCCCATCGACCATCTCTTCATCACTTTCTGAATCACTACTTTGATCAACTCCCTTTAAAATTTAGAAGAAGAAGGAAAAAAAAAAAACAGAGTGAGAGAGAGAGAGAGAGAGAGAGAGAGAGAGAGAGAGAGAGAGAGAGAGAGCAAACAAACGAGGGCAGCCATATACGGAATGATGGAGAAATTAACCAACTAGGGCAGTTCTCACCTTGAGATCTTGCTTAGATGAACCAGGTTCTACCACTGTTGAAGATTTTTTGTTATTACCATCATCCACCTTTTCACTTTTTATCTGCTTGCAATTATTAAGTCGTTGTTATAATGACAGAAAGAATAAATTTTTTAAAAGTAATAAAATAAAAAGGTGGTAGTCATGATAACCTTTTTCCAGGAATCTGACGCGAAAATTGCAACTTCATACGATGTTTTTGGCCCAGGATCTCTAGTAATATCATCAAAACTCTAGGTGCCACAAAATTAATAAACAAAAGTAACATCAGGATTGCAAACATATTGGGAACAATTCCAAAACAGAGAGAGAGAGAGAGAAGAAGGGGAAAAAAAAAGGAAAGAAAGAATTCAAAACTCCTTTTACCTTAAACAAAGTTTCATGTCCAATGTCAGATTCTTCAAGAAACAGCCCAGGATTGACCTGGCCCTCCTGCAATGTAACATTTTCCTCGTGCCCCGAATCATCATTTTCTCTGGCATCAGAATCATCTTCACTGTCGCTATTCTTACTAACATTATCTGATTTGGTCCTATTACTAACCTCTTGAGACTGCTTTTTCGCCACCCCAAAAACCCGTCTACCACTTGGAGTGCCTACTTTTGGACTTTCTTCTCCATTTCCATTCTCCGAATGCTTCAACGATGAATCATACTCTTCAAGAGCAAACTGAGCTTCTTCGTAAGCAGTATCCATCCTCTTTTGCAGTCCACGGACCTATTAATAAGCAGATAAGTCAAGAGTAAAGCACAAAAGAAAACATATCCAAGTAATGGCTTCATAGCAAGCTAGGTAGAAACCAGGTAAAGCTGTGAAAAAGTTACAGAAATCATGAAGAGGGTATGATCTGTCACTAACAGATTCAGACCAAACTGTCAAGTGAAGCCTCTAAGCAAGGTACACAAAAGGGGTTACATATCGACCATTACATAACAGTAACAGCGGTCACCATTACATGTTATGGGGCTGTAATGGCCATTAAGAAAAATGGCCCATGACGGACCTTTATCTTCTATGGGCCAATATATGTCTTTTTAAAAAAAAAAGGTTATAATGACCGTGACAGCCTGTATTGTAACAATAATGGTGGTGGCTGTTACAGCCACCGTTACCATTATTGAATACCTTGTCTGCAAGGGCATTCCATGCCAGAGATAAATTGAGTGAAAGCAAGTGTAATGCCTAGATAAATGGACATAGGACCCTGAACACACTGCCACATGTCATTGTCATCATCTAAGCCTTATTCCAACTAATTGTGGTTGGCGACGTGAATCCTTCCACATTCTGCTCTAATGCTGCCACATGTATTAGAGTTTTAATGTGGCATGGTAATCAGCAAAGCAATTCACATTTAAAAGTCTAAATCACCTCACTGTTGCTGACAAGTGACAATCATTTGTAGCCAGTGGTGTGGCAACTCACATATGGCAATCACCCAAAAAGAGAGCCATGTTGATACTATTTCTCAGCCTCCATGCCATGGCATGCCAGGGTTCATGCAATACACCAAGGCTTGCAATGCATAGTATTTAAAAATATAAAGCATGCACTGTAAACAACTGCTGGGCCAGAATAAGCAGAACTTCCCTTAATGCTCACTGCTTTATATAAAGTCTTGCTTATCATAATCTATCTACTAGCATGCATTTAGGATCAGGGCCACAATGCTCATTTCACCGTGTTCAGACCAAAATTTCCCCATAAGATTATTATAAATAATATATATATAGGGAAAAGGTACTATGCGCTCGACCTCACGATAAGCTCCCGTGAGGTCGAGCTGTGTGGGCCCCACCGTGATGCGTTTCGACCATCAACACCATGCATTTGATGGGTCCCCTTTAAATTATGGGATATCCCAAAAATCAGCCATATACGGAACTTAGGTGGGCGATACCATCTAAAATTATGTGAAGACACCATTAAAACATATAAAAACACTTGGTGGGGCCCACCTGAGTTTTGCATACGCCTAAAACTTGGTCTAAACCCTCATTCAAGTGGGACACACATAATGGATGGGCTGGATTTGCAAATCACATCTCGGTGGGCCCTCAAAAATGGTTATGAATGTTTTAATGGTGCACGGCCCCTCTCCACTTCTGTATGTGGTGTGGCCCACACAAGTCACAGATTGACTTGATTTTTGAGACCTAGGCCCACGATGGAATGGTGCATCTGACTGATGGGGTAGGATGTTCGAAACGCATCACGGTGGGGCCCACACAGCTCGACCTCATGGGACGGACTCGTGAGGTCGAGCGCATAGTACCTTTTCCCATATATATATAACAATGCTGCAAAGAAGTGATGTTGAGAAATGATGACACAAAAATGTGAAGTCACATGTCAAAATACGATTCTGAACAAGTCCATGATATGATACTTCACCATCAAGTACAGAAGCAATACAAAGCATACCAGTGACAAACAATGAAATTTCCAGTTGGTTTACAAACTTGCAAACCCCAGAGTCACAGAGAAAATGCTTGGCCTAAGAGACTAAAAAGAACATGATGCATGGACTGTTGAGGAACACAAATTATCAAAGGGACTAATCTCCCTTAATAGAAAAAGAAACGAGCAAAATTACAGGATAACATAGCCAAGGCATGACAGTGGTTATTGCAGAGCTTACCATGAAAGGCAGGGAAAGCACTCCTGTTTTGGGCATCTCATCCTCCTCTTCCATGACTTTGAGGGTCTTCTCTCTTGCTCTTGTAAGGAGCTTGGATGGCCCTTCATTGTCGGAGCTTTCATCATCTTCATCCTCATCACTGCTGTCATCACTGCTACTATTATCCTTCATAGAATTCACTTTTCTGGTCAAAAGTGAATGTTGATGAAGCTGTTCAGAGATTGCTGCTCGAGTTCCTTCATCTTGTGCTTTCAATCCACGCTTTAAAATACGCTTCGCCCATTTGGAGCTGTTTTTGTGCTTGAGTGTCATACGCTCCTGTATTGAATTATAAAACAAACAAACTCAAAGGAATCAACTCCCAAATAAAGCTTTCGACTGCAGTGGATGATATCAGATTAAACAATAAGAGCAGATTTTTTATTTTATTTTTTTAAAGGTGGCAATCACCTCTGCCCGTTTGAATTCCTGCTTCATTGCATTTTCTTTGGCAGCTTCAGGATCCATTTCTAGTTCAGCAGATGCAGCTTTTAATCTATCCTTCTTCAACAGGCGATGGAAGGTCTTAGACTTAATCTTTTTAATGTGTTTTGCTTTCAATTCGTGACGGAAAAGAAGGCTACGCATTTTTGCTAGACGATTTTGGCGGTCCCTCACGTCTTCGATAGAAATCTGCCAAGCATTATCAACCAGTTAAAATAATAATAATAATAATAATAGTATTATTGTTAATTTTAAAAAAAGGAGAAGAAGAAGAAGAAGAAAGTTCAGAAACGTTGTGAAACTACACGCATGTGGATGGAGCAGGATGGAAACATAGTTGAACAGTTCATACTAACATGATTCAATCCAAATTATAGACGAGATAACTGGGACTTGTGCATTGCACTATTCTGAAGCTAATGAGCATTGCGCTAATCTGAAGCTAATGACAAGATACACCACCCCTTCTTGGAAAAGTTCTTAATTGTTTATTTGATAATATTCTTGTTTTTAGTCCTAACTCATCTATCCACCGTGATCACTTATGACAAATATATGATGTACTACAGAGGAGTCACTATGTGTTAACTTCAAAAGGAGCTCATTTCTTGTTGATGGTGTTATGTTTTTAGTGTATATTGTGTCAACAGAGGGCAACAAGGTTGACTAGGAGAAAATACAAGCCATTACGGGTGGCCCACCCCACAAACTCTTTCAGAGGTCCTTCCACAGCTTGGTGATATTTTACCGGGGATTTATCTGAAAATTTCAATACAAATGTATCTTTAAAAAAATCCAATACAATTATCGCACTTGTCATCGACTATGTGCGTGGAGGGAAGTTCGTATGGACTAAAATAGCAAACCAAAACTTTGGTACCATATAAAAGAAGATGACAGACTTCCAGTTCCAGACTTCAACAAAGTCTTTAAAGTGGAAAACAGCTTCTAATGTTGGCAGTGGCGTGGTGCTGAGCCAAGATGGAAAGCCAAACCTTTCTTTAGCGAAAAGCTTAATGATGCATGGAAGAACTACACATAATCTTGAATTCTGCAAAGTGGTCCAGGCGCTCTAACACGGGAGGCATTACATGAATCATCGAGAAATAATTCTATACTCGGACATTACATGAATCATCGAGAAATAATTCTATACTCGGACCATGATGCATTGAGATATCTCAACTAATGGAAGAAGCCGAATACTCGGCATCCAAAGTGGACGGCTTTTCTACAAGAATATACTTTCTTTTGCATCATAAAGTTGGAAGACGGAACAAAGCAGCTGGCACTTTGAGTAGGAGGATGATTCTATTAGGAACACTCAATGTGGAGGTTGTGGGGTTCGAAGCATTAAAAGAACAATATAAGGAAGACCCAATTTTTGGCAAGGTGCTCGACGAATATGTGGATGGTCGGGATCCAAAATGTGAATTCATCTCACATGATGAACATTTAGTCAAGGATTCACACATATATTTCCAAAGGATCACAGCAAGAAAAGATCCTACGTAAGCTCCATGTAGGAGGATTGTGTGGATACTTCATGAGAGATAAAAAATTGGTCATGTGGATACCATTGGCCCCGTATGCACCATGACGTTGAATGGTTCGTAGCACAATATCATCGATGCTAAGTCTCCAAGGTCATGTCCAGAATACTGACCTTTATACACCTCTTCTCATTGCAATCGCATCATGGGTGGATATTTCTATGGACTTCATTCTAGGTCTCCCTAAGATGAACATTTTTTAAAATGGCCCAAGGACAACGATAGACACTACGCATATCGCCAGCGTATTTTTCATGAAAATTATGTGACTTCATGGGGTACTGAAAATAATAATTTTGGACCATGACTCAAAGGTTGTGGGGCACTTCTAGAGCACTTTATAAAAACATTTGGAGACTAAGCTTTAATTCTCTATGTCATCCATTCCCCAAACAAGCAACCAAACTTAGGTAGTCAACAAGAGCCTTGGTAACCTCTTAAGGGGTATTGTGGGTGACAAAATATTTCAGTGGGACTTGGCTTCATCACAGGATGAGTTTTCCTACAACAACTCGGTAGATCATACCACAAGAAAAATCTCCATTTGAAATCGTAAATGGGAGAAATCCACATCATATGCTTGACTTAGTACTGTAACCGGTTCAAGACCAAGTGCCCAAATATGTCAATGCTTTTTTCAAGCGCCAAGATATGTCAATGCGTTTTTCAAGCACATCCAAGACTTGCAAGCTCAAATGAAGAAGAAGATTGAACTGTGAATGAACATCCGTGAGCGAAAATATATAAAGTAGATTTAGTTATAATTTATCTCCGGACAGAAAGGTTTCCAAGGGAAACTTGTCTGCTCAAGTCTAAGAAGAGTGGCTCATGCCGAGTCCAAAGGAAGTTGAGTGATGACACCTATAGATCAAGTTGCCAAATAACTTAAGCCAATTTTCAATGTAGCAAATTTGTTCAAGTCATATGGCAAGGTATCTAACATGCAAGATGAAGTCATTATCAATATGGATAAACAACTCCTAAAGAAAAAGGAAGAAGTTGAACAAGTGATGCGCATGAAGACTACTGACACTCAACGGGACCAATACAAGAAATACTTTGTGAAATGGAGAAACAAGCCATATTCTAAATGCACATGAATCACAGGTGGTGAATTGAAAAGATTGGATCCGGACCACCACTACTCGTATAAAGTGTCTAACTTGCCCAAAATGAGTTCTTTCAAACCCAGGGGAAAAATAGTGCAACCTTGTTATCGAATCAATGAGATCCCAATGCCTGAATCGCAATGAACGGAACAAGTGTATACTCAACTATTACATTGATTTCAAATCAATTTATAAATAAAATTTTCACCGACAATGATTTGGCGTAAAATAGCAAAAACAAACTGACTAAATACCCACAGAATCTTCAATCATATCTTCCACACCAGCCCCCAATCTTCCACATATAGTAAATGTGATCTCTTTCATTTAAGCCCCAAATCTTGCCATAAACAACCCAAAATAAGTACATGGTGGGCCCTATGGTGGGGCAAGGGCATACATAAACATGTTTCCCTAATTTTTTTGATTGTTTTAACATATGATGAGGCCCGTGACTAAGAACCCTCCAAAACTCTCTACTTCAAGTTAAGAAATGGAATAACTCAAAAGATGATGACAAAGTAGACATACGAATGAAGAGGATAAAGCATACAATATCACTCCCAATACAATGACAGTGTCAATATTAGCCTTCTTGATTAAACATTGATATCCTATAATTATGTCTTATAAAATAAATTTAAGTTAGAGCTCCACACCTTGTTAAGCTCAAGAAGCCTCGCACCATCCTGGGCATGTGCTTCCATAACCTTGGCATCACAAACAAGCGAAGCCATCTTCTTCTCAAACTCTGTCCTTGGCTCAAATTCAGAAGCAATCGCACCCACAGTGGAGTACCCCAAGTTCACGTCTTCATCAAAATAAACAGTGGGCGCCTCCCTATTCCTCTTGACCAATGGCTCCCACTTCGTAATATCTTTACTCGATTGCTTGTATGCGGCCTTCCTTTCCAACTTCTCCCGATCTGACTTGGGAAGAGGAGCTTGAATAGATATTGACTTTCTCTCCAGCTGATGCATTCTCTTTCGGAGCTTGTTGTAGCCAGCCTTGCCATGGAGAGGTTCCAAGAGATCTTGGATGCTAATATGGCCATCACCTTCAGGAGCTTTCCGGGTAAGATTATATTCAGATTCTTGGTATGCCTCCGACAAAACGACCTCCTTTTTCTTACCTTCAAATGCCTCGCCAGACATTCCAGTAATTCCTTTTAACATCCTTATATGTCTGTCGTTGTCATTATCATCTTCATCGGCCCCAGCCTCAACTTCTGATTCATCAGAAGAATCTTGTGCATCCTTCCCTTCACCAGCACCAACAACATCATCATCTGATGGCACATTCTCGTCCTACAAGGAAAGGAAGAAGCACAAGATCAGGCAAACAATCTTTAGTAGTAGAATTGGAGCTAGTGAGAATGAAAATAAATGATCTCCCAGAAATATATATATATATATATATATATATAGAGAGAGAGAGAGAGAGAGAGAGAGATACACGCATGTACATATATGCATGTATGTAAGACAGATTTAAAGATATTTGGTAGAGAAAAATGGCAATTTTTTTGCCACATGCAGCAATGGTGCAGCTGAGCCCCACCTTTCTGTGCTCCAGACAGTTCATCTGATGGGAAGGCCCATTGTAGATGGGTCATTCTACGTAAATCCCATCCATCAGATGTTTGTAACTGTCCAAATTTTCCTGTCAATGAACAGTTTATCCAACAGCCTACAGCCCTAAGTTCAATGTGAAACAAGACTCTGATGATATGGCCAAAAATTGCAGGGCTCGCAGGATGAACAGTATGGAGCACTGAAAGGTGGCACCCACCTATACCTTTGCTGGCCAAGGAAAAAACACTACTTTGAGCAGTGGGCCAGGCCTCACCCTGAATTTTGAACTGATCGAGATGGGCCCTCAGTTTGGCCCTGATCAAAATTTGATTTTGCCGGGCCCAGGCCCAGGCCATTGCCAGCCTTAAAAAACATATGGCCAAGCATTGTAAATCTTACATATGTATGGAGGAATTATATGATCCTCACTCCCCCTGCAATTTTTGACTTTTTACCAGTCGATTATGGACTGCTTCTGCATTTCAAATGTTAACCCTTTTTTTTTTGAAAGGTAACGATCTATAAATTAAAAGAAAAGATAATACAAAAGAGGAGAATCTGCTGAGAGGGCAGAAGCTGCTAAGAAACAAACACCATTACATGCCAATAAAACACAAGTCCTGACCCTTTAGCCTATCTGTTTGGGACACCCATTCCACCAGTAAACGCTTAGCTCTAGAGATAACCACATGAGCAGAACTAGATACGTCAGAGAAACATCTCTGATTTCTTTCCTCTCATACTGCCCACCAGACCACGAGGATGCCCATCCTCCATAGGATGGTTCTGAGCTTACCGAAGCTAACCCCATACCAGGCTTGAAAGAAATGAGCTGCCGAGCTGGGAACACACCAGCTGACGTTAAACCGACGACAGAATTCACCCCAGATTTGTGAAGAAAAGGGGCAATGGAGCAGAAGATGATCCACGGTTTCTTCATTCCGCATGCAGCAAAGATATATTAACAAAGACCATACCTCTCTTGCGTAGATTGTCGACAGTTAGAATTTTCTACTTGCATGCGAGCCAACCGAACACCTGAATTTTTGGTGGGGCCAAGTACTTCCAGATCCGATGAATGTTCTGAGCTTCAGGGGGCGCCGGACTAATGAGAAGAGAGTTATACAATGAATTAACTGAGAACCTACTATCTTTTGCCAAGATCCAGGTTAAGGAATCTTCAGCGAACTGATCTGGATAGGCTGCAGCAACACAACCCAGCAATTCCGCGTATTCAGCAACATCCCAATCCTGCAAGTTGCGCCTACTTGGCAGATTCCACACAATGTTATTGCCTTGGAGGTCATAGCAATCAGCTACACAGCAGTCCTTTGAGGGGGCTAAGAGATAAATGTTAGGGAATCTTTCTTTCAGAGGGGAGGAGCCAATCCAGAGATCTGTCCAAAATCGAATTCTGGTCCCTTTACCCAACTTGAATGCCACTCCTCTCGACACAACTTGTTGCTGCTTTTGGATTCCTTTCCAGATTGCCGACACCTTGTAAAGTGAGGACTCATTGGTCCACCAGCCACCCGCAGACATTCCATATTTACCTTTAATGACCAAATTCCACATGGCCCCATTTTTTGTCCCTAATCTCCAAATCCACTTGCCAAGAAGAGCCTGGTTCATCACCTTTAGGTCCTTCACACCAGCCCCTCCTGCTTTATATTGCCGGCACACCTCTTTCCAGCGCAAGAGATTAACTCTCAAACCCGACACAGCTTCGAAGCAGCAGATCGTAGTCCGCAGATTTTGCAGCTGAACAGGGCTAGCTTCAGAGAAAATTAGTGTATCGTCTGCGAACTGGATGTGCAATAAGGGGCTGCTCATGCCTTTTATCTGGATGCCTCCTAATATGCCTACTAAAAGACCTTTTAGAAGGAGCTTTGATAGGGCCTCGACCACCATGAGAAAAAGAAAAGGGGACAAGGGGTCGCCTTGCCTTAGGCCTCTAGAGCTCTTAAAAAACCCTTTGGGGGAACCATTTAGGAGCACCGAGAAATACGCCAAACCTATACATCCTCTTATCCACCTGCACCATTTTTCCCCCAAAACCCATCCTCTTCATCACGTAGTCAAGGAATTTCCAATCGACATGATCATAAGCTTTCTTGATATCTAACTTGCACAACAGACTCTTCACCCCAGTCCTGTGACTAGAATCAAGACACTCATTTGCTATTAATGCGTTGTCGATTATCTGTCTCCCGGCTATGAAGGCACTTTGGTGGCCCGAAATTACCCTGCCGATCACCTGCTTAAGCCGAGAGGTGAGGACTTTCGCCAGAATTTTGTATGGCCCGCCGACCAGACTAATCGGTCTGAAGTCCTTGAAGGACGCAGCCCCTGGCATTTTGGGAATGAGGGCGATAAAGGATGCTCCTAAACCGTTGGACAATCTACCTCTATCAAAGAACTCCTTGAAGAAAGCCATCACATCTGCACTTATGACCTCCCAAAATCATTGAAAGAACAAAATAAGAAAGCCGTCTTTTCTGAGAGCCTTTTCACTGTCAAGAGAATCAATTGCAGACTTCACCTCTTCAACTGAGAACGGGGCTTCCAGATGAGAGGCTTCATCTGATGAGATGTTATCTATCTGGAGGTGATCCAGGCCTGGACGCTACCATTCTTCGCTTTTTAGCAGGGAACTGACGTGTGAGATCGCCTCTTCAGCGATGGAATCATCATCTTCGATTCTGACCCCATCCACGATAATACTAGAGATCTTGTTGCAGCTGGCATGGATGTTGGCAATTCTGTGGAAATAGCTGGTGTTCTTGTCACCCTCTTTGATCCACTTGGCTCTTGACTTTTGTTTCCAGGCTATTTCCTTTTCGAGAGCCCTCGAGGATAGGGTTTGGATCAGTTGGATTCTGCTTCTCATCGACGCAGGGGACATGGGGGAAGTTTCGGTTTTCTAATCTATCTTATGTAACTCGGCTAGCAGCTCCTCTGTTTCCTGCTCTCTAGCGTGGAGTTCTGTCTGCTTCCATTGCTTTAGGCGTGCCTTCAGCTGCTTCAGTTTAGAAAATAAGGAATACCCTGCGAAGCCATCATCCTGAAGGACTTTGGCCCCCAATTGTGTTCCACATTCGATAGAAGGATGGGAGAGTGATCAGACGTAACTCTGGGAAGGACTGACTAGGAAACCGCAGGGAAGAGGTCCAACCAATCATTTAATAGAAGAAATCTATCCAATCGAGATAGGATCGGCGCGGCTCTGCCATTAGACCAGGTGAATCTGGCACCTAGCAGAGGCAGGTCAACTAGCTCTTGATCCTCAATCCATTGCAAGAAGGATGCCATTGCGGGAGTGCTATGCTTCCCATGGGATTTCTTAGCTACTAATATGATGACGTTGAAGTCCCCCGCAATACAGAGAGGGCCTTGGAAGCTTTGACAAATGAGGCTCAGATCTTCCCAGAAATCAGTCCTGCTAGCATCCGAAGTTGGCCCATATACTGCAGCAACCAGAATCTGAACTCCTGACCCTGTGTCTTGCAAAATAGCAGAGACAAAGAACACGCCTATCCTGCTACTCTGCAGAGCCCACCGGGACGACCTCCATGCTAGAAGAATGCCCCCAAAACTGCCAATCGAGTTCAACACTATCTATTTTACATCTTCTGCACTCCATAACGTGCCCATCAGACTGTCATCAAACACATGGACTTTGGTCTCCTGCATACAAATGATATCTGGATTCTGCCTGCTACATAGATCTTTGATGAGGCATTGCTTCTGCTTGGACCCCACTCCCCTAACATTCCAGGAGATGATCTTCATTTGGAAACCCTACTTCCTCGATTACTCTGAATTGCCATTGATAAGCTGAACGGACTTGGCTCACTGGATTGCGATTTTGGGTGCTACCAATACCTGTTGTGCCCTAATCTGGAAGGTCATTGACGAGGGGAATGTGAGGCTGAGAGAGGCCTCCCGCGAGATTCCACGCACTAAAATAAAGCGACAAAAGTCCTCAGGGCAATCCCCGAAGGACAGACCTAGGGATCTCCCCACGTCTGATCACATCCTTCGTCTGATCACATCCTTGATCCACTTTTTCTTGTGAATTGCATCAAGGATCCTTGCTTTGTGGGCATTGTCGATGAAGATGAGCTCTTCACCCTTGGCGGGAGCCATATCAGAGCCTACGCAACACTGGAGGGGCTCGGCTTCGATGATCTCAACACCGCAGTCCTCCTGGAACAACGTCAGAAAGCCCTAGTTCATCTAATCAGAGGAAGCAGATGGGCTGGAATGGAGAGTGGATATCGGCGTAGAGGGATTCTCCGATTGCATGGAAAATCAGTCAAAATCTGCGCCAACGTTGAAGGACCAAGGTTTGATTGAACTAGTGGGATTGGTCTCAGGGGCAGCACCACAAACTATCCTGAGAGGCGCATCGGTTTGACTTGGGATATTTGAGCTGGAAAGGAACCCTTGTCTGTCGAATGGAATGGGATCAAAACGAAATAGGATTCCGGGTTTGGTGAGGTAGGGTGATTTAAGTTTAAAAGGCTATCCGAAATCATCGGGTCTGGACTCGGCTCGTGGGGCCCGAATGGAGATTCATTTACTCGGCCAGGGTCAGGTTTGGGTCTCACATGCGGGGCTCGGCTTCGATGATCTCAACACCGCAGTCCTCCTGGAACAGCGTCAGAAAGCCCTAGTTCATATGATCAGAGGAAGCAAATGGGCTGGAATGGAGCGTGGATATCGGCGTAGAGGGATTCTCCGATTGCATGGAAAATCAGTCAAAATCTACACCAACGTCGAAGGACCGAAGCTTGATTGAACTAGTGGGATTGGTCTCAGGGGCAGCACCACGAACTATCCTGAGAGGTGACAGCGGTTTGACTTGGGATATTTGAGCTGGAAAGGAACCCTTGTCTGTCGAATGGAATGGGATCAAAACGCAATGGGATTTCGGGTCCGGTGAGGTAGGGTGATTTAAGTTTAAAAGGCTATCCGGAATCATCGGGTCTGGACCCGGCTCGTGGGGCCCGAATGGAGATTCATTTACTCGGCCAGGGTCAGGTTCGGGTCTCACATGCGGGGCTCCCGAGATAGGAGAGGACCCATGTGTGCTATGAGAATGACCATGAAACCACTGGTGCTGATGTGTCACATTCTCTACCCTTCTTTCCATCAAAGCAAGGTGACGTAGCGATGTTGTATTGAGATCGGCTCCCGATACAAAAGCTGGGAGAACGCGTGTGGAGAGGATTGCGTTTCGAACCGAGCGTCAACTCGATGGCGACACGCATCTCTGCACGGGATGAGGGACTGCTCGAGATGTCAGGAGCAGCAATTGTGGCAGGCGAAAAAAGGTATGGTGCTCCTCGGGAGCACTGGTTGCATGTTGTCCTGTCCCTGGATCGTCACCAACGCAGCAACCTTCGCTCTCCACCAATCACTCCACCTTGGTACAGGCCCGTCACGCTCCTCCCTCTGGATGGGAAGATTGAGCGTTCTTCCTTCTCCAAAGACCTGGATATGGCTGGGGAGCATTTCGCCCTTGATCCGCCGGATGCGCACCCTGGCGACCCCCATTTCTTCACCATTCTTCGTCAGGGGATCGAGTTCGATGAAGGTTCCAAGAGACGAAGCGGCCGAGACAAAGAAATCTTCGAAGCATAGTTCTAAGGGGATCCACCATTTGAGGATCCAAACATCCTCCTTTCCGAACATGGAAAAATCCTCCCATATTTGGACTCGAAGGACCGTACTGTCTGTGTGAATCGCCCCCGCCATGAGTAGGTTATCCAAGCCCGGCAAAGGAGCAATTGTACACCATAACTCGTTGTGCCCGATTGGTCTGATGAAGTAAGACTCCAGCCAAATCCTTGTACATCCATCGATCCATTCTTTAACTTGAGGAATGGATGCCCCCCTCTTTGGTTGTGATAATCACCGAGTCTTTTAAATCATTTTTCGATTTTTCCAATCGCTGTGAGATGTGCAATCCTTGCGCGGGATCTGCCTTCGCCGGACTGTGGCCTGAAGGTTGTATTGGCTTAGGGGATGCCAATGAGGAGGGGTGGTTGGGATGGAGAGGCGGCCTCGAGGTTGACGACCCTACTCAATCAAGGAGAATTTCCTTGAAGGATTGGGTGTCAATGCTGGCAGCACCTTCTGGGCGGGGGAGCCTTAGTGCCCTCTTTGGAACCGCATGGGGCGGGGGTTCTGGCTTCCTAGGCTGCCGTTCCGGTCCGAAGCGCGGCCTTTGAACCAACAACGGGTTCCCGCCGAAGCTTTCTCCATGGAGCATGAGAACTGCTCTGGATAGCTCCTCCTCTGAGCTCGTCCTAATGAGGGCGAAGCCCCTATACTCTCCACTGGATTTATCCATTGGCATGACCACATCCATCACCACCCCTGCTCTGCCAAAGACACGAGAGAGCTTGATGGGGAGCCATCGTTTCAGATACCCTCTCACAAACAAAGTCTGATAAGCCGTGAATCTATTTGCTTTGGTGGCGTAAGAGGCCCTATTCCGCTTCCGCCGCACTACCTGGTTACATTCTCCTTTCCCAACCTCCCCCTCGAAGTCCGGAGGGCCTCCTTCTGAGCTCCTACCACATCCGACGGTATTTTTGGATCCCTCGAAGGCTTCCTTTGACTTCTCTCACATCATAACCTTAGCTCCTGGGTCAGAGACTATCTTTCTGGAACATTTTTTTTTAAAACCCTATTTGCAAGCCAAAGATAGAAAGGTTGGTTTTATTATATCAAGGCGACTTTTAGGTCATCATATATCCATGGTTGTGACGACGGAAGCATGGATTCTAACTGTACAAACTGAGAGAGAGAGAGAGAGAGAGAGAGAGAGAGTATACTGCATACCCTTGTCTCTAGGATCATAATTTCCTCATATGTTCGAGGTATTATACAATGCTCCACTGTTCAGGTTTTCAGTGCATAAAAATGGACTCATCCTTCTTCAGTGATTCAGACCATTGATTCTATGGGTCCTGCAGTAGATGGTCCATGCGCCAAAATTCTCTCCAATTGAAAATTCCTAAACCTTTAAATAGGTAGCCAACACAATACATTTTGAAAGAAAATACAACAGCAGTTCCCATTCTACCACAAAAAACCCGGGGCTACAGCTAGGATCTTCCAATTCAGGAGATTTTGGCCCACGAACCATCCACGCTGAGTCTCATCATCATCGTATGAACGTCTGGATCACATATCCATGTGCCCCACTGCACAAACTGATTCTCAAAATGTACCATAAAATCTCTGGTCATTGTACACTCCATAGTAAAAATACATCAATGAAGCAGGCTCTGAAAACCAAAATCCTCCAAAAAGAACATATTGCACAAAAAAGATCTCAGAAAGCAATAGACATTAAAAATAAAAATAATTAAAATTTAAAAAAAAAAAAAAAAAAAAAACTAGAAAACATAAAAATAGCAATAAACCAAGAGGTTGGTTCCTCTACAAGTCCTTGTAGAATAATGTGGGCCCCCTGTGGCGTGTGTATGACATCCAACCTGTCCAGAAGGGTCGCCCCACCACAAAAGTCGGACGGCCCGAAAACTGTACCAGTCCGACCATGATACCGCAGCAGCAGGACTCCACATGAATTTGAAGATTTTTGGGTGGTTGTCAATTGCTTTCTATGGTTGTGGCCAATCTAACGATTGGATAGCCTGATTTTTGAAGCATCCTATCATCATGGTGCAGCTCACTTAATGCACGGGTTTGGATGGAATACACACAACCTGGTGGACCCCACAGGTGAATCACTCGCAGAATAAGCTTATTCTACAAGGACTTGTAGATGGAACCGACTTCATAAATCAAACCACGAATTCAAATACAATAGCATGAAATCAACAAAAAGGAAAAATAAAAAATAAAAAAATAATAAACCGACCTTAAATTTGTGAGGGAGCTCGTACTCGAGATTATCGACGGGATCGAACCGCCGGTTCTTCTTCGACTCCTCTTGTGGGACGGGCTCGTCATACTCGTACAAATTGTTCGCTTCTTCTTCTCTTGGGACGAGATCTCTAGGGTTAGGGTTAAGGATACCGAGCTCTTTCTGGAGCGCGGACGGCAGGAGAGGGCCCTTTTGGTTTCTTCTTCTGCTGCTGTTGTGATCGTACTTGCTCGTCTTCGTCTTCTTCCTAGAATCTAGGGTTAGGGTTTTAGAAAAACGATGATTTTTCCTCTTCTTCGACTGCCCGTCTTTGAGCTTGGTTTTTGTCCTCTCTTCCGCCATTTTGGAAGAGAGTGTCGCTGCTTCTGCAGCAGACCCTAATAAGCAGAATCGAGGGTTTGCTATTTTGGGCGTGCGGAGCAATGCCTACACACACGTGAAGCGGATTGGATGGTGTATATAGCTGGTTTATTGACGTAAGCAAGTTCTGTGGTCCTTATCACGAGGTATTTGTTATATCCACACCGCCCGTACATTTGACGTGCTCGTCTTAAGGCTTGAGACGAAAAATAATACAGATCTAACTATCAAGTGGACCACACTGCAAAAAGCAATGGAGGGATTGAACGTCTACCATTGAAGCCCTTTTTAGGTCACAAAAGTTTTGGATCAATATGAAATTTGTTTTCCTCTTCATCCAGGACTTTGCGACCTTATAAACAGATTGGATATAAAATAAACGTTATGGTAGGCACTACCCTGAAAATATTATCTCCACTGCTATTTGTAGCGTGGTCCATCTAATTTTTATATATGATTTGTTTTTTTGGTATAATTCTCTAAAATGATCTCTAAAAATAGATGAATGGTATAGATGTAATAAATACATCACTTTTGGGTCCACGTAACTTTGATCTCCTTTGAACCGTTCGTGCAACTCGGAGCGTTAGTGCTCGTATTCGCATGACACGACATGACATGACACGTACGCATAGTAGCTATATTGTTGCGGGTGAGGATTAGGTACTACGCCACGCCGCCTATTCTGAGATTGGGACAGGCGGACACTTCAAGGGCCAATGAGGGGCTAACGTGGTTTATGAATTTTATCCACACCGTCCATTTTTTTTTTAAAGGTACAATGACATTTTGTAGCAGACCCTAAAAAATAACATGTAAAAATGGATGAAAGGAATGGATGAAACACATACATCATGGTGGAGCCCACGGAGCACCGACCATCAGCTACAGGACGATGGCATGGGGAGTAGCCAATCCGTTGGATGCGGATTAGCTACCGACCGGTTGAGCAGCGAGACTTGCTACAAGCGACGTCACCTAGTTACATGGATCCCACCATGATGTAAGTATTGTATCGACACCGTCCATTCATTTGGAGAGATCATTTTAAGGCATGAGCCAAATAATGAGTCAGATCAAAATCTAGAGTGGACCCCACCACAGAGAATAGTGGAGAGAGTGATGCCCACCATTAAAAACTTCTCAGGGCCACGAAAGTTTTCAATCAAGTTGATATTTGTGTTTTCCATTCTTTAATGTCTATGTTAACTTATGAACAGGTTTGATCTCAAATAAACATTACGGTGGACCTTAGGAAGGTTTCGACGATGGGAGTGACTAGAGGTGGGCATTTTGGACCCGATTCGGTAGATCCGACCCGACTCAGTATCGTTCTGAACAGAACCAACGACTTAGATCGACCTGACCGAGTCTGTCCACCCAGATCCGATCGTATTTCGGGTCGGGTCCGGATAGAGGTCGATCCGGACCGATCCAACCTAGATACTTGAACCGAAAGGATCCGGCTCGAACCGACCCGACCCGGAGCCTGAGGAGGATTTTAATAGAGGATATCCAATCATTATTGTTTTCTTGTGGTGTGGTCCACCTGAGATTTTTATCTCTATAATATTTTATATCAAGCCTTTAAATGATCGGTAAAAATGGATGAACGGCATCAATGAAATACATATATCCTGGTGGGGCCCACAGATCACCAAACAAGGAGTAGCCAATCCTTTTCTGTCAGGCTCAGGCGTCACTGATATGACACATGCAAGAAGCTTCAGGTTCCTTGGCCCAAAATTCCAGCCAGGTTGTGCATTAGGTGGGCCACACTCGGATGAAAATAATGGAAAGAAATTGACCATTGGTCCCCATCGAATATGAAAGTGTCAGTGAAGATGTTAGACTATAACCTTGACTTTGACTCAGATCATCTGATCATGGGGTCCATCTGATGATCTGCTTTCGTTGCATACAAGTGCCCGATTGGCATGTGCGAGAGTCGACTAGCATTTCCCTTGATTGGTGTGTTTCCCGCTGAAACTCATCCTCCCAGAAGTCGGATGTGGACCACGTGGTCCGTCAGTACCACACGCCAGCTACTACTGTGGATGAGGATTTCCTGCGAAAGCCTTTCGCAGGAAGTTCTTGCATTGGGTTGCTAGGTGGGGCCCACAGTAATGTTTGTGAGAAATCCACACTGTCCATCCATTGTGGGAGGTCATTTTAGTATATTTTGCTAAAAATGAGGTGGATCCCACACTCAAGTGGGCTGGACAAGAGGGAAAACCAAAGAAAGAGTTTTCTACTGTTGAAACCTTCCTAGGATCTACCTTGATATTTATATGCCATCCAAACTGTTTATAAGGTCATTACCACTTGGATGAAGTGAAAAAACCAAAAAATTTGCCTGATATGAAACTTTGTAGCCATACGAATGTTTCAAACGGTGGCCATTGAATTTACACTATTTCCTCTCGTACAGCCCACATAAGTTTTCGATACGCTTCATTTTGGCCACATGTCCTAAAATGATCTCCCAAAACGTATGGACGGTGTGGATTTATCATAAACATCACGATGGGACCCACCTAGCATCCCAGTGCATGAACCTCCTGCAAAAGGCTTTCACGGGAAATCCGCGTCCTACAGCTGTAGCCTCAGGCTAGCTGGCTAGGTAAGTGGCATGCGAAGACGAGACTGATGCTCATCAAGCTTCGAGTTGTACGAACAGTTCAAAGGAGATTAAAGTTATATGGGCCCCACAGTGATGTATTTATTATATTTACACCGTACATATATTTTTAGAGATCATTGTAGAGTATTATCTAAAAAGTGAATAATATCCAAAGATCATCTGGACCACACCACAAGTAGCAGTAGCGAATAATTTTCACGGTTAAATATTTCATGTGGTCCACTTGATAGTTAGATTCGTCTTATTTTTCATCTCAAGCCTTATGACAAGCTCGCCAAATGGATGGACGGTTTAGATATAACACATACCCCATGATCAGACCCACATAACTTGCTAACGTTGTTACAGCAAGTCACCACTCACTGTGCTTTTGTGCAGTGCACGTCAATATATGTTCGGTGAAAACATGGACACGATAACGGATAGTTTTTTCAGAGCCATGTGGGGCCTACCTTGATGTATATGTTCTATCTAAGCCGTTCATCCATTTTGACATATCATTCTAAGCCTTGAGCATAAAAGGCGGTATATTAAAAGCTGAAGTGGACCACACTACATGAAACAGTTGGATTAAATTCCTATGGTCTGAATCCTATCAAACCCGATCTGACTTGGCTTCCCTGACCGAGTTGGACTCGGTTCGGGTCAGGCTAACCATGCATCGGATCGGCCCGAGTCAGATGACCCAGGCTCGGTCCCAGATCGGATCGAGTTCGGGTCAGGCCATTGAGTTTTCGGATCGGGTCGAGTTGGACCCAATCCGGACCGATGCCCAGCTCTAGGAGTGACTCTCCCCCATTATTTTCTTTAGTGGGTGTAGACACCCCACCCAAGTTAACATCCTGAGGAAGCTAAGATGACCCAGGAACCATGATCATAACTTAACCCCAATCCCGACCTAAACCCAAACCTTAATCCCAAAAAGCCCTAAAACTCCCAAAGTCGCAACCCAAACCATAATTCAAGCCATCTATTATACACACAGCCTAGCCTATACCCTATATCCCCGCCAATACCTTCTACCCGTACCTAGATCCACCACTTTGAGTCTAAGAAACCCAAAACGGAGACCACCGGATGAACCAGAGCACCACATGAAACCTGCACACGCGAGCCCGACCCGAACCAAGCCGAGGCGGTAGTCTGACTACCGCGGGCAGCAGTCTGACTGCCGCCTGCGGTACTCCAAGCTCCGCCGCTCGAGGCCTGCGTGTGGACAACTGTCCCACCGTCCAAAAGTCAACTTTACCATGGATTTACCCCTCCAAAACTCACCATTTACCTTTTTACCAGCACTAAAAACCAATGGAAATGTGCCACATGTCACCCCTCTCTCCTTAACCAATCACAACCCTCCATTTCAAAACCTTAACCCTTACCTACCACTTATTTACCACTCAACCATTGGAGAGGGCTCCTTCTCATTTTAAGAAAATAACTAAGAGAAGGAGTGAGAGAGAGAGAGAGAGTGGGAGAGATAGAGAGTGAGTGAGGAAGAGAGTGAGGGAAAGGGAAGGAGCTCCCAGTCCCCTCAAAGTTTAAATTTTTTCAGCCACCCCCTAGCCCTCAACTCAAACTTTCCAACCCATAAGCCTAACCCAAATTGGTCATGGTGCAGTTTATGTTTTCGCCTACTCAAGATCAAGCCAAAGATTCATTCACATTACAAGCATTCATCATGACATCCATTCCCTTCTCAACCCTCCTGCTTTTCTAGATCTCTAGTGAATGTATGCTCTGTGACTTGTCGTACATCGGATCCTGTCACATCAGAAATTCCTAATGATCTAGTCCATTTTTCTTACCTCTTTGCATAAGCATCATCACATCCATCCTCTAGACACATTGTCGGACGTATGCTCTGTGGCCTGACGAAATCTCGGATCTTGCTACATCAAAAATCCACGTGTGACTAGTCCCATCATGACCACAACATCATCATCATCCCTTGAGATTATTTTACACACCAAGTAGTGACCGTACATTTGTACGGGTAGAGAGGGTGCCTAACACCTTCCCTCTTTGTAACCGAGGTCCCTTACCCGGAATCCTGGATCAC
Source organism: Magnolia changhungtana (assembly GCA_030180095.1). NCBI lineage: Eukaryota > Viridiplantae > Streptophyta > Magnoliopsida > Magnoliales > Magnoliaceae > Magnolia > Magnolia changhungtana. The sequence goes on along the minus strand of JASAUF010000496.1, from coordinate 354,315 downwards.
AGATTAGGAGTCACTCTAAGGTAGGAAAGTCTTCGAATTTTTCCAACCTTACGTATTCCATGGGTTCTAGCCGACCGCAGGATTCTAAGATTAATTGGCTAGTGGCGACTCCAACATTCACAAATCAACCTAATCACCCCCACCACTAAACCATAACATATATCAATCAGCGTGGACGTCGATTTTTCCAGTGTCTACAACATGGCGACTCCACTGGGGATTGCTAGCTCGTACTAGTTGAGATCCGACTCGAAAAAGTGTGTGGTATTTTAATTTCAAGGGAAATCATCATATATATATATAATCTTCAGCTTGTTCTTTCTTAGGTAGAGAATCGAACCATGACCACTCGATCTCGTGCAGCCATGGTCTCTCAAGCTACCCACAAAGAAGAGCCGACTCCTCAACCAACTCCCGAAACATCCTCACCTACACCCACACCGCTACCAGTGGCTCCAGCAGACCCTCAAACCAACACCACCATGCAAGAGATGGCCCAGAGTCTCCGAGCAGTGCAAGATCTGTTACTTCACTTAGTGTCAAATGCCGCACCAAATACACAGGCAACCCAGCCTAGTGTATAGAACAGTTCACTCCCTCAAACTCCTTTCGCCTTCTCCTTCATTCCTCCAGCAAATCCTATGCTCCCTTTTCCCGAAGAGTCGGCACAAGATCAACATCAACCTGCAATCAGGAGCAACCCTCCCACACATCTTTACTCAACACATTACAATAATCAGGCTACAACACAAGTTCTCCCTAACGGGAATCACAGACAAGAACTGGCGGATGCCCATGAAGGGGGCCAGTTTCGAGTCCAGCTCACTCCCCCTAACGGGAGCAACGTTCCGGAGACGGCAGATACCCCAGGTGGGAGCCATTTTCGAATATCACACCCTCTGCCGAAAGGGAGCAGTGTTCAATTCCAGTTACCTCCCGCTACCGGGAGTCCACCATCTTTTCAGCAACCCCCCATTCTTGATCCATATGAAGAAAAAGTAACACAAGCCCTACAGCAAGGGGCAAGATATCCACTGCAAGGTAAGTCTGAAATCGAGGAACTACGAGAATAGTTACAAATGGTGCAAAACTAGCTACAGAGACAACAAGGAGTGGACCACCCGTCCACCAAGTTCAGGGACCTCTGTCCCTTCCCAGACGCCCGAGTACCTCCAAACTTTGAGATACCAAAGTTCAAAAGGTACGACGGTAGCGGATGCCCCACGGCGCATCTAAAAGCATTTTGTAGGGAGCTCAATGCAATAGCAGGGAATGATGGAGCCTTGATACGACTTTTCCAGAAATCCCTTAAGGGTGACGCTTTGGATTGGTATACCTCGTTGGACTGCCATCAAATCCGAACCTGAGAAAAGCTCTCCCAGGCATTCATTGACAGGTTTTCATACAACCTGAATATGGCTCCAAGGAGGTCTGACTTGGCTGCTTTGAGACAAAAAAGCAACGAATCCTTATCAGCATACGTATGACGATGGCGAGCCATGACAACTCGAATGAGAAACCCCATCGATGACGAGGAGTAGATATCCATGATTGTACATTCGGCAAATCCCAACATTTCAGGATATCTAATCTCGTATCCGTACGTAAATTTCTCCCAACTCATCCGAGCCGGAGAACAGGTCGAAACTGGGATCAGAGATGGAACCATTTTTCCATGGCCACACCAGACCCCCTCAATCAAAAGAAACAAAGCCGAGGGGAAGCCCGTTGGATAAGGGAATGGCAATAGCACTGCTCCCACGCAGTGCGCCACGAAAGTTAACAACATCGCTAACACTCAAGGCAATTAGTATGCTCCACAACCAGAGCCACGACAAGACAGACAGTACCAGCCACAACCAAACAGGCAGTACCAATCCCAGCAAACCCAACAGGGATATCAGGCACAACCATCTCAACAACAATCACAACAGCCTAGGAGAAATGCGCAAGGTCCATACAAGCAAGGAATGATGGGAAGAACGTTCACCCCGTTAGCACAATCATATAGTCAAGTGCTGACTATACTCATGCAAAAGCAGTTGTTGACACCACTCCAGCTGTTCACTCCCCAAGTATAGGGTTGTGATGTAGTAATAAACTCGGTAAGATCGAGGTCGAATCCCACAAGGACTGGTCGTCACAATTTAAATCTGTGATTCTCCTTAACTAATCCAACAATTAATGTAGCGAATTACTAACACAAATTTATGAAAAATAACTATTGAGAATAAGAAAGAAAATTCAATCAAAGAGAGCACTAGGACTTTCGAATCCACCCCTAATTATCCTAACCCTTGTTCTGTCTGTTAATTCACTTTAATTTAGATTGATCTAACTTATCTAGAGAAAGCACAATCTGTGTCCTTAATCGGGCATACAGATTGTCTAATTCCTTCAAACAATGCTATAAATAACATATCCCATGTCCTTGGTCGGGCACATGGAATATACCGTTCATTAAAGCACCCTGTCTCTTCCCCTATAGGAACTTGTTCATAATCAAACACAAGCACCTAGAATAAGCATCCAAACAACATCCATCTATATACTTTGGTCGAGTTCATAGATGGAGAAGTAGAGAATTTAAATCAATCAAGCCCACTTAGAGAAAGAGACACACCAATCAAGTTTTAAGTAAAATCAACAATAAAAGAGTTAATCAAATTAGGGGTTTCATCTCACCTTCTAGTTGAGAGATTAGTTACCCATAAAATCCATTAAACAGATAGATAAATAAAATTCATAAACAAACATTAAACCAATTTCTCTCTTTCTTCTTTCTTCTCTTTCTTCTCTCCCTTGCTCTAGATCTAAACTTCCTTGCTTCTCTGGATGCCCTTCCTCATGTTTTGCAACTCTTTTTATAATTGATGGAGTGGCTGGAGTGGTGAAAATCGGATTTGGGAAGTCAAGCCATGACGCGTGAAAAAACCTTTTCGCAGCCAAGTTCGGGACCTCGAAACACCATACTTTCCTCGTTCAAATTCCAACAAACACCGTCCCTTAGGACTTTCTTGGGTCCTCTACATGATGGACTGTTCAGATCTGCCATATGATCAAAGATGGTGGCCCACAACCGCCTGAAAAACCGGATTTCCAAATTGTGCGAAACCTTTCGCACCATTTCGCTGTCGTGATCGGTGGGCCCCATGGAAGTGTTTTCTGGGAAATCCACCCCGTCCATTGGATTCAGGAAGAAATTTCAGTCAAGAATAGGTAGTTTTGAACATCCATTGATGCGTCCCAGAGAAGAAAACACAAAAAGATCAGATTTGGACGTTGCAGGGCAGCCCTTTTGTGGCCTCTGTACCGAACACGTGTGCACGCATGGACGCAATATATTAACATGGTTTTAAAGTGCTTGAGCCCATCTTTAAGATGGACAGCTTGGATCATCCAGATAGGTGATGAGTGGGTCCCACAGTCAGCCGCAAACTCGGCCAACATCCGTCCGTGAGGCGTTGCAGAAACAGCAACTGCCGTTGCTGGCGGACGCGATTTTGGAAGGCGGTCAGCGCCTCTGCTGCTGTGGTGCAGCTCTAGAGCACGTGTGTACACCATGTACACACGTTGTACATACGGGCTCACTGTAATGTAATTCATAAATCCACTCCGACCATCTGTTTTCCCATCCAATTTTAACAGTTGAGACCAAATTTGAAGTATATTCTGTTATCAGGTGGGCCCAGAATCAACGATTTATGGACTGATCTGTCAGTTGGGGCACTTCCCTAGTGATCCGAGGGCTGAAATTTGAAATGTACGGTTAATTTATGTCCCTAATCCCATGTATAAAGTTTCAAGCCAATTGGATGGAGGGAACCATGTGATCTTTCATTCTGGACCAGTTTCGGGCCTCTTTAAACGTGAACGGCTTGATTTCCTCAGGTCCCAGGCATGTAAATTCTTCAATATTGGTCCTCTGAGGTTCATCCCGTGCTCTGGTAATTCTGGAGAGTCAAATCCATGCTTTTAACATTATTTTTCAATACACGCTCCTAATTTCATCCTGTTATAAAAACACAATTAAAATATAGCATTAAGCATTATCATGTATGTAAAATCAGGTAATATCCGGGGGTCCGAGATGCAATATTCGACCCTCATCACAACCCCTAACCAAAGATTTTGCTAGTCCCGAAGAGCAAAACATGCGAAAAATAATTTCGAAATAAAAGACAAATCTCAGAACTCAAGTGACGGTGAACAGATAATCGAGATGTGAAAATTCTAAGATTCATGAATGGTGAGAAGATTTTTCTCCCGAAATCAAGCTTATAGTAAACTACATAATCAAGTTTAAAATATTAATCCATTAATTAGAACAATTTTAAACATTGAGTTCCATGAGTGTTTAGTGTAATCTCGCTTACAATCATTAAAAGATCCAATTGTCAATTTCATGATATCATTAGTAATTCGTGACAACCAACCCGAAACCAACACTAGCATTTAGATCATCTTTTCGTTCTATCACCTTTGATTTCCTTTATAAACAAGTGGTGCCAAGGAGGGAATCAAATCCGCACCTATATAGGAGCAAACCTATGATGAAAACTTGTCGCCTAACTCTTTTCTCATGTCAACTATGGGGAATCAAATCTTCATCTATAGGAGCAAACCTATGATGACGATTATGCGCCTTATTCTTTCAATTCTTCTTTATAAACTGATGCTAAAAATTTTGTTTTTCAGGCGGTTCCTTTCATGCTTAGTGATTACCAAGTTACCATTTAATATCGAACTGAAAACTTAATGTGTAAGTGAGATCTGATATGTGTAATCCTGGCTCAATCAATGTTTACAACTTCTAATCATGGATTAACAATTCAAACTTAAGTGTGAAATCTGCCAGACAACTGAATCCAAGAGTCATAAATTTCTCACATTCTGTATCTTGTAATTTCAAAATCACAACTATCCTTCAAAATCACTTTAAAGTCAACAGAAATTCTAGAAAAATTTTAAAAATTTTCACAATTTTTGCTCAAGACTAAGAAAATACTGATTAGGTAACCTAATTTCCCACCCCCAACCTAAAATCTACATTGTCCTCAATGTAAAAAAAAATAAACATGCAATGCATATGAGACAACGAGAATAAAAGAGGAGTGATGGAAAGATAGTACCTGAATGGAGAATCAAGAGGCGTTCTCAAGAATATCAACATAAAAGCGAGTTAGCACAAGAGAGATATCAACAAAAACAAAACAAAAATAAATAGAAAATCCTACCTATACCACTTTCGCAGGTGCTCTCGATTGCATTTAGCGTATGCAACAAGCCTTTAAACCCCTAGGTTACCCCTAGTGGACGAGTTGTAGTCTCGTGAGGGTTTGCAGTAATGTTACCCACAAACATTGAAGTAACTAACTAGAAAAAAAACATAAAACAAAAGACTGGGTTGCCTCCCAGGAGCGCTAAGTTTAACGTCTTCAGCCAGACAGAAATGGACCATGAATGACTAATCATTATAACCAGGGTCCGCCAAAGAAATTACCTCATCCTTAATTAACCGATCCCAGACAAGTGATGTGAGTTCCCATGAGCTGTGCTATCTGAAAGGAGGTAACTGACACTGTCGTCAAATAATTTCAGGACTTCTGCTCGAACGACTTCTTCCATGTTAGGATCACGCTTCCTTTGCATTTCACGCGACATTTCCACAGCATGATCCATACATACAGTGGGGCATACTCCATGTATTTCCGCTATCTTTCGTTCAATTGCTGCCTTATATGTTCTAAGAAAATTAAGCAGCCTGCTCTCTTTTGCCTTCTCAGAGTTACAAACTGTGCTGTCAGGAAGAGTCTCAGAGAGATGAAGAGGTTCCACTTTCGCTCTCCATTTTTCAGCCTCCAATATAGGAGTAGAGTCGAGCAATGCATTGACTTCATGGATGGGACTATCAATGTCAAAATCCATGCCCGATCTGTGCTAAGGTGTCTCAAGAGGATCTTCAAAAGATGTACGGAAGGAGTCTGCACAAGGCTCTCGATCATGTCCACTTCAAATATGTCATCCAAATCATGCGGATTGTTGTCCCGCATTAAAAACATTGAGTTTAATATTCATGTTACCAAAGGACAATTTCATAACTCCATTCCCACTTATTTATAATAGCATTAGATGTGGCCAAAAATGGACGACCCAAGATGACTGGGATCCGACTATGAGGATTCTCAGACAAAGTGAGTATCTATAACTATGAAATCCACTGGAAAATAGAATTTATCAACCTGAATTAGCACATCTTCAATAACACCCCGGGGAACCTTGACAGATCTATCAGCCAGTTGTAATGTTACCTTAGTCGGTTTCAACTCACCAAGTCCTAGCTGCTCATAAACCGAATATGGTAATAAATTGACGCTCGCCCCTAAATCAAGTAATACCTTCCCGATCTTATGATCTCCTATGCCGCAAGAAATGGTGGGAGCTCCTGGATCCCTAAATTTAGGAGGGTTGTTATGTTGAATCATGGAGCTGAGCTGCTCTACAAGGAAGACCTTCTTATGAACATTCTGCTTACGCTTTTGAGTGCATAAATCTTTAAGAAACGTAGCATAAGGAGGGACTTGCTTGATAGCGTCAAGCAACGGAATGTTGACTTGTACTTTTTTAAACACATCCAGGATTTCATCAAAGTTATTTCTTTTCTTCATTGGTGCCAGACGTTGAGGAAATGGTGCTTTGGGCACATAGGGTGGCACATTAGTGTCTCTTGGAGAGTCGAGAGCTTTTGGACTTTGGATGCATTAGTGTATCTCTCTCGCTTCATCTTGATCCTCCGCTTTAGAATTTGGTTCATCCCTAGGCATCTCTATTCTCTTGTCAACTGTTTGCCCGACCTAAAGGTAGTGATCGATTTGACTTGCTCATGATATTGCCCTTGGTTGGAATTAGAGCCAATCTCATACTGTCCCTTTGGATTAGCCACAGGTTGGCTAGGGAACTTACCCTTTTCTCTCTCATTCAATGCGGTAGCTAGTTGACCCATTTGTACTTCCAGGTTGGCAATGGATTGCACATTTGCGTGTAAGCTTTGCTGGTTGGCTAGTAAGGTTTGTTGGGTGTCTTTTTGGAATTGGAGAGAACTCTGCATAAAAAGATGGAGTGTATCCTCAAGAGATGGTTTCCGTGATTGTGAAGGGACTTGTTGATATTGCGGAAACTGTTGGAGTTGTTGATTGCCAGCTTGAGGGTAAGGTTGCATGGGAGGATTTCCAGATGGTCCTCCTTGTTGTGGTCCTTTTGCCCAAAAGAAATTTGGATGCCTAGCCCACCCTGGGTTGTACGTGTTTGAGTAAGGATCATTCCCAGGTTTCTGAAAGGTGTTCAAAGCATGAACTTGTGCAGAGAGGAATTCTGGAAATGTTGTACCAGATGGGCAAGATTGCGTAGGATGGGTAGAACTAGAACATATGGCACAAGCCTCGGCTTGAGTTGTTTGTGGAGGTCCATTATGTAACATCAGAGCATCAACCTTCTTTGTCAGGCCATCAATCTTGGCATGGAGATCTGGTGTGACTCCTATCTCATATATGCCACCTCTCTTTTGTGGTTGGGAACTTCTTTCACCTCTATCTGAATAGTCCCATTGCTGGGAGTTTTCACACAAGGTTTCAAAGAATTTCCATGCTTCGGTATCGCTTTTGGTCATGAAGGACCCTCCACTGTTGGCATCAACCATGCGACGGTTACTGGGGTGTCGACCGTCATAAAAGTATTGCACTTGTTGCCACTTCTCAAAACCGTGGTGTGGACATTTAAGAAGCAAGTCCTTCCATCTTTCCCAACATTCATGAAAGTGCTCTCCTCTTTTTGTGTGAAATTAGTGATTTCTCTACGGAGAGCATTAGTTTTGTGAACAGGGAAGAACTTGTTTAAGAACTTTCTAGACAATTGGTCCCATGTAGTGATAGACCCAACTTCTAGAGAATTCAACCATGCTTTCGCCTTATCCTTCAAAGAAAAGGAAACAAAGCGTAGGCGGATCGAATCGTCTCGAGAAGTTTTGGAATTTAAAGGTGGAGCAAATGTCTAGAATTCTTTCACATGATGATATGGGTCCTCCTTATCCAACCCATAAAAGGAAGGCAACAATTGTATGACCCCAGTCTTGAGTTCAAAGTGTGCTTTAGCCGTGGTGGTGGGCAACACTATGCATGAAGGCGCATTGAATTGGACAGGAGCTGAATAATCTCTAAGAGTTTTAGTTCCATTCTCTTCTGCCATTTCGACTGGGATGTCTTTCAATCTTCTATGGAATGTTCTTTCTATTTCAGGATCAAAATGTGCTAGTTCTTTATCTAGAGATCTACGTCCTAGCATAAACTAAGTTATTGCAATGTAAGAAAGAAAACTAAACTAAGAAGCAACCTAAGGGAAATAAAACTAGAACTAGAAACTATGAGATCTTAAAACAAGTTAAAACTATGTGAATAAGAATGGGAAGAAAGAACCAGGAAAAGGAGATGATTGATGGCGAAAGATTTAAGAAGCTCCTCCTTCACTTAGTAGCTTCCTTCCTCAATTCCTGTAAATAAAAACAAAAACAAATCAAGTTTCCTAAAATAATGATAGAAAAATCCTAAGCAACGGTTAATTTCTAAAAAAGAAAGTTTCTAAAACTAGAAAATAAAAAGTTACCAAATCCAAAGTTAGAAAGTAGAAAGTTCCTAAAAATTGAAAACCTAAATCTCAAAATAGAAAATAAAGAGAAATCGGAGAATTTAGAAAGATGTTACCAATTGGAGATCTATGTTAAAATCCTGCAAAAGAAAACAAAACAAGTTAGTTTCTAAAACAGAAAATCTAAAATTAGAAATTTTCTAAAGAACTAAAAAAAGAGTTAGTTTTTAAAAAGGAAAGAAATCCTAGAATTAGAAAGTTACTAAAAATAAAAAGCTAAGTTAGTTTCTAAAAAGGAAAAAATTTCTAAAACTAGAAAATAGAAAGTTACTTAAAAGAAGAATCTAAATCTAAATTTAGAAACTAAAAATTTCTAAAAAATAAAATCCGAATTCTAAAGATAGAAATTAGAAAAAGTAAGAAACTTAGAAGGGATTACCAAATTAGAAGTTTATTTCAGGACCCTACAAAACAGGAAATAGGTTAGTTTCTAAAATAAAGAAAAAAATTCTAAGTTAGTAAAATCTTAAGCTATGAATTATGATAAGAGAGAATCTTAAATCCAATTTGGATCGAAACAGTCCCTGGCAACGGCGCCAAAAACTTGTTCACTCCCCAAGTATAGGGTTGTGATGTAGTAATAAACTCGGTAAGATCGAGGTCAAATCCCACGAGGACTGGTCGTCACAATTTAAATCTGTGATTCTCCTTAACTAATCTAACAATTAATGTAGTGAATTACTAACACAAATTTATGGAAAATAACTATTGAGAATAAGAAAGAAAATTCAATCAGAGAGAGCACTAGGACTTTCGAATCCACCCCTAATTATCCTAACCCTTGTTCTGTCTGTTAATTCACTTTAATTTAGATTGATCTAACTTATCTAGAGAAAGCATAATCTGTGTCCTTAATCGGGCATACAGATTGTCTAATTCCTTCAAACAATGCTATGAATAACATATCCCATGTCCTTGGTCGGGCACATGGAATATACCGTTCATTAAAGCACTCTGTCTCTTCCCCTATAGGAACCTGTTCATAATCAAACACAAGCACCTAGAATAAGCATCCAAACAACATCCATCTATATACTTTGGTCGAGTTCATAGATGGAGAAGTAGAGAATTTAAACCAATCAAGCCCACTTAGAGAAAGAGACACACCAATCAAGTTTTAAGTAAAATCAACAATAAAAGAGTTAATCAAATTAGGGGTTTCATCTCAGCCCTAGTTGAGAGATTAGTTACCCATAAAATCCATTAAACAGATGGATAAATAAAATTCATAAACAAACATCAAACCAATTTCTCTCTTTCTTCTTTCTTCTCTTTCTTCTCTCCCTTGCTCTAGATCTGAACTTCCTTGCTTCTCTGGATGCCCTTCCTCATGTTTTGCAACTCTTTTTATAACTGATGGAGTGGCTGGAGTGGTGAAAATCGGATTTGGGAAGCTGTCGCACGCAACAAAAACCTTTTCGCAGCCAAGTTCGGGACCTCGAAACACCATACTTTCCTCGTTCAAATTCCAACAAACACCGTCGCTTAAGACTTTCTTGGGTCCTCTACATGATGGACGGTTCAGATCTGCCATATGATCAAAGATGGTGGCCCACAACCGCCTGGAAAACAGGATTTCCAAATTGTGCGAAACCTTTCGCACCATTTCGCTGTCGTGATCGGTGGGCCCCATGGAAGTGTTTTCTGGAAAATCCACCCCGTCCATTGGATTCAGGACGAAATTTCAGTCAAGAATAGGTAGTTTTGAACATCCATTGATGCGTCCCAGAGAAGAAAACACAAAAAGATCAGATTTGGACGTTGCAGGGCAGCCCTTTTGTGGCCTCTGTACCGAACACGTGTGCACGCATGGACGCAATATATTAACATGGTTTTAAAGTGCTCGAGCCCATCTTTAAGATGGACGGCTTGGATCATCTAGATAGGTGATGAGTGGGTCCCACAGTCAGCCGCAAACTCGGCCAACATTCGTCCGTGAGGCGTTGCAGAAACAGCAACTGCCGTTGCTGGCGGACGCGATTTTGGAAGGCGGTCAGCGCCTCTGCTGCTGTGGTGCAGCTCTAGAGCACGTGTGTACACCATGTACACACGTTGTACATACGGGCTCATTGTAATGTAATTCATAAATCCACTCCAACCATCTGTTTTCCCATCTAATTTTAACAGTTGAGACCAAATTTGAAGTATATTCTCATTATCAGGTGGGCCTAAAATCAACGATTTATGGACTGATCTGTCAGTTGGGGCACTTCCCTAGTGATCCGAGGGCTGAAATTTGAAATGTACGGTTAATTTATGTCCCTAATCCCATGTATAAAGTTTCAAGCCAATTGGATGGAGGGAACCATGTGATCTTTCATTCTGGACCAGTTTCGGGCCTCTTTAAACGTGAACGACTTGATTTCCTCAGGTCTCAGGCATGTAAATTCTTCAATATTGGTCCTCTGAGGTTCATCCCGTGCTCTGGTAATTCCGGAGAGTCAAATCCATGCTTTTAACATCATTTTTCAATATACGCTCCTAATTTCATCCTGTTATAAAAACACAATTAAAATATAGCATTAAGCATTATCATGTATGTAAAATCAGGTAATATCTGGGGTCTGAGATGCAATATTCGACCCTCATCACCAGCCTCAACTTTCACCTAATCCCTTGCCTCTTGGTTACAATGAAAATCAATATTACGTATATCACCAGGCTCCTGGCCACCTAACAAACCGTTGCTTCGCCTTGAAACATGTGGTCCAAGATTTGATCGAGAGCCAGAAGATTGCGATTACCCCACAGGCCATCAATACAACTCAGGCCAACATTCTCCAAAATCTCCTTCCGTCACATCAAGCAGGGCCCAGCACGCCAAGCACCTCTACTGTCAACTACGTTGAAGGAGGACAACTCATGCACTCCTCCCCACACCATTCCATTCAAGCAATCATGCCCGAAACAACAAATCGGACATGGGGATACCAACAGACATCATCGTCAGGACCACATATATTCCTCGAAGCAGCACCAGCAACACAACCTCTCATATTCCTCGAATCTGCACCATCAATACCGCCTCTCGTAACTCTGGAAGCCGCACCCGACAGGTCATACCCTCAGTATCCTGTCGGTGGATTACAAACCCCCTCAAAGAAGGGATTGGAAAACTCATGGATTTGAAACCCCCAATTACTTTATGCTGCTAAACAACCAGGGGATTTGAACCCCCCCCCCCCCCCATCCACGGTGCCAAACAACCCCTTAAGCCCGTGCCTAGGAGTGTACCACACACCACCGACCTCGCCCGTAAGTTGGTGTCACTAAGTTATGTGGGTCCCATTATGAGGCATGTGCCATATCTAAACCATCTGTCCATTTAGCGAGCTCTAAGTAAGACTTGAACCAAAAAATAAGATAGATCTAAAGATCAAGTGGACCACACTGCAAAAAAAAAAAAAAACAAAAAAATAAAATAAAATGGGGGATTGAATGTACACCATTAAAACCCTTTTTATGAGTGATAAAAGTTTTGGATCAATATGATATTTATTTTCCTCTTCATCTAGTTATTTGTGACCTTATGAACATATTGGATGGAAAATAAATGTTATGGTGGGCCCTACTAATTTTTTTAACGGTGAAAATCATCATCCCCACTGCTATTTTTGGTGAGGTCCATTTGAGCTTTGGATATGTTTTAGTTTTGGCTAATGCTCTAAAATGATCTCAAAAAATGGATGATGGTGTAATAAATACATTATTTTGGGCCCATGTAACTTTGGTTTCCTTTGAAGGAGCTCGAGGAGCGTCGGCGCTCGTCTTTGCACGACACGTATTTACACCAGCTATATAGCTGGTGTGTAACTCACAACGTTATAGTGTACGGAGTAAACTTTGTGGGGCCCACTGTAATAAATGTATCTCATCCACGTTGTCTATTCATTTCATCAACACATTTTATGAGGGTACGACCCCAAAATTGAAGCATATCTCTAGCAAGAGGACACTGCAACAGAAAACAGAGGGATAATTATGTCCACCGTTAAAACCTTTTTAAAGCGACACTAATGTTTATTTATCATAAAACCTGTTTATAAGGTCACACAACTGTGGATGAAAGGAAAACATAAATATTAGCTTCATCCAATACTTCTAGAGGCCATAAGAAAATTTCAAAAGTAGGTGTTCAATTTGGAGGATTGCAAGTGTATTATATCAACCAGATATTCACTTGGAGAAATCATTTTAGGTCATGAGCTCAAAATTAAGACCCACGCTAAAGCAATGATTACGGTGATTTGTACCCACGAAACTTTTGTAAGCCTTGTCGGAGTGTTTATTTAATTATCTAATTTGTCAGTGTTAGAAAAAAAAGGTTGGATATACCGAAAAATAAAAATGAAATAAAATAAATTTCAATTTCTTCGTTTCGAATGAGAGAGATTGGTATTTGAGATGATGAATTTGGATCGGAATGGTCCAATTTATATAAGCACTAGGGAGTGGACTGTTGCTAGGTGGCCATCAATGGTTCAGTTTAAAAAATGTTTACGATCGTTAATCATTAATTTCAACTGTTTTTGGTTGTCGGATCGGAAAATCTGACCGTTGGATTATCATGGCCCATCCATTTTTGGACCATTTCAAATTAAATATTCGACCAACACTGCCCACACCTACGCCCGTGACCGAGCGTCTCAATCTCCAAAGCTCCAAGTAAGAATATATATTACACACACATCCACATATAAACCCCAAAACTCTTTATATCATTTATGATGTGGAGCAAAAGCACACACCGTACTTTTCATATTTGAAATTCCCGAAAATCATTTTGGTGGCAAAATCTCAAAAATTTAAAAGTTTAAATTTATTTTTTCAAAAACCACAAATTTCAATGTCAATTCATAAAATCAGTCAAACCATGATGAAGTGAAAAAACAAATATCAGATTGGTCCAAAACTTATATAACCTCATGAAGTTTTCAAAATTAGTCGGTTAATCCCCACTACTTTGTCCACTTGAACCTTGGATTTATCTCACTTTTTAGCCCATGCCTTAAAATGATCTCCTAAAATCAATTATCTACATGACTTGGTGATGTCAACAAACTAAGGAAGTCAACACACCATGCAATCTGTTGTCGTTCCATGTAGGTCATGTAATACCCTACATACTTCAGCCAAGTCGGTGGTGTATAGTACACCAGCCAATCTACTTCCCAACCAGACCTGATTATAGGTTTAGGCCCGTGCGTAAGAGGGCATCACACATAACCGACCTCACTCGTGAGTTGGGGTCACTAAGTTCCATGGTCCCATTATGAGGTATGTGCCACATCCAAACCGTCTGTCCATTTAGCGAGCTCTGGGCTGTTTGTTTTTTCAGAGCAACGGAAAATACACAGTAAATGATAATTATTACGGTTTCATCTTGTTTGAAAATGCATAAGAATATATGCCTTCGAAATTGGTTAAAAAGAGATAATTTTAATTTTTTAACTGCAAGGTAATCGCATATGATAATCTATTCCGTCCATCCGTTTTATTACAATATTTTGGAGCATGCAACAAAAAATGAAGCAGATCTAACACTCAAGTGGCCCACGCCAAAAGAAACAGTGGCCCTTCAAAGTTTTTAACGGTGAGTATTCGATTCTCTTTTTTTGTATGACATTGTCCACTTGAGTATTGGATATGCCTCAATTTTTTACTCATGCTACGAATTCAAATGGAATAATGGATGAACAATGTGGATAAGCGAAATGCATCATAGTGGGACCCACGGATATGTTGTAATATTCTTAATTTTTGTGTCAAAAAGTAAGCAGCCATTTCAGGTATGGTGTAAATGCATCGGTAAATAATTACTACTTTTTCACACGCAATTTACCGTTTCACCGAAAATCAAACAGGCCAGTAAGACTTGAACCAAAAAATAAGATAGATCCAGGAGATTGAATGTATACCAGTTAAATTCTTTTATGGGTGACAAAAGATTTGGATCAATATGATATTTATTTTCTTCTTCATCCAAATCTGTGTGATCTTATGAGCAAATTGAATGAAAACTGAAGGTTATGGTGGGCCTACGAATGTTTTAATTGCTAGAATCATTCTCTCCTTTGCTATTTGTAGTGTGGTTCACTCAAGCTTTGAATATGACTTAATTTTGAGCTTATGATCCAAAATGATCCCACCAAATGAATGAGCAATGTGGATATAATATATACATCATGTTGGGCCATGTAACTTTGATCTCTTTTGAATCGTTGGTGCAACTAAGAGCTCCAGGAGCGTCAGCACCTGTCTTTGCACGATAGGTGCCCACACCAGCCAGGTCGGTGTTGTGTGGTACACCAGCCAATCCACGTCCAGTACATAAGGGACGCGGATTAGATACTGACAGGTTGAGTAGCGAGCGTGTGACATCAGTAAGTTCTGTGGTCCCACCACGATGTATGTGTTATATTCACGCCGTCAATCCATTTTGAGATATTATTTTAAGTTATAATCTAAAGAATGAGGCAGATAAAATCTGTAGTAGACTCCACCACAAAAAAACAGTAGGAAGAGTGATTCCCACCGTTGAAACTATCCTAAGGCCTACTATAATGTTCATATGAAATCCAACCGGTTCAAAAGTTTAAAAAGACATGAAAAAAGAGAAGACACAAATATCATCTCGATGTAAAACTTTTGTAACCTTTAGAAGTTTTTAATGGTGGGCCTCACTGTCCCCACTGCTTTCTATGCTGGGTCCACTAGAGCTTTGGATTTAACTCATTCTTTGAATATTGCCCTAAAATAAAGTCCCCAGTTGGATGAAAGGTGTGAATACAAAACGTACATCAGGGTGGGCCCACAAAACTTGGTGATGAGTCTCGCTACTCGACCTGTCAGTAGCTAATCCGCGCCCGTGCATAAGCGATGATGCATTTCTCAATGTAATTAATGCTGTCATTGTGCTAGGGCTAGGGTTGCAGCGGTTGCTAGAGGCTCAAAGTTTGCATTTGAAATACCCAGGGCCTAGCTCAACCCCGGAAGCTTGTCCGTATCTGGCCCATGAACTATATAGTTGAGCTTAAATGGGTCCAATCCACTAGATAAGTATCAGTGGGCTGAGCCCATCCTACATTGCTAACAAATAATGTTCAAATATTGATAAATATGTTTGGCCTAATAATAGGTTCTTTTGGGGCTTTAATGAGTTAGCCATATTTATTTTTGAGCCGCATATTTACGGTGGCTCCACTGATGAGCCACCTATATCTTGCACCGGCATGGATTGAGTTATACTCTCACCAAGACCTTGTCAGAGAGAGATTGTCCTGTCAAAGGCTTTGTGGGGCACATGGTGATGTATATGTTTTATTCACATCATCCATTCATTTTAGCAAATTATTAATTTAAGATGATAATCTTAAAAAGGCGGTAGATTGAAGGCTCAAGTAGACCACACCTCAAAAGTAGTGGGGATTGAACCCCTTTGTTGAAAACTTCCTAGGCCCACCGTGATATTTATTTGCCATCCAACTCGTTGATAAGGTCACATAACTCGCATGAAGGGAAAACATAAATACCACCATGATATTAGTTTTTTTGGATGTTTCTGATTTTAATGTGGTCGATTTTTTTTCCCCTTCTCACCAATTTAAAATTTAAGTTGGGTTTGCTTCGCCATTTTAGATCCGGTTAAAAGCCGGGTTGGTCTAGGTATACGATATATCTTGAACTTGATTAAAATCTAGTTGAGTTGAATTTAGTTGGTTTGGATCTTTACTCTTGCTCGGGCGGTAGACTCTCTGGAGTTTTAACACCCGGTCAAGGGTTCGAGTATCCATAGGTGGTGAAATTCCATTGACATGAGTGTGTGGGGTGTGTGTGCGCATCTTAAAAAAAAAGAGTTGGTTTTGATGAAAATTATATATATTTAAAATGTATTGATTATTCTGGCAATGGAACAAAGTTTTCTAAGCTACACACTCTCCATGTGTCAAATTTGCACATATGTGTGGTCTAATTCATCCTCTCAAGCAGCCTAGCTATGCCCACGACTTTTTTGAAACCACCCAATAAAAAAACTGACTTGAATGCTAAAGCTGATTACATAATGACTAAATCAATATAGTGTATGAGTAAATTCTGTGGAGCCCACTGTGATGTACCTATCTTATCCACACTGTCCATTGGCTTTATAAGATCATTTTAGGGCAAGAGGCCAAAATTGAAGCATATCCAAAGCTCAACTGGACCACACCACAGGAAAGAGTGAGAATTGAACACCTACCATTGAAAACTTCTTGGGGGCGCACCACGTAAGTTTTGGATCAAGTCGCTGTTTGTGTTTTCCCTTCATCCATGTTGTATGACTTTTTAAAAATATTGTATGAAAAATAAAATAGAGCATTAGGAAAGTTTCAACGGTGGACTTCCATATCCCTACTGTTTTCTATGGTATGGTTAACTTGAGCTTTGGATATGTTTCAATTTTAAGTTATATCTTAAAATGAGTTGCTAAAATGGATGGAAGGCGCGGATAAAACACATATAATTATGATGGGCCTCACAAGGTTTACACGGTACGTTATGTGTTCGCTTCAAATCCAAATCGGGCATGGACGGCTCTACCAAAAACTAAAAGTGAACGCAGTTTGTGGGGAAGTGGATTAAGTGGACTGCGTATCACTATAATCTATGGGTTTCCATCTTCTTCTCCTCCTTTTTTTTTTTAAAAAATTATTATTTTGGATAATTTTAGGGGTGTTTGTTAATTAAGAGCAAAATACACATGTGATGTGGGTGTGATCCACGCTGTCTATCCTTTTTAACATAAAAGTTTAGGACATTACAAAAAAATTTATGCTGATTGAAAGCTCAAGTGGACCACACTGCAAGAAACTAGGTGGTTAATAATGTCAACTACTCAAAATTGAAATCTTTTTAGCACCCTCAGGCATGTGTATTTATCATCCAACCCATTCATAAGATCACACTAACATGTATAATTAAAGTCTATATAGAAATATCACCTTTTGTTCCCACCATTTCCTATAGTGTTGTCTACTTGAGATTCAGATCTCACTTGTTTTTTGGCTAATGGCCTAAGATGGGCTGGATGAATGGATGGACAGCATGGATAAGTTACATACATCATAGTGGGCCCTACAAATATACGAAAGTTATACAATTTTAATTTACAATGGAAAGCTTAGCTAAAAAGTTCTTGTCACTTGTCAGTGTAAACTTTTCGTTGCTCATTTACTTTGAAATACAGTGATAAAAATTAAAAAAACTACTTGCATGAGTCTAAAAATTGGACAGGTCCAATACTTAAGTGGACCACACTATAGGAAGCAGACCCTATAATGAAAACTCACTGTTGAAAACTTCCCATGGGCTGCCATCAAACCCTTTCGTAAGGTCACGTAGACATGGATGAAAGGAAAACAAAAATATCAGATTGATTCAAAACTTCTACAGCTTGTAAAAAGTTCTTAACTGTGGGAATGTAATCCTCATTTTGGTTCACTTGAGTCTTGGATCTGCTTATTTTTGGGCTCCTATTTTAAAATGATATAAAAAAAATGGATGAACGGAGTAGATAAAACTCATACATCACGGTGGGCCTCACAAAGCGGCACGCAGTCAGCTTCCAGCCAGGGGACGCGCGAATTTTATGGCCCCGCAGGTTTCCAAACTAGCTGGGGGTTATCTGATACTCTGGCGTCTGTGACGCTTGCTACGCAGGCAATAATAAATTGTACACGTAGCCATGTGTTTCCTTAGTTAAACTACCTAAATGTGAAACCGACTCTCTCACACTTCCAACATAAGATTGGTTGAATAATCCCAACCGCTTATTTGTATACACTGGTTTGTCGAAATTGGACTATTAGCTACTTTTCACTATTAACCGTCGAATAAATGTCCACAAAACTGACAGTCATGTATTAAAATCAGAGTATTTTTTTTTCTAATGAAATATCTAAAGAGGTATCCATAATGTTTACAGTTTGATTTGAATTTCCTGTATGCAATGTACACAATTAAGAGTAATTTATAAGTGCATGCGTATCATCCATCACACTGTCGAGTAACAAAGGTTTTTTTCTACGCGCCGTGGAGTTTTTGTCGTTATCTAACGGTGGATTTTGTTTCGATTGGATTGGGCAATGCCGTAAATTCGAGAAGATCGTCGTTCCAGACAGAAGCGAATTGCGTCCTGCACACCCCTGGACGGACTCGGTCCACGCAGGGGCTGTGGTGCCCACTGTGATGTATGGACTTTATCTACGCCGTCCATCCATTTTTTCTAGAACAATTAAGGATACGTTCTGAAGAATGAGGAAGATCTAAGCCTCAAGTGGACCACACCACTGGAAGCAGCAGTGATAATGACGCCTACAGTTCAAATAAAAATAAGCCTGTAAATGATTATCCGAACGGTGGTCCATGTTCAATCGAACGTGTTGATTATATTATAAGTAAGTCTCCTGTAATATGGCTAGAATTATCAAAATACTAGGACCCACATGATGAACGGCTTAGATATCCACACGCATGCAAGGATCCCAACTGTGGCCCGCGGGTAGAGATGCGAGTGGGCTTGGCAGAACTCACACACGCAACCTTCCGGTATCTTCGTTACCCCGCAGAAACGATCACGTATGATAGCTACCGAAGGTTAGAGCTATGTAGGGCCCACCGTGGTGTGAGTGCGCCATCTAAACCATCCATTAGATGCACTTCCCATTTTAAATACTAAAACCAAAAATATAGTTTGATTTATAATTCATGTGGACCACACCAAAGAGAATAATTGGGGATATTTGGGGAGAGTAATGACCGTAGTAAAAACTTTGAGATAGAATTTACCGTCCACTGTGTTTTTTATATTCTATCCAAACCATTCATCAGGTGAAACTCAAGAGGATGAAGGTAAAAAAAAAAAAGACGTTTAAATATCTTGTATGGGCCACATCATGTGAATATATAAGTTATACTTGTGGTTGTACCTCGGTCATTGTGTTGTGTCCCACCAGAGTTTAGATCTACATGATTATTGGAATGTATGGTAAAAAAGAGAATATGGACGGTTTGGATTTGACATAACCATCATAGATGGGCCATGCACATCTGACGTATGATAACTACCGTACATGCGTGCGTACGCAATCATTCCTTGTCAAGGTCCTTACATCTGACTTGCTCTCGCTCTGTAGAAAACTAACCACAACGTGGCAGTCCTACGCATAGATTTCGGCTTCTCTTAATCACAACACGTACGTGTTCTTATCTTCTCCACGTCATCCCTCCGGATGAAATTCAATGGCCAAGATCCCTTTATCTGGCCCACAAATCAGTTCGATGTTTAATGGCCATCGCCTATATAAGGACTTCTACCAGAGATGGTTTTTTCTCCTTTCCTGATTTTCTTCTATTATCGAAGCAAGATACTCCAAAAGCCATGGGCATTCTCGACCACCTCTGGGATGACACGTTCGCCGGACCTCTGCCGGAAACCGGCCTCAGCAAGCTCCGGAAGTCGTCGACCTTCAGTTTCCGTGGCAAAGGTCAGGTGGCACACCAGGCGCACGTTAGATTCGCTACTGCGGTTTTGTTTGTTTTGGGTACTGATGGTTTTGGTTGCTGAATGGCAGAATCTGACGGAGGGAGCGAGCGATCGGACGGCGGGGATTCGTCAGACGATGTGATGAAGGTGAGCAGGAGTATAATGATAGTGAAAGCTGCCGGAAATCCGTCGCGGGGGAACGGATCGTCGCCGTCTTCGCCGGCCGGATCTACACCGCCGGTGTCTCCGTTTTCTGGTAAAATAGCCTACCTTTGGTAGTTAAGGTTTTAGGGTTTTTTTTCATATAATCCCTTTGTTTTCTGATATCTACGAATACGTCTTTGCTTTTGCAATGTTCAATTCTCTTGTTAGTTGGTGTCTTTTGGATGTGAAATGACGAAAAAGCCCTCTCTTATGTAAAATGACCAAAATGACCCCACACCCGAAACCTCCACTAGTCCAATACCACCACCCACGCCGCCACCCAGCCCACCTCCTACTCTACCCAATCAATCCACTACGAGAGGAAGATGTGGGCCCGGCACTCGTCTGGTAGATCTGAAATGATATTGTGAGGAGGAGCGAGTGTGAAAATCTAATCTTTGATGGTGGAGATCGAGGCTGCTGATTTTGTGCTCTTCATTTGATGGTGGAGATAGGTGGGGCCCACCGTGATGTTTGTGTGAAATACAACCCGTCCATTCAATTTTCCAGATCATGTTAAGACATGAGCCCAAAAATGAGGCAAATCCAAAACTCAAAAGGGCCACACTACAAAGAAAAAGTGGGTAAGGAAATGCCTACCGTTGAAACCTCCGTAAGGTCCACGTTGATGTTTATATGCCATCCAAACCGTTCATAAGGTGGGGTGAACTGAAAACAAAAAATATTTGAGCTCATGTCCTAACATGATCTGGAAATGCGGACCGGCGGGTGGATTTCTCCCAAACATTAGTGGGCCCCACCTAGCTTCTGACAGTGTGTCGCAGGCAATAGGCGTCCGTTAGTTCGGGGCCAGTGGAGGTGGCGAGGTTATTTGATATAAGGAAAGGGTATTCTGGTCATTTCGGCTAAACTGGGATCGTGTACTTGCGAGTAGGTATCTGATTCTATTTCTACCTGCTCCAGGAGCATAGCTGACGGTCTTTAACGAACACCGATTGCGTGCTGACCCAGCCACCACCCTCCATGGTGGCGGGATTCTGTGGGGTCCAATGGGATGTATATGTTTATCCACACCGTCCATCCGTTTTTCAGGGTCATTTTAGGCCATGAGCCCAAAATTCAATCAAATACAAAGCACAAGTGGACCACACTACACGAAACAGTAGTGATAATGATCGTTCACCGTTGAAACCTTCCTTGGGCCCACATCGATGTTTCATCCAGCCTGTTTATAAGGTCACAAAGACCTGGATGAAGGGAAAAAAATACTATTAGTTTGATCCAAAATTCCTGTGGCCCCCAAGAAGTTTTCAAGAGTAGGCATTCAATCCCCACCATTCTCTGTGGTGTGGTCCACCTGTGCTTGGATATGCTTCAATTTTGGGCTCGTGGCCTCAAATGAGCTGGAAAAAACGGATAGACTGCGTGGATAAAACACATACATCATGGTGGGCCCCACAGAATCCTGCCACCATGGAGGGCTGGTGGTTGTTGGGTCACCATCCAATCCGCGTCCTCTTCAAAACCAGATCTTCGCGGCCGACCATGTTGTGTACACGAAATCCATCCGTCCATCAGGTGTTAAGGACATCCAATTAAAAAACGTGTTGATCAACGGTAGAGCCTGCAGATTGCCTTGTTAAGATTACCGTACACGTGTTCATGATTTCGATCCTAGGGCCTGTTTGGCCGGGCAGATTGGATGGTATTAGAGTGGATTGCATGGATTTTAACTAATAATAGCTTCGTCAGTGGATTGGTGCAAGATCTATAGGATTGCTATATCCGGTCTGTTTGGCATGCCGGGCCAATCCAGGAATTAAACCTTCCAATCCCTTTTAATCTCTCGGACCAAACACATCCCAGGCAATTTTGAAGAAATTAGGGTGGATTGGATGGGATTTAAAGGTAATGATGGTGATGTCAGTGATTGTCTTAAGATTCGTGGGATTGCTATATCCCGGGATTCTTCCAATCCCTTCCAATTCCATCCAATCTGCCCGGCCAAACAGGCCCTCAAGGTGCACTGGGTCAGCTGATCCAGCTGCCAAGTTGCACCTGGATTTTGGGAGAGATGGAGCCAGGCAATCTGAGCCATTGATTTTGCATTGCACCATGGTCTATGATCTAGGAATCCAACGGCTAAGATAACTTATCGAATGGACTGGAAAATTCTGGGCCGTTGGATTGATGAGCTTTGTTATTGTTTCTACGAGTTGGTGTTCGAGGGCATTTGCGGAAATTCCGTTCTCTAATACACAATACTCTCTCTGTGTATATGTCAGGAAGGAGAGAATGGAGCCGCATTCTAAGGTCAGATACTCAAGAAAGAATTTTTCTACTAACGTTGACGTGTGAGATTTGAGTACATTTTTTTTGACAAAGTCATACAAGAGAGTAGGAGAAGTGCGTGTATACATGTAGTATTTGTATATAGGTATGTGGTTTTGTGGGTGTTTTTGTAAAAGAGGTGGGTGTCTATTGTAAGATGTTTGTTTGTTTTATGTAGAGTAGAATGTAAGTAGGTTGATGGATGTTTTATGTGACCCCATCTCTTGTGTTAATTTGATTGGGCATTGAAATATCATAGTCATGGGAATATTGTGATAACTTTTAAAACATGATGTGGGTAGAAAATCCGGACCATCCCTTTAGCCTAATCCATAAATCTGGTGGGCCATGGCAAAGTGAAAACTCCTCTACTCTTGTTTTGCATCTCATTTTACTATGGCCTACTTAGATTTTTAGAACATACCAAAAAGGTAGCCTTTAGATTTCATGATGTGACTTATTTAGTGGACTATCTGGATTTTATACCCACATCATAGGTCAAAAGTTTTCAAGAGAACTGTTTCTTAGAGAGAATTTCTCTCTCTACACACGTATACTTACTCTCACATCTTTTTATGTGAGAACTTATGCGCATTTTTATGTATATGTTATTAACAAAAAATCTAAAAGGTCCACACGATATACTATTCATTTATAAAACTTCTAGAGCCCAATTTTTAACTTGATCTAAAATTGAGCCATATCAAATGAAATAATTTCGTATATTGATTTCTTCTTTTGCTATGGCTCATCAGAGTTTTGGATTAGGGTAAAGGCTTCCTACTAGTTTTCACCTAAAAAGGCGTGCATTTAAGCATCTCTCTCTATATATTTATTATAACGTCATCTTCCATGAGTGTTATATTATATAAGTGTTAAGAAAAAATAATTTATTAAATAACAAAATATATAAATTATCATGAACTATCATCATGTTGGATCCATCTTTGTCACGGTGGGTTCATTATTTAGATATTATTTGATTGGATGTTCTAGATTGAATTTTTTTGATTTATAAAGAAGTGGGGGAATTTAATACGCTTCGTTACAAATTTACAATGGTAACATAAGAGAGAAGATTTTATTAGATTAAAGTTCTCTGGAAAGAAGGCACTTTTCACTCCTCCATGAAACCCTAATTCCAGAAGTTTACTTTCATTTTTGAATAGTGTGTAGTGTTTTCTTCCCATTCTCGATTATATATATATATATTCAATGCCTTTTTTTAAGGTTTCAAATGTCCTGGCATTGTTATAGCACCACAATCCTCACATCTTGGTCATGTTTTAATAATCCAAACCGTTTATATGATGGGCCTCACTGGGGATTGGGAGATAAAACAGACCCTAATTGGAAAATTTTCAACACTTTGATCATTCAACTCTTTTCCTTTGGAATTGAATATAGACAATATACTATACGATGTTTTGTGGTCCAATTCGATCAAACGTTTGAGATCTTTTATCAGCTATGGATCTCGCTAGATCAACGGTTTAAATCACTGGGCATGACCCTTAGACCCTATAACTACAGTCCGGCCGGTTGTATCCTATAACAATAGGTTGGGAAGTACTGTAGCAACCTCCTTACTAGGGCTGTACACGAACCGGGCTAGCTCGATTAACTCACTCGACTCGGCCATTTTCTTTAGCTCGAAACTGAGTTCGGGTCGAGTTCGGATAGGTTCCAGTTTGGCCCGACTCGGCCCAAAACCCAACTCAACCTGACCCGACTCGGCCTATATATATATATATATATATATATATATATATATATATAGGAAAAGGTACTGTGTGCTCGACCTCATGAGTCTGTCCCACGAGGTCGAGCTGTGTGGGCCCCACCGTGATGCGTTTCGAACATCTACCCCATCAGTCAGATGCACCATTCCATCATGGGCCTAGGTCTCAAAAATCAAGTCAATCCGTGACTATGTACACCACATATAGAATTCATGCCCATTAAAACATTCATAACCATTTTTAGGGCCCACCGAGACATGGTTTGCAAATCCACCCATCCATTATGTGTATCCTACTTGAATGAGGGTTCGACCAAGTTTTAGGCGCATGAAAAACTTTGTCTTCACATAATTTTAGATGGTATGGCCCACCTGAGTTCCGTATACGGCTGATTTTTGGGATATCCCATAATTTAAAGGAGACCTATCAAATGCACGGTGTTGATGGTCGAAACGCATCATGGTGGGGCCCACACAACTCGACCTCACGGGAGCTTATGGTGAGGTCGATGGATAGCACTTTTTCCTTATATATAATAATCATATATATATATATATATATATATATATATATATATATATATCCTAAATTCTTACCCAGTTATCCTAACCATTTACAACAATCTAGGCTATTCAAATCGTGGGTCCCTTTGTAGATGGAACAAAGTTCCAAAAATCTATGACAAAAGCTCTTCCCAAAAATCAAGGCTGTCCAAATCGTGGTTCGAAATCGCCGAACTCACCCGGTCCGACAAGTTCGGGCGAGACAAGTTGATGACCAGGCCGGGTTGGCTGGCCAAGGGGTTGGTTCGGGCCGGACCGGCTTGGGCTGATCCGGTTAGTTCGACTCGGTTTGGCCCCATGTACACCCCTACTCCTTATCAAAACCATCTACGCATGGCAAAATAATGATATTATAGCATGCTTGCATGGATTTATTATCAGCGATGTTGGACAATTTAACATTTGATATCGGATCGTGTAGAAATACTAGGCCAAAATAATAGAAATCCAGAACCATGTAGAGAGTAGTGAAGATTACATCGAATGGAACATCCTAGCCATTCAAATGGTGGGACATACAATGAAGATTACGTGGAACGAAATTGGTACAATCCATCCATTAGATGGACCCCAAATCTACATTGAGTTTGGGTGCAAATTTCCTATGAGACTTGTTGTGGGGAGCCCGGGCAATAAAAAGCTAGTGGGCCCTACCGTGATGTTTGTGTAACTTACACTGTCCATCAGTTTCTCCAACTCATATTAAGGATGTGAGCCCAAAAATAAGACAGATTCAAAACTCAAGTGGGCCACACTAAAAGAAACAGTAGAGATGGGGGAGCCCACCATTGAGACCTTCATGGGGCCATCTTGATATTTGCATGCTGTCCCGTCCGTTCATAAAGTTGAGTCCCACCAGAATGAAGAGAACGAAAATATCAGCCTGACCCAAAACTTCAGCCAGCCCGAGAAGGTTTCAATGGTCCCGTCCTATTCCCCTTTTTCTTGTAGTGTGGTCAACTCAAGCCTCGGGTCCACCTGATTTTTGGGCTCCCGCCTAAGCATGACCTGGCACAACTGATGGATGGAGTGGATCTTACACAGATGTCACAGCGGGCTCCACAGAGCCTTTTGTTGTGCAGCTCCCTGCAACACTTGATTTTGGGTGCGTGGAGTTTTGAGTGTTCGACCATCTGGGGTCCATCAATTTCGACGGTTTTGCTTGCTTGGTGATCTTTACTCCCATCTTTCTCCAAAAAGAAAAAGAAAAAAAAAAAAAGAAGCGTTGTACGTCCAAGTTCCAATACAACGTTTGCTGTGAACATTTATTCTATGAGGCGGTTTCTTCTGCATCATTTGTAGAATAAGCTTATTCTACAATGCAGTGTGTGTGGCCATATCCATTAGTCCTTAAGGTGAGATCCCAACGGATGGTATTAGGATGCCAATTGTTAAAACTTTCCAAATTATGTGGGACCCACCATGTTTTAAAACTTTAAGAGTGCTGTGTGGAGGAGATTTTTGGGTCAGTGAGATTAGAACAGATCAACGGTCTCGATTATTAAACCATGAACTGCATTTGTCAGAAATGAAAACACACTAATATGGTGCGCAGTAATGTATCATGTAATAATTTCTTACGATCCTCACCCCTTAGGGAGGAATTATAAGATAAAAATTTCATCAAATCCTCACCCATAGGACAGATCGCCCATCTTTCAAGTTAATCTCAATCATTAACGTACATGTAAAGGTTAGTAACGTACGGTGTGTGGGCCTACCGTGCTCCACATACATTGAGTTGAATCCAAGATCCGAAAATCAGGTCAACATAATCATTAGGTGGGCCACACCATAGAAAATAATGTACATTCACTCAAAAACTTCCAAATTCACATGGTTGCAAAATTTCCATTTTCCTGTAAAACACAAGTCATTGCCACATTTTCCCAACTCTAAAGAAATTAAAAGGCCGAAATGATTTCACATCATAGACATTTGAATTTAAAGTTTAGTCGGTTGACATCCAACCTGTTCATCCACGCCATGATGATCAGATGAACCAAACATCTGGCCGATGATCATCAAATGGGCTGCAAGTGATTTGGATGTTTTGCTACTGGTGGCGAACTATGGTTTTTAGGGTGTGGCCCACAATAAGGTTAGACTATCTAGATTTTCAGTTTGTCTTGGGTTGCATTTGTTGGATGGGTTGGAAGTCACATGAATGTATTTAGTTCTTTTCGCAAAAAAGTAAAAAAAATCAAACTTAAAAAAAGAAAAAAAAAATAAAATTTGGGTTGCAAAAATGGAAATTTCAAAGAACTACAATTCAGCAGAAACAGAACATTTCAAACAAAATGGGAATTGAATGCCTATTGCAATTTTGATCCAGGTGAAAAGGAAAATTTTAAGGACTCTACTTCACAATTTAGGGAGGTTTTCTTCTTTTAGTGTGCGTTTGGTTGCACCAAATATCAAATTATCATGAAATTCTGTGATATTTGGTGAACCAAATGCACCCTTGAAAACAAAACTTCTGACCAGGCAAGGATATTGTTGCTTTGACAAATGGAAATCAAACATGGAGAAGATCGGGCCCACCTGGGATCCCTAGCCAAACGGAGCCTGATTGATCCCAGCATGCAAACAGGACCTGGAACAACGTTTTTACGCTACATTATTATTAGATGATAGCAAGCCCACTTTCCTGACTAGAAAACACAGCAGCAGGCATGGCTTAAACCACAACTAGCTAAAATCGATTTGGATGCAATACAATGCACTAATCTAAGGATATAATCCATCTTTGTGTTGACTAGTAAAAATGCAACAAAAAAACATCTTCATGGGACCGTCTGCCCGTCCTACACGGAGCCCGCATCGTACTTGTGACGTAAAGCATCGACATCCTAAAACGACCCAAAATGCCAAATGAGTGCACAACTACCGTCTGATTCAGACAGGCCGTCTTGGGCATGCCAATAGAATACACAGTTTCTAAAGGAGAGCCACAGTCGGAATTCATGACCCCACATTGCCTAACCAGAAGAACAATGGGAACTGGGCCACGGCCATGAACAGTAGAAGGTAGTGGTGCCGGCTTGAATGCTTCTCGTAGCTCCTTACCTCTGCGAAGAGAACCCTTTTCATGGTCTTCACCAAGAACACCCCCATGCAGATGCACATCCACGGCATCAGGCAGTAATAAGCGTATCTTGAGAAGATGCCTGCCAGAACAGCCAGTGACATGCCGGTGAAAGCATACCCGCCGTATGCAACAATATCCAGCAGTGGGGCCTCCCCAGTACCCAGTGAATATAAGGAGGCTTTAAGCAGGGCGACCTGCAAAAACCAGCCAAGCAATCCTTTCGAAAACTGCAGGCTCAAAGCTTCGGGGCTAAACCTGCATAAGAAACAAGAACAGGTGATGGGTATAAGACTGGTGGGATTCCATGTTATATTTGACCCCACTTCGCATTGCTTATAATTCCAAGGTAGCACTTTGCTTTGATGATTTTAACCATGTGATCTACAGCTCGTAAACAACAGATGGTTGCAACAAATTGGCCCCATCAAAGGGTTGGATCATCCAAAAGCTCTTGCACATTGGAATATTTCAAACACTTTGACCACTGAGCTGTTTCCTTTGAATATGCAGTCTCCCTAGTTGTCTTTTTGTGAGCCATTAATCAGAAGGTTAGGATCTACCCATCATGAAGCTTTGTAAGGCAGTCCTGTGTATCTCAATGATATCAACGGTTCCCATCGCCAAACCATGGTGCCACACACATGGAATCATGTGCATAAACAAATCGTATGTTTACTGATGAAGACCCTATAACTCCTCATAAGATTCTGATGAATTATTATTAGAGCCGAGAATTTGTGATGTCAGGATGAGCATATTGTCATGATGTAGCGCAATCCACACAAGTGGGGCCCACATTTTGGTGATCCAGTATTGTTTGATGGAGCAGGAAGTTGATGGGGATTCCAAAAACAGGGAAAAAAAAAACTTCCATCAGAGGAAGTAGCCAACGCTGCTGAAAGCTTATCAATGGTCTGGATCAGTAAATGGTCACTCCGGTTGTAAGGACTGTACAAGCACATCCTAATGCATCACAATTAATTCCCCTAAGAAAGAAAGGTGTATATGCACAATTAAATTCAAGTCTCACTTTCCAAGAAGGCCCAATGCGAAGCCCACAATAACCACATAGGTGCCAAATGACATGAAGGGAATGTACAAATCCGGAGCATTGATGTCGTAGATTGGAGGTTTATAAGAGAGCCTGCCCCCGACTGGTTCTGTTATCCTCGTCCAATGGCCCTGGACAGAACACAGAGAGAGAAGATTCAACACCTTTTTTAAGTATGAAAGCAGCTCAACACTGATAAAGAAGAGTTGGACTGTTTACCCTGTGTAGGAATGGAAACAAGATAACCTTCAACTTGTTCCTCACATATTGGTCATTCACTTGAAAGTAGTATTGAGGATCCGAAAAATACCTACTGATCTGTTGACATGGTTTCAGACTGTTAATACAGTTACATATCATAGAAAAAGCTTTGTTAACCCAAATGTACCTCCACACAATGGCCACAAGATCTAACCTGGCACAGATATGGGATGTTTGAGCTGTACGTGAGAAATGACCTCATCCAAAAATCATGCTGGTCAACTTGTCAGGTGGGCCACATGTAAAAGCAACAAAGAATTTTGAATGAATTGAAGACTGCTCACATAGCACTAACATCAGTGGCCCACCTGATAATGAGCCAGGATGATTTTGTGGGCTAGTTCATCTACTCAGTGGGGTCCACCTGATACAGGTTATCATGTGCCACACATATTCCAGGTGATCGCATGTGGATAGGTAACTGTGCTTGGCAAAAACTCATTTAATGAAATATATTGCAGGGAACCATTGGCTATATTTGTTTTGATCTCCAGACATTGCATACATTGCTTTGCACATACTCAGAGCTCGATCCAAGGATTTTCTCCCCGTATGCGCCCAGCCCACCTCGGATGAGTCCTGATCCAGCTCCATAGAATGTATTTTCAAAGGGATTGGGTTGGGGGTTCATGGGTGGTCTTGGCACCCCAGGCTGGCTTCCCAAATTATCATACATTGCTGTAAGTTGACAGAAAATGACATTAAATTATTTATGAAATCAAGAGAGCCAGAAATTGGAACAGAACACGAGAACTAGAACCTTATCAAGCAAGAATACTCTTATTTGAGGATAAAAGCCAATTAATCTAGAAGAGCAATAGTTATCTTGTGATAAATTTCAGATAAGCTGCCCACGGAGCATCTCCCAAAGTGGTTGAGAGTGGGCACCGTGGGCATAAGGAGCTTTTTGATTTGTAAGGAAAAAAAGAAAAAAGAAAAAGAACAAGAATACGTGGACAGACTGCCAAATGATATTTTAAAGATGGGTGGTTTCAGAGAGAATCATATTGTGAAGGTTGGCACTTATTGCTAGCACTTGATATTGCCAATGAAGCCAGAGCAAAGATGAAATGTCGACGTGGGAAAGACAAAATAAAAAATACCACCACTGAAAGTAAGGCTAGAATCCCAACATATTCATATGAAAGCATTAAACAAATGAACATTGTAGGGGAAAATTACAACAAAATTTGTCATTTACACTAGCTTCTGGCTTCAAAGTTGGAATTTATTGTAGTAAGTTAGGCTCACAAACAACAACCTGCGGAGTTATCATCTATTGCAATTTGATTTCATAAATCACGGTTGGTTGGACCTACACAGATTGAGAATTCAACTTTAATGTGATTGAGAAATGGTCCAAATCTTTTATCCACGCAAGCACGCACACGCACGCGTATATTGAGAGAGATAGAGGCATGCTCAACCGTGCACCTTTCCACATGTGCCATGGGCCCAAAATCCGAACGGTCCATGTGATGTGGCGCCCCATGAAACCCCCAGGGACCAATTTTCACCCTGATTCAAAACTCTGGTGGGCCATAGCAAACAAAGATGAAAATCGAGGAAACTGTTTTCTTTTGCAATGGCCCACCAAAGTTTTGGATCAAGGTAAAAGTTAGACCCTAGGGGCTTCATGGGGTGTTGCATCACGTTGTCTGTTCAGATTATGGGCTCACATCGCGTGTGATGAGTTCTCAAGAGAACTGGTGCGCAGCTGAGCATTGGGATATGTGTGTGTGTGTGTGGGTGGTACTATAGGGTCGAAGTGTATATAACACTACCATGAGGTCGAGTTGTGTTTTCTCATCATCCATCGGATGATAGATTTGCAAAATTCACGGTGCAGATGCCAGAGCTGTAATAAAAAAGCAAAACCGGTTGCAAGAAAGAACCACAACAGGAGAAATCGGTCCTCCAGGCAAGTACTCAGACATATTGGTTTACCCCACTACGAATCCTATGGCTGCGGAAGCAGATTGCGTGGTGCGCACAGAACCTCGGTGATGTCTTGACGTCACCAAGTTTTGTGGGCCCCACAATAATGTATGTGTTATGTCTAAACTGTCCATTCATTTGGCGAGACCAGTTTAGGGTATGAGCTCATACCCTAAAATGATCTCGCCAAATGAATGGACAGTTTAGACATAACACATACATCATTGTGGTGCCCGCGAAACTTGGTGACGTCAAGACATTGCTGAGGACACCACGTAATCCTTCGGCCTTCTTGGTTTTGCTTTTTAGTTACAGCGCTGGCATCTGCGACATGAATTTTGCAAATCTGTCATCCAATGGCTGACGAGAAGACACGACTCGACCTCACAGCCCTATAGATTCTCAACTGATTGGTTGGTATTAACATAGATTAAGATTTATGGTAAATTTTTAAAAATCAAGAAGGTGATAAAATTCGCCCTAAATCCCAGTTGTATTGCACTCTAATCTCCTTATGATGGAGATGATCAAACCCATGCACCTGATAGGCCCCAACATGGATAAGCACTATAAAATAAGTAACAATCGGGCCATAAGTCTATAACAACACAATCCATTGCATATAAACCAAAGGTGAACTTCTAGAAATCTTTAGAATTTTAAATTTAGAAAAGAAGATTTTAAAATTAGTCAGACAAAGCGAAGTGTATGGAATGCAATTATGTAATAATAGGAGTGGATGCGGGAAATTAGTTAAGATTCATGACCACATAATACCCCAAAATAACCATTTCAGACATCTTGAGTCAATAATTCATGGGAATGGAAAGGCCGAGAAGGATGTCACTCATAGAATTAGAGCTGGGTGGATGAAGAAGAGTGCCGTTGGAGTTTTACTTGCATTATACCAATCAAAGATAAAGGTTGACATTAGAGGGCACCAATAAGACCAGCTATATATGTTTTACCTGATAAAATGTTAGGTACTTAGGTAGTCAAGAAACAACACATTCATGGATGGTGTAGCTGAAACGAGGATGTTGAGATGGCAGAGTGGAAAGACGAGGAACGATAGAATTAGACATGAATGCATCTGGGTGAACTTAAGAGTAGCCCCAACAGATAAGAAGATGAGGGAAGTAGATATAGACAGCATTGTTCAGAGTATCCCCAATATTATCCGTATCTCTAGCTAGGCGATACCAATAACACTGGTAGCTATATCGATAACACTGGTAACCTCAGAAATACCAGGTATCGGCGATGTATCACTAAGCATTGCCAATGTACCGATATCGTCAATATTTTCGACTGTAAATTCTAGGTGTCACTTATATAGCGAATGTATCAATATCGCCAATACTTTCGACTGTGTAAATTCCAGGTGTCGCTTGTATCACCAATGTAGTGTATGGCAATATTTCAATAAAATCATCAATGTATCGATATCGCCAAAAATCTGTTTATTAAAAAAATCATTTCATTTTTTTATGGGAGCATGGTTATATGCAGTGTTCAAATTGTCAATGACACCAGTCTTTGATTTCTCAGCGAAATATTGTGTGTTGTAGATATTCGAAAATATCGATGGATGTTTTGATGAAAGGTTGGATGGATAGATAGGATGGTTGGACTAGTTTCTTACAACCACACATGCGTTTAGGCCCTCATTAAATAGAAATTTATCATGTATGCATTCTTTTTGCAATTTTTTTTTTTTTTTTTTAAATTCCTAAATATGCAATATGTGTATTTTAGCATCTCCTAAAGTTTCATTGAAAAATTCCACCATTTCCCCATGTTTCCCCGCATTTCCAGTTATCAGCGATATTATCAGTGACATCAATATCATTTCCGTATCCCCGGCTAGCGGAACTTGTAGTGATATCAATACTTCAAACATTGATAGACAGTTTGGCCATGTGTATGCAGACCAAGAATTGCACCTCAGTAGAAGTGAGTTTGCTAAGTTAAAAACTATACAAGAGCAAGGGAAGGCACAAAAGAACATGGGTGGGGGTAGTCAGAAAAGAATTGACAATCCATGATTTAAATGAGGACATGATCCTTCATAGAATGGAATGGCAGAAAAGGATTCACATAGCTGACGCCAATTAGCAGGGATAAGGCTTTGATGATGATAAATGATAAAAACAAGAAAGAAAAAGTATTTAACAAATACCCATTTAGGCTCAAAGCTTTATACAAACCGCAGGCCATACTAAGCATGAAACGTGGTAAATGTTGAACCACCGTAAGCTTCTAAAAAAAGTATGGTTCACAATTCTAGCAGTGTAGTACTTTGCAAGTCAGGGCCTTGTGCTATTTGAAGTATAACTACTACATGCAGCCCTATACAAAGGCTTAGAGACAAACCCAAGCAGTTTATCAATTTTTTTATTTTTTTATTTTTTTCAAAGATAACGATATTATATTAAAATAGAAGCAGAAATACAAAGGAAAGATCAGCTGAGATAGCAGAAAAAAGAAAAACTAAAAGCCTAAAAACAACAGATCACAATCCTTACTCCCATTGATGTAAACCACCCACGTGCTCAAAAGCATATGTTAATGCCCTATGGTGACAATGCCACCGACTACTCATAAGAAAAATATTGAATGTTGCCTCTTTAAGGTTATTTCTTTCATTCATTATCCTCTCTACGTACAACGGAAAATGCATTGTTTTAACTGATAGGCAAAACCATGAATCATGCTAAAGCTAAAAGCAAATAACAGAGCCCTATTGCTTGGAATAGAAGTTTGTGAGTTATCTGATTGAAGTGGTCCCTGACAGATCCAACTTGAATTGGAAGAAATTGCAATTTGGGTATTGGTCAGGCCCTAATCATGAATGGTGTCAGGTTAGCCCCAATACTTGTGATTTACTCTTTAGAGACTCATTATTGCAATGCAATTCAGTAGAACATCTGAATGCGACCCAAGACAGAATATCCCAAGCATTGTCAGGGTCCTCCAAAATAGCTCCACCAGATCCAGATTCCAGCAAAAATCAAGCTCAACCTCCCTATTACAAGCATCTGAATTAGCTCTTCGAATGAAATCTACTTCAAATCCACTTACACTAAAACCTAGGGTTCCAAAAAATCTTGACTTTATCTTCAAATCAAACAAAATTTCCACAGATCGAATCAACGAAGAGATTGAAAACAAACAAAATGTATAAATCAAACAGAAATGTATTTGGAAAATATAAAAAAGGAGATGACGAATTGAGATCTGTAAAAGCAAACCTCCAGTTTGGTTGTGGCGATAGCGAGATGGATCTAATTTTGGAAGACGCATGGTAAGCTTTCTAAAGAAGAGAGGATTTATAAGGGGGCACAAAAAGCTTTCTTTGGCCAGTTTTAATTTTCCTTTTTATTATTTTTGAAAAAGATGATGAGAAAGAGTTCCTAGTGTTTTAAAAGTCAAAGCACAAGAAGGAACCTGTTCAGTCCAAATCGGCTTTACCGGATCTATTTAGCAATCATCCATTAACATTGATATGCATGAATATGGTCTGCTGATTTTAAATGAATATATGCATGAATATGGTCTGCTGATTTTAAATGAATATATGCATGAATATGGTCTGCTGCTGGCCCATTTTGTCATAAAAGTTTGACCTTATTAGCAGACAGAATTTATTTTGGCTCATAGGATGTTCATGATGCACCCCCTACTTGATGAATGGCCTAGATCTTTGAGGCATTTGTCATATGCACAGATCTCTGACACGTATTCCACCTCACATAAGGGGCTGCTCACTGCATCACAACCCTAATGCACGGCATCCCATTTAGTAAATGTTAACACCAGTCCTGCAATCGCAAGATTGGCAATTGCTGCAATCAAGCCTGACAATTAAATTTTTTTTTTTTTTTTTAAAAAAAGGCCGGTTCGTTTACGAACCCCTTTTGGGTATAAAACTGGGAAACATTAGCTTTTGATCCAATGTCACCATGAATGCCCAGGCACTAAACTCAACTATACTAGAGGATCTTAGCTACAGAATTTTAAGCCCTTTTCTTCAATTGAGTGTGGACCATTGCTCTACTTTCCTTCTTAACTATCTACTTTCTGGGGCCACCTGTTGAAGATTGGAATTTTCTAACCTGGAGTTTTTGTATTTATAATTACTGAAAATGACATTGTGTCATTTTAGGGGACCACTGATACACATGAATATGTTCCACTGCTGGCCCATTTTGTCACAAAAGCTTGACCTTACCAATTAGCTGACCAGCATTACTTTTGGTACATAGGATGTTCACGGTATACCCTACCTTTCCAATTAGCTGACACTTGCACCCACACGCGATTGTCTAACACATATTCCACCTCCTCGCAAGAGGGGCTGCTCACTGAGTCGCTAACCTTATGTTGCGATGTCCAATTTAGCAAATGTTAACACTAGTCCTGCGATGATAAGATTGGTCCTTGTATAAATCACCAGATAAAGGGAATGAAATCAGGACAAGCTAGTTTTCTTGTCCCAACTCACCATGAAAACCCATGCACTAAACTCACTTACATTTGAAGATCCTAGCTATAGAATTTCCAGCCCTTCTCTTCAGATGAAGGTGAACCATTGCCCTACTTTCTAAACCGTCTACCTTTTTGGAGAGAGAGAGAGAGATGATAAGGCCTTAATTCATTCAAAAGAAACAAAACACCCTTATGGATAGAGGTGTACACGAGTCGAGCTGAGCCGAGCTTTGCCCAGCTCATGCTCGGCTCGGCCTTCGAGCTTGGAACAGCAACTCGTGCTCAGCTCGGCCAGCAGCTTGGTCCAATCCGAGCCAAGTTCAAGCACGTTCGAAGAAGGAATATCGCCGGGCGTTGGAGAACGGACGACCGATTTGGGCGAAAGGGAGGGAGAAATGGGTTAGGGTCAGGCGATTTGGGCGAAAGGGAGGGAGAAATGGGGTTAGGGTTGCTGACTTGCCGGGTTGGGCGAAATGGGTAGGGTCGGGTGAATGAGTGTTTTTTTTTTTTGAAAAACCCTTATATACTCACTTAAAACTTGATCCGAGTCAAGTCGAGCTGAGTCGAGCTAGGTTCAACTCGGACTCGACTCGAAATGTTCCGAGCTCCCAAAAAATGGCTCGACTCGGTTCGAACAGAGATTCACTCCGAGTCGAGTCGAGCTTTTTTGAGCTGAGTTGACGAGTTACCGAGCTAAGTCTGCTCGTGTACAGATCTACCTACGGACAAGCCCAAAGCAAAACAATGACCCCCTTGTCACTAAACAATTTAGGAGGCCCACAATTTAGGAGGCCCACCATAAATCAAACACCCTTACAAACAAAAACAAAAGCCAATCCAGATACAAGCTCCCCCAACACTCCAGAAGATCCGTCTTAGAGCACCCACAAAACTCATTTGCAAATGCTCAATTGATGATCGTGAGGAGGATCCTCTAACAAATACCTTCAGTCCATGAGATCTTATTCTAAAGACGAGCTCTATCTCCTCTACCAACCAAAAACTAGCCCATTACAGCAAGTAGCTAACACCGAATATGTGTAATAGTCCTATTAGCACCATGTATTGTTTTCTTCTTTTGCTTGTCTTTCCATGACAAAGAACCCATTTGCCTATTGCTCATGCCTGGAAAACCATCTCCCTTCAGACGGACCATATTTTCCCATGACCATGTTCCTCATAATGCATTCGTCTCTTCCTCATGTGTCCACTGCCATTTACACAACGATGCCCAATTCTTTTCTCTCGCATCCAATTCCAAGACTCCCTTCCCATACCATCTACTTTTTCAGCCACCTGTTGAAGGTTACATTTTTCTTAACCCGGAGTTTTCGTATTTATAATTAATTGAATATGAGATCATGTTGATTTACAAGTCAATTCGATAGAACCGGTTTGGACCAAATGGCCCACAAAATGGACCAATGAAGGAAAGGCAAATGAGCTTTGATGGCATTGTGATGGAAAGGGGCAAAAGGGCCACTTTTGTAAACATTAAAAAAATAATAATAATAAAATAAAAAGTGGCAAAAGGGCCACTTTTGTAAACATTTAAAAATAATAATAATAATAATAATAATAATAATTAATAAATAAATAAATAAAATCGTTCTCATTGAACCAGTTGAAGAACCAAATGATGCATATGATGACCTTGATGACAACAAGAATTTTCCTCAATTTCAACCTCAAGGGAAAGGTTGTTTTGAAAAGGGGAGGGATTTTACGGCATATAAGGATTTAGCTAAATATTCACCCTTAGCCGACTGCCTCTAGACTTTCCTATCCTCCACCGGTTGATCCAAGTGCACCTCATTCAATTTAAAAGATTATCAAATTAGACCTTCTGGAGATCGCATTCTCGGAACAGGAGGCCAAATCGGCCATCGATGCCATGGAAGGTGATAAATCGCCAGGGCCTGATGGTTTTCCCATCAATTTCTTTCAATATTTTTGGGATACGGTTCGTCTAGATATCATGAACTTCCTTTATGAATTTCATTCCAGAGGCAAGATATCTAAAGGTATAGGAGCATCCTTCATCGCCCTCATTCCTAAAGTGGCCGGCGCAAGCTCTTTCCCTGAATTCAGACCCATTAGTCTGATTGGAGGCCCGTATAAAATTCTGGCAAAAATCCTGGCCATCAGACTATCGTCCGTGATGGGGAACCTGATTTCAAATTATCAAAATGCTTTTATAAGGGGTAGACAGATAATCGATGGTGCTTTAATCACTAACGAAGTGCTACACACTTGCCACTTGTCGGGAAAGAAATCTATATTCTGCAAACTTGACATCAAGAAAGCTTACGATCATGTCGACTGGGGGTTTCTCTAATATATGCTGATCCGCATGGGGTTTGGAGTCAAATGGAGGGGGTGGATTCAATCCTGCATAGAGTCGGCCCACTTCTCGGTCATCCTCAATGGCGTCCCAAAAGGTTTCTTCCTTAGTTTTCGGGGCATTCGGCAGGGGGATCCTTTCTCCCCTCTCCTCTTTCTTTTCATCAACAAGGCCCTATCTCAGATGATTCTCAAGGGCCCAAGGGTCCAAATGCCCATCTCCCAGATGATAACCTTATCATGCTTGAAGCAGAGGCGGAAGCCGTTCTCAACCTTCATACTATGCTCAGATGCTTTGAAGCCATATCTGGTCAGTGCATAAATATGGACAAATCGAAAATCTTTGGGGCCAATATTCCGAAGCAGGACCTATCTATTTTTGCTAATTCGTTGGGGTGTACGTATGCTCAATTCCCCACCTCATTCGTTGTCCTTCCCCTTGCTATCGGAACCCCCCCCCCCCCGGTTGTTGACAAAATCCACAAGTCGCTGGCCACGTGGAAATGCATATACCTATCCATGGGGGGAAGACTCACCCTTATAAAAGCTGCCTTATCTAACATTCCTATATATTTCATGTCCCTCCTGTCGTGCCCCTCTGTTGTTCTATGTCGGATCGACAAGTTGAGAAGAGACTTTCTGTGGTGTGGGAAGACAAATCAGAAGAAATTTCATCTCCTTGACTGGAACGAGGTCTGCACCCACTTTTAGGAAGGTGGAGCGAGTGTCAAAAACCTGAAAATCATGAATAGTGCCCTATTGGGCAAGTGGTCTTGGCGGCTGGGATCAGAACAGGACGCGCTATGGTGTTCTGTAATAAAAGGAAAATATGGAATTTCGCCGAGGGGATGGTGGACTAAGGACTCATCAGCTTACAGAGTATCCCACATCTGGAAAGGTATCCTTCGCTCTAAAAACACTGTGGTTGCAAACACGGGCTTCGAACTGGGAAATGGTGCCTCGATTCGTTTTTGGGAAGACCAATGGTTGGGGGAATCTACGCTCAAGGACCGATTTCCGTCCATCTACTGCTTCGCCGTCAAAAAGAACACCCTGATTGCTTATTTCTTCTCCTCCACAGACTCAGGTGTTGTTTAGAACATTCCTGTTCGCAAGTACCTAAATGAATGGGAAATAAACAACTACACCAATCTCCTCCAATGCTTGGCCTCAGCCTGTCCGAACCTGGCGAATCCAGATAAGACCTTCTGGACGAAAGATAAATCGGGCTGATTCTCTGTGAAATCCCTATACTCGCTTCTAATTCCCAACTCTCCCCTGCAGTCTCGAGCCTCCCCTTATCTCTGGAAATACCCTATACCCCCCAAGTTCATCTGTTTTGCTTAGCTTGCGGCAAAGAATAGGATCCTTACAATCAACAACCTGCAGAAAAAAGGAATGCAAGTCCCCAACATGTGCCTATGTTGTATGGGAAATGAGGAGTCTGTTGATCACTTGCTGGTCCACTGCCCATTCATATCGCTCATTCGGGACAATTTTCTATCGAGATTCAGTGTGTTTGGATGCATGCCTCATTCTGCTTCTCTCTTACTGGATTACTGGAATGGATTTAAGTTGGGCAAAAGAAAAACTACGGTTTGGAAAATAGCTATCATCGCTATCTGGTGGGCAGTGTGGAAGGAAAGAAATGAGAGATGCTTCGATAACTCTCAATTAGCGGCTTCAGTCGTAGGATCCTGGGCGAAGAACCTCATCATTGAATGGGCAACTATCATTCCTGATCTAAAGGGTTATGACTTCCAGTTCTTAGGACTCTAATTTTCTTTCCTCTCTTTCTGTTTTCTTTTCTTGTTTTCGTTTGTTTCTTTTTCTTTTATGCTTCTGCCATCTCGGCAGTCTTTGTAGTTTTTCGCTCGTTTTTAATATAAGCTCGTTACTTCTTTTTTAAAAAATTAGCCAGTTATGTGTCATATATGTTTCTTCATCCTGATATCCCAAACCACAGACTCCCCACCATTTCATAACCTTCATGAATTTTTACCTCCTTGTCAATAGCTAGCTCAAATAGATCTTAGAAAGATGACTCATGACACACGTTGTCAACCATGTGTCCTTCCATAAATGAACTCTTATCTACTCTACCAACCAAAAACCAGCCCATTATAGCAAGTAACTAATACCGACTATGTGTGAAATGGTCCTATTAGCACTATGTATCTTTTTCCTACTTTGCTTATGTCTTTCCAAAACAAAGAACCCATTTGCCTACTACTCATGCCTGGAAAACCATCCCACTTCAGACTAACCATATTTTCCCATGACCATGCTCCTCATAATACATTCATCTCTTCCTCACGTCCAACGCCATTTAAGCAACAATGCCCAATTCTTTTCTCTCGCATCCAATTCCAAGACTCCCTTCCCTCACCATCTAATTTTTCAGCCACTTGTTATAGGTTACGTTTTTCTTAACCTGGAGTTTTCGTATTTATAATTAACTGAATATGAGATCAGGTCGATTCAATAGAACCAGTTTGGACCAAATGGTCTGCAAAATGGATCAATGAAAGAGAGGCAAATGAGCTTTGTTGGCATTGTAATGGAAAGTGGCAAAAGGGCCACTTCTATAAACAGAAAAAGTTGTTTCTCATCAAACCAGTTGAAGAACCAAATGATGCATCTGATGACCTTGATGACAACAATAACTCTCCTCAATTTCAACCTCAAGGGCAAGGTTGTTTTGAAAAGGGGAGGGATTTTACAGTAATATATATAAATGAATATGCATTAGTGGATGCCCATGTAATTTGTAGGGTACATTTATCATGCTATTTTTTTAAGGGCCCGTTTGGTCAACTGCATTAGGTGGGATTAAGGTGGATGGAATTGTAAAAGTAAGAATAAATGCATGTGTAAGGTATTGTCCCTGGATTGGGTCTATCCCATGTTTTTCAATACCATGTTTGGAATGTATGCAATTATAGGTAAATCCCGGGATTTCCTTTCAAATTACACTTGGAAATTCATCATCATGGGATTTGGAAATCCCATCTCACACTTTCCAACACAAGGCTCATTTTCCAAAGCCTATGAAATTAATTTTAATCCCATCCCACACTCCTTCCAAACATGCCATTCCCAATCCCGAGGTGGGATTAGCAATGCAATCCCATTTAATACAACTTAATACCACTTGCCAAACAGGCCTTAAGAGATTTTACGGATTTGGGGGATTATATTTTGAGTTATTATCTTTAGGGATTTTGTTCAAGATTATGAGTTATCTTGGGGGATTATTGCAAATTAATTAAAGAAGTATCTTGAATTTCCCAGTTGCAATTGGGTCTATTGGATTTTCTTCCCTCGAAAAATAACCACATAGTCATTTTTGGCACAACCAGAAACGTAAAGAAATACCAATTACAAGAATATGCATGCATGTACCCATTTTTGCATCGAGTGATAGATTTACATGCTCAAACAATAATAAAAGATAATTGCCCCCCTCTCAAATCAACTACGGTAAACAGAAAGGAAAATTATCTTTTACTTAGGGAATGGCACGTGCAACGCACGTGTAGCAAGGGAGAAAAAAGATAGGGAGGGAGAGGAAGTGAGATAGAAACTGCAGAGACATCCCCATGCAAAAATCATGGTGTGACCCACAAAATAAACAGTTCAGATCACAAACCATTACAAACTTTTTGAAATGGTTGAATAAAAAACTCTGCAAAGATCAAAAGATAGAATAAAAATAATATAGAAACTTCCAACAATAAATAAATAAAAATAAAAAACTCAAAAAAGGAGAAAAAATCACAACCCTATAAAAATCAATATCATCAAGAACATGAGGACATAACATAGATTCATTCCATAGAGACATGCACCAGTGCTCTCAGACCACTATAAGTTATAATGTTCCTAGTTGCATTTAGTTGCATTGGAACACTTTGAATATCCAATCAATTGATCTAGATTGTGCACCAAGTCCAATGCACATTTTATGGGCAACCTTGCAACCATCACACTAATCTGACAAATAGAACTATTCAATCAATGGTCTTTAATATGGACAGTCCAGATCATTTACATAAAAATGGGTCTAATTAACAATCTGATCCATCTATTTGTTAGGACCATCATCGATTGCTTGCAATTCTAAAGAATCATTTTTGTAAGGCAATCGTAGCCATCCCATTCATGGCTTGGAATACGGATGGCTATAGAAAATAAGGCCAAATCAAGGATGGACTGGATCATAGACTTAGAGAAATCTTTGCATCATAGCCTTGGATATGTGTCATGGACTCAATGGTAGTTCAGATCAATCGATTGGACTGTCTAACTGAAGTTACTGAACTAATGCAACTAGGAGCACTATAATTTTCAGATCACTGGAGCATTTCTCCATTCTAAATAACTTCAAGAATATAATGATTTAACTTCCAACAAATAATCCACAAATCATCATCATTACCATCTAAGCCTTATCCCAATTAATTGGGGTTGGCTACATGAATCCAATTCCACCATTCCACTCTATTGAGGGCCATAGCTTGAGTTAGACCACATGTCATTCTTAGCCTTCCCCTTGCCCTTTTAGGGCCTTCAACTTGTACCGACTCACTCTTAACTGGTGTGATTCTTGGTCTCCATTGTACATGACCAAAACATTTAAATGTACTTTCCCTCATCTTATTACCAATTGCTGCTACTTCTAAATTCCCTCAAATGCATTCATATCTAAACCTATCCTTCCTCATCTTTCCACTCATCCATCTCAACATCCTCATTTCAACTACATTCATCCTATTAACATGTTGTTCCTTAGCTGCCCAACATTTTGTCCCATATAGCATGGCCGGTCTTATAGCTACTTTATAAAATTTCCCTTTCAAATTGGGTAGTACACAACACAACAATCAGATAAAACTCCAATCCAAAGGCACGTCTCCATTTTTCCACCCTGCTTGAATTCTATGGGCAACACCCTTCTCAACCTCTCCACTCTCATGAATTATCAACCCAATATATCAAAAGTGGTCATTTTGCGAAACTTCTTGGTCAACATTCTTAACTAATTTCTCATTTTCACTCTTATTGTTACTAAAATGGCACTCCATACACTGTTTTCGTCCGACCAATTTTAAATCCTTTAGATTCTAAAGCATCACTTCATAGATCTAGCTTTGTGTTTACCCTCCCTTGTCTTGTCAATCAAAACTATGTCATATACAAACAACACACTATGGGATCTCTTCATGCAAATGCCTCATTAACTCGTCCATAACCAATGGAAAAAGGTGTGATCTCAGTGTCGACTCCTAGTGCAAGCCAACAATAATTGGGAACTCTTGCCTCTCCACTAGAGGTCCTCACATTACCACTCCCTCCCACATACCCTTAATCATGTCAATATATCCTCTTCAAACTCATTTCTTTCCTAACACCCACCGAATTAACTCTTTAGGGGCCCTATGGTATACTTTCTCTAGGTCAATAAAGACCATTTCAAGATCCTTCCTCTTCTCCCTATGTTTCCCTATCAATTGTCTAAGTAGGAAATTAACTTCAGTGGAACACCTCCCATACATGAAACCAAACTAGTTTTTTGACAAAAGAGGAAAAGATTGAGTCATTGAATAAATCCCCATACACAATTCAGTGATATTGAATTATTGAATAATCAAAATCATCAATAAATTCCCCTAAACAATTCAATGTCTTGTGTACTAGGAAGTAGATCTCCTCCGAAGAGGATCAAACACCCATCCCTGCTCTTGGAGCAAGGACCATATCAACTGGTATCAGAGAGCATCAATCTTGGGGATTCCCAAAACCAGAGATGCAAGCTGAGCAGATCAAATCGATGAAGGTTAAAGTTGGGAGGCTGGAAAAAAGAAGTGCAATAGACATTCAGAGATATTGTGGGAGATCAAAGAGACCCTAGCCTGCATGAACCTCCAATATGA
The DNA here is from genome assembly GCA_030180095.1 of Magnolia changhungtana. NCBI lineage: Eukaryota > Viridiplantae > Streptophyta > Magnoliopsida > Magnoliales > Magnoliaceae > Magnolia > Magnolia changhungtana. Next base: position 310,182 of record JASAUF010000496.1, on the reverse strand, counting down.
GCGGTTGGCATCTTGAATGATCAAGGATACAACAGATTGGACCAACGATGAAGATACAAGGAGCAAATCCGGTGGATCTAACAGTGCACCCAATACGGATATTGTATTCCCCATGCAAGCAAGATAAACCCATCTCGATTTTCTAAAGTTAGGAGACAAAGATCCCACTAGTTGGGTCTATCGCACTGAACAAATTTTCAATTCTAGACGATTAAAGGGTTCTGTCAGCATCCTTCCACATGGAAGGGGATGTTGTTTAAGGGTATCAAAATCATTCCCTCCCCTCTCCAAACCCCCATTTCTTCTCTACTTATCTTCATAGCATTTCTCACACAGACGAAAAAAATAAAAAATAAATAAAAAAACAATTTAAAACCCTACATCAAAACCTTGGGCCCATCGTAGATAGGTCGTAATCCCAAAACCCAAATCAAATCAAACGGTCCAAAACGGGTGTCCATCATAGATCGAGTTATAACCCTAAAAACCATACAACATTTGGAAAAAAAAAAATCACAAATAAAATGAAAGAAACGAAAAAGAAAATCTTACGTGTCTTCTTCTTCTGGAGAGAGAGAGAGAGAGAGAGAGAGAGAGAGAGAGAGAGAGATTAGGGTTGGAGAGGAAGGTACACGCACCCAGATCTGAGAGATCACGCGGGCTACGCGCAAACAGAGAAGGGTGAGGAGGGTAGACGAAGGAGGAGATAGTAAATGGGTGTGGCAGCCCTGTAAGAGCAGCCAAGACCGTTGCTTACTGGTGAAGGAATGACAGGAGGAGGGGAAACGGATTGGCTACTCCCCCGCCACCAGCCAATGGCTGGTGTTCGGTGGTCTGTGGGCCCCACCATGATGTCTCTGTTTCATTCATACCGTCCATCTATTTTTATAGATCATTTTATGATATTAAAAAAAAAGAGAAGGTATATCCCAATCTCAAGTGGACCACATCACAGGAAACAGTGTTGAATGAACGTCGACCATTAAAAACTTTTTGGGGGCCATAAAAGTATTGGATCAACCTGATATTTGTTTTTTCCCTCCATCTGGGTCTTTATGGCCTAATCAACAGATTGGATGTCATATAAACAGTACAGTGGGCCTTGGGAGGATTTTAATGGTGGATATCCAATCACTATTTCTTTCCTGTGGTGTGGTCCACCTGAGATGTAGATCCGTCTCATTTTTTATATCAAGCCCTAAAAGAATCTGTAAAAATGGATGAACAGCATTGATGAGTGGGGCCCACATATCACGAAACATCAGCAACGATGAAGGTCTTGAATTCAAAATTTTCAGATGCGACTTTAACGCCCCGTGAGGTCGAGCTGTGTCGGCACATATATATATATATATATATATATATATATATATATATATATATATATACACGAAAAAGGCACAATGTATATATATATAAGGAAAAGGTACCATGCGCTCGAGCTGATTTTAACGCCCATGAGGTTGAGCTGTGTGGGCCCCACCGTGATGCGTTTCGAAAATCTACCCTATCAATCAGATGCTCCATTCCATCGTGGACTTAGGTCTCAAAAATCAAGTCAATCCATAACTTGTGTAGGCCACACCACATATAGAAGTGGGGAGGGACCGTGCACCATTAAAACATTCATAACCATTTTTGAAGGCCCACCGAGATGTATTTTGCAAATCCAGCCCATCCATTATGTGTCCTACTTTAATGAGGGTTCAGACAAAGTTTCAGGCCCATGAAAAACTCAGGTGGGCCCCACCAAGTGCTTTTATATGTTTTAACGGTGTCTTCACATAATTTTAGATGGTATGGCCCACCTGAGTTCCGTATACAGTTGATTTTTGGGATATCCCACAATTTAAAGGGTACCCATCAAATGCACGATGTTGATGGTCGAAACACATCATGGTGGGGGCCCACACAGCTCGACCTCACGGGAGCTTATAGTCAGCTAGAGTGCATTGTACCTTTTCCATATATATATATATATATATATATATATATATAAAAGAAGTTCCTTAGCTGGGAAGGTAGGTGGGGTCCATCTCGACGTTTGTTATAAATCTAGTCTGTCTATCCATTTTGTTAGCGCTTTTTAAGACACGAGACAAAAATAAATAGAAAGATTAGAAAGATTAAGGCAGGTGAGAGGAAACGATGGGGATTCAGTGCCGTTGAAATCTTCCCGGGTACACCGTGATGTTTATATTCCATCCCCCACTAAATAGGATGAGCTGAAAACATATAAAATTTGTCATATAAAACTTCTATGGCCTCATGAATGCTTCAATATATTAGTCCTTTAATCCCAACTGATTCTTCTTATATAACCTCCTCCGGTTTTAAGTGTACCTTCATTTTGGTCTAGCTGAAAAAATAGGTGGGCAGGTTGGATTTATCATAAGCCTTTTCCATAGATCATTTGCATTCTAATAGAAGTGCCTAAGTATTCCAACTATGGATGCAACTCAGGTGGGCCAGGTTGCGTAGGGCTGAGGTTCAACCCAAGCACATACTGCTCGAAGAGAAATTGGCCAAAGATTTAACCTGTTCGGTAGTTATTACTCAATCTTGGTGAAATTTAGGTCAAGTTAAGTTAAATATGATTTAATTAGCTTGGATTGGATTAAATTAGATTGAGTTAGGTTAACACCTACAACTAGTAAGCTAATATATGAAATAAAGTATTTGACTATCAAGTAAAGCCATTAAGGTTAAGTTTAGATTGAAAGCCTGTTTGGTTTTTTAATTATGATGGTAAATAATTGTAAATGGATAATGATTATTTACTTTTATAACTGTGTGGTGACATCACTTACATTTAACTACAATTATTTTGTTACATTGTGTTTTACTCATAAATCACGATAAAAATACTACTTTCATAATGTGAAAATGTAATGATTACCTTTTTTTTTTTTTTTTTAACCATGTATTTGCCTCATAAATTATATGTAACAACCCTTTTTTTTTTTGTGGGAACTAATCTCATCGTCCGCTTGCATGTGATCCACCTGAGTTTTGGATCAGCCTCATTTTTTGCCTTATATCTTCTCCTGGTCAGGTCGAGATGATGGACAGAATAGATTTATATTATTGTTAGTGGGACTCACTATATCTTTAAAAATAATAATAATAAAATAAAAATAAAAATTATATCTTCTGCACGCCGACTAAACCATTTTCTCCATTCTTCCTTCTTTTTCGTACGGTAATGGGCGTCAAACCCTCCCACTAAATGAAACCGTCTCATAATCCCCACTCTTCCATTCTATTACGCACCCCTTTATTTTTTTTTTTTTATTTTTTTTAAAAAAGAAAGAAACTTAGGAAACAATCAAATCAAAAATATCTTCTGGGGGGAGAGAGAGAGAGAGAGAGAGAGAGAGAGAGAGAGAGAGAGAGAGAGAGAGAGAGAGCTCTGTAGATCAAGAGAGAGAGATTAAACCGGGGCTGGATCATTAGACTTTTAAGGTATGTGATCTTATCTTGAAGTTTATCGAGAGAGAGAGAGAGAGAGAGAGAGAGAGAGAGAGAGAGAGCTCTGTAAATCAAGAGAGAGATTAAATGGGTGGATCATTAGACTTTTAAGGTATGTGATCTTATCTTGAAGTTTATCATTTTCAATTAATTATTATACTTATTTATTTCAAAATTTTGATAGGAATATTATTGTCAGTTGATTATTATGTAGGGAATCCTACTCATTTATGAATTTCTATTTTATATATTTCGATATTTAATGTTGAAATAATTTTTTTAGAAATAGAATTATCAAATTCATTTATACATGATGTTATATATATATATATATATATATATATATATATATATAAAATATAATATAATATAATTACAGAATAAAATAAATAATTTATATAAGTTTATATTTTAATTTATAATTATATATATATAAATATTTGTTAATATTAAAATTAAAATGAGTTATTCCTAAACTTTAAAATTCATTTATATAAAGGTAAATTATTAAAAATAGAATATGTTCAAATTAAGTTATGAATTTTTTTTAGTCAGATGTAATATAATATATGCAAATAGATTTTATTATTTTATATCAAAATTGTTGAATTTAACTTAGAATTATTTTTAGTAAAAAAATAAAATAGAATTAATAACTTAAATTAATTTGTAAAATTTAAGCCTTGTTTAATTTATGTATTTGATTTAATAAGTAATAATTAATTTAATTTAATTAATCTAGATCCAGTGAAAATTCAAATATTCAAATGATTTATTAATATAATTTAAAGTAAAATGGTTATAATTAAATTTTTAATAAGCAGTTAAATTAAAATTTTAATTTTTTAGAGTTTGAGAATTAATATTAATTATACTAATTGAGAATTAAAATTTATTATTATTATTATTATTTTTGTTGTAAGAATTAAATTAATGTAAATCTAAATTTAAAGTAACTTTGAAGGCTTTAAAAATAATTAATTATAATTTAAAATTTTAGCTATTTTGTGAGTATTATGAATTCTGACTTGTATGATTTCTTAAATTAATTAAGTCAAAATTTAATATGATATTAATTCTAACTTTTAATTATTATTCTAATTTAAACTCTAGTTTAAGTTATAAAAATAAAATAATAATAATATAAATATAAGGTACAATTAAACTTTTATAAATTAATAAAATAGGATTTTAAATTTCGAATAAAATAATTTACTTACATTGCAAATAAGTAAATAAATTAAAAATTCAAATTTTGAGACAAAATTGGTATTCCAAAGATTTTCGAGTTTTTCTTTTATACTACGCAACTTGATATTTTAACAAATTTCAGAAACTAAATTTTAATAACATCGAATTTATGCACCTCGTATAGAACCTGCATTATAGTGTAGAAATTGGATTTATTTATTTTTGTTGATTTTAGAATTGTTCATGTTATTTATGCTTCTCTATTGATTATTTAATTGTAATATATACATATACATATATATATATATAACTATGGATGCAGACGATCGTGTCTCAGGTTGGGTAGAAAGACCTTAAAGCAGCAAGTAAAGCATTGTGTCCCTTGGGTGAGAGATCCTAAAGCCAAAGAAGGGCAATTGTATCCCATGAAAGACCAAACCCACTCGAATCCTTTATTTCTTTATGTCTTGCGTATGAGTACAATTGTTTGTGCGAACATACGTCAGAGGTACAATTGGAGCAGTAGTTTGACCAGCTAACGTATAAATGAGTCCATCATCATGAGGTACCAGTACATGGGTGTTAATGCAACGTGATCATCTACTCGGGTACAATGTTGTAAGAAATGATATAAATATTATGAGTATTCATAAAAATATCACATGCATCACATTTTCACAGTTTTATTGTTAAATTTCATTATCTGTATTCTATTTTCCTTCATTGTTATAAAATTGATATTATCTGAACATGTTAAATTTTGGGTAAGAAATGACCTTACTAGGCTGTTATGCTCATCCTACTAAAAAAATGCACAGGTGCAGAGTTGCAATACTACGAGCAGGTGGGCCTCTACTATTAGTTTTATTTTCTAAAAAAAATTAGGTTTAGTTTTAATTCAATTCATTTTTTTTTTGTTATTTATGTTTAGTTTATGTTCAAATTTCAATGTAGAAAGGGAAAACTATCAAGAGAGTTGAATTTAATAAACATTTCAACTGTATTTTCTTTTAGATGACGTTGATTATTTATTCAATTTGATTGAATCACGTGGATTGTAATAAATATCATTATATTATAACTCACGAACCTTGGGATTCGGGTCCCGAAAAGCTTATTCGGGTACCGAAATTCGGGCCGTGACATTATAAGCTATGATTCTTGTTTAAATAAAAAGTTGAAAATGATAATGATGGATTATTTATTATGTTTTTCATAGTAAATTGGAAAACCAAAAGGGCACAATGTAAATTAGGAAAGTGCGGGAAAGAAAAAACATGACATAAGTGGAAGGCAATCTGACATTATCAATAAGGAAAGTAAATCTTTTACATACGTTTCTTTTTCTAAAAAAAAGCTTCGGAGAATATTTTTCATTTGCATTTGCAAATGTTTGGCTTATAATATATAAAGAGAAATATTTTATATTCTAAAATTTACATTTAAAACGTTATATTAGAGGTAAACTTCTTTTTCCCCTTTTCGACATTTTAAAAATATTATATTCACTCGTTAAAAAGGGGAAACAAATGCAACACTTTACTGCTTCTCAAACATGGACAAATGGCTTCTTAATGCAAACTAATTGCATTCTCATGTTTGCATTTTATCTCAACAGGCCTTAAAACAATATATATAAGAAGTTAAATAATACTAGTAAAATAAAGTCTACAATCTTAATCATCGATTTTTAAATTGAATAAAAGCCATTAAAATATTTATTTTCATTGTTATATATTCATCTATTGACAGTGATGATCACAATTGTCCATTTAGTGAAATTTTTTTATATTATTTTTAAGTTAACCATTGTTGGAGTTGTACCCTAAAAAAGCAATGTGCGCCTTAGTCCACTAGCCATGTGAGATGTGATAGAGTCCATCTCAACTGTTGATCTTAATGACCATGAGTCCTTTAAATATACACGATATGTCTTAGACATTATTTGGTGCTACCTTAAACTTATATGATATACGTAGTCTAATGAGTAAATTATGTAGTCATTGGAAACATGAGATTAGACACAATAGTCATCGGTTGGGAAGAGTTCACAGTACATGGATATTTGTACTTTGTTTAGTCATGACCGACACAAATGCATAAAGATGTACAATCATCTTTTGCAAGGGGATTGACTTGGGTCAGGATGAAAGGTTATACCCACAATTGAGAGTTGACTTTGTGTCTATTGTCCCTTTCCCTTTACTCCACACAAGAGTGTAAGTATGCTTTGGATGTAGGATTTTGGTATTGGAACTTTGGACACTTACACTGGATGATCAAATTTCAAGTCAGTAATCTAAAAGCAACTTAGACTATGTCCACGAGATCAGGGATTTGATGATTTTTGAAAGGTGATCAACCCTTACACCTGAGAATAAATAAGGATTGTGGATCTTGATTGGATGATTATTACTCACTTTATGAGGTTTTATAGAGGCTATAAGAGAGAGTGATGTTGGGTACGTCCATCAAGAGATTGATTATTGCTTAGGTCAACATAGGATCTTTTTTTCCGTGGAACAAGAGAGTTATACTACAAAATAAAAAAAATAATAATAAATGAAGGGAAAACTTAGAATTTTAAAACAAAATGATTTTAAAATACAATAATTAATGTGTTAGTAATATTGCTTAGAAAATATGTTGTGTCGCTAAATCATTCTTCTCACCTTTTTTAACCATACAAAGTTATTCATACTTTTCAAGCTTTTGGGCCCATTGTGATGGATCATATCTCTAAAATTATATCAATCAAGCAATCCTAACTTTTTAACTAATATTTATCAAGTGGATGGCTAAAAGTAACACTGTAGATGGTTCAAGTTCAAAAGAACAAAAATAAGTATATAAAATAAAATAAAAAATATAATGTTTAGCATCTTTTAATTAGTTTAATTTTGAACAAGGCCCATCTAAAATTGGGCTAGCATTTTTTTTACTATCTAGTTCGCACAACTAGCTGTATATATGGTTGAAGAGTTACCATCATTTAAAAAAAGGCAGTGAACTATTATAGGAGCCTAATCCTAAGCCATTGTTCTTAATTTAATTATGGACAATGCCCATTTACAATTGGACAACATTTTCAACTATCTAAGACTCACACAACTAGCTTATATATGGTTGAAGAGTCATGTCATTTTAGAAATGGCAGTGATGGGCCTAGTCCTCCCCCCCCCCAATTTAAAAAAAGGTTTTTGCAATTACACCCTTAAATGTTAGCATTTGTAATTAAGGTGGGTCACACTTGTGTCGGATGTACAATTTGGATTACAAAAAGAGCATCCTCTGGGGCAATAAATTTGTAGTTGCATACATGATTAAATATGCCCCAATATTGAACTTTACTCTTTACATGGACAATTAAAAATTTTAATTATTTTTATTATTTTTTACACAAACACTTGCACCACACACTCACACACCTACCCACACCACTTGGGCACTCAATTCCATGTTCTCAATGCGAAAACACAGTGTGTCTATACTAAGCTATGGAGATAGACCCGCTTGGAGAACTAGAATTAGCTTGGACCCACTTGTAGAATTATAATTAACTTGGAGAGGGTCCTTACTCTTGCTCCGGTGGTAGACTCTTAAGAGTTTCAACACCGGGTCAATGGTTCGAGTACCCATATGTGGTGAAATTCCACTACGGCGTGAGTGTGTGGGGTGTGTGTGCATACGTTTAAAATAAATAAATAAATAAATAAATAAATAAATACTTAGAGAACTATAATTAGCTTGGACTATCCTCTTCGCACAGACTGTGTGCAGATGGGTTTGAGTGAAGTATTAAATCGATAGGGGTTAGAGTGTCAAGCTCCCTTGATATACATTGATACACCATCCCCTTACGAATCTGAGTTTTTAGACTAAGTGGTGATTTGATATGGTATCAGTGTGAAAAGTCAAGTCTTTGAATCCCCAAAATAGCTAATATGTCATAGTAATATATTGTAACATCCCGGATTTTCACTGTTTTGGATTTCCAAAATTCATTGAAATATATATATATATATATATATATATATATAGATTAACTTATAATATCACTTAAATGATTATTAGCACTCAATGTTAGTTTATACAGGGGTGGTACCAGTAAAGAACCACACAAGTCCGATTAATCAACCGTAGGAAATCACCGAATCCGTCCGATCATTTGAACATCAAGTTTAGCCCATGATTTACTCACATAGGGCCCAAATCCAATTGACCCTTCGCTAACTAATCAAGACAAGCATGACTAAATTAAAGATCCAACTGGGGCCGAGTCAGATAAGGCCCGGATCTGGATTAATGGACCAAATCAATCCTGTTACTCTTTTAGCCTAAAACCGACGGTTTAAAGTAATCATGACCAAATCTCCACTTTCCCTAATTATAAATAGGCCACACTATGAATATAGTTAATCCAAACCCTAATCATTGCCCACGAGAAATTCACTACCAAATTCATTCAAGAAATACCCCGATTCTCCGAACAAGCTCTAGACCGCTCGTTAGTGGGCAACTAATTCTAAAATTATATATTAATGTTTGTCTTGCTGGGCTTGACGTCCATCGTGGGAATCAGACCTAGGTACTGTCTAGAACCGCTCAACTTGAGCCAAAGGACGAGTGCATGAAAGGACAAATACCCCAAAGAAATGAGCTGAAACTTAAGTGAATTGGGTCATCCACTCTTATGCAAAGTTGAGGATTTCGGACCGTCGGTTTACGACCAAACTTCACATGTGGAGTGATGATATTTTCCTGCTCATATCTGTATAGCCGCAGTCCCGATCGACCATCGGCGACCGTTAAACAGACTTCTAATCATATCTGTCGATCGGTGCATCTAAATGGCGGGCCGATCATATACATACGTAGATCATCACTAGGGCTAACTATCCTATGGTGTATATCAATATGTATACCTCATAATGGGCCCTAGAGCTTAGAAAGACCCTCCCATAGGTCTAGTATAGTAAAAACCTAGCCATTGGGGTCATTTACACCAAATCTAGCATTATAAAAGGGGCTCATTTAGGCACCCCCTCTCCCCATACGATTTTGTCTTAGAGAAGGAAAGAGAGAAGAGAGAAAAGGGAAGAGAAAGAGGAGAAAGGAGGAGAAAGAGAGGAAGAAGGAAGGAAATGAGTGTGTGGTAGGAGGTGGGGCCCAAGGATGCTTGAAACCTTAGAGAAATACCTTTCACTTTCCCATATCCACAATTACAACCCACCTCCATCCGATTGGGGAGGTAAGCACCCATCTTTTTTGCAATATTTGGAGTTGAGCTAGGAAATGCATGTAATCCTAACATGCAAGTTTATTTGGTTCAGGATCTCTACGAATCGACCCGTTTTCCAAGTCTCCAACGATCCATAGGTGCGGACTATTATCCTTAAGTGGCTTAGCACCAATTATAGTAGGAGTTTAATGATTTTGTTTACTTGGGATATTGTGTTGAAAAATCTAGAGGAAACCTACGAATGGTATGTTTGTTGAAATTGTATGGATTGCATGCTTAGCTCTCATTTGATGTTGATATTGCCTCTCACATGATTTAGTATATGGATGATTACATGCTCATGTTGTTTGATTTCTTCTCATATGTGTTGCTTTATGTTGTGCATGATTCATTACTCTTGTGTATTCGATCCCTTGAGGTGTAGGAAGTGCCTAACTTCCTCCCTAATTCACACCACTCACATGCACCTTGTTCATGATGATGTAGATTGCTTGTTAAGAGTATTTGAAATTATATGAAAAGATGTATGCAAATATGATACTGTTATGCTAGTTGATAACCTCGATGTTGGCATGTTATGAATCATCCTCAAACCCTCGGGGTTGGTCAGGAACATGAGGAGAGACGGTAATCCCATCGATAGGACTATGCTAGGGCTAGACCTGTGGATTTGGGCGGGTGTATACGGGTGACAGTAGTTCGACTACATGGGTCCCTTATACCCGATGTCGCTCGTCACGTGCTCACCTGACTCGTGCGGTCTAGCCTACTTAGTGACCAACCTTGTTTGTTAACCCTGTTTGCTCACACATGTATGGAAGCTGGAACACCCTACAACCATTGCAGCCCATCATTAGCCAGATTGAAAATTGATCCATCGCACATGAGCCAGGTATGGTGGAATGGGACACTATGTCCGAGCTGTCGGCCTACGCTGGGATGACGCGCCTCCCAGTAGTGACCGCGAGCAATCCCACATTTCAGTACTCCCTGTGTACTTGAAGTCGGGGACGGGCAACCCGACAGGATCACAGATCGCGAGGTCTTGACCTTACACGTTGGGGGGTTTTGGCCTCGCAATCAGTTCAGGGCATTGATACGTGGGGTGTATTAAATTTCTCAACCTGCTGTATGAATAAACTTAATTAAGAACTCAGTTAACACGATCACATTGCATCGCACTAGTTAGGGTGGTGACTCGGTAGTCGAGGTTGCTTTGAGGGAGTGTTGTCATACGCGATCGTTAGATGGAGTCGCTCGAGGGAGAGTTGTGGCGAGGGCATGCATCATATCATCCGTCATCCATGTGTATTAATAAGATTAGTTAGGTGTTTATGATTGATTGTTTTTCATTAAATTTATATTATGACTGATACTTATTACAACTTAAGACTAATAACACCCACTGAGTTGATCACTCACTCCCACTCTGGGACAGTGTTTTAAAACACTAACCAGACTCTTGATAGCTGCAGGTAGTGATGAGTTCGAGGAGCCTGACGGGGCAAGTCTTGACGAGGAGGATAAGCTGTCTTACTTCCATTTGATGAGCGGCTCTCCATCGGCTTGATAGGCAGGATTTGGATCGCTGAGCAGTGGGCTCAGCTCTATTCTTCTTGGACATATCGTTCCTTTTGTGGTTTTGTTGAACAACGCCTTGTGCGACCAATTTATATTTTTGGACCTGTATATATACTAGATCTCTTTCATTTCAGTAGACTTGTGTGGTTGTGCTTCATGTTCCAGGAAATTTCAGGCTGCGCATTTTAACCTGATTAAACGCATATTAATGAAAATCGGCTATAAGTGACCCTCGGAAGCACGACCCCCAATTTTTAGGACGTTACATATATTCTCACACCTAGGGCTGTTTATAGTGTGAGTGCACATATGATCCTTCACGCGCCCGAATCATACAATTAAAGTTGAAGTGAAGAATGGTATAATTGTATGGAAAATCAAACCACTCAAATCACCAGCTTAATAATGGATGATGCATAAGGTAACCATATGTTTTGCCATTATTCAACACCTGGTCAAGGGTTCGAGTATCTATAGGTGGTGAAATTCCACTAGCGTGAGTGTGTGAGGGTGTGTGTGCATGGACAAATCACAATGCAAGAAAACAAGAATTTGCTACGGCAAGCGGAGGATCTGTATTCAATTAGGATCTCTCATTATTTTACTTCTGACCATTCAATTACATGATTAAGATTATTTTTGTAGACATATGCTTCACTCACAATCTACCCCACAAATTGGATGGTCTTAACCTAAAAACAATACTCTCACTATGGGTGGTGGACGATAAATGATATGCAGTTAGTACATGGACAACCTTAATCATCTACCTGTTGGACAGCCTTGATTATCCAGCTCTTGTGAGTTTTGTCCACTGACCGTCGATTTCTTCATTTCAATCTAGCAATTCATTTCATGGGCCACTACTCATATGACCACCGCTATATGATCACCTTGCTTTTGTGTTATGCCTATCAACGTGGTACTCCACCAAATCAACAGACTCGATTACTACAAACCTGGGCTTGGCTAGCAAAGATCAGCATGGGCCGTGATGGGCGAAAACATAGAGGCCGAAGCCCATTTTGAGTTATTTTACCCTGTTCCAGCCCGATCCAAGCACTCAATTTTGTGCGAGATCTGGACTGTACATGTAAGACCTGTATCCTAGCCTATATTATTCCGTAGGCTTCCGCGGTCCTCCCGGTCGAATTCCGACGACCTGTGATGTGTAGATAACATTTGCGCACACCTTGAGTGTCATCCTTTAATTCCGAGTCGGCTTGACCAAAGACCTATGTCATCGCGACCGCATCGTCACTGCGGTTCCAATGCCGCGTCTCGTGCGCCAATCCAACGAGTACATCAAAAGATGTACCCTTTACAATATTTGAGCCCTTGATTGATGTGGGGTCCACTTTGAGGGAGTGCACACGTTTCCCTAGGTGGACCCACCCTAGGAGCACCATTTCCCATGAGAGCTTTTAGTCAAATCTCTCTTACAAGTCATTATGAGGTTTTCTTCCCCATGCTCTTACAACTCATTATTACCCTCTTACAACCCATCATTTCACTCTCTCTCATCTCTCTACTCTCTCTCTTCTTCTTCATTTTTCTTCCCTAGCAAGTGAGGAGCTAAAAACGTCCATGGCAACCCCCCATTTCCAACCACCCTCTAGTTAGATCTCTCTCAATCCAACCCTCTAAACCCTATCTCGACCGTTAAATCAACCTCCTTGAAGCTCTAACACCTATTGGAGGAAGGTGGAGTCCGAGATCTAGAGGTGGGTGCTTCTCTCTCTCTCTCTCCCTCTCTCTCTCTCTAGTTTTCTTTTAATTTTTATGGACCACCCTGATATTTCTACATCCATGCCATCTAAACCGTGTGACCCACCTTGTTAGGCTATCCAGCGGGCGGGATTGCTACACCGTCCGTCTGGACAGGCCCTAATGAAAGGAAAAATGTAAATATTGGCTTGATCTCAAACGGTGGGCCACATTGACGTGGCACCACCCTAATGCATGTGTTTTTCTCCACCATCCAGCGATCTGGAGGGTGGGAACCACCGTGAGGCATGTGTTTAATTCACGCCGTCCATCAAGATGGAACCCACAGTGACGTATGCGTTTTTTTATCCCTGCCGTTCAAAGGTACAGGTGTGGTAATCCCAGGTGGGACACCATTCACCATGTGGACCCCACTATTCCGTGTGGGTTTTTTTCTGCACCGTCCATCCACCTTGCTGTCCAAGATGATGGAACCCGCTGCGATATTTTCATGCCATCCTCACCGTCAGATCCCTGGACGGTGGGATGATCAGCTGGTGTATCACACCCTGCTGGTTTGCTGCTGCATTTATAATATAACAGCATATTTTATTATTATATATAATGATATGATGTATATCTCTGGTGGGCCCCACGTGGGACCCACCCTGATGTATTTATTCTGCATCCTCACCGTCCATATGCCAGGACGGTGAGACCCTGTGACATGTGTTATTCACACCGTCTATCCACTGTGGGCTGGAGGAATCCACACCGTTCGTATTCCTGGTGGGACCCACTTTTAATGTATATGTTCCATCTGCACCGTCCATCTGGACGGTGCCATGTAGGGCCCACCATGGTGCAGTGCTGTGGCTTCACCGTTTGTGCAGTGTCCCACCTTGATGGCTGTATTTCACATCAAAAGTTCAATGGCTGGACGTGTGCACATCAAATCTATGGGCCTTATCCCTACCGTCCGTCCACTTCATGGACGTGGGACCCACCCACCGTGAGAGTGGATTGGCTGGTCTACCACCACACCAGCATATAGTTGATGTGTTTACGTCAGCAGGTAGGTCAAAACCCCACCGTCCATCTATTTGAATCCCAACCGTCTGTTTGATGGACGGTGGACCAGCAGCTGCTGCAACCGCTGCTGTATGTGCAGGCGCGAGCACCGTGGGCCACGCTGTGATGTATATGTTTTATACCCCCACCGTCCATCTGCTCTTCATCCAAACCATCCATCTGATGAACGGTGGGCTGGTACTCGCAGCAAATAGCTGCTGTACTTGTGTTTGCAAGTTCTGTGGGCCCTGCTTGGAATAATTGCTTCATCCTGACCGTCCATCTGGATGGGATCCACCTTAAAGTGTATGTTAGATCCAGCCATCCATCGGGTGGACCATACTGCAGAAATCAGTGGGGATTGATCATCCATCATTGAAGCTCTTCGGGAGTACAGAAGTTTTGGATCAATGATATGTGTTTTCCTCTTTAATCAGGTCTTTGTGACCGTATGGACAGATTGGATGGAAAATAAACGTGCCCACCTTACCGGATGTATTTGTATCCCCACCGTCCATATCTGGACGGTGCTGACGTGGCCCCACCTTGATGCACGTGTTATGTATCCCCACCGTCCACGATGGTGCGGTGGCTTCCAGCATGATGTATGTGCTTCAGATCCTCACCGTCTAGACCTTTGGGCGGTGGGTCTGGACCATGAGGTATGGTTGTATTCACTCTGTCCATGTACGATGGACCCCCCTTCCACGATGTATGTGCTGAATACGCACACCGTCCATCTGGACGGTGCTGCATGGACTAACCATGATGTATGTATTTTATGTCCACCCTGTTCATTTGGTGGGCCCATTTGGAGGTGCAAGCCCACCTTGATGTATGCATTTTATATCCACGCCATCCTTTTGGACGGTGTTATGTGGGCCGATCACGATGTATGTGATTTACAGCCACATCGTCCATATTGGCGGTGGACCCTACCTATGATGTACGTGTTATCCGGACAGGGATGTGGGGCCCACCTTATAAATGTGTTGTACACACACCGTCCCTCCATGGAACCCCCCTTGATGTATGGGTTTTATCCATCCTATCCGACCAAATGGGCTGGATGTGGGCCCAACGTGATGTTCATATTTGATCCAAGCCGTCCACGTGGGACGTGAGGCTATTGTGATATATGTGCTGAACATTCTCACCGTTCAGGGCAGCGGCCCACCCTGATGGATGCGTTGTATATCTAGACTGTCCATCCATTTTCCTGGATTATGGGCTACTCCATGACCCAAAGTGTTGTATATGAGAAGCCCATACGACACGGCCCACTTGATGTATTTAAGGCCCGTGGATGTAGCCCAATTTGATGTATTTATGGCCCATGTGATGAGGCCCATTGCGATGTATTTGTGGCCTATTTAGTGAAGCCCATTGTGATGTACTCGAGGCCCATGGAGTGTGACCCAGGCCCATGGTGGTTTATTTGAGGTCCGAATATCAGGCCCGTTATGATGTTTAGGTGGCCCATGAGTGAGGCCTATTGTGATGTATATTAGGCCCTGGTGCGATGCCATGGGCCCACTATGTGTTTAGTTCTATGTGGGCCACTGCTTAGGAGCAATGTCGGTAAAATAGCTACATTGATGGGCAATGATGGTTTAATGGCCACATTGTGACATTCCCTTAGGCCTTGTTAGGCCCATTCTCATCATTTCCGATGGTCGTGACCGATTGCCGACTTCGATCGACGTGATCGATTTGCCGATTCTGATTATTGATCTATCCCGATGGTTGTAACCGATTTGTCGATTCTGATTATCGATCGATTCTGATTGTTGTGACCGATTGCCGACTTCGATCGACGTGACCGATTTGCCGATTCTGATTATTGATCTATCTCGATGGTTGTAATCGATTTGCCGATTCTGATTATCGATCGATTCTGATTGTCGTGACTGATTGCCAACTTCGATCGACGTGACCGATTTGTCGATTCTGATTATTGATCTATCCCGATGGTTGTAACCGATTTGCCGATTCTGATTATCGATCGATTCCGATTGTCGTGACCGATTGTCGATTTCGATTAACGTGACCAATTAACCGATTCCGACTATCGATCGGTGCGATTGCCGTGACCGATTTGCTGATTCTGATTACCTTGACCGATTATCGATTTCGATTAACGTGACCGATTTGCCGATTCCGACTATCGATCGGTGCGATTGTCGTGACCGATTTGCTGATTCTGATTACCTTGACCGATTGTTGATTCCGATTGACGTGACCGATTTGCCGATTCCGACTATCGATCGATGCGATTGTCGTGACTGATTTACTGATTCTGATTATCTTGACCGCTTGCCGATTCCGATTGACGTGACCGATTTACCGATTCTGACTGTCGATCGGTGCGATTGTCGTGACCGATTGCCGATTCCGATTGACGTGACCGAATTGCTGATTCCGATTATCGATCGATTCGAGTATCAAGGCTAATTCCGATGATTTTGATTTGTCGAGGTCGATTGTATATGCCAATTTTGATTGTTGAGGCTAAGTATCGAGGCCGATTATCGATGTCGATGCCGATTGTCGATTCTGACTCCGATTGTCAAGGCCGATTGAGGCTGATTCCGATTCTGATTATCGAGGCCGATTCTGATTTTCGAGGCCGATTTCGATTACCAAGGCCGATTGTCGTGATCTATATGATGTACATGGGACCCGTAGTTGAGGCCCATTATGACACGTAGTAGGCCCATGATGCATGACCCATTTGATGTATTCGAGACCCATGTGTAGGGCCCACATGTCATATATTTGAGGCCCATGGGCAAAGCCCATTGTGATGTGTTCATGGCCCATGGGTAAGGCTCATTATGACGCATTTATGTATGGCCTATGCGGCAAGGCCCATGGTAATATGTATTAGACCCATGAGCAGGGTCCACATGTTGTGTATATGTGGCCCTTGAGTAAGGCCCAACGTGTTGTATATTAGGCCTTTGTGTGAGGTCGTGGGCTCATTATATGTTTAGCTCTATGTGGCCATTCCTTAGGGGCAATGTTGGTTAAATGTCCACATTGTCGAGGCCGATGGTTGATGCCGATTATTGATACCGATTATGAGTATGTGACAGCATAGCATCATAATACATACCCATACGCATCATCTGCATGTTTGCTATGAGATGTGATTGACCATTGCATATGCCATAGGGCAGGTTGTTCATAGGGCTCCCTGATAGGCGGAGTTGCCCCATATGAGAGCATGACATGCACAGGATTGATGCATGACTGGATTGTATGACTCATGCATATTGCATTATGATTACTGTACGCCCTAGCGACATCGAGTGTAGCCTCCACAGGTATATCGTGGATGGCCGGACGGGACACCGAAAATTTGTTCTAGCATCGGGCTGCCATAGATGGCCCTGGGTGAAAATCCCTAAAACCCTCTTGGTACCAGAGGACGCCCCAACGTCGGGACCGAGTGGATACACATGAGCGCCCGAGTGCCGAATACCAGGAGGCCGCGTCTCCCACTGTGCGATGGTCGGTTGGGAGGGGGTGTGGCCTTACCCGCCCGAGCGTAGGGGGCATTGTTAGGCTGAGTCTGACCAGCTCGAGGAATGGGTCCGCTATCGACGTGCCGAATAGGTATTGGCAGACTATTGGCCAGGCGGATAGTGAGGTTTCTTACGCTCACTTGGACTGTGCGGCTGGGAGAGCGGCAGTGCCATTTGTAGTGTACTAAACCCCGGTGATGATCCCAGAGAGTAACCGTACTGATATGTGGACTTATTGACTAGGAATTGCATATCCATTCACTCATTCATTCACTATCCACTCGGGCTGGTGGTGCGTAACTATTTGTTACGTGTACCTTCGCATGGCCAGGATTTCGGTTGGGCGCGCGACTAACCTGAGATCAGGAGTTTACCACATTGAGTCTGACTATCCAAATTTAGGTATGGGACTGGTTTGGATAGAAGCCCCTTGTGATGGACCCCATAGCCTGCTATACTACGTACTATCATCCCGACTTCACACTCCAGCATGGTCATTCCATTTGCACCGCATATTGCATTACATTCGCGGCCTATGATATTTTGGGTTACCTGTATTTTTGCATTTATATTGTTTAGATACGATTGACGCTAGTCGTGGACTCATCAGGAATTACACACTGCATCACATCCTCGGCATTTGATAATTGGCTCTTTATGACCCATCATCTGCATAGTTGTTCTATATTGCGTATTCTAATATTGATTGATTCATGGACTTGTCCGTATTTCTGCTTACTTTGTTATCATATAATTTATGATCTCGCCAGTATTTATGTTTACTCTGATAATTCCTGCTCTTGTCAGTATTTCTGCTACTCTGGTAATTTATTATCTTGTTAGTGATTCTGTTTATTTTGATATTGTACCATTTATGGATTACCAGCATTTTCGGTCTTGTATGATGATGGCATTGTGTTGAATACTTAGCACTTACCTTGTGCACACACTTACACCACCCTCTAAGCTTTCTATAAGCTTATGCACGATAGATGCGTGCAGGCGATGTTAGGTGACAGCAGTGTTGAGCTTGGAGCGTGCGGCGGTCTTCTGGAGCTTGATTTTCGACATCATGTATTTCCCTTTCAGCATTGTACTCAAATGATTATATTAGTGGATATGTGATGATGATGTTACCTTTGTGAATTGGGTAATCTTGTGGTTATGCTTATTACAAGTTGAATGTAAAAAAAAAAAAAAAAAAAAAAAAAAAAAAATCCTCCTTGTAGGATCCCAGGATTGGAATCTGGCGTATGGATGCTAGGATCCGAGAATGGGGTACTACGGAGGCTGTCGACACCGGATTCGGAGAATGGGATTCCTATGAATCCGATTTTCGGGTTTGGGGCGTGACAGTACATTTAGTGTACCCCACCATGCATCATATATTACAAAAATGCCAACGAAAACTAAGCGGGCCTATCATGGGCTCTTAGGCAGAGTTTGAGCCCATCTTGATTAAATGGGCTTAAATTTTAGGCCCGCCTAGTCCTCAAATTATCTACCAAAGTGTGGGCCGGGCCCAGCCCATTGACAACTCTAGCCAGAATCTGAGTGATACAATTTAAACGGTCCAATTAGTGGGACCCATGGCCTATGCTTTAGAAACCATACTAATCAGATGACCATAGTTACCAATTTTCTTTAAACTATTTTTCATCACAGCCGTTAATTTAAAATGGCTAAGATCATCCGATCCATCCATTTTTTTGAACTAATTCACATATGTGGTATCGACCCAAGGTTGTGAGCCCAAAAATGAGGTAGATCTAAGGCTCAAGTGGACCATACAATGGGGATTAACATCTACCGTTAAAAACTTCTTGGGAGCTGCAGAAGTTTTGATAAAGCTGATATTTTTATTTTTCCTTTATCCAGGTCTATGTTGTTGTATTAGATGTCTTAAATCTAGTCTGATACAAAGTCTATCGATGCCATCGACTGTCTATTCGATGACATCGAACAGTGCTCGATCCATCGAATGTTTTTGAGATTTCTTCTGTTGGTCACTGGACATATTGGTGTTAGTTTTCGATGACATCGAAGACATGTTTAATGACATCGAATTCGGGTCGAGTAATGGAGAATTTCCGCAAAATTCATGTTTAGTCACTAAACTCTTTTAATGTCTCTTCAATGACATCGAAGGTTTATGCAGATTCTATAAAACTTGGTTCTTGTTTCATTTTCACTTGTTTCTAAGTTTATAAATAAAGGTGACTACGAGACTATAAGGTATTATAAGAGGTTCTAAGTATTTGTAAAAGAGTTTTAGAGTTTTTAAAGGGGCTTTAGGGTTTCAAAGGGGTGAAGCAAGAAAAAAAAAAATGTGAGGTTTGAGGATTGCTCAAGCCGAGTAAGTCCTATATCTTTGTAACATGTGCTTTTATAGTAAAATTTTCTATTTATAAATTTTTCCCGCAAAGGTTTTCCACGTTAAATCTCCATGTTTCTTATAATTGCTTGGTGCTATTGGACTGCTATCCCAGCTAGATCCATATCTATGTGATTCCATAGCACAAAACCCTATCATATGTGACCTTATGGACAGGTTGGATGGAAAATAAAAATCACGGTGGGCCCTACCTTAGTAAGATTTCAACTGTGGGCGTCATTATTGCCACTGTTTCTCGTGGTGTGGTCCTTTAGCTTTGGATCTGCCTTTTTTTTGGGCTCACGCCTTAAAATGATCTACCAAAATGGATGGACGGCGTGGATAAAACATATACATCAGTGGCCCCGGCAGAGACAGGATGCGGATTGACCAATTCCAATTCATACAACTCTGCCACGTATACCGTACAGAGATCGCTCTGCCACATGATCAACCTACGTGTATACCTTTGGAAAGGAGATATACGGTGGAGTAGAACAACCATACAATCCATCTACATTACACGTGGAATGGTTATACATCAATCTGGACCGTCCAACTAGTGAGCCTCATTATTCATGGTTTTTAAATGATACTTATCAGAAGACAACAGTCATTAATGTCGTCCATTACATATTTTTCTTCCCCAATGCCTATTTAAAGGCCACGGTTTAGATGGCTAGGATCATCCAACTTATGCGTATCTTGGAACCAATTTCCATCCATAGAGGGGAACACTAGATGGACGGTCCTGATTGAAATATATCTACCGCATGTAATGAATGTACTGATGTGGGCCTACCGTATTCTGGTTCTTCTGATGTACCGGTTCATCTGCCCCACCTCGAATAGTACAATTTTAAAATTTTTTAATTTAGGGTTTGATGTACGGATGACATCCAATCGGTCCACCATGTGTATTACCTCGTGTTCTCCTTTAATTCTAAAATTCAAGTTGATTCAAAATTCAGGTGGGCCACACCATGTCAAATCACGCCTAAAACATCTAAAATCACATGGGTCGGCTCGCCTGAGTTTTTGAATGGCCTGCCTTGACATGTAAAAAGACCGGCAGGGCCCACACAAAATATAAAAGATTTTAATGGCTCACCTAAGATGATGACGTGGGGAAGGACGTGTTGAGGTCGAGCACCCTATTCTAATAACTGTCTGGAATCCATGCAACTTTGTCTGACTAAATAATAACTAGAAATAATCGTAGAAATCAAAATTTCATTAAAATATATTTGTCTATTGTTTATATATATATATATATATATATATATATATATATATATATATATATATATATATATATAAAAAATTATAATTATCAAAAATAGTAAAATACTAACTCTAATAAAAATCTTAAATCTAATAAAACTCTTCTAAAATCTAATTTCTAAAAATAAAAATTTTAATTAAACTTTTCAAAAAGAGCCACTTAATTTCTAAATAAAAATAATCTAAAACTCTAAAAATAAAAAATATTAAAAAATCATAATTACTAAAAATAGTATATTTTTCTTTCTCTAAATTTTCATTTCGAGCCGAAAGGGTGTATTTTATGGTGAAAACTGACAAACACGGTTGGTTCACCTCGAATGGCTCATCCCAGTAAAGGTTGATCGATTGTGCGCCCCTAATAAAACTTAAATTAAAAGTCGCGATTAATTTACAGTCCACTTTCTTTTGGCCCAACTATGCTAGAAATATATCCACGACATGTTCTATGTCAGTTTAGGATCAGCCTGATTTTTTATACCATGGAAAAATGAGGGGGTCCACATGATAGACGGATTGGATGTCATTCATTTATTACGTTGGACCCAAAAAAGCGGCCCAGCTGGCTTGTGGGCTTTTGGGCTTTGTTCTAGGCTAAAGATAGAGTGACAGGCCCAGGAGCTGGGCTTGGGCTTAAAATTCACGCCCATTTATCGGAGCGGGAGTTGGACGGCATACAGGAGCCCATCAGTGCAGCCCGAGTCTAGCCCAGTTCATATTTGAAGAGGTTTCACACGCAACTAGGTAGATGACTAGATTATTATCCATCTAGCATACAATTCCCAACATATATGTTGTATGGCATCCAACCCGTCCAAAATATTAGGCCCACCATGATAATCACCTAGCACCAAAATCAGGCCAATCCACTCATTAGGTGGCCCACACATGAACTGTGAATCATATAGGCAGTTGTCACTTGTTTTCTATGGCGTGGCCCACACGATGAAATGATCGAAATCATTTTCGTCGTGGTTATACCTTTTAAACGGTTGGATGTTGTACACATTCCACACGTGGGCAATCGCATGCTAAGTTGTACCATAACATTGTGGTCCAACTAGTTGTGTGTGAAATTAATTAATTAACCCGAAGTAAAAAAGCTTGAATTTTGAGGCAGAATATCTAACCCGTGTTTCCAAACACAGGAAAAGCTGGAATCTCACACGTGTGTGCCATACTGGCACGTGTGATCTGCATGGTTTTTTCGTACGCTTATGACTCCCCACAGACTATTCATAGACAATAAAAAAATTCACAGCCGCATAATTGTAGTCGGTAATTGTTTTTTTAAGATGTTGAGTGTATTGCCGCATGAACGGCTGAGATTTGTTACACGCGTCCATGTTGGCACGTGTACGGTAGAGTCCATCCGTTTCACGCGGCGGAATTGTATCATGTGAGGCTTGTGGCCTGGCAATAACCGGACTTGAAAGAAACATCGAAATCCAGCTTTGGAAGGTTACGTAAAGCGCAGTTCCGTGACGGAAAGCTGCAGTTGTACAGACATGTGCACGTTAGCAAAACCCAAGAGAAAGACTTATCATACGGTAAGGTCGATAGAACTGGAGTATGGTAGATCGATCAGGACAATCAACATGTAAGAAGTTTAAATTGTCAATCTGGACCGTCTATACAGTACGTAAAATCAAGTATGTATATATTTATGAAACCCCACTTTTCGATCTATCAATTTTTTTACTTACATTAAATGAATTTCAACCGTTAATATTTACTTGTGTCCCGTATTTTGAAGACCGTTTCGTTAAATAAATACATCTATTTACTAACATATAATTTATTTAAATCATGTGGACCGTCCCGATTAATAGAATACTGTTTTTATTTATACTATTTAAAGATAGATGCACTATGTTTCAGTGCATCCGAATCTACTGAATGATCAGTTGTGACACCGACTGAACCTAGACATTCACGGGAATCTAGGCATCGCCAGTTCTTTTCTAAAAGAGTCGTGATTCAGTAGCGGGACTCGCGTGCGAGGGGAAAACACGTGTTAAAGATCCGTTCCGTTCATCTGGAAGGGTCATCGTGTTCATACGAAGAAAAGGACCGTCAAAAGCGTCCAACGGTAAAATCTTAACCTACGTTTGCAAGGTATTGAATATTGGTATATTGCATGTTCACAGTGCGATCTACCTAATGAAGGGCTCAGATCTATCACACGTGTGCTTTACATACGTATCTCTGATGCGTATTCGCGCCTTCTGAGGGAAGGCCCTTCCAGAATCAATCACGACTGTTTCCTTTCGGATTCCAAGAAACTCCGCCGCCTTGCTCCGTCAATAGTCTATGGAAACATGGACGGCAGAGATGTCATTTTCTAGAAATAGTCATCGGCCATGATTTCATTAATTCGAGCAGAGGGAGGGAGGCGAGGAATCTTTCCTCGCCGATGTTTCGCACAAGCGATGAGAAATTTTGCAAAAAGGTCCAATTCAGATTTTTCTTTATACAGAGGCCCTCACTCTAGAAATGGGAATGGTTGTGAGTCACGAAGCGGATTGCGTCCAACCCAGTAATGGGAATATATTTGCGGAAGCTTACCGTGATGTTTCCTTTATCACGCCGTTCATCCATTGAGTGGCGTACCACACACCAGCTATATAGCTGACGTATTGACGTCAGCAAGTTTTGTGGGTAATGAGGTATGTTTTATACCCAAACCGTCCATCCATTTTTCTTTAAGGCTCGAGCTAAAAAAAAATAAGGCAGATCTAAGGATCAAGTGGACCACACCGTCAAAAGCAGTAGGGGATTGAACTTCTACCATTGAAACCCTTTAAAGAATCACAGGAGTTTCGGATCAATATGAAATTTGTGTTTCTCATTCATCCATGTATTTGTGCCATCATTAGCGGATTGGATGAAAAATAAACATTATGGTGGACCTTATGAATTTTTAAATGGTGAAAATCATTATTCCGCTGCTATTTTTGGTTTGGTCCACTTGAGCTTCGGATATAATTATTTTTTGGGTAATGCTATAAAATGATAACAATGTGGATATAATAAATACATCTTCTTTGAACCGTTCGTGCAACTAAAGAGCGTGAGGACGGAAGCGGATTGGCTACTCCCTGACAGCAGCCAATGACTAGTGGTGGGTACTCCGTGGCCCCCCCCATGATGTATGTGTTTCATCCATGCTGTTCATATATTTTTACAGATCATTTTACGATATGAGACAAAAAATGAGGTATATCTCAATCTGAAGTAGACCACATTACAGGAAACAGTGTTGAATGATTATTGACCATTAAAAAACATTTTGGGGCCATAAAAGTTTTGGATCAAGCTGATTTTTATTTTTTCCCTTCATCTGGGTCTGTATGACCTAATCAATCTATTGGATGTCAAATAAACAGTACAGTGGGCCTTAGGTGGATTTTAATAATGGATATCCAATCACTATGTTTTCAAGTGGTGTGGTCCATCTGAGATTTATATACCTCTAATTTTTTGGATCAAGCCATAAAATGATCGGTAGAAATGGATGAACGGATATGAGAAACACATACATCATGATGAGGCCCACGGAACATCGACCACCAGCCACGGGGATGGTGTCAGGGGGAGGAGCCAATCCGTTTCCCCTAAGGACGGTCGTATTCGGACGGAGATTTCTCCCCGAAAGCCTTTCCCAAGAAGTTCATCCGCCCACCGTGATGTTTGTATAGAATCCACCCTGTTCATCCGTTCTGTGAGATCATTTTAAGCTATGAGGCCAAAATTGAGCAGGATCCACGACTCAAGTGGACCGTACTAGAGGAAAAGGTGGTTAGGGAAATTCCTACCCTTGAAACCTCCCTGAATTCTACAGTGATGTTTACATGCCATCCATACTGTTAACAACGTCATTACTACTGAGATAAACTGAAAAAACAAATATTAGAATGATTCAGAACTTCTGTGGCCCACGAATATTTCAACTGTCAAAATTCAATTCTCACATTTTCGGCCCACTTGAGAATTGGGTATGGTTAGTTTTTGGGGTCATGTCCTAAAATGAACTCACAAAAGTGATGAACGGAAAGGATTTATCAAAATATCAGGTGGGCCCCACCTGAGTTCCCAGCGCAGGAACTTCCTGCGAAAGGCTTTCGCAGGAAATCCGCGTCCGTCGTATTCGCACGACACGTTTGTACACCACCTACCTAGTAAATTTTAGTTTCATTAAATAGACAGATCATTAAATGCAAGTAACCTTTTAAAAATCAATATTTACTACAGTAGTGACGTCACCAAGTTCCGTGGGCCTCACGATTATGACGTATGTGTAATATCCACAGGACAAAAGGCTTTCGCAGCTGGAAACTTAGGTGGGCCCTACTTGATGTTTGTGAGAAATTCATCACTCATCCGTTTTTTTGATATCATTTTAGGACTAAGAGAAAAATTGAGAAGCATACAGGACTCATTTTTATCATTATGTCTTGAAATGAACTCATAAAACGAATAAATAAAATAAAATTTTCACAAACATCATGGTAGGACCTACCTAAGTTCCCCACGCAGGAACTCCCCGAACTCATAAAACGGATAAATAAAATAAAATTTCACAAACATCATGGTAGGACCCACCTAAATTCCCCACGCAGGAAATCCCCGCAAAAGCCTTTCGCGGGGAATCCCCGTCCATATCCACATTGTCCACCCATTAGAAGAGGGAAGCGGATTGGCCGGTGTACCACACACCAGCAATATACCTAATGTAGATAGGTGTAGTGCTGCACTCGCCTAGAGCTCCAAGGGTTCAAATGAGATCAAAGTTATATAGCTCCCAGGATGGTGTATTTATTATATCTATACCAGTCATCCATTTTTCAAGATCATTTTAGAGCATTAGATAAAAAATGAATCATACCAAAAGTTCAAACGGACCGCACCAAAAATAGGAGCAAGGATAATAATTTTCACTGTTTAAAAATTCACAGGGCCCACTATAATGTTTATTTTTCATTCAATCTATAAATACGGTTAAAAATACATGGATGAAGAGGAAAAACAAATTTCATATTGATCTAGAACTTCTGTGACACCCAAAAAGGTTTAAATGGTAGATGTTTAATCTCCCACTGTTTTTTGCAGTGTGGTCCAATTGATCTTCTTTCTTATTTTTCAGCTCAAACCTTAAGATGAGATGGCCAAATGGATGGATGGTTTCATAAGTTATATAGTTGGTGTGTGGTACACCAGCCAATCCGCTTCCTTTGAAGAGATCATTTTAAGGCACTGTCCAAAGAATGAGTCAATCCAAAGCTCAAGTGGACCCACCATAGAAAATAGTGGAGGCAATGATGTCCACCCTAGGTTTCATCATGATGTTTATATAAGTTAAGACTAACTTAGATGAAAGGAAGGCATAAATATGATTTTGATCTAAATGAATGAACAATGTAGGTACAAAACAAACATCATGGTTGGCACATAGAACTTGGTGACATCACTTTAGTAAGTAAATTGTTACTGATGCATTCAGTAGCTAATGTGCATCCCGTTGGAACTACCTCTTTGTGGCTCATGCGTAAGGCTGTACATGAGCCAAGCTAGCTCGAAAAGCTCGCTCGGCTTGGCTCAATTTAGCTCGACTTGAGGCGAGCCAAGCTTTATATGATTCAGCTCGTTTTGATAACAAGCCAAGTTCGAATATAGTAGAGCTTGACTCGACTCGACTCGAATCTAACTTAGCTTAACTCGAATATATATTATTATATTTTAAAATAATATTAATAATAAAATTTAAAACTTTAAAATAATATTAATAATAAAACTTAAAATGTACCCTACTCGTCTGTCTCATTCTTACCATTTTCATTGCTTACCTAACTCGCCGTGCTCGAGCTCCTCTCTTTCTCTTTCTCTCTTTCTCTCTCTCTTTCTCTTTCAGCCACTCGCTTGACTTGACTCAACGTCTACCCGACTTGTCTCAACCATACGGCCTACACTCGCCCGAGCTATCATCTCTCTCTCTCTCTCTCTCTCTCTCTCTCTCTCTCTCTCTCTCTCTCTCTCTCTCTCTCTCTCTCTCTCGGCACCAATAACAAGTTACCCTCTATGGATCTATCTAATATTATAATTAATTAATTAATTGAATATTTGATTTAGGGATTGTGTCAGTTGGGTCGGGTTGCTAGGTTGAGTCAGGTGCGGGTTGGGTCAGGTTGGAAGCAGACTCGACTAGACTCGAGATAAGCTCGCCTCGACTCGATCCACTAGCTCATCTCGAGCTTGACTCGAAAGGTTTGACAAACAAGGCAAGCTCCAATTGTAAGCTCGAGCTCAAGCTCGAACTTGAGGAGAGCACAGACAAGCCAAGCCAAGCTTGACCCACCTCGACTCGACTCGGCTTGATGTACATCCCTACTCATGTGTTAATGATGTGACAGAAAGGTGGACAAAGTCTGTAAACACATAATATTGATTATTTTTATTTTAATAGTTGAGATTTAGGTTTAAAAAATAAAAAGGAAATATTTTAAAATTTTTAAAATTTTCATTTTCCTCGTACATGTTTTGAAAAAATAAAAATAAAATAATTATTTAGTACCAAAAGTTTATAAAATATTGTGTGCCGATTATTCTTACCTAGAGAAATGGAAAGATATATATAGGAACACACGTGCCCATCCGGATAATGTAACTGTAGTGGTGTTAGTTGGCACACTTTGAAAATAGACCGCTTTTGATGATCTAACAATTAAATTGTTGATCTAATGATCAGAAACTGATGAAATCCAGTGCCAACCCTCATATACTATCTAAAATGGATAGTTAAGTTGCTCAAAATTTTCGAATCATTGAGTTTGAGCATTCAACGAGTCTGTCAAAGAAGAAAACTGCATTAGTCGTAGTCCCTGTGAAGGTCTCTCTGTGATTGCTGCAGAACCTTACAAAGAATTATCGTATCTTGGAAGCAATTGCCCTATAACCTTATCATCCATAACAAATCAACATCAGAATTAAGATTTAAGGACAGCTTTTAAAGACACCTTATTATTTATGTGGTTCAATCTAGTCTAATTTTTTATTTTTTATATTCAATTTCCAAATTTATTTCTGTAAAATAATCTCTAACATCAACCACCAATTTAATTGCTATTAATTGCTACTAACAGCATAGTTAAAGAGTTGGGTCATCTCTCTAGAGGGTAATGATCACATATGTCCGAGGTAATGCGAGTTCCCATAATCCATACCGTCCACCAGGTGCCCAGTTCCGATCCGTAGGCCATTAAAATTAGGCCATTCCATATCTCAACTCAGGTGGACCACACCAAGTGAATGCAAATGTTTCAGTAGTGATCTTACATTTTTCCCTACAGCGTGACCCATCTGACTCTTAGTTTGGCTTGATTTTTTTATTGTACAGTGAAAATGAGATGGCACACCTGATAATCGGTTTGGATTCTACATACATGCCTTGGTAGGCCCCCACAGTAGGTAGTCTAACGTACCGGAACTCACGTGCATTTCAAACGCACGTGATCATTCCCCAGTTTAGTTAGATAATTGAACTGTGGCCTATCTTGCAATGCGACCCACAATTCTAACGCCTGGATAGAGATACACGTGTGCCACGTATACGTAGCCCATTTTTTTTTTTTTTTAAATAGCAGCTGTTTTGTGTAATAAAGCTGCATTAATGTGTGGACAAGATCATTTTAAAAATGGGTTAACTCTAACCATGTACTAAAAGGTCACGTCCAACCTAATAATCCGGCCCACTTGTCGGCAATAAAGTAATTAACCCACCATCTCTCACTAAAAGCCTATTAAGGTCTGTTTTCTACGGATGCAAAGCGTGGCCGACCATTGTATGTCATCCAACCTGACGACATCAGTAGCTACGTACCTACTGAAGTGTCACAAAGTTCTGTGGGCCCCAACATATAATATATGTGTTGTATCCACACTTGGGTTGGCTTGTACACAAGCAAAACTAGCTCAAAAAGGCTCGGTGGCTCAGCTCGACTTTGCTTGAAGGATAACTCGAGGTGAGCCAAACTTTATATAATTAAGTACATTTTGAAAACGAGCCGAATTCAATCATAATAGATTCGGACTCGACTCGACTCAAAGCTCAAGGTCAAAGTCTCTCTCTCTATATCAAAGGTCTCTCTCTCTCGATAAATCCCATATATTGTGTGGGAATGCGTAACCATCAACACCGTGCATTTGATGGGTCCCCTTTAAGCCTAAAAATCGGTCGTCTGAGAACTCGGTTGGGCCATACCATCTAAAATCATGTGAAAACATGCCAAAAACATATAAAAGCACTTGGTGGGGCCCACTTGAAATTTGCATCGTCTGAAACTTGTCGAACCCTCATCCAAGTGGGACACACATAATGGATGGTGGATTTGCAAACCACATCTTGGTGGGCTCAAAAAAGATTATGAATGTTTTAATGGTGCACGACTTTTCGTATATGGTGTGGCCCACACAAGTAACATATTGACTTGATTTTTGAGCGTAGGACCACGATTAAAATGGTGCATTCATAGGGTAGATGTTTGAGGGCCCACGGTGGGCCCACATTTCTGACTTGACCTGTGGTTCAGCTGCAAATCCCACCCACACACACACACACATATATGTATGTCCCAAAGGTACAATGAGCTCGAGTTCGATAGGCTCCCGTGAGGTTGAGTACATGGAAAACTCCCACCGTGATGCGTGGACCATTAACACCAAGTGCATTTGATAGGTCCCTTTAAATTATGAGATTCCCAAATATCAGTAGATGGTATGGCCATACCATCTAAAATTATGTGAAGATTTAAAACATATAAAAGCACTTGGTGGGGCCCACCAGATTTTGCATGCGCCGAAACTTGTCCGAACCCTCATTCAAGTGGGACACACATAATGGATGATGGTTTGCAAACCAAATCTAGTGGATAAAAATGTTATGAATGTTTTAATGGTGCATCCCCTCTCCACTTTTGTATGTGGTGTGCCCACAAAAGTCACGATTGACTTGATTTTTGGGACCTAGGCCCACGATGGAATGGTGCATCTGACTAATGGGGTAGATGTTCGAAATACATCATGGTGGGGCCCACACAGCTTAACCTCATGGGACGGACTCTCGAGGTCAAGGGCATAATACCTTTTCCATATATATATATATAATTTGGGAGTTGGGTCGGATGGTTTGGTTGAATCTAATGTGATTTTGGTTGGGTTAAGTTGGGTGCAGGTTGGGTTGAATTGAGAGTAAGATCAACTCAACTTGAAGTTAGCTCATCTCAACTTGATTCATTAGCTCGCCTTGAGCCCGATTTGAAAAGTTTGGCAAACAAGCTGAGCTCTAATGATAAGCTCAAGCTGAGCTCGAGCTCAGGCTCAAAGAGAGTACGGACGAGCCAAGTCAATCTTAACCCACCTGGATTAGACTCGGCTCAATGTACCGCCCTAATCCACACCGTTCATCCATTTGTAGGGATCATTTTAGAGTATAAGCCAAAGAATGAGACTGATCTAAAGCTCAAGTGGACCCACCATAGAAAAAAGTGGAGACTGAATGCCTAATTAGACTAATTCGACGGAATTGGATGCGACGATCCAACGGCCAGATGGGCAACCACGCGAATTAGAGTAATTTTAATGGTTGTCCTTTGTTCTCAATTGGGTAGCCCTCTTCTGATTGAAGATATGGTGGGCCCATGAAATGTACGCACAAGTTGGATGGAATAAACAAACCGCGGTAGGCCCCACTGTTGATAATGATTTACGGCCGTCCAAATAATTTAAATTCACGTGGCAGACATGTGGTTGAATTGGCCTAACTTCTTAACTTTTACGGTGGGCCCACCCCACCGGCAAAATTGCATTCTAACACGCACCGCATAAAGCAGCTATAGAAAAAGCTTATTTTAGAATGACTTGTAGAGGAATTGACATTTGTAAACTAAAATATCACAGATAATGCAATCGTAGCCATTGATTACCGCGTGGACAAGGTCTATTTGACATGGGCTAATCTCAACCATAAACTAAAAGAGAATGTCGGTAAGCTTTGGACCGAATCATTGATACATATTATTTATAAAGTATTTGATGAGAATCTTACCTAAATATTGTTAAAATACTGATATCATGGATGGTCGTCATTCCATAAGGGCCACTCATGTGAGTGGATGGAATACGTGTCATAGATCAGTATGTACGGTACTCGTGTAAGTCATCCAGGCCATTGATTAAGTATGCTCCTATGTACGATTGAATTTGAACCGTCCAATCTCTACAGCTGGAGGGCTAATGCATCTATCGGGACTATTCATCTGGTGGGCCATACCATCGATTGGCCCATGTTTCAAAGTTCTCACCCATCGGGAAATCCTGGCTTTCTCTTCCTTTCACGCAGTATATATTGACCGTTAAAGGCCTTTTGTGTTCTACCCTTGCTTTGAAAGCCAGTGATAATGATGGACAGAATCACACGGTCCATGTGTCTTTTTTTAATCATGTTCGATTGATGGGCCTTCCCGATTAATAAGCTGCATTGCCACGTGTAAGGTGTAGAGATGGCTACTGTCTAGCCTCTGGATCCAGCGTGTATCGCAGTCCATTGAGATCCATGCGCTAAGCATTCTGGAAATCAAGACCGTCCATGTTGGGGGACCCTATGCTACACAGCCTACCGCTTGGAAATTACATGGATATAATGGAAGCGGATTGGTTGGTGCACCACACACCAGCGATCTAGCTGATGTGTTGAGGTCAACAAGTTCTGTGGGTCCCATCATGAGGTATGTGTTATATCCAAACCGTCCATCCATTTGGTGAGCTCGTCGTAAGGCTTCAGCCTAAAGATAGATATAAAGATCAAGTGGACCACACTTAAAAAGGCAGTGGGGACTAAATGTCTACCATTGAAACCTTTTTAGGGTCACAGAAGTTTTGGATCAATATGATGGAAAATAGAAATGGAAAATAAACGTTATGGTGAGCCCTATGAATGTTTTAACAGTGAAAACCTTTATCCTGCTGCTATTTATGGTGTGGTCCAGTTGAGCTTTGGATATGAATCAATTTTTTTGCCACATGCTCTGAAATGATCTCGAAAAATGTATAAACGGTATAGATATTATAAATACATCATTTTGGGGCCATGTAACTTTGATTTATGCAGTTGAGACCCACTTTGATGTTTTCGAGAATCGAGAAATTCTTCCCGTCCATCTGATTTTTGAGTTCATTTTAGGACATGAGGCTAAAAATGAACCGTGATCAATTGTCAAGTGTGCTGAAAATGTGATAATTGAACATCCTCAGTTGAAATATTCGTGTGGCCACAAGTTTTGAATCATGTTAATATTTGTGTTTTCAGTTCATACCGGTGGGAATGGCGTTATTAACGGTATGGATGGCATATAAACATCATTTTTACACTCAGGGAGGTTTCAACTGTAAGAATGTTCCTAACAACCTTTTCCTTTACTACAGACCACTTAAGTCTTGGATTCTGCTCACTTTTGATCTAATCTACTAAAATGAGCTAACAAAAGGGATGGACGGAGTGATTCCTGACAACCATCACGGTGGGCGTACCTAAGTTTCCTGCGCAGGAGCTTAATGGGAAAAGGCTTTTACAGGAAATCCGCGTCCCATCTTCGCGCGACACGTACCCACATCAGCGGGTGTGTGGTACACCAGCCAATCAGCTTCCCATGTAATCTTACAAACAAACAAAAAAAAGAAGAAAAATTTCAACGGCTCTCGTTTATCTTTAAAAATCAAAGGATATAGTAATCATTGAAGCATAATATTAGATTAATAGATTACTTATTATACTGAAGAGAAAGTGTACTGTTCAAATCATCAGAAAATGTCATCACATGGGCTCCAGCGGGTGGCGATACACACTGGATTCTCTGTCGCGACAGGTGCAAAACGATGTCCCCGCGTCCAGTTCAAATTCGGCGCCGAGTAATAGCATGGACCGATTTTCAACGATTACTTTAGCATTTGCAGAACAATGCTTGTATCTAAAAACAAGCGCCCCAAACGTGCTGACGCAGCTTGCGTATGCAAGATCCAGTACGTTTATCAGGTGGGCCCTTCTTTTTCTTCAAGAAAAAAAAATAAAAACCCTCAATCTTCCATGGTCCACACGTCCAGTTTCAATCTAGGATATGGACAGCCACTCATCCATGGATCCCCCACTCAATTTTATTTTTGTACCTTGACAATCTGGATCAGGATAATCATACGATAATGGAATGACAACCATGGCCCACTACCTGATTATCGGATGCTTCATCCACACGTGTCAAATTTACGCACATGCGACGCGCTCGTGTTTGGGACACAAGATGCGCGGTTGCAAACAGCATTCTCACTGAGGGCTTTGGATTTTTTTATTCTACTCGGGCGGAGACCTCTCATATTCGGTCGAACGCGTGGAGTTCGCTCTCTTTAGACGGCTACTTTGACGCGTTTCCTCTTCTCTCTCTCTCTCTCTCCTCTAACCCTACCTCTATATAAGGAGGCCTCGGTTTCTCTCTTACTTCCCAAATATACCCTCATCGGCCTTCGTTCGAGAGAGAGAGAGCGAGGAAGAGGTTTAGGAAGTTTTAGCTGATTGCTGCAAAGGGCTTTTCCGTCTTAAACATAAAAAACAGCTCTTAGCAGTATCAGCTTCTCTTCATAAAACCGATCCAATGGCTCGCTCTTTCGTTACCGCTAATCTCCTCTCTGCTATCGCTGATGGCGTCTCCCTCGCAATCACAAGGTATAGTTCTACGCTATTTCGTGTCTTGATAATCCAACGGTTGCGATCATCTCGTGGATGATTAATAGCCGCCAGGATCGGCCCAGCGCATCTTAGATGGAATCTATTGGGAAAATCTAAAGTGCGCTCAACGGGCCTGGCGGAGTGCGCACTGTGTCTACCCACACGATGGTATTGCATGGCATGGGTATCGGTAGAGGCGCGCATGTCAACAGAGAACACGTGTGAGAGATCTGGTGGGTCCACTTCTCGGTCAGCTGCAAGTATAGGCTTTCCGGGACTTCTGGATTCTTTCCTAGCCGTTGATGTTTCTCATAAAAAAGACGCAACTGATGAGTGGGCCAAGCGGCCCTGTGGACCCACCAGATGGATGATCAGACATCTTCGCACGTGTGCTACATCGACTCGCGTCAGTTCCGCCAAAAGGGTGGCTGTTGATGATTTAACTGTCCGTTTGGGATCCCGTATATCTGATTTTTGGGCCATGATTTGGACGGTCTAGATTGACTACGTGTACGGCAGCTTGTATATTAATCCCTGATCTCAACTGCAAACTGTTACCGTTGAATCAGATGTGCGCCCATATGGGAACGGGCTGTAGTGGGGCCCACCTCAACTGTGTATCCGATCCACACCGTTCATCATGTTCTCCACCTCATAGTCACCGTAGAAACAAAAATCGGGCTGATCCACGACTTGGGTGGGCCATGACACGCGTGTGGCCCACTTGTGTTTTTGAATGGCCTGATTTTTGTTTTCCGATCAACGGATTAGATGGCATATACACAGCACGGTGGACCCCACAAACAGCGGAGAAGGTTTTATTGGTTCGGTGATCTCTCCCAGTCGTTCATCGTAGCGTGGGCCCACCTGAGTCTTGTCCGTACGAAGGTCCCATCAAATGCTCGTTTGATGGGGTCCACAACAATAGCCCTGTACGAGCGGACCTCTTTGAATTATTTTAGGCGCATTTTAGTGGGAATCTAGTTGGAAAAACTAGCTTGAGCTGGTTGCGTCTTGCTCGGTGAAAGGGATCGATCATGAGCCGTGTGTTGACTAATCAGATGATCCAAACCGTGCAAACACTACCCACTGCAATTATAACCGTTCGATTTTCTTACTTCTTTGTTTGATTGATCAACAGGCGTTGTTACTCTACAACATCCCAAGGCCTTGTTTCAAGCGTGGGAAGAGGTGGAAGGAGTGGGGTAGTCAAGACAGGGGAAGAGAAGGTGAAGAAAGCAATTAAAGAAGCTGAAACATCATGGGTGCCGGATCCCGTGACTGGCTACTACCGGCCGGCGAACCGGGCTGGTGAAGTCGATGCGGTCGAACTGCGAGAGATGCTCCTGAAGCAGAAACTCCACCAACATTAAAGGCTAGGATTCAATCTTAGATAGCTTTCTTTCGCTCACATCAGCAAATTTATGTTAGACCATATGAATGTAGTGAAAATGGGTGGATGATCATCTCCTTCCTCTTAATGTTAGAATAATAATCTAATGAAATTTTCACAAAATTTCGTTTAATTTTTTGCCCTATGGATTGTTACAACCACATGATGCATTTATAACCTTGAGCCTCACGTGAATTACCCAAGTCCTATAATGTTTTAGGAACTTTAAAATATGGCTAACATTGAGATGTGTTATGGCCCATTTGAATGCCAGAAATTATATTTATTGCCTGAAATTCCTTTATCTATAAATATGACTTTTGCAGGCCTGTAAACAAATTCCTATTTAAGGACTTTACAGGCAGAAAGTTTCACCGTCTATCCCAAGTGTACAAAAGCTAGTAATTAAGACTTTATTTTTCTTATTACAATAAATTCTTGGAGTCTTAAATCAGCTCCATTGTGTGCTATCCCTAAGCCAATTTAAGTTACCCATCCAATCAAGTCATTCCACAATTGTCTAATTTTAGGGCCGGTCAAATAAGTTACTTTTTCAACTTACAACAGTGGATAAGTAACTCATTTGAGATAAATTAAAGTTTGGTTTAAAATTAATTATAAGTAAACTTTTGCTTAATCACTTTTAGCTTAATAAGTAAAAATCAAGATAAGTTACTTGAGGCATAAGTAGCTAATCTTAAGTTACTTATGATCCAAACGTCCCTTTAATGTCAAACTTACTTATCTCAAATAAGTTATTTATTATTGTAAACTCCATGCGTTTGCTCTCTATAGGCATGGGTTCAACTCTCCTTCTTGGCATTATTTGATGCATGTAGTCACGGGGGATTATATGAAATAGTCTCATGTCAAAATGAGTCTTGTCTCAAAATATGACATAAGAAAAAGTAACTTATTTGGCGGTATCCAAACAGCGCCTATTGAATGGATCATCCTCACCTTTGGAAGGTCTCCTTGGCGGACATACGATGGCATATGTGGTCATATGTGGTGGTTTGCATTAGTTGGCTTGTCCGGAATTTGAGGGTCTTTAGGATATTTGGAACCAAAGTGTATTAAAAGGATTTGGAACGCTAAGAACCCTTATTAAGAAATCGTTTGCACTGATTGTTGAATCTAGGGTTATCTCCGATGATCTAAGAATGGTTGGGGTATTCTTATCTAAGATTTGATTTTGATCATGAAAAAGATTTCAGAAGAAACAATTAATTTACTAACATACCTGATAAGGTGTTTTTTCTTCGAAATCTCTAAGGGGGCGCATGGGTTTAAATGGGATTTGGTAAGAGTGGGTTTTAAGATCCCATGTATTATTATAACGTTTGCTCGGGACTCACACAAGGTATGAGTTATGAAGACCTTTCTTGGAATCAGCACCAAGGCAAGAGTTTCTGCATTACTATTTTGAATTTCATGGGTTTTAGCTACGTGGTCTCACACAAGGTATGAGTTATGAAGACCTTTCTTGAAATCAGACCTGCATTTCTACCAAGATGTATTTGTTTAATCTATGCCGTCCATCCATTTTGAAATATAATTTTTAGGCTTGACCCCAAAAATTAGGTAGATATAAATCTCAGGTGGACCACACCATGGGAAAACAGTAGTGATTGAATTACACCATTAAAAGCCTCCTAGGGCCATCTGTGATTTGGATCAAACTCATTTTGTGCTCATACCATAAAATGACATGAGTGGACAACATGGATGAAACACATACATCATGGTGGGGCCCATAAGCACTGACCAGTAGTGGCAACATGAGTAGCCAATCTGCTTCCAAACATGAAGTGAGATGGCAATGGGATTAAACAACAATCCCTAACACAGTGTAATTATTACATTTTGGTAATTCCATCCCACTTAAACCCATCTAATCCCATACTCCAAACACCCCCTAGGATATATATAAATTATTGTTTTGTATCTTCTGTGTCTCAAAAAAAAGTGCCAAAAATATTTCTTGTAACGTAGATAACATTAGCATTTCATGTTAGAAATGCATATACGTGATGCTTTTTAATTAGGGATGCGATGCTTTTTAATTCGTCCACGTTAGGGGAAAAAGACATAAGTATTAGGGATGCGATGCTTTTTAATTCGGCCCCGTTAGGGGAAAAAGATTCTAAGTTATTCACATCTCTACCACAGCGTACAAATAATTTTTATTTTCTCTCCACGTGTACTACGTGCCACACCCACTACTCAGTAGTGATTGGGGCAGATGGATGAATTTCATTTATTGAATGTTAGATGCATGGAACAATGTTTGGTTGCAGAGTTTATAAAAATGAATTTATTATTAGGGATTGGATGAGTGACATCAGCACGAAATAAAATACTAGCTCTGTCCAAATTCGACCAAATAATGACCTAACATTGCATTAATATCTGAGATATTTCATTTCGGTGCATGGGCCATCTATGATGAGGACCCTCTTACCAACGGTTTGGATTCTTCAAGTATGTGGCCCACCCGTACCAGTTAAAAAATACTGTGCATGTTTTTCCAGCTCTTCTAGATCATTCTAGGACATTCTTGGGTATGACCTATTCTCCACCGTCTGAGTCTTGGAAGCGGATTGGCTGGTGTACCACACACCAGCTATAATGCATTTAAATCAGCAAGTTCCGTGGATCCCATCATGAGGTATTTGTTATATCCAAACCGTCCATTCATCTGGCATCCATGTATTCATGACTTATTAACAGATTGGATGGAAAAGAAACATTCCGATGTATATTTTAACAAACGGTGAAAATCATTATCATTATTCTCGCTGCTATTTTTGGTGTGGTCCATTTAAGATTTGGATATGATTCATTTTTTTGTCTAATAATCTAAAATAATCTCAAAAAATGGATGAACGGTGTGGATATAATAAATACATCATTGGGGTCCCATGTAACTTTGATCTCCTTTAAACCGTTTGTACAACTCGAAGCTCGAGGAGCGTCGGCGCTCGTCTTCGCACGACACGTATCTACACCAGCTATATAGCTGATGTGTGCTACACCAGCCAATCCGCTTCCCTGAGTCTTACGGTCAAGGAAAGGGGGTGGGTCCAGGCTTCTGATCATGGGGCTCACTGTGTTCTTTACGAAAAATCTGAGCCATCCACTATTTTCCTCATATGAATTTAGGGCTTGAGCCAAAAATTGGTCTAGATCCGAAGCTCTGGTGGGCCACACGACAGTTAACCGTACATGTTGAATGCATACCCTTTAAACCGTCGCGGGGCCACAGAAATTTTAGATGGGACTTAAAAATCCGGTGGTTAAGTTCATCCCACTGGGAAAGACAGGCCGTAGAAAATTTGGATCGGTGTAAAGATATGATGGTTACGTTCAACCTAAGTGGAAATGACGTTTTGAACGGAAGAGAATGCTGTTTCAACAGTTTAAATTGCCTGCAAGAATAAAAATTGGACCGTTGGTAGTTTCAACGTTGTAAGATACTGACCCACTTTT
Organism: Magnolia changhungtana; assembly: GCA_030180095.1. Classification (NCBI taxonomy): domain Eukaryota; kingdom Viridiplantae; phylum Streptophyta; class Magnoliopsida; order Magnoliales; family Magnoliaceae; genus Magnolia; species Magnolia changhungtana. Next base: position 271,080 of record JASAUF010000496.1, on the reverse strand, counting down.
TCTTGTCATGGGACCCACTTGTATAGTGGATCTGCTTCGATTTTAGGCCCATCTTTCATAATGAGATGACGAAAATAGTGGACGTTTTGGATTTGCGACAAGCACAATGAAAGTGGGTCCCACGTAGCTTTGTGGAAAGTGCGTTTATTAATGATTTTGCTTTAAAAAAGTGGGCCCCACGTAGCTTTGGTTATAACGGAAGCGGATTGGCTGGGGTACCACACGCCGGCTATATAGCTGGTGTAGATATACGATGTCGTGCGAAGACGAGCGCCGACGCTACTCGAGCTCCGAGTTGTACGAACGGTTCAAAGGAGATCAAAGTTACATGGGCCTCACAATGATGTATTTATTATATCTACACCGTTCATCCATTTTTTGAGATCATTTTAGAGTATTAGACGAAAAATGAATCATATCCAAATCTTAAATGGACCACACCAAAAATAGCAGCGATAATAATGATTTTCACCGTTAAAAAATTTGTAGGGCCCACCATAACGTTTATTTTCTATCCAATCTGTTAATAAGGTAAAAAATACATGGATGAAGCGGAAAAACAAATTTCATATTGATCCGAAACTTTCATGACGCCAAAAAGGGTTTCAATGGTAGACGTTCAATCCCCCACTGCTTTTTTCAGTGTGGTCCGATTGATCTTTATGTCTGTCTTATTTTTTGGCTCAAGCCTTAAGATTAGCTCCTAAAATGGATGGACGGTCTGGATATAACACATACCTCATGATAGGACTCACAGAACTTGCGGACACCAATAAACCAGCTCTATAGTTGGTAGAGTTGGGCATTTCATACCCGAACTGGTGGATCCGGCCCGATCAGACCCGATCCGACCCGATTCAAATAGAACCGATGGTCAGGATCGGGCAGGATTGGATAGCGTAATCCAGATCCGAAAATATATACGGTTAGGATCAGGTAGGCCTTGTTCCGAACAGACCCGATCCGGAACCCGATCCGATTGGATCCGATTCGGACCGACCCGATTCGAACCGTATATATTAGAGTATATATATATATAATTATATTTTTTACTTTTACCGCATAGTTTTAGGTTCGGCGCCAAAAAATCCCGCCCTATGTACACCAGCCCGTCAACTCCATCTCTCTACCTCTCTATATCTGTCTCTCTCTTTATATCTGTCTCTCATTGTCTGTTGAAGAAAATCTGTCTCTCCCCGTCTGTTGAAGAAGAAGGCAAAGTTGGGTTCCGGAGCTTTATGAAATTTATCTGGTGGAGAGAGATATAGATCGAGAAATGGTACATAGCCCCATACGAAAAAGGGAAAGAGAGATAATCGTAGCAGCAACTCAAACCCCAGAGTCAGACGAAAGCGGATTGGCTGGTGTAATGTTTACAAGTTCTTTGGGTCTTATTACAAGGTATGTGTTATATATCCAAACCGTCCATCCATTTGACAATATCTTATTAAGGCTTGAGACAAAAAATAAGATAGATCTAACCATTAAGTGGACCACTCTACGGAAAGCAGCGGGATTGAACGTTTACCATTGAAACCTTTCAGGGTCACCGAAGTTTTGGATTAATATCAAATTTGTTTTTCTTCTTCGTTTAGGTACGTGTGACCTTACAAACAAATTGGATGTAAAATAAACAAGATGGTGGGCCTACAAATTTTTTAACGGTGAAAATCATTATCTCTGCCACTATTTATGGTGTGGTCCAGATGATCTTTGGATATGATTTTTTTTTTGGATAATGTTCTAAAATGATCTCTAAAAATAGATGAACGGTGTAGATATAATAAATACATCATTGTTGGGCCATGTAACTTTGATCTCCTTTGAACCGTTCTCACAGCTCAGAGCTCGAGGAGCGTCCATGCTCTTGAGACATGTTGCACTCATTGGAGCTAGGTGGAAACGGATTGCGTACTGAGTAACTCAGTACGCTTAGCATACTAAGTAAACTTTGTGGGTCCCACGGTCATTCATACATTTTATCCACTCCGTCCATACATTTTAGAAAATAATTTTAAGTCTATAGTCCAAAAATTAAGAATATATAAGGTTCAAATGGGCCACACCACCAGAAACAGTGTGAATTTACAATTTACCATTGAAAATTTCGTGGGGCCACTAAGTTTTAGATCAATCTTATATTTGTGTTTTCACTTCATCCATGTCTTTGTGATATTATGAACATGTTGGATGACAAATAAACATCATGGTGGGCCATAGAAAGGTTTCAACGGTGAAAATCATCATTCCCACGGTTTCCTGTGGTATGGTCCACTTGAGCTTTAGATATACCTCAATTTTAGGCTCAACCACTAAAATGATCTCAAAACACAGATGGACGGCATAGATAGACCACATACATTCAAGGTGGGCCCAACTAAGTTTACTCAGAACTCACTGAGTAACTTAGTACGCAATCCAATTTCGTGCTAGGTAGAGGCTAGCTACAGACAACTACTCTTTTATAAAGCTTGCTGGAGAAGTTATGTACGGGTGTAAAGCTCCCGTCGGGCGAAAGCCTTCCGCAGCGAGTTCCTACGCTCCAACTTAGGTGGGGCTTACAGTGATTTTTTTGAGAAATCCACTCCATCCATCCGTTTTGTGAGCCCATTCTAGGACACAAGCCAAAAACTGATCCGAATCTAATACTCAGGTGGGCCAAAAACGTGAGGATTGAACGTCTACAGTTGAAATATTCGTGTGGCCATAGAAGCTTTGAATCATGCTAGTATTTGTGTTTTTATTTCAACCCAATAGGAACGACGTTATAAACGGTGAAGATGGCACAAAAACATCACCATCGACGCTAGGAACGTTTCAACGACAAGAATTTCCCTACACATTTTCCTTTATTGCGGCCCACTTGAGTCTCGGATCCTATTCATTTTTGGTCCCAAGTCTTAAAATGATCTCACAAAACTGATGGAAGGTGTGGATTTGTCGCAAACATCACAGTGTGCCCCACCTAACTTTGCATGCGGAAGGCTTTTGCACGAAATCCGTTGACGTGACGAGACGTCTTGCAGCTGGCAGATGTTCCGTGTATATTTGTAATGAGATTAGCAAATTATGTGGGTCCCATCAGGAGGTATCTGTTATATCCAAACCGTCCATCCATTTGGCAGGCTCGTCTTAAGGCTTGAGCCGAAAAATAAGACAGATCTAAAAATCGATGGACTACACTTTCAAAAAGCAAGTGGGGGTTGAACATCTACTCGTTGAGACTCTTTTAACAACTTTCAACTGATGGAAGTTTCGGATCAATATGAAAATTGTTTTTCCTCTACATCGCTTGTTACGTTATCGGGATTAGATGGAAAAATAAATATTACGGTGGGCTCTAAAAAATTTTAACGGTGATTAAAAAAAAAAAGATCTCAAATCCGAACATTAGCCAATCGATCCGACTCGGTTATTTTGACCGATTCGGACTCGTTCGGGTCAGTCTAACATTATAACTGATCGGATTGGGTCAGATGACCCAAACTCGGTCCCGGATCTGACCGAGTTCGGGTTAGGCTATACAAAACTCGGACCTGGTCGAGTTGGGCTGAATCCGATCCGACTCGGTCCGATGCCTAGCTCTAATAGTTGGTGTGTGGTACACCAGCCAATCCACTTCCGGTTAGAAAGCATGCTAGACTAGTTGTGAGCAGTTTCAAGCCTAAGGGTGAAAATAATTATGGGTGTACCTAGGGTCGAACCGAGTTGAGCTGGCCTCAGCTCCACTCGGCTTGGCCACTGGTTGACCTCAGTTCAAACTCGGCTCGGCTCAGTCCTTGAGCCTAACTAGCCAGCTCAGCTTGGTTCGGTTAGCAGCTCGGGCCGAGTTCGCCATTGAAGCATTTCCACAAACACCTGAACTGTAACTTCAAAATCCCACTGTTTTACAAACAGGGGTAATGGTTTTACAAGTATTTTATCAAACACCTTCTAATCAATATAAAAACCAAGAAAAACAAAGAGAAAAATGGTATTTGTTTCTTGTACATACCTTCCTTGCCACCAGCCACATTTTGTTGAGTCGTTTTATCAAACAGTTGGTGAGCAACATCAATGGCAGGTCCTACATGAGTTTGAAGAATAGAAGAGAGAGAAAGGATCAAATGATGAAGAGGAGTAGAGGACTATCCGGAATCATTGTCTGAGTAAGAACAACCATAGAAAGAAATCATCGATCTTTCCTCGGCACATGTGCTTCTTTACTTGCGTTTGAGTCTAGAAATGAGGAAGCATGGATGGCAGCTTCCTTACCACTAACCGAGTCACCGAACTGGTTCAATCCGAGTTCGATTTGAGCTGGATTCAATCCGAGTCGAGCCGAGCTGGGGTCTGCTCGAACTCATTTTCGAGCTTAAAAAATCAGCTTGACTCGACTCGAACTCAGTTTCGAACCAAGTCAAATCGAGCTAACTGAGCTAGCTCGGTTCATGTACACCCCTAAAAACAACAGATAATTTTGGAGAAATAGCTTAAAATTAGCACGTTTTCAATTAGCAGATTAAAGCAGAGGCAACTTATGAGAAAAAGTCCTATATTTTAACTGCAACAAGCTTGGGTGTACTCTTAACTTTCTTTCACCCCAGGCTAATTTTCCCTCGCTCGAGTTTCTCTCTTTCTCATCTCTATGAGCAGGTGCATGTTGCATTTTCAGTCTAGTGCACTCAATTCAATTAAACTGGACCATTCATGTGACCAAGGGTCTAAAATTTGCACACGTGTGTGAGTAGGATGCACGGTGTGCTAGTGTTTGCTTGACGTTGATTGAATTGTTGGCGTCCCCTTCACTGAGATGGACAAATTAGATATGGGGCAAAGATCCAGAATTCTATCAGCTATTTATATTGCGCTCCGTTCAAGTAATTAATGAAATAAAATGAGGCTAATTTTTTCGGATGAATTCCTTTTGCATTGTGATGATAGACGTGAGTTTACGGACTTAAGGACTTGTTATTTCACTAACACTTTAAGTTCAAAACATTCTTTAAATAAATAAAGATACACGTTCAAATTAAATAAGGCAGAATATTGCTTATTTCATTAAATACTGTGAAATGATGTTTATTACAATTGATAATTTGTGAGATAAACAAACGAATAAATAAAAATGAAAAAAGATAAATACTTGATACACCTATCAGAACAGACGAATCGATGATGGTATGATCAACTAATTAGAACTTAGACGATCATGATTTACAATTGAAGGTTGTATAAAGACTATTTCTACTCTTAAGGTACTGTAGCTGGAGCTGCTAGACAATAATTGTAAGTTAAGCTATGTTTGAAAAAATAAAGAAAAGATAAATAAAAGGTAAATTGATGTGTTTGGGTTTCCTTATTTCTTATGGATCCTTCACACTTACATTGTTGTTATGTATATGAAAATCTCTTTTATTGCTCCGAAACTTGTGACTTGGATTGGGAAGGACTTTGGGTAGATTTATACTCCCTAACTTGTCGTATTTTCATTCGACGTGGGGTGTTCGTGTTCCATCAAGGATCAATCCTAGATCTGTTGAAATCCCTCTGATTAAGACACCAAATTTGGGTTGGATCCAGATCAATCTTGACCACTTTGCATCTTTGATGACGTTTTGCTCAATGGATTTGGCCAGAGGTCACTGAAAGGGTCAAATAGTTTAGATTGGATCTCATCTAGCATTTTCACTATTCACTACAGGGTGGTTTTGGATGCTGGGAGCGATGGGTGGCTGGGATACATCACATATTGACCCCCTCTGGGTTCTGATCGAGATGCGACTCTAGAGACATCGGGTACTCTCCTTGTTTCTTCCTATCTTCAAATTATTGGGCAAATTGAATCTTGCTTTCTTATTTAACTCTCCCATCACTTTCTTTTTTTTCCTAATCAATGGACGTCTTGGGATTATCTGATGAGAAACTCTTCCCAACTTAGGTTCTGACCAAAACAGAATTGGCTTGAACAATGGTTTGATCTCTTAATGTTTGAAACCTTTTTTATCGCTATTGCTTCTCTGAATGTCTTTGAAGAAATCTCCCATTTTAGAAGGACTGCAAGAGAAGGCCTCACTATGGATATTATTGTCAAATTTATAATAGATCCATTCTTCAAAGGGTCTTTTATAATTGTGCTCGATATATTTCCTCATAAATAGGCATATCGATCGTGGCTACGCGGCATGTGACGATTTAACCTTTCAAAGGCATGTGCAAGGGTTTATACCATCATACTAATAACGGAATATGTAATATCAAAGAAAAAATGAATCAAAGATTTCTTCGGGTGCGAATACGCTTATCACGTGTGCTAAACAGATAGTGACACCACGTGATAATTTCTTATTGGGCCAAATCAAGGTGTTGAAAATGAATGTAAGCATAGTGTGTGGAAGCCCACGGTTAGAACTTTTTTTTTTTTTTTTTTTGTCATACAATTAGTTTTTAGGGTCTTAAATTTGCATTTTCAAAGTAGACCCTTGTTAATCTAAGCACCAACTAGCACACACCACTATGTAAATTTCCTATTCAATCAAGTCAGCTCACCATTGGCTTATTATTGAATGGACCATCCTTACCTTTGGATAGTGAAATCTACACTATAAGGTCTTCCTGGCAGACGTACGATGGCACGCACGTGATGGTGTGTGCATTGGTTGAACTTAGCAAAGCCAATTTGAAAGATGTTGGAAGGAATTTGAGCTATATATACATACATACATACATACATACATACATACATACATACATGTATACATACATACATATATATATATATACATATATATATATATATATATATATATATGGTACTATACGGTCGAGCGCATGCAAGCTTAACATAAGGTCGAGACGTGTCTTGTATTCCAACCGTTCGATAGCAAATTTGAAAACTACACCATGGAGATGCTATCGCTTTAGGAAAAGTCAAAACCGATAAAACCGGTGCTACGTAATTGTCATGCAGATTAGGATGCAAGCGGATTGCATGCTGTGAATAGGTGGTCGTCGTCAAGTTTTGTGGGCCCACCATGATATATATACTATATTAACCACGTCTATTCTTTTGGAGAGATCATTTTAATTCATGAGCCCAATAAAAAAATGAACTATATCACAGGTAATGATGCCCACCCTTGAAACCTTCCTAAGTGATGTAGAGCGGGTCGCGAACAGTTTCATCGCCAAGATGGATAAGAAAAGGCCCAGTCGACGACAAAAGTGATCCGGACCATCGGACCTTAGATCGGGCGTATCTCGCAATTCGGAATGAGTTACCTGACATAAAATATATGATTTTGGGGTAGAACGAGCTACTATAGCCAACCAACCTTGCTATGCCGGGTTGTGACGCCCGGAATTGCGAAAAACTCCTGGATCGACGGTCGTTTCCTTGTTTTAATTTCATTTTTACTATAAATAGTAAGTTTTAGTTTGATTATAACTCTTCATCCGTTGGGCTTTAGGAGTTGCGCCCAACATGAAAAGAGCTTAGAATAATTAGGAGAACGGTTTTGTGAAGCCAAATAGGATACTTACTATTTTTGGCTGAAAACCTTCCATACTAGTAGACATCACAACCATTTATAAATAGTAAGTTTACTATTTATAGTAAGCCGAGAATTCTAAGAGTTTTAGTTGTAGTTTGATTCTGATTTCTTTCCCAGTGCTTGGTATCCCTATTTAAAGGGTTGTGAACTCGTTTTTATTCATTCATTAATCAATTTCGAATTTATTAGAATTTATTTATATTTTATGCTTTCTTTCCTCGTGGATTCGAGAAGTCTCTGTGAGGAGTCCAGAGAAGTTCCGTGGATTCAGAAGACTTATCCTCTTGAGGAAGACGGTGCTCGACCTCACGTCCTCCCCTGTGTCACTAAGGCCCACCATGATATTTATTTATTGTCCAACTTATTCATAATGTCACACAGGCCAGGATGAAAGGTCGAAGCAAGTATAAGCTTGATCTAAAACTTTAGGGGCCCCAAGAAGTTCTCCATGCTAGGCATTCAATCCACACTAATTTTTATATTATGGTCCACTTGAATTTTAGATTTGCCTCATTTTTGGGCTAATGCCTCAAAATAATCTCTCCAAATGGGTGGATAGTGTAGATATAACACTAACACCATGGTAGGGCCCACAGAACTTGGTGACTACAACACAACGGAGGATATTTCTTTTTGGCTTAAGTTTTTTTCGTTGGGAGTCTAGGTGGGGTTCAGCGTGATGTTGTGATAAATCCATCCCGTTCATCTGTTTTATGATATCATTTCAGGATATAAGACCAAAAATGAACCGGATTCAACACTCAAATGGGCCACACTAGAGAAAACAATGGGGATTGAACAACCACCCCTAAACATTCCTATGGTCACAAAAAAATTGTATCAGGCCAAGTTTTTAGTGTTTTTAGTTCATCCAAGTGGTTACCTAGCAAACAGTTTGGATATCATATAAACATCAAAATGGAGCCGATGAAGGTCTTAACGGTAGGCGTTTCTTTCTAGCGCATTGTTGTCAAAGCCTTTGGCAGGAAATCCGCTTCAGCCCGTGTCGCTAGCGGATTACGTGCAGCCCCACCCAAGTCAGTGTAGCTTTACCATGGGCCCACCTTGATGTATGTATTTTATATTTACACCGTCCATCTGTTTTTATATATCATTTTAGAATATGAATCCGAAACTGTAGCACATCTAATTCTCAGGTGGACCATATCATAAGAAATTGTAGTGATTGACAAATAATGGGGCACATAAGTTTTGATCATGCTGATATTTTTTTTTCACTTCATCTAAGTTTATATGACCTTATCAGCAGGTTTGATGAAAAATAAGTATCATGTAAACATTATTGTGGGCCTAGGAAGTTTTTAATGGTAAAGCATTTAATCACCACTATTTTGGATAGTATAGTCCACCTGAGCTTTAGATCTTCTTCATTTTTGGGTTTATGTCCTAAAATAATCTTCCGAAACGGATGGACAGTGTTGATATAGAATACAAAAATCAAGTTGAGCCTCACTATAACGACCATTCTGTCTTATGTGAGGTAATCCACTTTGTCTCCGTTGGAAGCGGAATGGTTGGTGTGCCACAAGCCACCGGCCTGGGTAGTATGTTACCCTTAACAAGTTCCGTCGGCCATACCATGATGTAAGTGTTAAATCCATACTGTTCATTCATTTGGCGAGATCATTTTAGGGTACTAGCTATAAAATAAGATAGATTCAAATTTAAAGTTGACCACAACACAGAAAGCAGTGGGGATTGAATGCTTATCATTGAGAAATTTTTGGGGCCCAAGAAAGTTTTGGATCAGGCTGATATTTGTTTTGCCCCTTCGTACAGATCTGTGTGACATTATGAACAGGTTGGATGGAAAATTAACATCATGATGGGCCCTAGTGTCTCAATGGTAGCATCATTGTCCCCACTGCCTTCTCTGGTGTGGTTCATTTAAGCAGTGGATTTGCCTAATGTTTTGGGCTCATGTTCTAAAATGGACTTTCCAAACGTATATACAGTATAGATGCAACAAATACATCTTTGGTGAGGCTCACAGAACTTGGAAACATCACCATCCATTTTGCCTTTTTCTATAGTGCTTGAAGGGTTGAAATACAAGACATGTCTCGACCTTATATTAAGCTTGCATGCGTGTGTGTATATATATATATATATATATATATATATATATATATATATATAGGAAAAGGTTCTATGCAGTCGAGCTCATGGGAACTTCCCATGAGGTCGAGCTGTGTGGACCCCACCGTGATGCATGTCGAACATCTACCCCATCAGTCAGATACACTATTCCATGGTGGGACTTGGTCTTAAAAATCAAGTCAATCAATGACTTTTGTGGGCCACACCACGTATAAAAGTTGAGAGGGGTTACCCTCCCATTAAAACATTCATAATCATTTTTTGGGCCCACTGAGCTGTGGTTCACAAATCCATCCCATCCATTATGTGTGCCCCACTTGGATGAGGGGTCAGACCAAGTTTCAAATGCATCCAAATTTTAGGTGGGCCTCACCAAGTGCTTCTATATGTTTTAGGCATGTCTTCACATGATTTTAGATGGTATGGTCCACTTGAGTTCAGTATACGGCTGATTTTCGGGATATCCCATAATTTAAAGGGGACCCATCAAATGTACGATATTGATGTTCGACACACATCACAGTGGGGCCCACACAGCTCGACCTCATGGGAAGTCCCCGTGAGCTCGACAGCATAGAATATATATATATATATATATATATATATATATATATATATATATATATATATATATATATATATATATGAAATTTGGGGCGAAGGGTATTAAAAGGAAAAACACAGCCTTACACTTACATGGTGTCAGTGTAATTGACAAGTCCCGATAAGATAATCCTAACCATCCAATCAATGGCCCACAAGAAAATTAGTCAATGCAGCTAGCATCATTAAGATTTGATTTTGAAAACATTGGCCACCTAATTTTGAAAATGAAAACAAACAGGTCCTCAGTGTAGTCTAATCTTACTATAAATCTATATAATTTTTTAAAAGTGTAATTATTAGATTCTTACTCGTATACACCTGGTAAGCAGTGAAACAAATAGGCCCTGAGATCCATTAAGATTTGATTGAGACTGGTTGTCGATTCTAGATTCATCCCCAATTATCCAATAGCTGTTGAGGTATCTTATTTGAAATTTGTTTTTGGTGTCCTTCCTCTGCCGCTCTCCAACCACCCATAGTTAGGATTATATAGACAATTTTGATCATTTAAAATAATCTGCCTCAAACGATTAATTTCCTAACATATCTTATGAGATATTTAGGCTGAGTATTGACTCTTCTTTTATAAACTCACTTTGGTTCCTCTTTCTTCACTTCAGCTACAAGGGCCTCAGTATATCTAATGTGAGTCAGGGCCTATTTGGTTTTCCAATTACAATAGTAAATGGTGGTAAATGGATAATAATTATTTACTATTGTAATTGTGTGGTGACATTATTTTTATTTAACTGTGACAATGATTTTACTATATTTGACTTGATTTATGAGTCATAATTATTATTTAAACAAAAATCTGTAAATGATAGTGATGGTTTATTTTTGTATCTCATAAGAAAAAGGAAGATCAAACAAGTCTTAGCGCCAAATGCGTGTCTCAATATGTGTGACCTTGCCATTTCATGAAAGGGAGTGATTAGTTTTCAAGATGGGTCCCACGTATGGTGTGAGCACGTTTTGCATTTTCTATTAGGCTCGTGACACTTTTAATTTGGCCACATGAGGGGTTGCTGGCCCCACAAGGAGGGACGAGGATTTCCTGTGAAATCCGCGTGAAGTTCTTGCGTTAGAAACCTAGGTGGGGCTACCGTGATGTTTGTGAGACATTCACTCTGCCCATCTGTTTTTTGAGCTCATTTTACGACTTCAGCCAAAAACTGTACAAAATCCAAGAATAAAGTGAGCAGCACTAAGGAAAAGGTTGGCATGGAAATGACTACAGTTGAAAGGGTCGACAATGATGTTTACATGCCATCTGTATCGTTCATAGCGTCATTCCTACTGAGTTGAACTGAAAACACAAATATTATCATGATTCAAAACTTCAGTGGCCCCACGGATATTTTAACCATGGATGTTCAATCCTGATATTTTTGGTCTACTTAAGTATTCGATCCGGCTCATTTTTAGCTATATGTACTAAAATAAGCTCACAAAATGCATAAATAGGTGAATTTCTCACAAACATCAGTGGGCCCCACCTAGGTTCCTGACACAGGATCTTCCTACTAAAGACTTTTGCAGGAAATCCAGGTTGGCGTGCCATACCACTACTCAGTTGCAATTTTGCCAGATGGATGAATTTCGTTTATTGAATGAAAGAAGCACGGAACAATGTTTCCTTTAGAGTCGAACTGGTTTATTATTAGGGATTGGTGGGTGACATCAGCAATAAATAAAATACTACAATAAGTAAGTTCTACCAAAGAATAACCAAACATTCAATTAATTAATATCTAATACCTTCAATTTCGGTGCATGGATTGCGTCCTGCGGTCTCTGTATGGGTTTTATCCACCCCAATCATCCATTTTGCTGTATCATTTAATCCATAAATGAGACAGGAGAGCGAATTAGGCGCAGCTGCCACCTCATTCAAGATGGTGCAGTCCTAACCATGGGGCCCACCTTGATGTATGTATTCTATATTCATGCCTGCCCATCCATTTTTTTACAGATTATTTTATGGCATTAGCCCAGAAATCAAGAAAAAACAAATCTCAGGTGAACCACACTTTAAAAAACAGTGGTGATTGAACGCGCTACCATTAAAAACTTCCTAGGGCCCGCAGAAATGTTTCGGTAATATTTATTTGCCATCCAACCTGTTAATAAGGTTGCATAAACCTGGATTAAAGGGGAATAACAAATATCAGGTTGATCCAAAACTCGTGTGGTCCATTAATGGTAAATCACAACTTTTTCCAATGTTATGTTCCACCCGGAAACTGAATCTGCTTCATTTTTAGGGCTGATGACTAAAATGATACAGTAAAACAAATGGACAGTATAGATATAAATTACACACATCAAGGTGGGCCTCACCATAAGGGCTGTACTATCTTGGGTGAGGCAGGGGCCGCACCTAATCCGCTCCCATGAGACAGAAACAAAGAGCAGGTGGACCACACCACATGAAACACGGTGATAGTTACCCAGCGTTGAAATCTGCCTAGGGCATGCCATGATGTTTATTTATCATCCAACTTATTCATAAGGTCACTAGACCAGGAGGAAGGGAAGGCACATATATCAGTGTAATGGACAAGTCTCATTAGAATAATCCTAACCATCCAATCAATGACACACATGAAATTAGTCAATGTAGTTAGCATCATTAAGTTGATGTGAAACTCATAACATGGGCTACCTAATATTGAAAACGAAAACAAACAGGTCCTCAGTGTAGTCTAATCTTACTATAAATCTATATAATTTTTGAAAAATGTAATTATTACATTCTTATGCGTTTACACGTGGTAAGTGGTGAAACAAATAGGCCCTAAGATCCTTTAAGATTTGATTGGACTGATTGTTGAATCTAGATTCATCTCCAATGATCCTTAAATGGTTGAGGTTTTTTTTTTTTTTTGGTGATCCTTCCTCCCACGGCTCTCCCCACCCATAGTCATGACTATATAGATAATTTTGATCATTGAAAATTATCCGCCTCAAACTATTAATTTTACAGGTCAGAGTATTGACTCTTTTTTTATAAATTCACCTCCGTTCCTATTTCTTCACTTCAGTTACAAGGGCCCCGTAATATTTAGTATGGCTTAGTGCTTGTTTGATTTTCTAAACCCTTAGTAAATATACTGCAAATGAGTAATAATTATTTCGCTGGATAATCACGGCATTGTTATCTATGCTTGATTTGTCACCTTTTTTTTTTTTTGAGCTCTAAAAATGAGGACACTGTCAAATATATGTGGGGCCCACCGTGATGTGTATGTCTTATCCACATTTTCCATCTGTTATGCTAGCTGAATTTAGGGCTCGAACAAAAATATGAGGCTGATACAAAGCTCAAGTGAACCACACCACAAGATTCAGGGAATCGAACATCTATCATTAAAAATGTATCAGTGCCACTATTTCCTTTAGTGTGGCCCACTTGAGTGTTAGATGAGGCTCATTTTTTGGCTCATACTTCAAAATGTTACGATAAAATTGATGGACAGTGTGGATATATCATATATATCATGGTGGGGCCCAAAAATTTAAACTAATCTTTTTAACTCGGTTCTCAAAACAGAAATACAACTACATTTTCAAACATATGGAGTAATAATTACTAATTCCCAATGCATTTACATGCTATTTGGAAAATCAAACAAGCACTCAGCGTTTGTTTGGTTTTTCAATTATAATATTAAATAGTGGTAAATGTGAAATGATTATTTATTCTTGTAACTGTATGGTATCATTTTTATTTAACTGTAACAATGATTTTATTTTATTTGACTTAATTAATGAGCTAAATTACTATTTAAACAAACACTTATAAATGACGATGATGGCTCGTTTCTGCATCTCATAGTAAATTGGAACACCAAACGTCAGTGTCTCACTATAGACAACCTTGCCATTTCATGCACAGGAGTGTTTGATATTTCTCAAGATGGGTCCCACATATGATGCAAACACGTGATGTTTTTTAATTAGGCTCGTGATACTTTTAATTCAGGCACGTTAGGGGTTACCGGGCCCCACAAGGAGGATTCCATGTAAGTCACGACTCTCCCTCCTCACCATACAAATGCCTTTTTCTCTCCACGTGTACCACGTATCATACCCACTACTTGTAATTTTGCCAAATGGATGAATTTCATTTATTAAATGAAAGATGGAAAGAACAATGTTTCCTTTAAAGTCAAACTGGTTTATTATTAGGGATTAGTGGGTGACATCAGCACTAAATAAAATACAAAAATGAGTCCAATTTCCACCACAGAATAACCAAACATTCAATTAATTAATATCTAATTAAGATCTTTCCGTTTCGGTGCATGATTACGTCCTGCCCATTTGATAGACTCGGTCTAGGCAGGTCTATGTGGGGCCCACTGCGATGCATGGGTTTTATCTATGCCACTCATCCATTTTATTGGATCATTTAATCAATAAAAGAGACAGGAGAGCGGATTAGGTGCAGCTGCCGCCTCATTTAAGATGGTGCAGTCCTTACCGTGGGGCCCACCTTGATGTAGGTATTGTATATCCATGCTATCCATTCATTTTTTTCAGATCATTTTATGACACGAGCTCAACGAGCTCAAAACTAAGAAGTTCCAAATCTCAAATGGATCATATTTTAGAAAACCGCAGTGATTGAAAACCCTACCAATAAAAAGTTCCTAGGGCCCACAGAAATGTTTCTGTAATGTTTATTTGCCATCTGACTTGTTGATAAGGTTGCATAAACCTGGATTAAAGGGAAATAACAAATATTATTTTGATTCCAAACTCGTGTGGCCCACAAATGGTAAATCACCAGTTTTTCCAATGTTATGGTCCACCTGGAAACCGGATCTGTTTCATTTTTAGGGTCAATCACTAAAATAATATCTTAAAACAAATGGACGACATGGAGATAGATTACGCACATCAAGGTGGGCCTCACCGCAGGGGCCGCACCTAATCTGCTCCCTGAGACAGAACCAAAGGGCAAGTGGACCACGCCACATGAAACAGTGGTGATAATTACCCACCGTTGAAACCTGCCTAGGGTCCACCGTGATGTTTATTTATCATCCAACCTATTCATAAGGTCACTAGACTAGGACGAAAGGATAGACCATTTGTCATCAACGGTGGCAGAACACAATTGCTTCCATTTAGACCATCTATAGTGAGGACTATCTTATCAAATGGTTCGGATTCTTTAAGTATGAGCTGAAAAGCTAAAAAATCCATATCCTTCCCACTTCCAGCTCTTCTAGATCATTCTACAACACTTATATTAAGCATATGACCATATCGTTCCACTGGTAAAAGTCTTAAACTAGTCAAGCTGAATATAAGATACACCAATTTTTTACTTTTGATTTAAGGAGATCCACTCCATTAGATGTATAAACATTAGTTAATCCGGCAAAAACATTAAACGTCCGAACTCCGAGATTGGTAACCACCTCGACCAGAAATACTTGGGGAAAGGTCCACCCTATTTTTATGCATTTGTTTATCATTATATGAAATCCATCCATTTATTAGATATCACACAAAATCTATGAACCATTTCTAAAAAAAGCAGATCCAACGTGATTTAGGTGGGCTAAATTAATGGAAAGAGTTTAAAGGTGAGCTTTGCAACCTATATAGTTCTTTTGATGGTGTGGCCATTTAATCACGGATCTGAAGCTTCATTTTAGGGCCCTCATTCATAGCATTTTGGAAAAAGTGATATTTAAGAAAATGGACGGTCGGCATGGATAAACAGATACATCACATTGGGCCCCACAGGAGCTATGGTCAGACCGCTTATTGTACCACCGGGTTCTGACGCATCCACTTCCAACACCACCGACCTTGGGTGGTGTGTTGACGTCACCTGGTGCCCTACCATGATGAATATGTTACGTCCTGCTGTCTGTCCACTTTTCAAAATTAGTAAAATTTAAAATTTGGTCCAAAAGCGGTCCAAAAATGGAAAAAACCCGGAACCTGACCATTTACAAAACTCAACTGCCACATGAAACAGGGGTGATAATTACCCACCGTTGAAACCTGCCTAGGGCCCACCGTGATGTTTATTTATCATCCAACCTATTCATAAAGTCACTAGACTAGGATGAAAGGAAGGCACATATATCAACGGTGGCAGAACACAATCTGCTTCCTGGACCATCTATAGTGAGGACTATCTTATCAACGGTTCGGATTCTTTAAGTATGAGCTGGAAAAGCTAAAAAATCTGGGCATGCTTTTCCAGCTCTTCTAGATCATTCTACAACACTTTTCCATATGACCATATCTCCACTGGTACGAGTCTTATGGTCAAGCTAAGGTGGGCCCATTCGGGACTTTTGATTAAGGAGCGGATTGCATGTGTCGCACACTACCGGAAGCGGATTGCGTCCGAACCCCGACTGGACAATAACCCGTATGACCAGAGCTCCTGTGGGGCCCACCATAATGTATCCGTTTATCTACGCCGTCCATCCATTTTCTCAGATAATTTTAAGGTATGAGCCCCAAAATAAGCAGATCCAACGCTCATGTGGACAGCATAATAGATACACTTGCATTTAATGCTTAATGCAACCCAAGCTCACTATTTGATGTGGAATACTTAAGCTTTGGATCTGCTTCATTTTTAGGGTCATATCTTACAATGATCCAAGAAAATGGATGGACGGCGTGGATAAACAGATACATCACATTGGGCCCAACAGGAGCTACGGTCAGACCGCTTATTGTACCACCGGGATCTGACGCCATCCACTTCCAACACCACTGACCTTGGGTGGTGTGTTGACGTCACCTGGTGGCCCTACCATGATGTATACGTTACGTCTTGTCGTTTGTTCATTTTTCAAAATTATTTTAGGGCATGTCCCAAAGTGCAAAAAATGAGGAAAATCCAAAACTCAACTGCCAAAGTGAGGGGGACAATGACACTCACAATTAAAACCTACCTATGGCTCACTGTAATGTTTATTTGCTATTGTCACAAAAATATGAGGGCCACAACAATTAGAAGGAAGAAAAAACATAAATATTTGGTTGATCCAAAACTTTCATCCCCCCATAAATTTCAATAATAAGATTTAATCCCTACTGCTTTATGTGGTGCGTGCACTTGAGCTTTGATGTGCATCATTTTAAAGCCCATTTCTTAAAATAATTTTGTAAAATATATGACTAGATATAACACATACTTCATGGTGGGTCCCGTAGATCTTAGTGTCGCGAACATACCACTAAGGTCGGTGAACCGGAGTATGGATCAGCTTAAGTTTATGGATCACATTGTAAAATTAGGGCTGAAAGTCGGACAGGTTCAACTCGATCGACCTGACATTGGTTTGGGCTCGGGCATGATGTATCGGGTTTGGTCTCGAGCTTGGGCTATATAAACACCAACCCGATAAAAGTTGGGTCGGGCTTGGGTTGAGGTCTTGGGTTGCCCGACCCAACTAAACCCAATTAATATATAAGTTATAAATTATAATTGAGCATGGATCGTCTGTGTTGAAGGCACAAAAAATTCTAGTGCCATTGGATCTCGTTGGTCCAAACCATTTCTATTGACTCAAGCTATCTAGATATGCCTCTCTTTTCCAAATAGATTGCGTGCTATACAACACTACTTTTAAAGGAGCAGTCCGATATTTTAGTTAGTTTGTTTAGAAAAAATAAAGTTCTTTACGATAAATAACTACATTATAATTAATAAAATCATCGGTACAAAAAATAAGACTTGTATTGAAATATAATAAACTAATGTAATAATAAAAATATTAGCATGTATCTACCCAACCGATCTCGCTTGGGTTGGGCTTGGGTTGAGAATTCCCAACCCGAGGTTAGGTTAGGTTGGGTTGGGGTATAGGAACCTTGGGTTGGGCTAGGGTCGAGCTCCAATCCAGCCCAACCCGCCCAACTTTCAGCCCTACCTAAAATGAGGTTGAAGAATATATGTACAGCATTGGAATACAAAAATTCAACAAGGTGGACTTACGAGCGCAACTTAGCTGCCCATGTAGGTGAGACACTAACTGTAGGGGCCCAACTCAATGTATGCTTATGTTGTTCATTTGTTTTTACATCTTATTTTAGCCCATGGTCCAAAAACTGAATAAAGTTCCAATTTCAGGTGGACCACACTACAGGAAACAACAATTATTGGCCGTTAAAAACCTTTTATGGGCTAATTAAGTCTTAGATCAAGCTGAAATTTCATTTTCGCCACACGGTTAAGCAGTTGTGTGTGTCATTATCAACATGTTGGATGTTCGATAAATATTACGGTGGAAGATAGAAAGTTTTTAATGGTGAGCCTTCAATGACCACTATTTCTGGTGGTCCACCTGTAATACATAAGATTTAAAAATAGATGGACAGCGTGGATCCACGATGAACACATTGAGGTGGGCCAACGGACAGAATCTCGCAACAAAGTCCCCTCATCTTTCACATAGTTCTTAAGAAGTTAAGGTTAGTGCTTTTCGTGACGCACCGTCCACGTGGCTAGTGAGGATAGGGTCATGATCATGATCATACGTGCACGGTTCTATACATGCGGGGCCTTGTCCTTTCCTGATCATGTGCAAACGCGCACGGTTCTGTGCACGTGGGGTCTTGATCTGGTGATCTAAACCGTTGATCTGGTAAGCTAGGCAGCTGATATTGCCTTTGCCTAAAATATCATCAAGATTAAAAGATCCTAGCCTTTCAATCAATGTCCAACTTTTTTAACAGACATTTACTTATTCAAAGGAAAACAATTCAATAATCAACGGAATTGTTGAGAATCATTGCTAAATCCTAATTAGCCAATAGTAGCCGTGGGTTTTGGACCGATCGAATTTCATACAACACGTGTTATAGGGTGCCCGTTAAATAATAAGTTTTGTGTGATGCACCTTAATACGTGTGTCACATTCACTCCGTCCATTTGTGTCAGCTTATGTTAGAGAAAAAACAAGGTCCCACCACCACAGGGCAGGCCCGGAACGGTAATCCTCACCGTTCAATACTTAATTTGGGTGCGCTGCGATGTTCATGTGCCATCCAACATGCTCTTAAGGTAATCCACACAAGATGAAGGGAAAAACCAAATATCTGGCGTGATCCAAGTCTCCGGTGGGCCTCAGGAAAGTTTCAACGATATGGGCTCATCCCACTGTTTACTTGAACAGAAGATCCACCTGTCAATTAATCCACACTGTCACGTCTCATATATGCATTTCACTTATTATGTCCTAATGGTAAGGTTGAAAGTCAGGCGGGTTCAACCTGTCTGACCCGTGACCGACCCGACATTGGAGTGGGCTTCGGCAGGCTGTATCAGGTTTGGTCTCAAGCTTGGGCTATACAAACACCAACCCAAAAAAACTTGAGCTAGGTTTGGGTTGAGGTCTATTGTTGCCCGACTCAATCTAAATCCAATTGATATATAAGTTACTCATAAATTATAATATATAAGTTACTTACAAATTATAATGGAGTAGATATCATGATGCAGGGGAGGATGTGAGGTCGAGCACCGTCTTCCTCAAAAGGATAACTATTCCGAATCCATAGAACTTCTCTGGACTCCTCACAGAGACTTCTCAATCTAAATAAATTCAAAATAGATTAATAAATAAAAACGAGTTACAACCCTTTAAATATATTAAACAATGGGAAAGAAATCGAATATACAACTAGGACTCCTATAAATTAAATAAAACTTACTATTTATAGTAGATATCATTTATGTTTTGAAAAAATATAAGTGTCCTAGGAAATTCTCCTAATTATTCCATCCTGGGTTTTATAAGCAAACTAAAACTTACTATTTATAGTAAAAACGAAATTGAAATAGGGAATGACTCAAGCGTCGCAACCCTGCATTGGTTAATAAGATATATATATGGTTTCCCGGATTGTGAGATACGCCCGATTTAAGGTCCGATGGTCTAGATCACTCTTTCGCTAAATAGATCCATCTTTGCCGCTCTACCTAACGCACATCATATCATTTATGTTGAAGGTATAGGAAACTCCAGTGCCATTGGGTTTCACTGGCCCACACGATTTCGAATGACTCAAGATAATAAGATATACTGGTTTCTCTCTCCTAAATAGATTGCCTGCTACCTAACACAACTTTTAAAGAAGTTGTTGTCCTGTATTTTAACTTGTTTGTTTACTTAAAAATGAAATTCTTTATGATACATAACTACATATATATAATTAATAAAATTATAGGTACAAAAATAGAACATATATTGAAAATATAATAGACTAACATAATAACAAAAATATTAATATGTATTCACCCGACCAGCCTCACCAAGCTTGCATAAGTCAGACTTTGAGGTTGGGTTGGGTCATAGGAACATTGGCTTATGTTAGGGTTGTGCTCCAACCCGACCCTATCACCACTTAGTTGGCTCGCTGGTGCACCTAATCACATTATCCAACCTTTAGGTAAATCTAACCCTTGATCAACAACTCCCAACCTTGTAGGATTCTTACACGGCCATCTATTTATAGGATTTAATTAAAAAAAAAAAAAAAAAAGGTTAGGATGGTCCCATTGTTCGCAGTCCATCCCCAAGGGATCCAAATTCTAATGGTGAATAACCACATCCTAATGGTTTGGATCACAGAAAATGAAACCCACCTACACAAACATCCAGATCTGGATCACAGATCATGGACCCCACTTACCATACTCGAAACCTGGGTGAAACTTCAGAGGGAGTTATGCTCTGGCAGAGTATGATGCTTCATACACAGGCACTTGATATTTTTCATTTTAATGGTCCAATAAAATATCCAACAATCTGACCGTCAGATGGTCTTAATTATTATTGCATGACACATCTAAAGTAAGACCCACAACATGAACCGTATAACTTGGATTAATTGTAGCCGTAAATGCAAGTTTGAAATACTTGCCCAGTGCAAGCGTATCATCCATCGCACTCTGTCAGAGTATCAGAGCTTTTCAATTCCTCCAACTTGTAAATGTCCAACAATAGTAGACCATTGACTCTTGAGCTTATCCAATGACTCGCGGGTGAGTGATGGGGTGCTGCCTACCAGCAAACGTGCAGTTTGCTGATGTTCTCGGACATGTGGGGCCACAGACTAGTGATCCAAACCGTTGAATTAATTGTTCTTGCTGTGGATTGAGGTCCGATTGAAAATGTTCTAGATTGGTAGATCAAAACCCTTAAATCAGTGGTAGATAATTTGATGGTTGAGGAAAAGATATAGAAGTAAAGGTTCATATTCAAGAAAAATGAGTCCAATGATCAAAGAATTAGAATCTTATGATTAGGGTAGTTTTCAGTGAGTCCCCTATCCAACAAAGGCGTTGATCACTGAACTCTGATCTCACATTCATTTCTACATTAGCTGATGAAGAGGAACTCAATAAGTGCTCATGACTCATATCCTGCTTTCAATGGCATTATGTTTCGTTGAATGCATCTTGACTTCCGAAGACCCCAAAAGCCATTGGCCGTACGTAGAATCGAATGGCTGAGATGTAAAGCCGAAAGTGCCACTTTGTTAGTGGAGTTGACAAATAGCAAGTGGTGCCTATGTCAGGTTGCAAATGGACGGTCTTAGTAAACTCTGTGGGCCCACTGTGATGTATGTGTCTTATCCTCACTGTTCATCCATTTTACGAGTTCATTTTTTAGAGGCTTAAAATTGAAGTATATCCAAAGCTCAAGTGAGTCATGCCATAAAAAATAATAGGATAATGATGTCTATTTTATCAGCTCATTTTAAGGTATAAGCCTAAAATTAAAGTATATCCAAAGCACAAGTGGACCATACTAAAGTATAATGACGTCCACCCTTGAAACATTGGTAGGGCTTACAATGATATTTATTTGTCATCTAAGCTATTCACAGGGTCACATGGACATAGATGAAGGGAAAACACAAATATCACCTTGAGGCAAGACTAATGGCTCCAAGGAGTTTTCAATCCACAGGCGTTTAACTCCCCCCATTTCTTTGGTGTGGTCAACTTGAGTTTTGAATACGCATATGTTTTAATTTTGGGCTCCGTCCAATATGCATATGTTTTAATTTTAGGCTCCGGCCAATATGCATATGTTTTAATTTTAGGCTCTGGCCACTTGAGTTTTGATTATGCATATGTTTTAGTTTTGGGTTCATGCATACGAATGAACTGGAAAAGTAAATGAATGGTGTGGATGAAACAAATACATCATAGTGAGCCCAATCTATGTCCAAAATTGTCCATTACCATATAGCCTACTATGATGTCTGTGTGACATCTACTCCTCTTTCAGCTTCACCAACTTATATTACAGCATGAGCTCAAAATTGAGACATTCAAAACACAAGTGGCCCACACTACATGAAAAAGTATGGATTGGTTGCCACCATTAAAACCTGCATGGGCAATAAAAGCTATTGTTGAAGCTGACATATATATATGAATATCGGTGATCCCATGAAGGTTTAACAGTTGGATTTTCCATTCCAGTCTGTGGCCCACTCGATATTTAGATCTTCCTCATTTTTTAGGCTCATGTCCTAACTAGAGCTGTTAAAACTAAATGGCATTGTGATGATAATATATGATTCATAACTCAACTGATAATTTCTCCATATTTCGTTTGAATTTCTCAGAACCTTACATGCATAGATAGGCTAGTTACATAACATAGAACCAACGTGGATCTAAGTACTTCTACCTTTGTTTGGGCTTCCTTTGATCCAGCCATGCTAAGAATGCATTTGCGTCATGCCTAAGTCACTTTAAGTAGATGAGTTTTCAGTTAAGACAAGTGGGCCCATGGTTTGGTGATGAGCTTGGGAGTCAGTTGGTCCATGTCATTGATGGATGGTGCCTCAAAAATCTTATTGATCGGATGATCTCAACCATCAATATTGGGGCCTTTTTTTTTTTTTTTTTTAAAGTAAAAATTATTAAATGGCTCTATTTTCTGTTCTCAACCATCTATTTACGGGACGGTAAAAAAAAAAAGGAAAAGAAAAAAGAAAAAAAGAGTTAGGATTGTCCCACCGTCTGTCCACGACCGATCCAAATTTTAATGGTTTGGATCACATAACATGAAACCCACGTGAACATCCACATTCTAATGGTTTGGATCACAGAAAATGGACTCCACCTACGCAAACAGATCTGGGTCACAGAAAACAGAAAATGGACTCCACCTACACAAACATCCAGATCTGGGTCACAGGACACGGACCCCACGTAATCAAAACTTGAAACCTGGGTGGAAACTTCAAAGGGGAGTTATAACCTGGCATGGTATGTCGCTTGATACGCAGGCACATAATATTTTTAATTTTAACGGTCCAATAAATTTTTCAACAACCTGACAGTCAGATGATAGTAATAATTGGTTCATGACACATCTAAAGGGGGACCCACAACATGGACAGTCTAATTTGGATTATTTGCAGCCATATATGCAAGCGTATCATCCATCGCACTCTGTCAGAGTATCAGAGCTTTTCTCTACTTCCAACTTGTAAATGTCGGGCATATGATAGCAGACTCTGAGCTTATCCAGTCACTCATGGGGGAGTGATGGGGTGATATACTCACCAGCAAACGTGCAGTTTGCTGTATTTTCTGACATGTGAGGCCATAGACTGGTGATCCAAACCGTTGAATTAATTGTTATTACTGTAGATTGGGGTCCAATTGATAATGATACAGATTGGTAGATCAAAACCCTTCGATCGGTGTTAGATAATTTGATGGTTGGGGAGAAGAGATAGAAGCAACAGTTCATATTCAAGAAAAATGAGTCCAATGATCCAAGGGTTAGAATCTTTTGATTCGGGTTCTTTTCAGTAAGTCATCTATCCAAAATGGGGCCCATGGGATCAAAGGCCTTGATTAGTGAACTATGGTCTCACATTCATTTCTACATTAGCTGATGAAGAGCTCATAATTTCTGATTGCTCATGTCCTGCTTTGGTTAGCGACGCTGCCACGAACCAGGTGGCTAGTGGTCAGTGCTATGTGGACCCTACCATGATGTATGTGTTTTATCCACTCCGTCCATCCATTTTGAAAGATAATTTTAGTGCTTGAGATAGATCCAAATCTCAGGTGGACCACACCATGGGAAAACAGTTGTGAATAAATGTCTACCATTAAAAACCTTCTAAGGCCCACCGCAATTGTTATTTGATATATAACCTGTTGATTAGGTCATACAGACTTGGATGAATATATATATATATATATATATATATATATATATATATATATATATATATATATATATATATATATATATGTACAATGCGCTGGGGCTGATTTTAACGCCCCATGAGGTCGAGCTGTGTGGGCCCCACCGTGATGCGTTTCGAACATCTACCCCTTCAGTCAGATGCACCATTCCATCGTGAGCCTAAGTCTCAAAAATCAAGTCAATCCGTGACTTTCGTGGGCCACACCACATACAGAAGTGGGGAGGGGCCGTGCACCATTAAAACATTCATAACCATTTTTGAGGGCCCATTGAGACGTATTTTACAAATCCAACCCATCCATTATGTGTGCCCCACTTGAATGAGGGTTCAGACCAAGTTTCAGGCGCATGCAAAACTCAGGTGAGCCCCACCAAGTAATTTTATATGTTTTAACGGTGTCACACATAATTTTAGTTGGTATGGCCCACCTGAGTTCCGCATACGGATGATTCTTGGGATATCCCATAATTTAAAGGGTAACCATCAAATGCACGGTATTAATGGTCGAAACACATAACGGTGGGGCCCACACAGCTCAACCTCACGGGAGCCTATTGCGAGCTTTAGCGCATTGTACCTTTTTCCTCTCTCCCTCTCTCTATATATATATATATATATATATATATATATATATATATATATATATATATATATATATATATATATATATATATATATATATATATATCGGAAAAGGTACTATGCACTCGAGTTGATGGGAACGTCTCATGAGGTTGAGCTGTGTGGGCCCCATTGTGATGCGTTTCGAACATCTACCCCATCAGTCAGATCCACCATTCCATCGTGTGCCTAGGTCTTAAAAATCAAGTCAATCCATGACTTGTGTGGCCACACCACATACAGAAGTTGAGAGGGCCGTGCACTATTAAAACATTCATAATTATTTTTTGGGCCCATCGAGATGTGGTTTGCAAATCCAGCCCATCCATTATGTGTGTCCCACTTGGATGAGGGTTCAAACTAAGTTTCAGCAGCATTAAAAACTCATGTGGGCCCACCAAGTGCTTTTATATGTTTTTGGCATGTCTTCACATGATTTTAGATGGTATGGCCCACCTGAGTTCCGTATACGGCTGATTTTTGGGATATCCCATAATTTAAAGGGACCCATCAAATGCACGGTGTTAATGGTCGACACGCATCACGGTGGGGCCCACACAGCCCCCCCCCCTATATATATATATTCTTGATCCGGAAGTTTTTAATGGTGGGAGTTCAATCAACATTGTGCGGTCCACTTGAGATGTGGATCAACCTTATTTTTTGGCTCATACCATAAAATGATATGGAAGAAAAGGTGGACGGCATGGACGAAACACACACTCATGGCGGGGCCCACATAGCACCTACCACTAGCCATTGGCTAGTGGCAGGGTGATTAGCAGCACCGTTTCCTGCTTTGGGAGGGGTCAAGCACACCACTTGCCAGCGGCTGTCAATGGCATTACGTTTTGGAGAATTCATGTTGACTTCCGTGGACCCCAAAAGCCATTGACCGTACATAGAACTGAATGGCCGAGATCTTAAGCCGAAAGTGCCACTTTGCTGGTGGAGTAAACAAATAGCAAGTGGTGCCTTACGTCAGGGTGCAAATGGACGGACCCGATTGTGTATTGAGTGACTCCGTACTTAAAAAACTCGGTGGGGCCTACCCTGATGTAGTGTCTTATCTACACCGTCTATTCATTTTACCAGCTTATTTTAGGATATGAACTCAAAATTAAAGTATATCTACAGCTCAAGTGGACTACACAAAAGGAAATAGTGCGGACAATGACGTCCACCGTTGGAACTTTTATAGGCCGTACATTGATGTTTATTTGTTATTCAACCTCAGCCGTTTAATTCTTATGGTTTCTGTGGTGTGGTCCACTTGAGCTTTGAATATGCATAAATGAGCTGAAAAATTGGATGGATGGCTTGGATAAAACACAGGCATCATGGTGGGCCCCATTGAGTTTACCCAGTATGTACTCAATCCACGTCCCAAATGGACTAGGTCCGGTCAAGGGTGTCCCAGACATGGATGGACTACTTGTCCAAGTGGGATGCGACCCGTCCGAGCCAACTTGGACCTGGTCGAGTCCGATTTAGATCAGCACCATAAGTCAGCACAGGACGTATCCTGACTAGGATGGGTCATCCCTGACTCGGTTGAGTCCTGACGAGTCAGTTTCAGTTCCAGAGTTTTCACTTAACTCTGCATTGTTTGATAACCCGGTTCACATTTCAACCTAGATATGGTCTCATGTTGCTCAAATCTGGTTTATCCCGCCTCACTTCCTCCGAATTGCTAGGTACTTGTAATTTAATGGAGAATAAAAAGATATTAGAGGCACCAGTTGTAGCTGGAGATCATCCGATGACTAAGTCAAGTGTATGGACGCACAATGGGTATAATAGAATTAAGATAATTGTGTGTCCATTTTCTTTGAAGATGATAATATATTTATAAGTGCTCTTAAGCAATTCTCATATTCGAGTAAATTTATAAGATACGTTGGAGGGTCTGTATTGAAATCGAAATCTATTTTCAAATGTTTCTCTAATTATACCTCAATTATGGTGGTATTTGGAGGGGACTTGGCTGGAGAGTCCTGCCATATACAGTACAAGATTCTCTATAGATATCTACGTTCCGAGCTCGAGGTCAACACAAGCCCAAAATTGAGACACATCCAAAACAAAAATGGGCCACGCCACAGGAAATAGCAAGGATCCAATGCCACCATCAAAACCTTCATGGGATTTTCCATTCCAGAGCGGTGTGGCCCACTAGATTTTTAAATCTTCCTCATTTTCTGGCTCAATTGACAGTGTGGCTAGGGTTTCATCCTTCCAAGCTCCAAGCATGACACTTTAATTTGAGATGGATATTTCGGAATCTGAAAAGGGTGGAAATGAGTCACATAAGCCAATGGGTCAACTGGCCTGACCCACCTCAGCAGTTGGTTCAAGCCAAGATAAACGGGTAGCAATTCAGGTTAGCCTGTTTAGTAAATGGGTCAGTTTTGGGTTGAGCCTTACCAATCCAAGCAGCTCATATGGCCCACCAATGGTTGGGCTAGATGATCCATCTGATCAGGACCAAAACCTGAACCAAACTAATAAAACATAAATATAATTCGTAGATATGATACAATCTATGTATCCACTAAGTCGGGTAGTGCTGGGCCGGGTCCGATCAGGCTTAGGTTTGATGAGTTTTAAATGGGTTGAGTTGGGCCACACGATCGGGTCCCTTTTATTAAATGGGTCAGTCTGGCCACATGGTTGGGCCAGAATTCTTGGCCCATTAATAAACGGCTCATGCTTGCATGATGAATTTTAATTGTGTTGGGTTGGACACATGGTAATGGGTCATGCATTGATTTGGGCCAGAATTCTTAGCCCATTTTGTAAATGGGTTGGGCCTGGGCTGAACATGACTCGACCCAAATGGATCCATTGCAATTCCACTCCATTAGATTGAAATGCAATTAAATTACATTCCCATTGTTCTATGCGGTGTGGTCCACATGAGTTGTGGATCTAGCTGATTTTAGGGTCTAGATCCTAACATCAAGGAGGAAACCTAATGGATGGAGTGGATTCACATATACAACATGGTGGGCCAACAAGCTTTGGTGTCTTAAGACGTGTTGTCTAGGATTCCGGTTCTTCATGGTGTCGCTTTCCACTAGTGCCCATATGCTGAGTGGGATCTGAACTGTCCGTGTTATGGACCTTATGCTATATGGGTGCCTCAAGAAAACTAAGCTGAAACGGTGACTTCACCATCACTGCCTGCACATGAAATTGTAACAATGAAAAGAATATTTCAACGGCTCGCACTTATAACTCTAAAAATCAAAGGTTAAGATCGTCATTGAAGCTCGATTCCAATATAATAGATTATCTAATGTAGTAACGAGAATATGGACGGTTCAGATCATGAGACTACTCAGTATGTGGGCCCATGGAACTTTTTTTTTTTTTTTTTTTTTTTTTTAACACACTCACACTCACCCACTAAGCCATGAGTAGGGACTCGTGCGGTGGAACTTATTGCACGTGGACCATGGGCAAAAAAGTCTTTTTCATCGGGCAATCCTAACCTTCCAATTTGTGGCTGCATGCAGATAACCGGTTAAGAAGAGAAATGCAACGACGGTTCACATTCAATTGGAACAGGTCCAAATAGCCGTTGATTTATGGACCATTCCTCTTCACGGTGGGATCAGAGCTCAACTCCTATGCATTACCGACCATTGGTTCCCACTCCTCAGAACTGAAAACCACTCTATCCTATTCAAGTTTGTGGTCACATATCATATGATTCCTTTTCCTTCTTTCTGTTATAACTAGGTATCTTTTTTCTCCCTTCAAGTGGGGTCCATGGTTCATTGATCCAGACCGTTGATATGATCAGCCTCATAAAAAATCTCCTATGTTGAAAATCCCTAAACCTTGGCTTAGTAGCCTGCAAATAGATCCTTAAGACAAATCACAGCCAGTTTCAAGAAAGGGCCAATGATTGAATGGCTAGGATGATACAATCTGCAAAATATTTGGGCCATTGCCCAACCTAAGTCAGGCCCATTGTATTACCAGAGGTAGAGTTGGGCACGAGACTACTCGACTTGGCAAACTTGACTTGTCCGACTCGTTTATAATTGACTCCATCCGAACCGAGTAGGTGAGTCGATCCAAATCGAGTTTTCTTGGTCCAATCCGAGTTCAAACTGAGTTGAGTTCGAGTCACCCAGTAACTTGACTTGACTTGATATCCAACTCGCTACTAACTTGGTTCGATCCAAAACTCAACTCGTACACATATATTTAAGAAAAAACTCATATATGACGTGTCATGTCTGGGATGCCATGTAGCTGATGGAGAGGCTGCAATTTTGGCAAGTGAATCTAGGCATTGAGAGGTGATTTAAGCCCGTGAATACCCATTGCACCCGACTCGACCCGACTTAGTACTTGTGACTGGATCATACTCGATCCGGATTAGTCTAGGCCAGAGCTGGACTCGGATCGGGTCCGGCATGCTGGACTTGGTACTGAGTTGGTTCGAGTTCGGGTCAGGCCTAGTTCAAAACCGGATTGAGTTCGGTCAGTCCTAACTCGGTATGACTCGACTCAATGCCCATCTCTACCAGAGGTATCACCAAACCCTAACCCTAAAGTGGAGATTGGGCACTTTTGGCCACTACTTTCATCCCCATGCATGGTGTCCCTACTTTGGGTGCAAATGGGTCGGGTTGAACCAACAATATTAAATGGATTCAGGTTCAAATTTTGGTCTATTAGAGTGAGTCCAAGCCTAATATATAAAATGAGCAAGTTCATCTCATTTTAGTTAATCGTAATCATTTATTAGAGATCATGAATTTTTGTTACCAAGAAAATTGATAATCTTTACTTAAAAGAATATGTTCTCTAATACATAATTATGACTAATTAAAATTACATGAAGTCATTTTCAGGAATCTACCAAACAAACTGATGATGGTCAAGACTCACCGGTAGAAAGTGAAAAAAGATAATGAAATATATTTGATTTTTGATACATAAGACATTCACGGGATGTAATCACTTGATGGATGGATAAGCCACCCATGGGATGTAATCACTCTATGGATGGCCCTTATATATTTAATTATCGGCTTCCCATGGAATAATTTCTATGACAAGATAATGCCACTAAAAATGCTTTAATCAAACAAACCGTTTAACTAAAAAAATTGCACATTGCTACCCCAATAATAATAGTGGCTCTACCAAAATGTAAGTACTTACCATCTTCCCTTTGGGGTCGGTTGTGTAAGCCATGAGGGCGTGTTTGGACGGGCGGATTCAGTGGTGTTAAGATGGATTCGGCGGGATTGGATTGCCAAATCCACTGTGGTCTGTATGCTAGGCTATTTGGACGGGCGAGGTATTGCGATGGATTGGAAGATCGATGGATTTCGCCGGATTAGATGACGGATTCCCAAATCCCGTGCTATATGCTGACGTCGATCCCTTCTCGGATCAAAGAACTCCTCTCTCCTTTCTTTCCGCTCGCAGTGGACGGTCCACATCCGTTTTGGGAGGCGTTGTGGAGCACCACCTTATATCAGGTGAGCGATCTGAACCGTCCATCAATCACAACCTCCACGCATGATCCAAGGATGTTGTAATTTCCAACAAGGAAAGAACGGAAGTCGATCTGTCTTCCCGATTGAGATGGGCACCGCACAAGGCTGAAGGAGGAGATGATGAGACCAGGGACCTCCCCTGCTCCCACGCAATGATCCTTAAAGATCTGGGTCATCCATTGACCAGAGGACGTAGATCTGACATCGCCCAAGGAGACCAGAAGGGGATAAGAAAAATAGAGGGAAAATTGGGGAAATAAATTCCTACCGTTGAAACCTTCCTGGATTCTATCTTAATGTTTGTACACTATCCAAACCGTTTATAATGTCATTCCGAATCAGATGAAGTGAAAACACCAAAAATATTGCTTGATAAAGAACTTTTATGGCCAAAAGAATGATTCAACGGTTCTCACTGAAAACCCAATGTTTCCTCTCGTGTGGCCCACATGAGTGTTATATACACCTATTCGTCTCACGTCCTAAAATGAGCTCTCAAAACGTATAGATGGGGTGGATTTTACACAAACATCTCAGTGGGTCCTACCCAGCATCCTTGCGCAGGAGTTGCCTGCGAAAGGCTTTCGCAGGAAATTTGCGTCCGTCGAGAAGAAGGTGGTAGATGTGCCCGACCAAACGGAAAGGAACTTTGCATCCCCCGAACCGTCCGCCCGTCCAAACACGCCACTCACTGGGCCGCTAGATATAGCAATCCAGTGGGATTGCATGTAATCCACTGACACGATCTTGAAAGCCGTGCAATCCACCCCAATACAACCCAATCCCATCCAGGCCGCCCATCCAAACACGCCCTGAATGTTCTTTTGCCATTCTCTCAATAGGAAATAGACGTTGAGGTGGGCTTTCCATTGCAATGGCTCCCCACATCATAGGCCTTTCCCATGTGGATTTTGTGTCCTTCAGCTGATCACTTGATGAGGGGCTCCTTGCTTTCTGCCATAATGTCTTTTGTTCTGCCTTTTGCAATCTTGGTATTCATGTATATTTGCATAGAGAATCAATTGAGCTGTGCCTAGTACGAAACCAATGCCATTCGGCACCTACCAAAAATGCACACCATTATCTTTCTTCCATGAAATTAAATTAATTTAGTTATGGTGAAGTAATTTCTCCGCTCCCTTTTCTTATTTATAATAATAAAATATTTAAAAATTAAACTATAATTCTCAAGAGCACCTAATACACATAATTCTCTCGTGACACTAACAACCTATACATTCTTTGATATACATTTTGAGAAATGCTGATTTTGGATGGTACCCACATGATTAAAAATGCATAGAGGAATGATAAGTTCAGTCAATGAAACCTTTGGTTGAGTGATTTGAACAATTGATCTAATGAACATAATGTAGATGGACCACATCTTAAAATTTCATAATCAAACTCCAACTCCTTAAAATTGTGACTTACTATAAATAGTGAACTTACTATTGACAGACGGTCATGATTTCTACTAGACTTCACGGTTTTCGACTAAAAATAGTAAGTGTCTAGTTTGGCCGAACCATGTTATTTCGCTAATTTTTTTGAGCCCTTTTCATGTTGGACACGACTGCCAGAACTCGATGGATCAAAAGTTATGATCAATCTAGAACTTATTATAAATAGTAAAAATGAAAATAAAATAAAATTTTGACCGTCGATTTGATGGAATCTCACAAATTCAGTAGGGGCAACCCAGCATAGCAGAGTTGGTTGGCTAAAGTAGCTTCTCCTACCCAAAATCATACATAAAATGTCGAATAACTTAATCCAATTCGTGAGATATGTCTGTTTTAAGGTTCTGACAGTCGGATCACTTCCACCTCCGATTGGGCCTTCTCTGGTCCATCTTGGCCATAAAATTGTCTGCGACCCACTCTACATCACTGGTCTAGCATCAATTTTGGGTTAAGATTTGATAATCGCATGCCAGATTTTCCAATGATATTGAAAATGCATGCATGGTTGATGATGTAGAATCAATTCAGAGGAACTATTTATTCAAAAAAATTTCAAGCCATATATTGCTCAAGTGAAGAAGCCTTTATATACTTCTCCCAACTCCATCCAAGTCGCACATTACTCAGACACTCAGAAATTGTAAATGTGGCATACATTAACTGAAAAATAAATGAACTACATTTGCAGAACCCACTATATCTAAGTGGTAATCACAAAATCAAATCCTAGCCTCTAACTCACGGACACACTTGTTTATTAAAATGGAACCATTGGATATTTTTCATTTTCAACCATCTAATAAATATCCCACAATCTGATACTTAGATAATGAAATAATTGTAATTTTTGGTTCATGATATATCTAAACTAGGACCCATATTTTGGATGGTTTAATTTCATTTTCTTGCATACCTCATATATAATTTATAAGTAATTTCTGATTACATGTGTATCGTCCATCACACTGTCAAAGTATCAAAGTTTTCCTTGTGAGAAAAAGGTTAGTGTATGCATGTGATTGCGTGGTACTTAAAATGGGTTTAACTAGACAGGCAACATAAATGCTGTTAGACCATGTTGGAACTTAAATACGGCTGGGATTGTCTAATTAGATGTGGGGTCCACAAGCGAGAAGATGAGAGAGATGAGAGATAAAAGAGATTAAGCTGATAAATATTCTAATTATATTTCTGAAAATGAAGAAAATAAGTCTTTATGCAAGCATGATACCTTAAGATTATAATTCTAATGAGCATTCCAAACACCTCTAATTAGAATAATGCATTAAGATATGGTGCTTTTTTTTTTTTTTTTTTTAAATTACAATTTATAATTATGTTGGTGATTGACACAGGAGAGGACGTGAGGTCGAGCACCGTCTTTCTCAAGAGGATAACTATTCCGAATCCACGGAACTTCTCTGAACTCCTCATAGAGACTCCTCGAATCCACGAGGAAAAAAAGCAGAAAATAGAAATAAATTCTAATAAATTCGAAATTGATTAATGAATTAATAAAAATGAGTTCACAATCCTTTAAATAGGGGTACCAACCAATGTGAAAGAAATCAGAATCAAACTACAACTAAAACTCCTAGAATCCGCGACTTACTATAAATAGTAAACTTACTATTTGTAGACGGTCGTGATGTCTACTAGTGCAAACCGTCTAAAAATAGTAAGTGTCATATTTGGCTTCACCAAACCGTTCTCCTAATTATTCTAAGCTCTTTTCACGTTGGACGCAACTCCTAAAGCCCGACAAATGAAGAGTTATAATCAAACTAAAACTTGCTATTTATAGTAAAATTGAAATTAAAATAGAGAAACGACTGTCGATCCAGGGGTATTTTGTAAATCTGGGCTGCGTAACCCAGCGTAGCAGGGTTGGTTGGCTAAAATAGCTCGTTCTACCCTAAAATTATATATTTTAAGTCAGATAACTCATTCCGGATTGTGAGATACGCACTTTCAGAGTTTAAAAGCATGTTCCTATAATCCTGGTCCTTCACTTCGTCGTCGACCAGGCCTTTTCTGATCCATCTTGGTCATGTGACTGTCCGCGACCCGCTCTACATCAATGATGAGCTAATACCGATATCATTGACCTTCTCAACTCTATCTAAATGGGCCATTGATATGGCAAATCCACATCCACTATAGCTGGGATGTAAGGATCTGCACCATACACATGTCATGTCCCTCAAATCCGGACTACTCAAATTGTGGGATCCAGTACCATCGATGGATTGGAGCTTGGCCCTCAAACTGTAAGTATGATCACAATTGATCTATTAGAGGACATCTAAAATGGGAAAAAAATGGAATAGACTGGTTTAAATTAGACAAAGATTGTCCCTTGATCATAGGGCCCATTTCTAACTACTATCATTCTACTACGTGACCAAGTTTAGCTGTCCCACTATTTGGGTGGTTTATGATCCGTCCCATGTCCCTCATTTTAAGGCATGAGCCTCAAAATGAAATAAGGCAGATCCAAAGCTCAAGTGGACCACTCCATGAATGAGCAAAATGGAGGTTGTGTGAGGTAAGGATGAACGTGATGAGGTATATCACTAGCTCCCTCAAGGATAACTACTCCAAATTCGAAGAGCTTCTCAGGACTTTTCATATAAACTTTTTGAATCCATGAAGAAAAAGAAAGGAAAATAGAAAATAAATTCTAACAAATTCATAATTTGATTGATGAAGGTTTAATATTTATGTATGTCCTACCATTAATTAATATAGAAAAAAAAACTCAAAATTCATAATTATAAAAAATAACAAATTTCTAACTCTAATAAAAATCATAATTCTAGAAAAACTCTTCTAAAGCTTAATTCTAAAAATAAAAATTCCAAATAAACTTTTGCCAGAGGAGTTCTAACATAATTACAAGTTATTTCTAAAATGAAAGAAAATTTAAAACTCTAAAAATAGAAAAATATTAAAAATAGTAATATTTTTTTAAAAATTCATTTTTGAGTTGAAAGTGCGCATTTTTGATGAAACGGACAGATGCAACCCACTTCGTAGGTCAATTCACCTTGGATGGCCCGTTTCGGTAAAGATTAATAAGTTGTGTGCCTGTAACGATACTTGGATCAAAAGTTATGATCAATTTTAGATCCACCTTCTTTTAGCCCAACCGTGCTAATAGCATATCCGTGACACGTTCTACATCATTGTGTTAATGATAAAGATATTGGGAAACCGCTAAAAATATATTGAACATGTGAGAGGCATCCGAACTCATTCTGCTTTCATTTCCCCATCTGGAACACTGAGTTACTTATTATTACAGTCTTCAGCGGTGAACAAACATCAGCTTCATCCAAAACAACCGTGAAGGTAGAAAAGTTTTTACCATGGGCATGATTATCCCACTGTCTCCAATGGTGTGGTCCACTTGATTTTGAATCTCCTTTTTGGGTGCTCATTCCTTAAAATTAGTTGGCAAAATGGGTGGACAAGATGGACACATATATCATGGTGTGCCCCATGTAGTCATGGAATATCCTAAGGGGTAGGTTCTGCAGACAATCTTCAACAAATCATACTCATTCAAATCATTATTAGTGTACCAAACTGGTACGTGAGGTGTACTCCTCAATTACACTTTTTGCTGCATTAACACAGATGAGTTCCGATCCTCTGCTTGCCACGGACGCGGATTTCGTCCTACGCCCGCCCGTCTCTAGCCACGAACGGGCAGTTCTGTGAGCAGGCCCACCGTAATGTATCTGTTTATCGAGGCTGTTCATTCATTTTCTAAGATAATTTGAATTCTCTATATATACACATCAAGTGTGAACCCTACCTTGTTAATTATCATATTTTTGAACGTATGTGATCATTTCCCAAGATGGATGAAACTTTTAAGAGACACCACAAAAAAGAAAAAAAAAAATGGAATATGGGTCTTAGATCATATGGTTGATATTTTTTCCCGTTTTAAAAAAGCTGAAAAATTCTGATGTATGAAATTTGAATGAAACTGATCAAAGATCTGTTTATTTGGAAAGCTGAAAGGGTTGAGAGAGTGTAAGGAACTTACTCCAATGAAGAAGTCTTTTTCAAGATAGGAATGGAACGTCCAAATAGCTCCATTGACGAAGAGAAAGAAGGAAAGGAAGAACGGCATGTATTCCATGTTGAAAATAAGTGGTTTTTTAACAATTATAAAAATGAAAATTCAAAATTTTAGGATTTTCCTGCGAAAACACTTTGTCGCACATCGAAAATGTGAAGAAAACTTTTATGGTTTATATGTGGACTTGTGAAGAGTATTCTTACTTGGAGCTTTTGGAGGAGATGAAACATGGGTTGCGTGTTCCAATGCGTCGTTCAGGGTGAGGCACCAGGATTTGGTTTCGTTTTTGGGCTAGATTCATAAAATTACTTTGCACTTAGGTGATTGAGAACGGTTGGATCTTAAATCCGAAATGTCCAGCCGTTTTTAAAAATGGATTGCTACCTTAAAAGCCACAACGGTCCGAAAATGGACGGACCAGGATGATCCAACGGTCAGATCTTCTGATCTGACGACCAGAAACGTCTGAGATTAATGGACAACGGCCAAAAACGTTTTTCAAATGTTCTGGACCATTGAATATCACACAACAACGGTGCTATACCCGATGCCTATATAAACTAGACCATTCTAGTCCGATTTCATCATCTCAACACACCATCTCTCCCATCAAATCAGATACGATCCATAACTCTATTCTAAAAATACTTAGAACATCTCCACCATCTGAGTCTGCTAGAAGGAATCTGTTGCGTTAAAATTGTTCCACTGTGGACTTATCGTGATTGCTGCACGCTGGATCCAAATAAGGCTTGTCTTATCACTCTGGGAATTACATCCAGAACCCATCAATTCTGATATAAAGGGGCAGTTAATTTGTCAAAACTTTCCAATGATAGTTCAGGACAACGTATTTTATACGTGATTCAGCCTTATTTTATTCCGATTTATTTTCTTATTTTCGATGTATCCAAACATCTATTATTACCATTCCACGCTCTTGCTAGTTATGACTGTTCTCTGCACAGCAAACATGACATTTAGAGCTTTAGATGTTGGAAGAATGTGTTGGAAATATTGAAAAATAAAAATAAAATAAATCTCCAAATGTCATGTTTGATATCAAGTGACATTACATTGTGGTGGGCTGTGACCGTACGCCTACTTTGATTATGTTTTATATATCCACGGCATTCATTCATTTTTTAAGCTCATTTTAGAGCATTGATCTAAGAATGAAGCCTATATAAATCTCAGGTGGACCACACCATATGAAAAAGGGGTGATTGAATGCCCACCATTAAAAACTTCTTGGGGCCACAAATAAGTTTTGGATCAAGATCTAATATTTGTTTTTTTTTTTTTTTACCCTTCATCTAGGTTTTTTCTGATTTTATCAACAAGTTGGATGGCTAATAAACATTACAGTGGGATGTAGGAATTTTTCAATGGTGGATGATCAATCCCTACTTTTTCAGTGGTGTGGTCCACCAGAGATTTGAATCTGTTTTGTTTTTGGGCTCATTCACTAAAATTATCTTTAAAAAATAGATGGCCAGAGTGGATATACAACAAATACATCTAGGTCGGCCCCACTGTCACGGCCTCATCTTATTCGGTGTTCCCCGGACTCACCGAATTCGCACAGTCCGTACAAGTAAGGCACGTGCTTGCTTAGTGATCAAGACGGTCGGTCTAGCAGGCACCATGTGGATAGACGATGCCCAAAATCTGCCAGATTAGGAGGTCATAATACCTCATCCAATCTACGGCCTCTTATCAAGATCAGCGGTGCATCTGTAATTCCATAACTGAAGACCAGTAATTAAACGGTTAGGATCTTTATCTATAATATCTTTGGCTCATCCCCATCAATAGTGGATTCCATCAGACCCATGGCCTTCATGTAGGGAAGCGCGGAAGATGATCCCTCAAGATCTGACGGTCTGCACGAGTTTTGGAACCCTTACAAAGCAGAAGATTGACGCTCCCACGGTCCGCCCATCTGCTACTGGAGCAGATGGATCTATTCACACCTCTGATCCTAAGGCATAAGTGGCCCCAGATCATGATCTATGGATTAGATCGTATCAAGGACAAGCCAAAATAGACAGACTATGGTGCATACTATATCTCTCTCCGCATATTCTCGGTATTACTTATGATAGATTTTACGGGAGAGAGAGTTTCATCCTTTATATAGAAAAGGAATAGGAAATAGGATGAGATTGGATGAGACCATATCATCCGGTCTTATCCTCATCTCCTATCATAAATCAAATTTAAAGTTGAATTTGAAATATAATAAAAAAGAAAAAAGGTCGAAAGAAGCCTAAACTTGTGGGACCCATCCATTAGTAATTGCTCACCATTGGGTCCCACTGGCCTACGTCCAGTACTTGACACCATTCACTTCCTAATGCATTTGAGCCGTATACTTACTCTTCAAACGAGGAAACAAGCATAGATACTCACCATGGCCACAAGAGGTGAACTATAGAAAAAATAGACTCAAGCCTGCACACATGCATCCAATCACAGTCACACGTAGACTCCCGTGCATTGCCAAACGTGTGGTCAAGATCACTCCACTGAGAAACCCCACATCCAAAATCACCACTAATACGGCTATTCTAATCTGAAAGACATGAGAGAAGAATCTGATCATAACAACCATCACAATCATAATGATAATAATGATCATGATGAATATATATATATACCCTTATTGGGGGAGGTGCATATATAATAAACAAGCTAACATAGATGAATTCTAGAATAATGCCGACAGCACTGTTTACAGTTGCAATCAATAGGCCGTCCGCCTTCGTTACACCATGATATACTTTACGGTTTTGGAACTATATCCTACAATGATATAAAAAATAAATGGACAGTGTTGATAAGATCCCCAGCCTCTTCTGAGTTCGGAACAAGCTACCTAACCCGTGTCCTTCTCCAACTGCCACATCAGCCTGTCGGGCAGTACCGATCTGCAATCCGTCCATGGCAGGCAGGCAACAAGTGGCTCAGATTCTGAACCTTAGTACAGAGCCGCTGTATGTACATCGTATGACGTCACCATCTTTGTTTCTTGCTCACCAACGCACGTCACTATTGGGCGTGTCCCACCATTATCTTATTCGGGGAAGGAATTACATTTGCTCCTGTGGAAATTCCTCCCAGGCCAATAATATATATATATATATATATATATATATATATATATATATATATATATATATATATATATATATATATATAGCAAGGAGGAAATTGGATTGCGTTCTGAGTAAACTCTGTTGGGCCCCATATTAGTGGATGTGGTCTATCCATGCCGTCCATCCATTTCTCAAGCGCATTTTAATGGTTGAGACAAAAATTGAATCATTTCCAATACTCAAGTGGACCATAGAATGGGGAACATTGGGAATAATAATTTCCACCGTTGAAACCTTTTTAGGGTCTATAGTGATGTTAATTTGTCATCTCACCGGTTCGTAAGATCACACAGATATGGATGAAAGGAAAACACAAATATTAGATTGATCCAAAACTTGTGGACTCCAAGAAAATTTTCAATGGTTGATACTCAATTCACACTGTTTCCTGTTGTGTGGCCCACTCGAGATTTGTATATACTTCATTTTTGGGCTTAAGCCTTAAAATTATCCGTTAAAATGGATGCGAGGAGTGGATGGAATATATAAATTACAGTGGCTATTGATGGGATGAGAAGTGACATCACCAAATTTTGTGGCCCCACCTTGATATATGTTTTGCATCCACACCGTCCATCCATTTGGAGAGATCATTTTAAGGTTATATCCAAAGAATGAGTCACATCTAAAGGTCAAGTGGACCCCATCACAGAAAACAGTGGCGAGAGTGACGCCACCATTAAAAAATTCTAAAGGCCACAAAAGTTTTCGATCAAGCTGATATTTGTATTTTACCTTCTTTAATGTCTTTGTTAACTTTTGAACAGGTTGGATTTCGAAAAAAATCATGGTGGGCCTTAGAAAGGTTTCAACGTGGGCATCAATCTTCTCGCTATTTTTTATGGTGGGGTCCACTAAAGCTTTGGATCTGCCTCGTTCTCTGACTCATAGCTTAAAATAATATCTCCAAATGGATGGACGTTGTAGATACAATACATACATCATAGTGGGGTCCACAGAACTTGGTAGCTTGCGGTGGGAATTAGACCGCACCAAGGTAGCCTACGGGATGGTTCGCAGAGACCATTATATATATATATATATATATATATATATATATATATATATATATATATATATATATATATATATATATATATATATATATATATATATATAAAAGTGACCAACATGTATTGTGAATCTGATTTGTTGATTATAATTTCATAATCCACAACACCGGCGTTTTGCTTAATTCAGTGTTTTTTCAGTAGCAAGAATTGTATTCCAAACCTGAGAATTAGATGGCTAAAATATCATGATATTTCTAGATGCACAATCATTGTCCAATAATAGTGTTAATACCATTTAATACAATTCCATACCATTTAATCTTGTAGACCAAACAGATTGATCATAAGCCTAAAATTGAAACATGATGTAGAGTGGGTCGTGGACATTTTCATGGCCAACATGGACCAGAGAAGGCCCAATTGGAAGTAGAAGTGATCACGATTGTCAAAACCCTAAAACAGGCATATCTTGCAAACCAGAATGAGTTATTCAATGTACCATGTATGATTTTGAAGTAGGAGAAGCTACTTTAGCCAACCAACCTGGATATGTGGAGTTAACAGGCTAGATTTGCGAGAATCCGTAAAATCAATGGTCAAAAATCCATTTTAATTTCGTTTTAACTATTTATGCCAAGTTTTAGTTCAATCATAACTCTTGATCATTTGAGCTTTAGGAGTGATGACCAATATGAAAATGGCTTAGAAAATTAGGAGAATAACACGGTTAGGCTAAATTAGACACTTAACTATTTTTGGCCAAAAACCATGGAGTTTAGTAGAAATCATGACCATCTATAAATAGTAAGTTCACTATTTATAGTAAGTCACGTTTTTTTTTTTTTAGGGAGTTTGAGTTGGAGTTTGATATTGAAACTTCTTCCTAGGTATGATATCACTATTTAAAGGATTATAAATTCATTTTTATCATCAACCAATTTAATTTTGAATTTATTAGAATTTATTTCTATTTTTAATTTTTCCTCATCAATTCAAGAAATCTATGTGAGGAGTCCAAAGAAGCTCCTCAGATTCGGAGTAACTATCCCCTAAATAAGATAATGATCTACCTCA
The DNA here is from genome assembly GCA_030180095.1 of Magnolia changhungtana. Taxonomy (NCBI): domain Eukaryota; kingdom Viridiplantae; phylum Streptophyta; class Magnoliopsida; order Magnoliales; family Magnoliaceae; genus Magnolia; species Magnolia changhungtana. The sequence continues at coordinate 229,618 of JASAUF010000496.1, read as the reverse complement.
TCATGATCATCGCTATGTCAAAACATGTCCAAAATTCCAATGGACCACATCATAGAAAATAGCAGGGATAATGACCTTTATTGTTGAAACTTTCTTAGTTCATTGTTGAAATTTTCTTAGGGACCATGGTTTACTAGTCATCTAACTTTTTAATAAGGTTGCATAGACTTGGATGAAAGGAAATTAAAACACAAATATTAGCTGGATCCAAAACTTTTGTGGCCTGCAGGAAGTTTTCAATGGTAAGCATTTAATCTCCACTGTTTCTTGCGGCGTATTCTTTGGATCAAACTTAATTTTAAACTCGTGCCATAAAATTAGTAATCAAAATGGATGAACCCAATGTATGAAACACATACACCTTGATGGGCCCACAGCTTTGGTACCATATCGCTAGCTAATGTTGGGATCACCAGCCAAACCGCCTCTAGACCATGTTAGGTCGCAGAACAAAAGCATGCCCATGAAATACACATTGCTCGGGAGGAATGTTCATATGTTTATTAGCGGGACCCACAATCCGAGTGATCCAAACCATTGATGTGACAGTCCCTTCCATGGATGGTCCCTGCAGCAAAAATCTCCCGATTGGAAAGATGTTTAACCACTCAACAGGTGGCCAAACAAATAAACCACACCAAGGTCTTCAAATCTGAGTCGTTCATGGTACATGGGCCACCCAGACTGATGCCCAGTACAAATTGAAAACTGAGCTTAGTGGGCCGACTCTCGGCCTGAGCATTCTATGATATCTCTATCTTTTAATCTCCACCGTTCCTTTAGAGGCCACAAATCCATGGCTGGAAGTGCATATTAAAGTCCGTTTATGTACCAAGTCATTGGTCTCCACACCTGAATGTTGTCCAACCTAACCTACATCCCTTCTTTAACGGTCATTTAATCGTTAAAAATATCCACTACTCATGCAGCGACTGTACACAGACTTGTACATATAGTCAATCCTTTTCTGCCTAAGTGTCACACGTACGTGTATTACATCTGATCTGTTCAAAAGGTTTGATGGACCTTAGTAATCATCATAGATAAAAAATCGAACTTATCCACTCATTGGGTGGGCCACACCAGTACACTACTGATGATCATGGTATGGCCCAACTTTTTCAAACTGATGAAATGTATTCAACGCACGTTATGTGAAAAATCATAAAAACTGCCTATTCATATGATCATAAGATATCCAAATGGGTATTTCTTTTTTGGAATCAACTGCTTGAATACAATCTGTTGTGGATTAATTTACAAGCATTTTCCTTCAAAATATATGAATTTTAATTTTTAAAAAATTATAAAAGCATTAAAAATGTAGAATCCAAGGTAAAGGTGGTCTTACGTTCATTCCTGTCCTTGATTAAATTTTTTAAGGTTTCGTACATTTGTATCTTGTCAAGATCATTCACTGTTTTTAAACATACATACTATTTCTGGACATGCATAGACCCATATTGGTTGATGATCATATTCGGCATATGCTAAGAATTTCAATACTCTAGCAATGTGAGATGGACGATATACATGCACTTAAAATTTTAAAATATACGTGTCATACAAGTAGTTTAGATTAAATGGTCCAAGTTATGTACATGAGTTTAGATGTATCATGTGTTGGAGCTAGTGTCTTGGAAAATCAATACGAACTCTAATTCATTAACCATGCAGATGTGATTAGGGTGATATCGGCTGTAGATTTTGATGATCATGAATCTTTCGTAGATATTCTATTAATTCTCAGTGTGTAGTGTTATTTTAAATTTTCATTATGAGTTTGTTGAGGAGTGATTTTTCTTTGAAAATTTGAGATTAAAAAAAAATTATTGATTTGGGAGAGTCGTGGTCCATGGATTTCAATATCTTATTAGACCATGACTGGCATAAGTACGGGGGATATACCTGTGAAATTCAGTTAATAAGATGTATGGTCATTTTGTATGAGGGGACTGACTAGGATCTGGATGGACAATTTCCACCATAGACAACGACTTGGTGTTAGTTCATGTATTGTCCTTATCTTGCATAAAAGTGTAAGTGTGCTATGAATAAATAATATAGATTCAACCCTTTGATCACTTACATTGATAGATTGAGATTAAGTCAACAGTTTACAGACCAATTAATTTGGACTATGATCGTAAGATCAAGACTTGATGATGTATGAAAGATCCTTAGACTTGAGGACGTGCATGATTGGTCAGTTTTGGCTATTCCCACGAGGTCCATGCATGGGCCAATAAAGTACAGGTATGTAAGTACTTACATTAGGAATTGTTGATTCTTGCATGATTCAATAAGGGATCCATTGATTTTCTCGGGAACATGTTTATGGCTTTGATTTGGATAAATCATATACTCATTAACTGATTTTTCTGTTGGGCCCAATGCTCTTATCGTTTTAATCACTTTTTCAAATGTTTTTAATCGTTGAAGTTTTGTTTTAATGGTTAAAACTCTTTTTTACTGCACTTGATGATAAGTTGATAGCCTACTTCTTATTAGCATATGATATGATTATTAGTAGATGGTCATGGCATTGTACGAATTAGATCATGAGTATATGTATAGATGAGGTGGATTGACATGCTTCCCTTACAATAGATTACAAAGTTAGTATAAGGTGGTGGAGTACCATACTTATATTCCCCTGAAACCTTAACTTCTTCCCGTGGGCATGTGAATAGAGAAAAGGGGAGAGTGAGAGAGTGAGAGAGTATGAGTGTGGAGAGAGAGAGAGAGAGAGAGAGAGAGAGAGAGAGAGAGAGAGAGAGAAGGATGAGATCTTTATCCTCTTTCCACATCTTCTACATCTTTATATCGGGGAGATACCTCTTAATTAGGTTAAAGGACCATCTTTGATATTATATCAACATGCATGCACCATTGGATTTCATCTATAATATTATATCATTCTCAAGTTAGTTCTTAGATCCTAAAAATTGTATATGATCATTCTTAGGAGCTCTTGGGATTGGAATTTTATTTTTAAAATCGAAGAAAAATACATTCTATTATGTATCTCCAAAGAAATCACATCACATTGGTATCAAAGTAGTACCATACCACAATCACCATCGATTTATAATTCTTTTCAGAAATTTTAGTGAAATCTTTTAAAGATGGAAATTGGTCAGATCGTTGTCATTTGAGCAAGTATCAAACTGGTTTTCATTTCCTATTGATTGATTTATAATTCTTTTCAGAAGATTGATGTAGAGCAGGTCGCGAACAGTTTCATGGCCAAGATGGATCAGAAAAGGCCCGGTCAACGACAGAAGTGATCCGGACTATCGGACCTTAGATCGGGCGTATCTCACAATTCGGAATGAGTTAGCTGATGTAAAATATATGATTTTGGGGTAGAACGAGCTACTTTAACCAACCAATCCTGCTATGCTGGGTTACGATGCCCGGAATTGTGAAAAACCTCTGGATCAACGGTCGTTTCCCTGTTTTAATTTCATTTTTTCTATAAATAGTAAGTTTTAGTTTGATTATAACTCTTCATCCGTTGGGCTTTAGGAGTTGCGTCCAATGTGAAAGAGCTTAGAACAATTAGGAGAACGGTTTTGTGAAGCCAAATAGGACACTTACTATTTTTGGCTGAAAACCTTGCGCACTAGTAGACATCACGACCGTCTATAAATAGTAAGTTTACTATTTATAGTAAATCGCAAATTCTAAGAGTTTTAGTTGTAGTTTGATTCTGATTTCTTTCTCATTGCTTGGTATCCCTATTTAAAGGGTTGTGAATTCGTTTTTATTCATTCATTAATCAATTTTGAATTTATCAGAATTTATTTCTATTTTATGCTTTCTTTCCTTGTAGATTTGAGAAGTCTCTGTGAGGAGTCCAGAGAAGTTCCGTGGATTTGGAATACTTATCCTCTTGAGGAAGAAGGTGCTCGACCTCATGTCCTCCTCTGCGTCAAAGATATAGTCTATCAAAGTTGATCCTATCAGGCACGTCCTTTTAAAATCCGATATGTAGATGCTTGAGATCATCATGTTTGAGTGGTCCGCTTTTCTTGATTTTACACATGATGATTTTATGTTTATTGCTCTTTTTATTGATGGTCTTAGATTGTATAGATGTGGTGTGGATGGGCCATGGTGGGAGATACCACATTATGAATATTTCTCCTTGCATGCTTGAGATGGGCCATCAACTTTCATATCCTCGTTGAGAGAATCGTTATACTTGTTATGGCGGGCCCTCATCTTCTATGCCATCTCGATGTTGAGGTTAGTTCATGCCTATAATAAGATAGTAAAATAGATAGATGACATGGATCACATATGTACATATACCATATACCACCGCGGAACTCATAGATTTTAACAGTACCAAAACCCTCTTGGATTTCATGCATTTGGATTCTGGTTTTAGGTGTAATTACGAACTAATTTTTCTCTCAAATAAACACCCTTCAAAAGTTATTAATAATTATTTACTCCCATTTACAAATACAATTGAAAAAACAAACACCATCTTAATCAAACAAACCATTTAAATAATAATAAATAAAAAAAAAAAATTGCACAATGCTAACACAATAATAGTGAATCTTCCAAAATGTATGTGTACCATCTTCCCTTGGGGCCGGTTGTGTAAGCCAGGGACATTCTTTTGCCATTTCTCAATAGGAAACAGACGTCGAGGTGGGATTTCCATCACTCTGGCTCCCCACATCGTATGCTTTTTCCATGTTGATTCTGTGTTCAATGGACTGGATGAGGGGCTCGCTGTTTTCTGTTGTGTCTTCTTTTCTGCCTTTTGCACCCTTAGCGTTCATGTATATTGCATAGAGGATCAATTGAGCTGTGCCTAGTATGAAACCAATGCCATTCGGCACCTGCCAAAAAAAATGCACACCATTATATTACATCAAACCGGATCGCTTGATATAGTCTTTGAGAAATATTGACTTTGGACGGTACCCATATGATTTTAAATGCATAGAGGAACTAGCAATGAGTTCGGTTAATGAAGCTTGTGGTTGGGTGATTTGAACCATTGATCTTATGATCACAATGTAGATGGACCACATCTTAAAATTTCGAGTGAAGAAGCCTTCCGTATACTTCTCCCAACTCCATAGAAGTCGCACTTGATATTCAGGAGTGTAGAAATTGTAAATGTGGTATATATTAACTGAAAAATAAACCAAATAAACTACGTAACCCACTGTAGCTAAGTCATAGTCACAAAATTAAATCTTATCCTCTAATTTAAGAAAACACTTGTTTTTTAAAATAGGATTATTAGATATTTTTCATTTTTGACTGTCCAATAAAGATTGCCAATGTAATAGTCAGATAATGAAAAAACATAATATTTTGTTCATGATACATCTAAACTAACCTATAATTTGGATAGTTTAATTTCACTTACTTTCATACCACATATGCAATTTATAAAGAATTTCTAGTTACTTGTATATCATGCATCACACTTTGTCAAGGTATCAATTTTTATTTTTATTTTTTGGGAGAAAAAGTACGTGTGGATGTGATTGGGTGCTACCCAAAGATAGGTTTAACTAGATAAGTGGGATAAGTGTTATTAGATTATGTTGGAACTTAAACATGAATGGCTAGGATTGTCTCTATAATTGTGGTCCCACTTGTATTTTCAATCGGTATGACTTCTCGAGAAAGGTCATTTCCATTCCAGGTGCGGCTTCCATGGATGAGGTGGGTGGGACCCCTGACTATGGAGCCCACCGTGGTACGTGACTACATCCATGCCATCCATCTGAATTGAAAACTCATTTTAGTGTATGAAAAATAAAAGAAATCCAAATCTCAAATGGACCATATTACACGAAACAGTAGTAATTGACCATTAAAAACTTCCTATGGGCCACGAAACCTTTGGATCAAGATGATATATGTGGTGTCTTCATATAGTTCTTTTTAACCTTATCGACAGGTTGGATGGAAAATAAATATTCCAATGGACTCCATAAATTTTTTAATGGTGGGGATTCAATCATGACTGTTTCTTATGGTGTGCTCCCGCTAAGATTTGGGTATGCTTCATTTTTTGGATCATGCCCTGAAATGAGCTTTCAAATGGTTGGATGGCGTGGATTTAAGGCACGTACATCACTATGAGCCCCACAGTTAGGGGTCTCACCCACCTTAGATCCACTAAAGTCGTGCCCTCCATTCCATAGGATCTACGACATGTGTTAACTTGAATCTTTTATTCACGTGCCCAGTTTGTTGGTGAGTTGCAAGTATATGAAAGTCTGCATTCATCTATAATTTCAGTATAATGATATTGATCACTTCATTATTGGCCTAATTTGATCATTTATCTTTAATATTGGCCTAATTTGATTGTTTATTTTCAATATTGATCCACTTAGATGGTCGAACCTCAAAATCAACTCAATTGGACTATTCATCTCCAATTTCTAGCAAATCAGTTTGATTATTTTTAGTATTGTTCACAACCGGTTCAACTTCAACATCAATTCAATCAGACCATAGATCTTCAATATCTGTACATTTGGACATTCATCTCCAATTTCAGTTTAATCCGACTGTTCATCATCAATATCGGTATGATTTGGTGCCACCTTTAATTGCCAATCCCTCTTAAAAGCTGCAAGAGTTGATTGTCCTAATCATGCGATTGTGGATAAGAAAATAAGTGGTGCATATTGATTATAATTGAGGTCTAGTTATTGATTTAGATTACACATGATGTGAGGTCCACCGGGGAAGGATGAGAGAGATAGGAGATGAAAGAGATGAGGGAGATATCAGTAACATGTAAAATGACTTACATTAATAATTCTAATTATATTTATGAAAATTAAGAAAATAAGTCCTAAGATTATAATCCTAATGAGCATTCCAAATGCCTCTCATTAGAATAATGCATTAAGCTATAGTGTGTTACTTTTTACAATCTATAAATATGGCTATGATAGGCTATCTAAATTGGCCCTTAATTAATATAGCAAACCTATTGTCGTCATATTTTGGTCAACATATATGATCAATGTTATGCAAAACCTCAACACAAGGTACTTCACAACAAAGCCTAGCTCCACACCTTTGGAGGAGATTGCCTGCCAAAGTATGGAGTCCAAGTGGGGACCGGCGGCATCCACCTTACCGCCCAGCTACATGGCACTCCCCTTTTTCAGGCTAGCGTCCCGCAAGCATGTGGAACCACTCTTTTTCATGCCCTAAGTGTGTAACTAATATATGGACTCTGATATGCTCATTTCCTTATCCAAAATTACGCTTTTGCCTATAAGATCACTAAGAATAACAAGAAAACCGAGTATATATATATATATATATATATATATATATATATATATATATATATATATATATATATATATATATATATATTAGTAGAGAATTTTTTCTCACGACAACTCGTGAGAACTTTTTGAGAACTCATCTTATATTATATGAGCACAACATTTGATCGGTCCATGTGATGTAGTACCCTATGAAACCCAGGGAGATCAACTTTTACCATGATCTAAAGCTTTGGTAGGCTAAGGCAAAAGAAAATAGTTTTCTCCCTTGATTTCTCTCTTTGCTATCGCCCACAAGAGTTTTGGATCAAGTTAAAAGTTGGCCCCTAGGAGTTTCATGAGGGGCCGTATCACATGGACCTTTCAGATTTTGTGCCCATGACACGTGTGCACACCTAAAAAAGTACGTAGGTGAGCATTACTTTTATATATATATATATATATATATATATATATATGTGGAGAGTGTTACTATGAGGTGGACATCATGGGAACTTCCATGAGGTCAAGCTGTGTGGAACCCACCATGATGCATGTCGAACATCTTCCCCATCAGTTAGAGAGGGCTTACCCTCCCATTAAAACATTCGTAATCATTTACTGGGCCCACCGAGATGTGGTTCACAAATCCAGATCATTCATTGTGTGTGGATGAGGAGTCAGACTAAGTTTCAGCTGCATCCAAAACTCAGATGGGCCCCACCAAGTATTTTTATAAGTTTCAAGCATGTCTAGATAGTATGGCCCACCTGAGTTCCATGTACGGCTGATTTTTGGGATATCCCATAACCTAAAGGGGACCCATCAAATGCACGGTATTGATGTTCGACACACATCACGATGGGGCCCACACAGCTCGACCTTACAAGAAGTTCCCATGAGGTCGACCTCATAGTACCATTTCCATATATATATATATATATATATATATATATATATATATATATATATATATATATATATATATATCAACACCCTTGTTCACAAAATAATTACATAATTGTTGACAAAGATTTGAAGTTTTAGGCCATATTTCAATGATATGTTTCATTCATATATATGATGGCTTTGGCCTTGTTTGGTGAGTCCTATCATCTACTTTGACATCAAAACTATTGTTTGGATGATCAAAACCCTCACTTTCACATCAAAACTTTTATATTGAAGTATTATATTTATTTGATCATTTGACTTTAATCTTTTTGAGATGGACTCTCTACTTAACATTCAAATAATCAACAGGCTGAAAATTACAAAATGATATTTTTGTTTTAGTTTTTCTCATCAACTGTGACACCCATTAGGTTTAGTTCATTGAAAAGAACCCTAATCCAACGGCTAAAGTCGATCTACCTTATTACAATAGGTGGGAATGTGACGCAGGGACGAAAGTGATGAGGATAACTACTCCGAATCCACGGAGCTTCTCTGAACTCCTCACAGAGACTTCTCGAATCCACGAGGAAAGAAAGCAGAAAATATAAATAAATTCTAAGAAATTCGAAATTGATTAATTGATAACTAAAAATGAGTTCACATCCCTTTAAATAGGGGTGCCAAGCAATGGGAAAGAAATCAGAATCAAACTACAACTAAAACTCCTAGAAATCGCGACTTACTATAAATAGTAAACTTACTATTTATAGACAATTGCGATGTCTACTAGTGTGCAAGGTTTTCGACCAAAAATAGTAAGTGTCCTATTTGGCTTCACCAAACCATTCTCCTAATTATTCTAAGCTCTTTTCACATTGGGGGCAACTCCTAAAAATGTATGAATTAAAATTAAAAATCGAAATTACTAAAATTCCTAAAAATTTATAATCAAACTAAAACTTACTATTTATAGTAAAAACAAAATTAAAATAGGGAAATGACTATCGATCTAGGCGTTTTTCACAATTCCAGGCAGCGCAACCCGGCGTAGCTTGGTTGGTTGGCTAAAGTAGCTCGTTCTACCCCAAAATCATATATTTTACGTCAGCTAACTCATTCTGGATTGCAAGATACGCCCGATCTAAAGTCCGACGGTCCGGATCACTTCCAACTAATAGCCAACACCCTTGTCACAAAATCATATTTGTTTAACAAATGTTGCCGTCGACGTGCCTTTTCTAATCCATCTTGGCCATGAAATTGTCCACGAGCCACTCTACATCAGAATGTATTCTACGAAAGCTCCTTGAGAAGAGGAATAGTACTGGGCTACAACAAAAGTAGTACTGTCTAGTACTGTCTAGGGCTACAAGTTGGAGTCATGTTGGGTTAGATTGGATTAGGAATTTGGGTTGGGCACCTGGGGCTAGAATTATGGTGGGGTCCAACCGTCCCAGCCACGCATGTTGCACTTCTATATGTTCGACATAGGCTAGTGGGGCCCACTTGCGGGCTACCGCGTGGGTCCCATCAAGTTTAGTCTTTTTTTTTTAATAATTTTTTTTTTCGTTATAAATTCAACTTTACACGAAGATTTAGATGAGGAAATAAGAAAATATCGAATAATTTCTAATATCATTCAAACTCCCTATCACCATATAATTTCTGATCTCATCCAAACTCTCCATCCTTCCCTAAAAATGAAAAGAAGTTCTCTCATGAATGACACATCGAATCTTAGGGTTCACTCTTTTGCACAGACTTCCAATGATGTCTTGGATACATCGAACTTTTTTTTTTTTGGATTAGCTTGTTAGTACACACCCATGTCAGTACACATACTCCATGTTAGCCACCCCTGCTAGGAATTGATACTAAGACCTCCTCATTCTTATTAAACATGTCCTTTCTAGCATCCCCATTCATATGCTCGCGGCCATTCCCATTCCTAAATCGGTCATTAAGACGATTGATAGAGCAGTTGCAAATTTCTTTTGGGGTAGTTCAGAACATGGGAACAGAAGGCATTGGGTCAAATGGAACTCGGTTTGCACACCACTCTCTAAGGGGGTCCTCGGTATCAGGCGTTTGGACGACGTCATGCACGCTTTCCGCATCAAAATGGGTTAGCAATTGATACAAGGTTCACCTCTATGGGCCACTTTATTCTCAACCAAATATTTCCAAAGGCTGCTGCACAACAGAGGTATGGATGGATACGCTAGTTCGTCTGCTTGGAAGCCCATCTTCAGAAATCTCCAATTCACTCTGCAGCACTCCTGGTTGGAGAAGGCTCCATTAATTTCTGGACTTCCAACTGGATAGGGAGAGGCTTGCTCCTTGGCTCGTCTGCAACCTCTATCCCCCCGCCTTTGCTGAACCTCTCGGTAAGGGATTATTTCCTCCCTCTTGATGTCAACCTCACCACAGCTATTGCTAACATCCTCTCCCTTGCCGCCATGAGCATTGTACAATCAGCCCACATCACCATTTCTAACAAGAAGGACAGACTGATTTGGGACCTATCCACCACTGGGTCATTCTCCCTCAAATCGGCCTGGAATGCCACCCGCTCTCAGCAGCCCACCCTCCCCTGGACTAGATGGATTTGGAATGAAGTGCTCCCTCTGAAACTGGGCACTTTTAGCAGGAAGATTATCCATGGTGCAGTCCTCATCGACGCGACTGTTCAAAATATTGGAATTGCTCTGGCATCCAAATGTGAATTTTGCGGGTCAGCAGCTCCAGACCCGACTGATGTCCCTCCTCAAATGCAATCTACTGGCCAGCCGCCACCTTCGATTCAAGGTCAAGACTGCTGGACGATGGAGGATTTAGACCATCTTTTCAACCATGGTAGAGTTGCGACTGAAGTGTGGGGCCATTTTGAACAATTCTTTGATGTTCGTGCCATGATAAATCCTTCTATTCTTCAGCATATCCTCTTTTGGTACAACAGAGCTAGCCGCAACAACAGAGTCCTTTTTCTCATAGGTCTCGCTCCTATCCTCATTTCCTAGGAAATCTGGAAAAGCAGAAACTCTGCCCGATTTGACGCCCGAGGAATGTTTGCTACTCAAATTATCTCCAACGCCTATTGGTGGCTAAGAGAGTTCGGTCCCTCTGTTCAAGCTCCTGACAGACACTCTCTAGCTGACTCGATTCTCCTCCACACTCTTTGTATTCCTTCCGTTGATCCCAAGCCCCTAGGTAATCCTACCATAGTCAAGTGGTCGAGACCTCCCGCCGGTTAGTTGAAGCTTAATGTTGATGGCTCATCTAGAGGCAACCCGGGGGAGAGTGGTGATGGTGGAATTTGCAGAGACCACCAGGGGAAAACTGTCTTTGCTTTCCATAGATCTTATGGCCGATCTACCAACATGGCAGTAGAGGCTCAGGCCATCCTTCATGGTTTAACCTTATGCTACAATCTGGGCCTGCTAAACATTATGGTTGAGACTGACTCTAAAATCCTGGTGAAAGTGATTGTCGATCCTCAAGCCAACTGCTCCTGGAACATCTGGTACATCCTAGGTGGGATCCAGCTTATGAGCGGGAGGCTCAACACCAAATTCAACCATATTCTAAGGGAGGGGAATTTGGCGGCTGATGCCCTGGCAAAATTGGCTAGCAACGGTAGCCCAAACAGAATCTTTGACTCTTGGTCGGCCCTTCCCAGACTCGTGAGGGGTGCAACCGTTTTAGATGACGCTGGAATTGGGTGCATCAGACTTCCATGATCTGGACCTCGGATTCATTTTTAGTTTTTTTTTTTTTGCTTTCTTGCTTTACATGAGCAGTGAGGCCCGGAATCTTTTTGTCGGGGCCCACTTGACATATTGTACAGTCTCCAGTTGAGTTAATAAATTGTACGTGGCTCAGCCCCACTTTCCAAAAAAAAAAAAAAAAGTGTTGAAACGAGGTCTCTCCACCCAGTCTGCCAGTTGAGCAATGGATCTGGGTGTGGATATACTGGACTTAACATTAGGACATCGAATGATGTTTCAATGATCCAAACTGTTTATCTGATGGGCCTCCCTCTCGACGTGGAACATCTGAAAACAATCTCAGGTTGAAATATTTCAACCCTCTGATTCGTTAACTCTTTTCGTTTGAATATAGATCGTATCTTTAACTGTTATTTTTTAGGCTATTGATCAGGGTTTTTAAGATCTTACAATCTTGAAGATTTTTAAGGAATCCACCCTCCATGATGAGGCCCACCATCTAAACGGTTTGGATCATTGAAACATATCCCGTATCCACAGGAATAGTCCACAGCGTGTCCTATAATAAGAGGTGAGGACACATAACAGCTAACCCCATCTACCCTTCCTGTTTTCCACACCACAAAGCCTAAAGAATATATGTTAGTTCAACCCCTTGTAAAAGGAATTTTGGTGGCGACAGAGGCTTATAAAAACACAAACACAAACAAAAACATCACTATCTTTGTAGAGTATTCTTCGCATAGGGAGATTTCACTCCTACCATCTAAGAGACTTTACAGTCGTATACATCTAACATTAGCCCAAGATATCCGGGACGTTCATCAGGTGGGGAAAACTGTGACCGGCCTGATTAATGGTCTGGATCTCTTACACCTGTGCCATCTTAGAAGATTTCCCGGGAAGGCAAACATCAATGCCATTGATAATAATTAAATTATACATGCACTCAATTTCAATTTGCTTGTCACACGTGTACCAAATAAGAATTATTCAGTATCTTAACGTGGATAGGGCATGGACCAAAATAATAATAATAATAATACTTCCTAAATGATCCTAACCGTAGATTAGATGTTCTTTTGATCATTGACCATCAACCGTACGTTGGATTTGTTTTTTGGGCCCGAACATTGAAAACTCTTAGCCTGAGTATTTTACAATACCACTGTTGGCTTCCTATGCAGCTTAATCACATATAATATAGATAGGGCAATGGTGAGGCTCTCTCTCTTACTTTACACATCATGGCATGCACTTCAAATTTGAAAGGGCAAAAATAGTGGGTCCCACGTAGATTTGTAATATATTCAAAATAATATTTAAACTGTTTTGGTCTCTAATTAATAATAATAAAAAAAAAAAATCGTAATGAAATTCGAACCATCCACTCACCATCATTATCATCTAAGACTTGTACCAATTAATTAATTGGAGTTGGTCCCATAAATCCTACTAAGACATTCCACTCTATTAAGGGCCATAACTATTAGAAAATCCATGGATTATTCAAAAAGTGATTTTATTATAGGAGAACTTAATCATGTAAGAGACTTATCTCAATCTCTTCATGTAATTGTATCTATTTAAAAGAAGCAATATAAATGGAAGATTTTATTGTATGAGTTATAACTGCTTTTAATAACCATGGTTTATGAAGTCTTTTTTGCTGTCTTACTAATGTCTTTTTGGGCCTTTCCTTAGACGTCCTTATAGAGCCTTCACCTTGGCACCAGCTTATTCCTTGCTAACAAACCCCTTCTAAATTTTAATTAGGTCCAACTAATGGAGTCATTAGGATCTAAGGCGTATTCCCCATCTAGAGTAGGTGCGATATTTTGGAGGTTTATAATATTATATTTCAGGGACGTGTATGGTAGGCACCTCATGCGTATCAAAGTGGGATACACACCAAGATAAGGCAGGTAGGTGCGACCATCATGTGCATCACCACATGAATTCAAGAGTTTCTAGGTATGTCTTGTTTTTTATGGTGCAGTCGGCCTAATGATTGTATAGACTTTATTTTGAGGCATCCAATATCATGGTGAGACTCATTTGATGCAAGAGTTAGATAGAATATACAAGACATGGTGGACTCGAGACAAACAACTGAATAACATTTACACATACAACTAGGCATTAAGTCAAGTTGGGTCGAGTTAGGGCTGATCCAACTTGATCCGGTTTTGAAATAGACTTAACCCAAACTCGATCCGAACTCGGTACCGAGTTCAGCATGCCTAAATTAACTGATCCGAGTCTGGGTCTAACTTAGATTAATCCGGACTGAGTCTAACCCGGTCACAAGTACCGAGTCGGGTCGAGTCGGCATAGAGTTAGGTCGGGTGCAACAAGTATCCACGAGCTAAAATCACAACTCAAAACCTAAGTGCACTTGCCAAAATTGTGGCCTCCATCAGCTACACGGCATTTCATATCTGAAACGTCAAATTTGAGATTTTTTTATATGCACGAGTCGAGTTTCAAATCAAGTTGAGTCAATAACAAGTTGGATTTCAAGTTGAGTCAAGTTAAGTTACTAGGTGATCCGAACTTGACTTGGTTTGAGTTCGAATTGGACGAAGTCTACTCGGTTTGGATTGACTCACCCATTCAATTCGGATCGAGTCAAGTTTAAGCAAGTAAAACGAGTTGAGTTACCAAGTCGAGTTGTCCCATGCCCTGCTCTATTTACACATAAGTGAATAAGTTCGACGCATATCAATAGCTTTTACACCAAGGTTAATTGGTAACCTTTTTAGGTATGTGAATCAGTTGTAGAAAAAGCTACTTCTACAAAAGTTTTTTTCCCAAGTTTAAGGATCAATTGCAAGAGCATAGCTTCTATTTCTTTAAGGGCGTGTTTGAATTTTCAATTATGTGGTAAATACCGTATAAATGGATAATAAATATTTCATTAGGTATTTACAGCACTGTTACGGATGGTTGATTTGACCAACTGCTATTTGGATGCAAAATGGAGAATGACAAAATATTTGTGGGTCCCACCATGATGCGTGTTTCTTATCCACACCGTTCATCCATTATGTCAGCTGAATTTATGGCGTGAGCCAAAAATTGAAGCATATCTAAAGCTAAAGTGGACCACGCCATAGGAAAAAGGAAGTTGAACACCAATCGTTAAAAAACTCTTGGGGCCACTGTTTCTTTTGATGTGGGCCACTTGAGTGTTGGATCTACTCATTTTTTAGCTCATGCCTCAAAATATTGTAGTAAAATGGATGGACAAAATAGATATATAATACACATCACCTTGGGGTCCACAAATTTAAACTAACTTTTTTGAACCGGTTTCCAACGCAAAAATTCATTTGATTTTCAAACATTATGAAATGGTAATAATTCCCCATTTACTTGCTATTCACACGAGCTTTCAAAAATCAGATAGGCCGCATAATGGTGATACGTAGGGCTGATATGTTATCGCAGAATAAAAGTAAGTCTTCGACAGTGATAGCCAAGACCGCATAAGTATGAATGAGATCCAGGTGATGTCAGTAACAGTTAAAGTAAGAACGATATTCTACCTCAGTACTAAACTTTATTATAATAAGTTACTTTCTAGCGCACCGAATAATGCATTACCACGAGGATATAGGCAATACTCAGCTGTTGACTGACGAGTAAGTGAGCTTGAATGACAATCCTTTATGGATGGATAAAATTCAGTGAAAGACACCAAAAGAATAAACAAAAACAAAAAACAAAAAAGATCTGAAATCTAGGTCTTAGAATATATGGCTGATATTTTTTCATTTTTGAGAAAGTTAGAAATTCAGATATATGATATATGAAGTGTAAGACTTTTAATAGGTCGGCCACATATGATCATTGGATTATTTAAATTGAGTGGTTTAGTGAGCCTCATTGTAGTTGTGATCATTGTAAATAAGTTTAAGGCGGAATGCTTCATAACCGTGTATAAGGACCATGATTCAAGCGTCATGTTTTAAACCTATTTATAATTATCACAACTATAGTAGAGTCCACTGAATTGCCCAATATGAATAATCCAATGGTCTAATCTAAACCGATGATCATGTGCAGCTTACTTGATAAGTGTATTACATGAAGTACAAGAAAAGCTTATCAAAGACCGATTTATTTGGACAGTGAAAGCGAATATATATAAGAGAGTGTAAGGAACTTACTCCAACGAAGAAGTCTTTTTCAAGATATGAATAGAAGGTCCAAACGGCTCCGTTGAGAAAGAGAAAAAAGGAGAGTAAGAAAGGCATGTATTCGACGCTCTTGGTAGCAATCACTGTTTTCTGTAACAGCAACGTGACATTGAGAGCGTTAGACGCCACAAATATCCAGGGCCATCTGGACATGACGGTCCACATATTAAATGAATTCTCTTGCCTCGCTGGAAGAGATCCAACTACATACATTCGGACGTATGAAAGTTACTATTAAGTTTAAGCTTGGTGGGGCCCACCGTGATAATGTCTGAGTGCCATCCAATCCATTCATCAGGTGGGTAACAGTGGGTTACATGGAGGGGTATGATGACCATCGTAGACAGTTCCAGATAGAATTTGGGGTCCATCGTGTTGTGTATATGACATCGAACCCATTCATCACGTGTGACCCACTGAGATGAAGCGAAAATCCAAAAAGATCAGGTCACTCTGAAACTCAGGTGGGCCACGTCACATGAATATATAGGTTTTACGGTTATATATTGTTTCCATTCCTCTGTCCCACCTGAATTTTGGGTCAGGATGATTTTTAGGATGTACGGTGAACATGAGAAGGCCCATTAGATGCATGGTTTCGATTCTGCGGTGGGCCCAGCTTGGACATGTGCTCCTTACCGTACGTACGAATGTATGGGATTATTCTCATCCCTTACGAGGGAACATCTTACATCATGGAATATTTTATATATATCATACAACGTAGAAATTGGGCTTTTTACAAAAAAAAAAAAAAAAGAAGGAGAAAAAGACAGTTTTAGCAAATTGATCCAGAAATTTCTGGTAGATGGTCTGACAAAAGAGATATATTTGATACTCTGGCAGAGTATGATGGATGATAGACATGTACTTATAAATTACAAAGAAATTGCAAACAAGGAATCCAAGTAATTGAAATTAACTGCCCAAATTAGGGTCCCCAGTTTATATGTATCATGAACCAAAGATTGTGTTTATTCGATTAGACTATCTGACTGGTGGGTGCTGATTGGACGGTTAGAAATGAAAATAGCTGAAGGTCTACTTCAAGAAACAAGTGTCCACGAATCAGAGGTTAAGATTCTTCGACCAATCTGATTTTGGAAGACCGTAAGTTCCATAATTTAGGCAGCTCAATCCAAGTAGTTAGGGGAGCCCACACGCGTGTATTTGTCCACGCGTGTGGGATTACAGGGAGGGGGAGTGGATTACGTCTTGTCAGAGTGTCCGACCAGATCTGTGTGGGGCCACCGTGATGTATTTGTTTATCCACGCCGTCTATTCCTTTTCTCAGATCATATTAAAATATGGGCCAAAAAATGAAGTAGATCCAATACTCTAGTGGACCACACAAAATAATAAGTTTAGGTTACATTAAATGCACAGATCGTTAAAAGTAGGAGGTATAGTCCACTAGAGTGTTGAATCAGCCTCATTTTTGGGCCACACATTAGCATGATCTGTAAAAAGGGATGGACGGTGTGGATAAACAGAAAAATCACGGGGACCCCTTAACAGATCTAGTCGGACGATTAAAGGTCCGACCGCGGTCCGACGCAGTCTGCTTACCAGGGAAGGCGTTCAACAGGCTGGGCCCGGGATAGGTCTCGGCCCGCATTTTAATCTATTTAGGGCCAGACAACGGGCCGGGCCTTTTTAAGATTCTAATTTTCAGGCCCAAGCCCGGACCATTGACACCCTACAGTGGAAAGAGAGAATGAGCGAGACTTTTATAAAGCAATACAGCTTTGCTAACCCCACCGTGCGTGTATAGTACAAAATGTGTACTCGCCATACCCTTGACACCATGGCACATCAGTAAAAGATCTCATCCGTCGATCAGAGGGGTTGCCGATATATAGATGCCGTGGTCCAAGAACCAAGCAGATTTATTGGCTAGATTGGCCATATTTATTGAAACAAATGTATGGATGAGAATGTTTTCTACCCTTTCTAACTGTTTCTAATACAGTGGCTCAATCACTTTGTAGAAAATCTTTATTTTTTGGAAATAACATCTAGACAATCAGACCTACCTGATGGACGGCTTCGATTTTTCACTTGCTGGCCATGGTGGCACATGTGGTGACGGGTACGTAGATGGTGTGCACTGTACATGCGTGTGGACTAAGAAAAACTCTAACCAATAATACTGAAGTGGATGACCTTATGCTTAAAGAGAAATTGTAGGGTCCTGATACACCTAATCCGTACAAGTAAGGCCCATTCTTGGTGATCCAGACGGTTGATCTGGCAGGCCCCATGTGGATAGGCAATACCCAAAATCTAACAGATTAGGAGGTCATCCTCATAACCGTCTAACTGAAGACCAGTGATTAAACGGTTAGGATCTTCCAAACTGGGATCTCTTTGAGTCATTCCCATCAACAGTGGGGGCCCATTAGACCAATGGCCTGGAAACCATTCATTTTCTGATGCATTTGGACCTCATACTTCCTATTCCAAAGGAAAGGAATGACAGATACTCACCATGGCTGCAAGAGGTGAACCATAGAAAAATAGACTCAGTCCTACACACATGAATCCAATCACAGTCACACGTAGGCTCCCGTGCATTGCCAAACGTGTGGTCAAGATCACTCCGCCGAGAAACCCCACATCCAAAATCCCTACCAATATTGCTGTTTTTATCTGAAAGACATGGGAGAAGAATCCAATCATAAAAACAATTACTATCGATCATGATGATGATGATGAAGATGAATGTACCCTTGTTCGGGAAGGCGCGTAGATGAGAAATAAGCTAACATAGATCAGTTCTAGAACAATGCCAACGCTGTTTACTGTCGCGATCAGTAGGCCGCCGGGCTTTGTTACACCATAGTATGTCCATAGCGACGAGCTCAGGAGAGTGCAAACATAAGGAAGACTATCAAAATCCTCCGTCGATCTGTTCCTCACCACTCGCCAGAAGGTAGATCTAACATCACCCCAAAAAAAAAAAAAAATTTAGAATTACACAGTGCATACCCTACTTCATGGTCCACAACAATGGAATTGACAATACATATGAAAAACCCATGATCATGAATTATCTAATGCATATCATGACATGCTCTATTATGCTCGTTTCATGCCTTATGCATGATGTAGATCACGATGATTCTATGCATACATGAAACAAAACTCATGGATTGTAGATCATGGCATGATACAACCATATTAATCAAACCTAAATCACAATAAATCCCTGGATAGAACTTCATTAGATCATGGGATGCTCTCTTATGCTAATAGCATATGCTTCATGCATGATGTATAGAAATGATATGATGCATCATGAAACAGAACCCATGATCATGAATCATGGAATGTATGAAATAGCATGCTACAAACATAATCAGACCTAGAAAATACATGGATACAAATTATTCAAAATTTGCAACAAACCCCTTGGGAGGAACTTTCTTACATACATGGGAGAAGCAAAGACAAGCACAGAAATCACATTGCCTGAAAGAAAAAGCAAAGCTTATAAGCATATGTGCATGTACAAAACATGGAGAGGGGGTTTTTTGCAATTTCATGAAGATTGTAATTCTCACCCACAACTCCTACAATGAAACTGAGTGCAAGCATGTTTGGAATGTTTTGGAAAGATTGGAAGAGAGAGGAGAGGAGAGGAAGGGAGAGGAAATGGAAAGAGGGGATCTTCTTCTTCTTTTTTTTTTTTTCTCTTTTTGGTGGTGTTTGTGATATTAATAAACGTGCTTGAATTGGAGCCTTTGGTGTTAGGTTGCAGATGTAAGTATTGGGGTGTCTTTTCTTTTGGAGTTTTTTTATTCTTTTTTTAGGGCTTGGAATAATACCAACTTGTGTCGGCTGTGGGGTCAATGCAAATAATCATAAGCATCAGTACTTCTGCATAAAAAGGAATGCAGGGTCCTGATATGTCAGTCTTTGCAAATGAGGCCCTTATTGTAGAAATCCACACCGTTAGTTGATAACATAGATGGGGGACTCCTTAGTAGCCTACTATTTTAGAGGTTCCTAGGCCTTGAATCAGTGGTCTACCTATATTAAAGAGAAATATAGCAACGTGGAATATTGGATGGCTGCAGGGATCTTCCAGTCTAGAAAGATTTCTAGGTCATTCACCATCTAAGATGGTCTCTATCAGATGAACCGTCTGGATCTAGGGTCTCACTTGTACAGAATGGGTGCACAAGGAGAAGCATCTGGTTCATGGTGGGGTGAGCTGTTTCTTGTCCTAATACTGCCCATCGTTAGCACTGTCAGTATTTAACGGGTGTAGTACACACATGTGGGTACATGTCAGACGAGCGCTGACGATCCTCCAGCTCAGAGTTGTACCGACAGTTCAAATGAGATTGAGGTTACATGGCCCCATAATGATGTGTTTATCATATCTACACCGTTAATCCATTTGGTGAGATCATTTTAGATCTTTATTTTAAAAATGAGTAATTTCCAAGGCTTAAATGAACCACACCACAAATATCAGTGGGGACAATGATTCTCGCCGTTAAAAAATTCATAAGGCCCATCGTAACATTTGCTTTACATTCAATTTTTCCATAAATAGAGACATGGATGAAGAGAAAAAACAAATATTATATTGATCCAAAAATTTTGTGACCTCCAAATGGGTTTGGGTTTCAATGGCAGGCATTCAATCCTCCATTGCTTTTTACAATGTGATACACTTGATTTTTGAATCTGTCTTATTTTTTGGCTCAAATTTTATGACGAGCTCACCAAGTGGATGGACGGTTTGGATATAACACATACCTCATGATGGGACCCACAACTTGGTGATGTAAACACACCACCCACATCGGTGGTGTGTGGTACAGCAGCCAATCCGCTTCCGCGTGAGACAAGCCCAAGCAAGCCAATAATCTACAAAATAAATTTTAAAACTGGTTTCAGTAATTTATATATGACAGTGGTCAATTCCTCAACAGGTGGTCAAACAAATAAACCATGCCAACGATCTTCAAATCTGAGCCATTCATGGTACGTGGGCCACCCACACTGACGCCCATTAATAATTATCGAATTGTACAAATTGAAAACTGAGCTTAGTGGGCCCCACTCTCGGCCTGATCATTCTATATGATACCTCTATCTTTTAATCTCCATCGTTCTTTTAAAGGCCACAAATACATGGTTGGAATCCTTGTTAATGGAGGAGATCTTTATGCGCACCAAGCAAATGGAGTGGGAGTGAGTAGGTTTGGGGTAAGCTTAACGGTGATGTTTTGTGAAATCCACTCCGACCATTAGGTTCTTGATAGCAATTTAATTGTAGGTTTAAAAGAATAAACGGATTCGTAATTCAGGTAGGCCATATCAAGAGAAACAGGAGTAGAAGGATACGTCTACCATTAAATTTTTACGAGGCCAACTGTGATATTTATGTGAAATCCACTAAAACCATTACCTGGCTCCTTGAAATACATTCACAGGGACAAAAAATCATGCCCATCCTAGATTTATGTGGGGCCATACAAGTGAAACAATTTGAACGGTGGGCGTATCATGCACTGTTTTCACTCATATGACCCACTTGAATTGTGTATGTGGGTGAGCTTTTAGCACTATGGTAAAATTCATGCCATGCATCTCATGATCAAAGTGAATTTCATGTACACAGTAGGTAGGCCCAACCCAGCTGTCCCTGCCCACGTCCTTGTGCATGCTGACTCTCCCAAAAGCTACCTCTTGCTGGTGAGTACTGAAAGTGTTGTGAGCACCCCAATGTAATATATGTGTTTTATCTATATTGTTCATCTGTTTTGCTAGATTATTTTATGTCATTAGATCAAGAATGAGGCAGATCCAAAGCTTAGTTGAATCACACGATAGGAAATAGTGGTGAATGAACGCCACCATTAAAATTTTCTTCAGGGCCACAACAGCTTTGAATCAAGCTGATGTTTGTGTTTTTCTTTCATCTAGGTATACATGACCTAATTAACTGGTTGGATGATAAATAAATATTACAGTGGCTCTTAGAAAGGTTTTAATGGGGGGGCATTCAGTAACCATTGTTTTTTTGTGGTGTGGTCCACTTCAAATATTTACCTGCCTAATTTTTTTCAAAACGTGATAAAATGAGTTGGGAAAATAGATGGACGGAGTGGATATAGAATACATACATCAAGGTGGGCCCATGGTAAGGGTGGCGTCCTCTTGGGTCAGTCCTCAATTTCACCTAATCCGCTCACCGGGATGTAACCCGTCGGTCTTGCTGCAGCGTGCCAACAGGGTAAGGCCATCTTAATGTGTGTGTGAAATCCACTCTAATAATAGGATGCGTGACAATAATTTATCTATAGGGTTAAAAAATCACCCACATTGATATTTTAATTGGACCATATAAATGGAAACAATGTAGGGATAACCCACCGACTAAATTGTTTGGCTTGGTATGGCCCACGTAAATCACATAAAGGTCTAAAATTTGATCCATATGCATATATCTTCATGAGGCATCTAATGGTTGGAGTAGATTTTGTATAAAAGTCACTGTAGGCCCTGCAAAAATTCAACGGTAGGCATATCCTTCTCCCAGTGTTTCTCTTAGTATGGTCCACTTGAATCATGAATCTATCTGTTGTTTGGACCTACCATTAATTACTATATAAAAAAAATTAATGGTCAGAGTGGATTTCACCAACACATCACCATAGAGCCCACTCTAAGCCTACTCACTCCCACTACAATAGCTTGGTACGCACAGAGGTTTCCTGCGGTAAGTGCAGGAGACCATTACTCTTTATATATATATATATATATATATATATATATATATATATATATATACACACACACACACACACACACACACAACTAGTTGGACACGAGAGAGGGGGCGTTTGCTTCACCTTAGCTTTTCAAGAGGTCTTTTGAGAATGATCCCCGGCTTGGGTGGGCTCCACTATGGTGTTAATGTAAAATCCACCTTGATCATCATGTATGTCAACCTCTATTAGACCTTGGAACCAAAAATCAACTCCATCCATGGTTCAAGTGGATCACACAATTAGAAATAGTGTGCAAAAAAAGCTTACCTTTCAAAATAATTCCTTCGATGAGGCACACTTAAATCAAGTATGACCATGATTTTTGAGTTCTACGTCTAACCTTTGATGTGGCATCTAATGGTTGGAGTTGATTTCATTTACTCATGACTATGAGTCTTATAAAAATCAGAGGTTGACATCTCTCCCTCTACTGTTCTATTGGTGTGACCTACCTGAATCAAAAGTCAGTTTGATATTTTGTACCAAGAGGTAGAATGAGATGACACATCTAACAATCGAATTGGATGTCACATGCACATCACGAGATCACAATGGACCCAATAAAAATAAGGTCACGCGTTCCTCTTCTCATGCAACACAGTTTGTCCCTGATCTGTAACATCCCAAATTTTTCCCAATTTGGTGATGAATGTCCTTGGACATAGAACTGTCCTAGGACCAAATCCTTTATAAATTAGACGAGAATTAACTAAGTGTTAAACTAGATTATCTGTGAAAGTAGCACTAATCGCTTTAAATACAATCTATAATACCCAAAACGAATAGAATCGTTAACGTTACATTACCCTGAAACTTAGGTCCAACTCAAAACCCAGTTGCTCGAGGGAGCATCATGAAACTCCATATTGGACATGGACCGCATGTCGAAAGTCTGGTTTCCCCAAGATTATACGATGATGACCGCCTTGCTAGACTTGACAACCACCTTGGAAATCAAGTCCTAATAGTACCCAGAAATGCACAACTTGAGCCCAGAGCGAAGTGTGTGAGAAACGTGAATATCTTTAGGAAATGAAATGAAACTTAAGTAAATTGAGTCGGCTCACTTACAGGGCGAATATAAGAATTTAGACCGTCAGATTTCGACCCAATTACTCCCTCGGATCAGGAAAAATTTTCAACACAGGTCAGTATACTTGTAGCCCTGATCGAGCACCGGTGACCGTTGAACTCTCTCGCAACCGATCCACTGATCCGATCAGACTGAAAACTTAACCTAACCTAAATCCAATGTCAGAGAGCTTAAGTCCGACCGCATGTAGAAAATGGGCCTCCAGAACATCTCCATTGGACCGAAACAAACTCATTTTGGCTGCACCCTAAGTATACCATGGCCCTGGGGCCATTCCCATCAGTTCTGGGCCTATATAAGGGCCTTAGACCCTCTCTCTCATTCTGTACAAATTTGCAACCCTAAGAGAAAGAAGAGAGCAAAAAGAGAAGGAAAGGGAGAGAGTGTGAGGGAAGCTAGGGTTTTGCTACAGAGATTCTTCCTTGCCGTTCTAGTACCGCATCACAGCTACCGTATCACTATACCAATGATTCTGGTTTCGTTTTCGGGTAAGAAATCCTGACCCTAATCTGTTTTAGGGTTTCAAATAGAGTAAAGTATGAAATGGCTAACCTGTTTCATGCTATAGGTTGCCGTTTTGCCGTAGGCGAGGACTTAGTGTCTAAACTGAGTTCGTTACGAGTCCACCGGCGAAAGGTGCAGATTATGAATGTTTAGGTTATGGTTTTCAAGGCTTTTAATGTCAGTAATGATTTATGACTGACTTGATTGCTGTCACATGTGCTTAGATGCAATGATTTCCGCTTATTTTATATATATATATATGTGTGTGTGTGTGTGTGAACTATGTTAAATATAATGCATTTCATGTGTTTGTTGAAATGTTTAGATGAAGATGGAATTAGGGTTTGTGCTTGTTATGATTACTTGAGTGAGAGTACATGATTGTTGTACTTATAGCAACTCTTTGTGAAAGGATTTGCTACAATATATGTTATAACTAATTTATTGTATGTATGTTGATATGCGTAGCCTAAGTGTTTGATAAAATGTCTGAATGAGAAAATGCTTGCTGAGATGTATTTAATAAGGGTGTTGAGATAGGATTCTCAATTGCCTTATCTATAGTTACAGTTTCCTTCATGTAACCTATCTCGTTATTATGTGATTTATGGATGAAATGCCTATGTATGTTAACATGTGCACTATGTGTTCAATAAAATGCATATATGAGATTTATGTTTAAAATGGTTGTTACATACTGTTTTGACTAGCGCATATGAATGCCTATTATATTTGAAGTATGAGTGGGACTCGACGTAGTTCAGGCAATCGGTAACAATTCCTGTTTGAGTGGCTGAGCTAGTCTCACCACAATTGATGCGTTCGGTAAATCCAAGTCGTATGATGATTGTCAACAGTGGTTAGCGCTCCATGTCGATTAATTCAGCGTACGCTTGTACCAATCGAACTTGTCAAGTAACTCGATTGGCCTATTGTGTGTTCACCATGTATGGACGTTACTACTTAAATCTAAAGTACCAACTTACCAGTGAAAATCCCGTATAACCTTGGTACCTCGATCCGCTAAGACTCATGAGCCGGGCATGGTGGTATGGGACACCGTGGTCGAGCTGTTGGCCTACGTTGGAGCGACGAGCCTCCCCGTAGTGACCAGTGAGTAACACAGCCTCGTGAGCCGAATACAGTGGTATGGGACACTGTATTTGAGCTATCGGCCTATACTGATCAGGTGACGAGCCCGTTGTAATAACCTCAACATACTCTGAGACTGCGTTGGGGCGACGAGTCTTTCCGTACCAACTAGAGTATAAACTAGGCCTACACTGATAAGGTGACGAGCCCTTTGTAGTGACCTAGAACCGCAATATCGTAGAGATTTGCTAGGACTGACGACCCTAGAATGGATTATTGTTGGGCATTGATATAAGGGAAGTACCTTAGCTTCTCAATCCTGCTATATGAATAAACCTAAGTAAGAACTTGTCTAATTACGAGCATGCACCGCATTACGTGTGCCTTTGACGTAGCAGGTCAAGCACTGAGGAAGAGTTGCATACCGCAATCGTGAAATGAAGTCGCTGAGGGAGCGTAGGTGAGGGCATGCATCATTATTTCATATCGTTCTTGCATTAACAAGAGTACTTGGACCTGATTGTTGTATTGTGTTATCATTACTGCTTGACTGAATTGATAACATGTTAACCCTTGCTTCATGATTCCATTGAGTTGATCACTCACTCTCACGTTATGGGACGGTGTTTTAAACACCTACCAGACCCTGTTTTGGTTTCAGATGATGGCGATGCTTACGAAGTGGAGCCAGACTTTTATGATAATAATGAGGGTTTCTCCTATATGCAGCTATCAGGTGAGTCTATGTAAACCATGTTCTGATCGACGGGGTTACAGGGTTACTGATTAGATGTCATTACACTTTATTTTGCACTTTTGGAACACCATTGTGTATTCATTTTGTTCATTTTTTTAGTATACATTGATATATTTAACCTGATAACATGTTCACACTCTGGAGACTTACAACAGTTTATGTATTTTATATATCTATCACAATCTTCCGCTTGCGTAATTTAACTGTCTTTGGAGTATGATATGCTGTTTTGATATAATCTCATTCATGTTTAATGCACTAATATGGACAACATTCAATCATCATTATTGTAACACCCCGAATTTTCACTGTTTTGGAGTTCCAAAAATCATTGATTTTTTTTTAATTAATTAACTTATAATATCACTTAATGACCATTAGCACTCAATGTTTTCCCATACACGTGTGATACCAGTAAAGAACCGCACAAGTTCGATTAATCATGAAACATCTTGTCCGATCAGCACAGTGTCCTGGGGTGTCCACGTAGGATTCTCTGCAGGGCCATTCGGTTAAACCTCTTGTGGTGGGGTACATGAGTTAATTAACCTAGGATTAGCCCATTAGAGTAGACTAGACAGACCGTGATAAGGCCTAGTGCGGGCCGCTAAGCCAGATGACTATTTACACTTAAAGACGACTCGTGGGCCACCCAATGACCGTGAAGGGTCGAAAAAATCTAAAACTTTAGAAAATCATAGATCTCACTTGGGCTTGTGGTCCATCGCGGACTGCGGACCCGGTGGACACCCGTAAGTACCATCGGCGCTTGCCCAATGCGCCCCAATGCCGCATTAAAATCGCACCGACAAAAGAAATCGAGACTCGGGCCTTCCAGCCGTTGGATTTCTTCCAAATTTATGGTGAAGGTTTAATGTATTTTTCAACGCCGCCCACCAAATCGGGCCCCGATCGTGGCACGATGACCGTTGATTGCGAATCGGACCCGTACGACCAAACCCCGCATCCGTTCGTTCCCAAATTTTGTAAGGCCCCTCATCGGGCCATGGACCACTTATCCTATAAATTTCATGGCCGAGGGCCATCGAAATGCTCCAATCACCAAAATGGGCCCCATAGGACCACTTAAAGGTCAGAAACTCTTTCTCAGATCATATATCCGTTCATCCGTTCGTCCTTAATTTTTGCATGGGCCCTAATCGGGCCATAAGGCACCTACACGCCGAATTTGGTGGCCAGAGGGGTGATAGGGCCCTAGATCCTAGAAATACCCTCCCATAAGTCTAGTATAGTAAAAACCTAGCCCTTGGGGCCATTTGCACCAAATCTGAAATTATAAAAAGGTGTTTCTTTTGGGCACCCCTCTCCCATACGATTTTGCCCTAAGAGAAAAGGGGGAAAGAGAGAAGAGAGAAAAGGGAGAAGAGAAAGAGGAGAAAGGAGGAGGAAGAGAGAGTGAAGAAGGAGGAGTGTGGACCCTAGATCGAGGTGGGGCCCAAGGAAGCCAATCTTGCATCTTCCCACCTCTTCTCCAAGAAGAAACCTCACCCCACAACCGCTATTTCGCCCGTTGAGCAACTAGGTAAGCTCCATTCCCTATTTTCTTTGAAACCCTTGTGATGAGGGAGATTTACTTGGGAATCTAACAAGCAAGTGGTCACCTTTAGGGATTCCGGCCGATCTACCCCGAAATCCACCCTCCTAGGGCGTTCCCAAGCCTTCAACGAATCCAAAGGTGCGGACTATTGTTCTTAGGTGGCCTAGCACCAATTTTAATATGTGTTTAATGATTTTGGTTGCTTGAATGTTATGTTTGGAGAATCTAGAGAGACCCTAGGACTTGTATGTTTGTTAGATTTGTATGTTGGGCTTCCACATGATGTTGTTCTTACCTTCCACATGATGTTGTTCTTACCTTCCACATGATTTGGTGTATGGACGATTAGATGCTCATACCTTGTTGATCTTCTCATATGATGTGCCTCATAAAACGTACGATTCCTAAATTTTTGTGTATTTTGATCCGAATGGATGTAGGAAGGTCTTAACTTCCTCACCAACTCACACCACACACACACTTCTTGTTTATAATATTAGTAGCTTTACATGTTGGTGGAAAATTTAGAATTGTTTGTTGAGAAGCATGAGAACATGATGTCGTTTATGTTAGATGATGAATTGATACTTGGTATGTTATGGATCCCCTTCACATCTTTGGGTTGGTCAGGAACATGATGAGAGACTTAGTCCCACCGGTAGGACTATGTTAGGGCTATATCCATGGGTTTGGGCGGGTGTGTTCGAGTGGTCAGTAGTTCGACTACATGGGTCCCTTGTGCCCGAGGTCACTCGTCTCATGCTCGCCTGGCCCGTGCGGTCTAACCTACTGTCTGACCAACCTTGTTTGTCAACCCCTGTTTGTTCACTCATGTATGGAACCCGAACCACCCCGCAACCGTTGTAGCCCAACGATAACCCACTGAAATTGGTCCACGCCTCGTGAGCCGGCATGGTGGAATGGGACACTATGTCCGAGCCGTCGGCCTACGCCGGGTACCGCGCCTCCCGTAGTGACCGCGAGCGATCCCTTCCTTTCGGCACTCCTCATGTGCTTGGAGTCGGGATGAGGAACCCGACGGGATCACGGACCGCGGGGCCTCGGCCTCACACATTGATGGGGTCTTGGCCTCGCAACCAGCTTTAGGGCATTGATACGTAGGGTGAATCGAATCCCCAACCTGCTTGGATGAATGGACTTAACTAATAACTCGCTAACACGATCGCATTGCACGCATTAGTTAGGGTGGCGACTCGGAAGTCGAGGTCGCTCGAGGGAGTGTTGTCATATGCGATCGTTAGATGGAGTCGCTGAGGGAGTGTTGTGGCGAGGGCATGCATCATATCATCCCGCATGCATGCATTTTAAATAAGAGTTATTAGGTGTTGATGAATGGTTGCTTTTCATTAAGTTCATATTACAATTGATGCTTGTTGTAACTTGAGATCAATAGTTCACACCGAGTTGATCACTCACTCCCACTCGGGACGGTGTTTTAAAACACCAACCAGACCCATTCATAGATGCAGTGACTCAGGGCATGAGGAGCCCGGCGAGGCGAGCTTGGACGAGGAGAACGGACTCTCCTACTTGCAAATGATGGGCGGCTCTCCATCGGCTTGATCGGGCCGAATTTGGATTTGTTGAGCCACGGGCTCAACTTTACTATTTTTAGACATAGCATTCTTTTGTTGTTCATTGGGCAACGCCTTAGGCGACCCTTTATTATTTTTTTGACTCGTATATATGTGTTATAACCTTCATTTCAAGAGAATGGTGCGATTGTGCTTCATGCTCGGGAAATTCCAAATTGTGCGCTTAAACTTGACTAATCGTAAAAACCATAAATGCATGATAAGTGACACTCGGGAACTCGGGAGTTGTGTCTATGCACGACCCCTGATTTTCCGAGGCGTTACAGATGGTATCAGAGCGATAGTTTGGAATTCCTTGGGTCATGGGTCATGAGCTCACTAACGCGTCCGCTGACTTGAGAGGATACGTATTAGGAAACACAATAGGAACTTAGAACTCTAGGAACCATCCCAGACCCTAGGCCGACAATTATAAACGGGGGATAGGACTTCCAAGGAATTAGGAATGGATAGCGAGAAAAGGGATCCGAGGGTCTTAACTTGAAGACAAGATTCGATTTGATTGAATAGGAGGCTTAACTAGTTTAGTCCGCCCAATTCCTAGGGCCCGTGTAAATAATCCGATTAGGTGAGATTTGGATGAAATGAATTTTCGAGAAACAATGAATGTAGATGTGAGGGAGTGGATGAGCGCATCCCATGTTCCATGATGCCCTGTCGAAACGTATCCAATTGGAGGAAAATTCCAGATTTTTCTTCCAAATATACTTGGAAAGTTCATCACCAAGGGATTTAGAAATCCCGCGACACACCTCTCAACATAAGACTCATTTTACAAAGCCCATGAAATAAATTCTAATTCCGTCCCGCGCTCATTCCAGACGTGCCATTCCCAAATCTTGGGTTGGGGTGAGCATTGCAATCCCATTTAGTACAGATAATGCCACTAGCCAAAGAAGCCTAAATCGAAATTCTTCATCCAATATATCTCCTTAATATATTAACCTGTCATCACTCTATTCTTAAACTTCCCCAGCACATTGTTAGGAACGAGCCGAAAATCGAAAATTTTGATGGTCGAAGCCAACATTCAAGTCTGAATGAGCTAGTTTTGGGTTAAATTTGTTAGTTTTGGGTCAAATTTGTTAGTTCTGACCCATTTCGGGATAAATACTTAAGAAAGAATGAAATTTCAATGAAAATAGTGGAAATGTAGAAAAATCGGGTTTTGGCCTCTAACCGGGAGGAATCTCATAGAATAGATAGGTCCATTGTGTAGATCAGCTCGTTCTACCCCAAAATCATATATGGCATGTCCCGGGGGGCCTTACCGGCACCCGGGAAAACTCCTGACAAGAACCACCCCGCCGACCCGCGTGGCCGTCCCGCCGACCCGCGTGGTCGCCCCGCCGCCAGACCAGGGGACCGCGTGGCCCCCGCCGACCCGCGTGGCGACCCGCATGGCCCCCGCCGACCCTCGTGGCGACCCGCGTGGCCACCCCGCCGACCCGCGTGGCGACCCGCGTGGCCACCCCGCCGACTAGTGCTCACCCCGCCGCAGTTTCTGCGATTTTTAGTCAACTTCAAAAATTCATATCTCCTTCGTTACAACTCCGATTCAGGTGATTCAAAAGCCATATTGAAGCTTGATGAGTCTAGTTTTATATAAAAATAAGAAATAAATAAAATAAAAATTATAATATAGTTAAAATTAAACTGTTCTATCAACTGTCCTAAAAATTTTAATTTCGGACAGCTGTTGCTCCTAGAATTTTAATAATTTATCTACAACTCCAAATGATATGAAATTTTGTAGGATGACTTAAAACTTGATGATAAACCATTATAAAAATTTTCAAATATATCCAGTTACTAAAGGTATAAGAAACGTCACAAAAGATAGGTCCCCTCCTCCCTCTCAATGTACACATTGGTGGGGCCCTTTTCCTTTGCTATTTAGGATTATCTAGACTCCATATAAGCATATCTCTACTACTCCCATTACCCTCCACCATCCCTTCTAAATCCCTAGGAAGGATCTCTCCTCTCCCATTCTCAAACAAATCCACAAACCCAACTCCAAAACCCCCTCCTCTCTCCCCCACTCTCATTTCTTTTCTTTCTTACCTTCCTCATTCCCTCTCATCACTCACATCTCCTTCCTAACTCACTCAAAATTTCATACCTCCATCGTTCTCATTCCCAAAACCCCATTTCAAACTTCCATTCACTCCCAACATTCATCCATCACTCTCAAATCCCTCATCCAAATCTCATTTCAACTCTCATTTCCTCATCCACCTATACCCATCTTCAAACCCCATTCCTAAAACCACCTTCATTTCTTTCACCTTTCCCCATCCTCTCCTACCACACATGTTTCTTTCAAGACTCACTCACCAAAATTCCACTCCTTTCACTCTCTTCTTTTCTATCTCCAAATTTTATTTCCCAAAACCCACTCCATCCACATTTCAAAACCACCATTTCCTTTAAATCTCATTTTCGCAAACCCACCACCTTCCCATCTAAAGGACCCATCTCAAACTCCTCTTCAACAATAACAATCTACCCACTACCACATTCAACCCATTTACCCCAAACCCCATTTCCTCTAATCCATTTTTCCTTCCATCACTCCCAACACTCCACATTAACTCTCTTTCTCAAAATCTCCCACAACCACACTCCATTTTCAAACATTACCCAAACCCTTTCCAAACCTCACCTTCAAGATCCGTTTCCAAGGATCCAACCACAAATCCCAACCTAGGAACCCATTATACTAGCTCGTTCCAAAGTCCCAACCTTCATTTTCAAACCCTTCCCCTTCCAAAAGTAATGGCTTTTCTAGCAACCGTTGCCTCTTTCTTTTTCATCCCTTGATCCTATCACTCGGGGAAAGAAGCGCCTCCCTTTCGCCCGACTCAGACAAATAGCCGTATGACCTCTAATGACTGGTAGTTTGCTTAGAGTCCGTTAGGTTTAAACTGCATGTGTTGAAGGATGCTTAGGACCGTTGCTTAATTAGGTCGTATTTCCTTTCCATCTAGCATGTTTATCAATGCTTGTAATTCATATTGTAGGATATAACGGGCCATACTAATGGCATTTTGACTTCAATATGAATGTGTGGATTGTTTTGAAATTTTCTGATTGTCTTGTGAATGCTCGTACGAATAATTGCCTTGCTGCATCCTTGTTAGCGTTATTAGCACTTCAAACCACCAGAATACCCTAGAACTTTCAACTATTCATCAATTCTTCAAATTTACGAAACCAAAGTATAGTCTGCGATTAACCCACTAGCCATAGGATTGAAATGGTAATTCATATAAAATATATATATATATATAATAAAAAAAAATTGAGTCTTTAAAAAAAAAAAAAAAAAAAAAAAAAAAACTTTTTAGGATGGTCGTTGCCCATAGGCATGTTGAGAGAATTATTAAACCCCAATTAGATATAAATTAATACGAGGACTCTCGTAGACCAAGACCCAAAGGACAACCTTATAAATAGGAGATTTAGACGTTCCAACGATGGTTGTTCCCAAACATTTAAATTGATCGGACTTACGGAATTACGGAGTATACGCTGCGAAGCATTCGCGCTTGACCCAAATTCTCAATCCCGGGTGATTACCAAATGACTCACTTTGCTTTGACCGAAGCGTAAGACCAGGATCTATCGGGATTAGGAAGGGATATAACGAGTTGTTTGCCCTGGTCAGTCGCGAACAATCGACGTATCGGATTTAAGCCTACCACAACCGTCTCTCTCCGTATTGGTCTAACATTGAAAATAAATATTTCACTCTAGATAGAGGGAAACCATCGCCATGAATCTGGATCTTTAAGAATAAATATGTAAATAAATAAATTTTAGTAAACCCTCAAGGGTGAAAGGTTTAAGGGGCGTAGACTAGAATGAGCCAAACTAGTATGATAGTACACACCTTACCATGCATATGAACTTGAAATCAACAAAACCTAGGCAAATGAAATGATGAAACCTTTACTCACTACTCTTAGGCAATTTCGGGACGAAATTGTTTTTAAGGGGGGTAGATTGTAACACCCCGATTTTCACTGTTTTGGAGTTCCAAAAATCATTGATTTTTTTAATTAATTAACTTATAATATCACTTAATGACCATTAGCACTCAATGTTTTCCCATACACGTGTGATACCAGTAAAGAACCGCACAAGTTCGATTAATCATGAAACATCTTGTCCGATCAGCACAGTGTCCTGGGGTGTCCACGTAGGATTCTCTGCAGGGCCATTCGGTTAAACCTCTTGTGGTGGGGTACATGAGTTAATTAACCTAGGATTAGCCCATTAGAGTAGACTAGACAGACCGTGATAAGGCCTAGTGCGGCCGCTAAGCCAGATGACTATTTACACTTAAAGACGGCTACGTGGGCTACCCAACCGTGAAGGGTCGAAAAATCTAAAACTTTAGAAAATCATAGATCTCACCGGGCTTGTGGTCCATCGCGGATCATCATGGACCCAAAGGTGGACACCCGAGTACCATCCGGCGCTTGCCCAATGCGCCCACCAATGCCGATTAAAATCGCACCGACAAAAGAAATCGAGACTCCGGGCCTTCCAGCCGTTGGATTTCTTCCAAATTTATGGTGAAGGTTTAATGTATTTTTCAACGCCGCCCACCAAATGTGGGCCCCGATCGTGGCACGATGACCGTTGATCGCGAATCGGACCCGTACGACCAAACCCCGCATCCGTTCATTCCCAAATTTTGTAAGGCCCCTCATCGGGCCATGGACCACTTATCCTATAAATTTCATGGCCATAGGGCCATCAGAAATGCTCCAATCACCAAAATGGGCCCCATAGGACCACTTAAAGGTCGAAACTCTTTCTCGATCATATATCCGTTCATCCGTTCGTCCTTAATTTTTGCATGGGCCCTAATCGGGCCATAAGGCACCTACACGCCGAATTTGGTGGCCGAGGGGTGATAGGGCCCTAGATCCTAGAAATACCCTCCCATAAGTCTAAGTATAGTAAAAACCTAGCCCTTGGGGCCATTTGCACCAAATCAAATTATAAAAAGGTGTTTCTTTTGGGCACCCTCTCCCATACGATTTTGCCCTAAGAGAAAAGGGGGAAAGAGAGAAGAGAGAAAAGGGAGAAGAGAAAGAGGAGAAAGGAGGAGGAAGAGAGAGTGAAGAAGGAGGAGTGTGGACCCTAGATCGAGGTGGGGCCCAAGGAAGCCAATCTTGCATCTTCCCACCTCTTCTCCAAGAAGAAACCTCACCCCACAACCGCTATTTCGCCCGTTGAGCAACTAGGTAAGCTCCATTCCCTATTTTCTTTGAAACCCTTGTGATGAGGGAGATTTACTTGGGAATCTAACAAGCAAGTGGTCACCTTTAGGGATTCCGGCCGATCTACCCCGAAATTCACCCTCCTAGGGCGTTCCCAAGCCTTCAACGAATCCAAAGGTGCGGACTATTGTTCTTAGGTGGCCTAGCACCAATTTTAATATGTGTTTAATGATTTTGGTTGCTTGAATGTTATGTTTGGAGAATCTAGAGAGACCCTAGGACTTGTATGTTTGTTAGATTTGTATGTTGGGCTTCCACATGATGTTGTTCTTACCTTCCACATGATGTTGTTCTTACCTTCCACATGATTTGGTGTATGGACGATTAGATGCTCATACCTTGTTGATCTTCTCATATGATGTGCCTCATAAAACGTACGATTCCTAAATTTTAATATCGCTGTTTTTATCTGAAAGACATGGGAGAAGAATCCAATCATAAAAACAATTACTATCGATCATGATGATGATGATGAAGATGAATGTACCCTTGTTCGGGAAGGCGCGTAGATGAGAAATAAGCTAACATAGATCAGTTCTAGAACAATGCCAACGCTGTTTACTGTCGCGATCAGTAGGCCGCCGGGCTTTGTTACACCATAGTATGTCCATAGCGACGAGCTCAGGAGAGTGCAAACATAAGGAAGACTATCAAAATCCTCCGTCGATCTGTTCCTCACCACTCGCCAGAAGGTAGATCTAACATCACCCCAAAAAAAAAAAAAAAATTTAGAATTACACAGTGCATACCCTACTTCATGGTCCACAACAATGGAATTGACAATACATATGAAAAACCCATGATCATGAATTATCTAATGCATATCATGACATGCTCTATTATGCTCATTTCATGCCTTATGCATGATGTAGATCACAATGATTCTATGCATACATGAAACAAAACTCATGGATTGTAGATCATGGCATGATACAACCATATTAATCAGACCTAAATCACAATAAATCCCTGGATAGAACTTCATTAGATCATGGGATGCTCTCTTATGCTAATAGCATATGCTTCATGCATGATGTATAGAAATGATATGATGCATCATGAAACAGAACCCATGATCATGAATCATGGCATGTATGAAAAAGCATGCTACAAACATAATCAGACCTAGAAAATACATGGATACAAATTATTCAAATTTTGCAACAAACCCCATGGGAGGAACTTTCTTACATACATGGGAGAAGCAAAGACAAGCACAGAAATCACATTGCCTGAAAGAAAAAGCAAAGCTTATAAGCATATGTGCATGTACAAAACATGGAGAGGGGGTTTTTTGCAATTTCATGAAGATTGTAATTCTCACCCACAACTCCTACAATGAAACTGAGTGCAAGCATGTTTGGAATGTTTTGGAAAGATTGGAAGAGAGAGGAGAGGAGAGGAAAGGAGAGGAAAAGGAAAGAGGGGATCTTCTTCTCTCTTTTTTTTTTCTCTTTTTGGTGGTGTTTGTGATATTAATAAACGTGCTTGAATTGGAGCCTTTGGTGTTAGGTTGCAGATGTAAGTATTGGGGTGTCTTTTCTTTTGGACTTTTTTTTATTCTTTTTTTAGGGCTTGGAATAATACCAACTTGTGTCGGCTGTGGGGTCAATGCAAATAATCATAAGCATCAGTACTTCTGCATACAAAGGAATGCAGGGTCCTGATATGTCAGTCTTTGCAAATGAGGCCCTTATTGTAGAAATCCACACCGTTAGTTGATAACATAGATAGGGGACTCCTTACTAGCCTACTATTTTAGAGGTTCCTAGGCCTTGGATCAGTGGTCTACCTATATTAAAGAGATATATAGCAACGTGGAATATTGGATGGCTGCAGGGATCTTCCAGTCTAGAAAGATTTCTAGGTCATTCACCATCTAAGATGGTCTCTATCAGATGAACCGTCTGGATCTAGGGTCTCACTTGTACAGAATGGGTGCACAGGGAGAAGCATCTGGTTCATGGTGGGGTGAGCTGTTTCTTGTCCTCAATACTGCCCATCGTTAGCACTGTCAGTATTTAACGGGTGTAGTACACACATGTGGGTACATGTCAGACGAGCGCTGACGATCCTCCAGCTCAGAGTTGTACTGACAGTTCAAATGAGATTAAGGTTACATGGCCCCATTATGATGTGTTTATCATATCTACACCGTTAATCCATTTGGTGAGATCATTTTAGATCTTTATTTCAAAAATGAGTAATTTCCAAGGCTCAAGTGAACCACACCACAAATATCAGTGGGGATAATGATTCTCACCGTTAAAAAATTCATAAGGCCCATCGTAACATTTGCTTTCCATTCAATTTTTTCATAAATTCACTTAAACATGGATGAAGAGAAAAAACAAATATTATATTGATCCAAAAATTTTGTGACCTCCAAATGGTTTGGGTTTCAATGGCAGGCATTCAATCCTCCATTGCTTTTTACAATGTGATACACTTGATTTTTGAATCTGTCTTATTTTTAGGCTTAAATTTTATGACGAGCTCACCAAGTGGATGGACGGTTTGGATATAACACATACCTCATGATGGGACCCACAAAACTTGGTGATGTAAACACACCACCCACATCGGTGGTGTGTGGTACAGCAGGCAATCCGCTTCCGCATGAGACAAGCCCAAGCAAGCCAATAATCTATAAAATAAATTTTAAACATGGTTTCAGTAATTTATATATGACAGTGGTCAATTCCTCAACAGGTGGTCAAACAAATAAACCATGCCAACGATCTTCAAATCTGAGCCATTCATGGTACGTGGGCCACCCACACTGACGCCCATTAATAATTATCGAATTGTACAAATTGAAAACTGAGCTTAGTGGGCCCCACTCTCGGCCTGATCATTCTATATGATACCTCTATCTTTTAATCTCCATCGTTCTTTTAAAGGCCACAAATTCATGGTTGGAATCCTTGTTAATGGAGGAGATCTTTATGCGCACCAAGCAAATGGAGTGGGAGTGAGTAGGCTTAGGGTATGGTGATGTCTTATGAAATCCACTCCGACCATTAGGTTCTTGATAGCAATTTAACTGTAGGTTTAAAAGAATAAATAGATTCGTAATTCAGGTAGTCCATACCAAGAGAAACAGCAGTAGAAAGATAGTCTACCCTTAAATTTTTACGAGGCCAACTGTGATATTTATGTGAAATCCACTAAAACCATTACGTGGCTCCTTGAAATACATTCACAAGGACAAAAAATCATGCCCATCCTATATTTATGTGGGGCCATACAAGTGAAACAATCTGAACGGTGGGCGTATCATGCACTGTTTTCACTCATATGACCCACCTGAATTGTGTATGTGGGTGAGCTTTTAGCACTGTGGTAAAATTCATGCCATGCATCTCATGATCAAAGTGAATTTCATGTACACAGTAGGTAGGCCCAACCCAGCTGTCCCTGCCTTGCCTACCTGTCCACGTCCTTGTGCATGCTGACTCTCCCAAAAGCTACCTCTTGCTGGTGAGTACTGAAAGTGTTGTGTGCACCCCATTGTAATATATGTGTTTTATCTATATTGCTCATCTGTTTTGCTAGATTATTTTATGTCATTAGATCAAGAATGAGGCAGATCCAAAGCTTAGTTGAATCACACTATAAGAAATAGTGGTGAGTGAACGCCACCATTAAAATTTTCTTCAGGGCCACGACAGCTTTGAATCAAGCTGATGTTTGTGTTTTTCTTTCATCTAGGTATACATGACCTAATTAACTGGTTGGATGATAAATAAATATTACAGTGGGCCTTAGAAAGGTTTTAATGGGGGGCATTCAGTAACCATTGTTTTTTTGTGGTGTGGTCCATTTCAAATATTTACCTACCTAATTTTTTAAAAAAACGTCATAAAATGAGTTGGGAAAATAGATGGACGGAGTGGATATAGAATACATACATCAAGGTGGGCCCATGGTAAGGGTGGCGTCCTCTTGGGTCAGTCCTCGATTTCACCTAATCCGCTCACCGGGATGTAACCCGTCGGTCCTGCGGCAGCGTGCCAACAGGGTAAGGCCATCTTAATGTGTGTGTGAAATCCACTCTAATAATAGGATGCGTGACAATAATTTATCTATAGGGTTAAAAAATCACCCACATTGATATTTTAATTGGACCATATAAATGGAAACAATGTAGGGAAAACCCACCGTCTAAATTGTTTGGCTTGGTATGGCCCACGTAAATCACATAAAGGTTTAAAATTTGATCCATATGCATATATCTTCACGAGGCATCTAATGGTTGGAGTAGATTTCATATAAAAGTCACTGTAGGCCCTGCAAAAATTCAACGGTAGGCATATCCTTCTCCCAGTGTTTCTCTTAGTATGGTCCACTTGAATCATGAATCTATCTGTTGTTTGGACCTACCATTAATTACTATATAAAAAAAATTTAATGGTCAAAGTGGATTTCACCAACACATCACCATAAAGCCCACTCTAAGCCTACTCACTCCCACTACAATAGCTTGGTGCGCACAGAGGTTTCCTGCGGTACTTGCAAGAGACCATTACTCTTTATATATATATATAGACACACACACAAAACTGACACTGCGTTTTGGTCCAACTAGCTTGGCATTTAATGTTGAGAGAGGGGGCTTTTGCTTCACCTTAGCTTTTCAAGAGGTCTTTTGATAATGATCCCCGGCTTGGGTGGGCCCCACTGTGGTGTTAATGTAAAATCCACCTTGATCATCATGTATGTCAACCTCTATTAGACCTTGGAACCAAAAATCAACTCCATCCATGGTTCAAGTGGATCACACAATTAGAAATAGTGTGCAAAAAAAGCTTACCTTTCAAAATAATTCCTTCGATGAGGCACACTTAAATCAAGTATGACCCTGATTTTTGAGTTCTACGTCTAACCTTTGATGTGGCATCTAATGGTTGGAGTTGATTTCATTTACTCATGACTGTGAGTCTTATAAAAATCAGAGGTTGACATCTCTCCCTCTACTGTTCTATTGGTGTGACCTACCTGAATCAAAAGTCAGTTTGATATTTTGTACCAAGAGGTAGAATGAGATGACACATCTGACAATCGAATTGGATGTCACATGCACATCACGAGATCATGATGAACCCAATAAAAATAAAGTCACGCGTTCCTCTTCTCATGCAACACAATTTGTCCCTGATCTGTAACATCCCGAATTTTTTCCAATTTGGCGATGGACGTCCTTGGACGTAGAACTGTCCTAGGACCAAATCCTTTATAAATTAGACGAAAATTAACTAAGTGTTAAACTAGATTATCTGTGAAAGTAGCACTAATCACTTTAAATACAATCTATAATACCTAAAACGAGTAAAACCGTTAACGCTACATTACCCTGAAACTTAGGATCCAACTCAAAACCCAGTTGCTCTCGGGAGCATCATGAAACTTCGTATCGAACTTGGACCGCACGCCGAAAGTCCAGTTTCCCCAAGACCATACGATGATGACCGCCTTACTGGACTTGACAACCATCTCGGAAATCAAGTCTTAATAGTACCCGGAAAAGCACAACTTGAGCCCAGAGCGAAGTGTGTGAGAAACGTGAATATCTTTAGGAAATGAAATGAAAATTAAGTAAATTGAGTCGGCTCGCTTGAAGGGCGAATATAAGAATTCAGACCGTCAGATTTCGACCCAATTACTCCCTCGGATCAGGGAAAATTTCCAACACAGGTCAGTATACTTGTGGCCCTGATCGAGCACCGGTGACCGTTGAACTAAAACAGGTCTCTCGCAACCGATCCACTGATCCGATCAGACTGAAAACTTAACCTAACCTAGATCCAATGTCAGAGAGCTTAAGTCCGACCGCATGTAGAAAAGGGGCCTCCAGAACATCTCCATTGGACCGAAACAAACCCATTTTGGCTGCACCCTAAGTATACCATGGCCCTGGGGCCATTCCCATCAGTTCTGGGCCTATATAAGGGCCTTAAACCCTCTCTCTCTCTCATTCCATATGAATTTGTAACGCTAGGAGAGAGAAGAGAGCAAAAAGAGAAGGAAAGGGAGAGAGTGTGAGGGAAGCTAGGGTTTTGCTACAGAGATTTTTCTCTGCCGTTCTACGTACCGCATCACAGCTACCGTATCGCTATACCAACGATTCTGGTTTCATTTTCGAATAAGAAATCCTGACCCTAATCTGTTTTAGGGTTTCAAATAGAGTAAAGTATGAAATGGTTAACCTGTTTCATGTTATAGGTTGTCGTTTTGCCGTAGGCGAGGACTTAGTGTCTAAACTGAGTTCGTTACGAGTCCACTGGCGAAAGGTGCAGATTATGAATGTTTAGGTTATGGTTTTCAAGGTTTTCAATGTCAGTAATGATTTATGACTGACTTGATTGCTGTCACATGTGCTTAGATGCAATGATTTCCGCTTATTACATATATATATATATATGAACTATGTTAAATATAATGCATTTCATGTGTTTGTTGAAATGTTTAGATGAAGATGAAATTAGGGTTTGTGCTTGCTATGATTACTTGAGTGAGAGTACATGATTGTTGTACTTGTAGCAACTCTTTGTGAAAGGATTTGCTACAATATATATTATAACTAATTTATTGTATGTATGTTGATATGCGTAGCCTAAGTGTTTGATAAAATGTCTGAATGAGAAAATGCTTGTTGAGATGTATTTAATGAGGGTATTGAGATAGGATTCTCAATTGCTTTATCTATAGTTACAGTTTCCTTCATGTAACCTATCTCGTTATTACGTGATTTATGGATGAAATGCCTATGTATGTTAACATGTGCACTATGTGTTTGATAAAATGCTTATATGAGATTTATGTTTGAAATGGTTGCTACTTACTGTTTTGACTAACGCATATGAATGCCTATTATATTTGAAGTATGAGTGGGACTACGATGTAGTTCAGGCAATCGGTAACAATTCCTGTTTGAGTGGCTGAGCTAGTCTCGCCACAATTGATGCATTCGGTGAATCCAAGTCGTACGATGATTGTCGACAGTGGTTAGCGCTCCATGTCAATTAATTCAGCGTACGCTTGTACCAATCGAACTTGTCAAATAACCCGATTGGCCTATTGTGTGTTCACCATGTATAGACGCTACTGCTTAAATCTAAGGTACCGACTTACCAGTGAAAATCTCGTTTAACCTTGATACCTTAATCCGCTAAGACTCATGAGCCGGATATGGTGGTATGAGATACCGTGGTCGAGATGTTGGCTTACGCTGGGGTGACGAGCCTCCCCGTAGTGACCAGTGAGCAACACCGCCTCGTGAGCCGAATACGGTAGTATGGGACACTGTATTTGAGCTGTCGACCTACACTGATCAGTTGACGAGCCCGTTGTAGTGACTTCAGCATACTCTGAGACTGCGTTGGGGCGACGAGTCTTTCCGTAGCAACTAGAGTATAAACTAGACCTACACTGATCAGGTGACGAGCCCTTTGTAGTAACCTAGAACCGCAAGATCGTATGAGATTTGCTAGGACTGACGACCCTAGAATGGATCATTGTTGGGCATTGATATAAGGAAGGTACCTTAGCTTCCCAATCCTGCTATATAAATAAACCTAAGTAAGAACTTGTCTAATCACGAGCATGCACCGCATTATGTGTGCCTTTGGCGTAGCAGGTCAAGCACTGAGGAAGGGTTGCATGCCGCAATCATGAAATGAAGTCGCTGAGGGAGCGTAGGCGAGGGCATGCATCATTATTTCATATCGTTCTTACATTAACAAGAGTACTTAGGACCTGATTGTTGTATTGTGTTATCATTACTGCTTGACTGAATTGATAACATGTTAACCCTTGCTTCATGATTTCATTGAGTTGATCACTCACTCCCACGTTACGGGACGGTGTTTTAAACACCTACCAGACCCTGTTTTGGTTTCAGATGATGGCGATGCTTACGAAGTGGAGCTGAACTTTTATGATGATAAGGAGGGTTTCTCCTATATGCAGTTATCAGGCGGGTCTATGTAAACCATGTTCTAATCGATGGGGTTACAGGGTTGCTGATTAGATGTCATTACACTTTATTTTGCACTTTTGGAATACCCTTGTGTATTCATTTTGTTCATTTTTTGAGTATACATTGATATATTTAATCTGATAACATGTTCACACTCTGGAGACTTACAACAATTTATGTATTTTATATATCTATCACAATCTTCCGCTTGCGTAATTTAACTGTCTCTGGAGTATGATATGTTGTTTTGGTATAATCTCATTCATGTTTAATGCACTAATATGGACAACATTCAATCATCATTATCTACATTGCATAAGTGATGCGTTGGAACTCGAGAGCTGAGCTTCTGCTCGACCCCCAATTTTCAGGACGTTTCATGATCATGCCACCCGCATTGATGTAGGTATTGTATATCCACGCTATTCATTGGTTTTTTCAACTCATTTTAGAACATTAATCCAAAAAAATGAAGCAGTTATAAATCTCAAGTGGTCCATAAATAGTGGATATTGAACTCTTACCATTAAAAATTTCCTAGGGCCCACTATAATTTTTTACTTGCCAACCAACTTATTGATAAGTTCACAAAGACGTAAATTAAAAATAAAAAACAAATTTCAACTTGATTCAAAACTGTTGGCCCACGAAAAGTTTTTAATGGTTAAATCAAAACCAAATATTAATTTTCAATTATCAATTATTAGTCAATTACATGCCTTAGTATAATCACTTTACTTTTCTACCAAAGTAAATTACATTCATTAGTGTAATCCTTTACTTTGAGCTTGTCATTTACATTCCGTAG
This sequence comes from Magnolia changhungtana, assembly GCA_030180095.1. NCBI lineage: Eukaryota > Viridiplantae > Streptophyta > Magnoliopsida > Magnoliales > Magnoliaceae > Magnolia > Magnolia changhungtana. The sequence goes on along the minus strand of JASAUF010000496.1, from coordinate 186,005 downwards.
GGTAATATGTAGTAATTAATCAATTAGTTGGTAATCCTTGTCCTATTTTATTTACACATTAACCGAGTAACTGAATAAGCGACCAATCTCATCAGATCTTGGTCATACACTATGTGTCTACCTATCTTACCACTCGGAGTATAGTTGTTTAGTTTGATTTGAGTTCAATTCCAATCCGTTCAGTGTAACTCTTGGGTAAGACCAATCCACAACTGGCCCCATGGTTTTTACGGTCCAGATTTTGCTAAATCTATGGCACGTGCACATACTCAGTGTGCATGAGTACAGATTATCATACTCTGCCATAGTATCAAATAACTCTCTAGGATAGACGGCGTAGATCAAACAAGTATGTCATGGTGGGGACCAGAGAGCCCAGTAGCAAAGTCAGTAGTCAATCCGCGTCCCCCGTTGATGGTGGACCGGATTAGGTGGTGGACGGGACTCCTATCTGGCTTGATATTTTGGGTTGAGAGGGACAGCAGATATGATCGTTGATCAATCGTGAATCACATGTTCTCCCACTTGCCTTCTAATAAAAGCTAATAAATACGTAATATGTTTCCAAGCCCACACGAGTGTACACTCTACTCTATATGCGAGCTTGGTAGGCACGTGAAATCAGGGGCGGCTCTAAGGGGTAGGCAGGTGAGGCAATCGCCTAAGCCCCCTAATTATGAAGGCCCAGGATTACAGGAATAGGCTTTTAATACTCTGATAGCGTTTGGTAATCTATACACATGTATTGAGAAATTGCAACCTCTGAACATTTTTAAATTAAATTAAACAGATATAAAAGTGGGTCCCAATTTAGATGGTTCATGAAAAACAAAAACAAAAACACAATGGCTGGATCTCCTAACTAGTTGATTCTTGTATAGTAAACAAATTATTTGAATTCAACGTACAAATTCCCACTAATTGGTAGATAGAATAGTTAAATCAATGGATTTTTGGTAATTTAGCCTATCTAGAATGGATCACCTAATTTAGACGGTTTGGATGGAGTCAAAATATGCTATATTAATAATCTAGGAGTGGCTATTTATTAACTATAACACTGCTGGAGTACTATACAATTCTAAATTCATTATTCTCACAATAGATGCGGATTGCGGGCAGGCCACTTTAGGGATTCCTGTGGCCTTGAGCTCTGTGGGGTCACATTATTATATGTGTTATATCTATTCAGTTGATCCATTTCTTCATCTCATTTTAGAATATGAGAAAAAACATGAAGCAGAACATAAACTCAAGTGGACCACAACGTAGAAGAAAAGTGGATATTGAATGCTCACCATTAAAAACTTTTCCGCTGGCGGCAGAAATTTTGGATAAGCTGATATTTGTGTTTTCCTTTCATCCATCTAGGATTCACCTTATGAGCGGTTTAACAATTTTATCCATCGAAATTGATTTATTGGGTAAACTTGAATAAGAAAGTTTAATTAGTAATTTTGCATCTAAAAAGTCAAGAAGTAAATTTATGGTTTAATTTTAATTTTATTAATTAAAGAAAAAAAAAAAAAAAAAAAAAAAAAAAAAACTAAAAAGCCTCATCTTTGTCACTTGCCTAAGGCCCCCATGAATGTTGAGCCGCCCCTGCGTGAAATATCCAAGCCATCCATCGGAAGGGTACTACCATGTAGATTATCTATCTCTAGAATTAATTTGGTCCGTCGATCATGTAGGCCACAATTAAATGAACAGTTGTGAAATGGTAGCATCTGATTTAATGAATATCTGTTTGTTGAAATTTGAACCTTTATTTAGCTAAGTATGACTCTTGGGCTAAATTATGCCACGTGTACATACTTAGTGTGCATGAATACAGATTACCATACTCTGTCAGCGTATCGAATATGGGCACGGATTAGTTGTTATACCCTTACCATGGGGCCCACATTGAAGATTTTTTATATATCTACGCCGTTCATCCCTTTCTCCAGCTCATTTTAGAGCCTGGTCCCAAAAATTAAGCAGATCCAAATCTCATGTGGACCACGCCAAAGGAAACAATGGATATTGGGTGCCTCACCATTAAAAATTCCGAAGGGCCCATGGTAAGTTTTTCGTAATGTTTATTTGCCATCCAAACGGTCGATAATGTCAAGAAGAAATGGATGAAGGGAAAATACAATGATCAAAATGATACAAAACTTTTGTGGCCCATAAAAAGATTTTAATGGTCATTCATCACTGTTTCTAATGGCATGGTCCACCTGAGATTTGGATCTTCTTAAGGTTTGAGATTGTCCTAAAATGATATGTGAAAATAGATGTACAGAGTAGATATACCAAAAATGCATAAAGGTGGGCCCCACACGGTTAAGGTAACACCCACTACGGTCTTACCAGGTAACAGCTAATCCGCTCCGATCAAATATTCCCTAAGGCTGTTAATAATACCTGGAACGCGGGGCTGTCAACAGGGCAGGCTGGGTAGGTACCAGCGCGCATTTTGAATTGTTTCGGGCTAGGCCATCCGCCGGGCCTATTCATAATTCTGATTTATCATGCTCCAGCCTGCTCGGTTGGGACATTGCAGGAAGCGAAGGGAGTGTATTGAGTGGTGACCCTTCAACGAAGATTTGCTAGGCACTATGAGGCCTACTAGAGATGGGTGCTCGCCTGACTTGACTTGTCTAACTGGTTCAGACCCAACCTGACCTGAATCAAATGGGTGAGACGGTCCGAACCGAGTAGGCTTCACCCAATCTGAATTTAAACCGAGTCAAGTTCAAATTACCCAAATAACTCAACTTGAATCGACCCGAAACTCGATCAGGTCATACTCGACTCAATCCGAAACCAACTCGACTCAGAATCACATATGGTTTTATGGGGGTGGCTAACATGGAGTGTGTGTACTAACATGGGTGTGTACTAACAAGCCAACCACACATATATATATATATATATATATATATATATATATATATATATATATATATATATATATATATATATATATATATTCTATGCAGTGGAGCTCATGGGAACTTCCCATGAGGTTGAGTTGTGTGGGCCTCACCGTGATGCGTGTCGAATATCTACCCCATCAGTTAGATGCAGAATTCCATGGTGGGCCTTAAGCTTAAAAATCAAGTCAATTGATGACTTTCATGGGCCACACCACATACAAAAGTTGAGAGGGGTTACCCTTCCATTAAAGCATTCATAATCATTTGTCGGGCCCACGGAGGTTTGGTTCACAAATCCAGCCCATCCAGTATGTGTGTCCCACTTGGATGAGGTGTTGGACCAAGTTTTGGAAGCATCCAAAACTCAAGTGGGCCCCACCAATTGCTTTTATACATTTTAGGCACGTCTTCACATCGTTTTAGATGATATGGCCCACCTGAGTTTCATACACGGCTTTTTTTTTTGTGGGGGGGGGTGTTTGACTCACATCACGGTGGGCCCACATAGCTCGACCTCATGGGAAGTTCCCATGAGCTGGGGGGGGTGTTCGACTCACATCATGGTGGGCCCACACGGCTCGACCTCATGGGAAGTTCCCATGAGCTCAAGTGCATAGAACCATTTCCTATATATATATATATATATATATATATATATATATATATATATATATATATATATATATATATATATATATATATATATATGTCTCGACCGGACCCGATCCCAAATTAACCCTCTCTCCCTCCCTCATCCTCTCTCTTCTTCTAAGCCTGGCAACCACCCACCACCATTACCACCCCTCTCCTCTCTCTCTTCCCTCTCCACTCCCTCCCTCCCTCCTCTTCCAAGTCCGGCCGCCACCCACCACCATCCTCCTCTCTCATCTCCACTCTCTCCCTACCTCCCTCATCTCTTGATCCGAATCGGTGCCAACTTGAAACGACTCAGTACTTTTGACCGGGTTGGACTTGGTCTGAATTAGTACAAGCCAGACCCAGATTCGGATTGGCTCAAACATGCTGGGCTCAATACCGAGTCGAGTTGAGTTCGGACAGGCCTATTTCAAAATCGGATCAAGTTGGGTCAGCCCTAACTCGGTCCGACTCGACTCGATGCCCCAACTCTAGGGCCACTATGAGTATGTGTTCTATCCACATCATCAATTCGTTTTGCCAGCTCAGTTTAGATCATGATTTTAACAATGAGGTAGAGAAAAGGTCTAATGAATCACACACTTAAAAAAAATATTTAAAAAAAAAAAAAAAAACAGCCTCAATTGAACGCCCACTGTTAAAAACTTCTTACGGCCATACAAGTTATGTTTTGCCTTGAGCCTGGTCTATATAACTTAATCAACCGGTTAGATGGCAAGTAAACATTGCAGCGGGCATCTGCAATGAGTTTTTAATAATAGGCATTCAAGCACTACTTTTTTTCTGTTGTGTGGTCCACCTGAGTTTTAAAGCCCCTTTTTTTGTTTTCATCATGCCCTGAAATAAAGATCCAAAATGTATAGCGGCCGCATAAAACGCCGCACTGTCCAGCAGCGACCATTGCTACTGGCAGTGTCAGTATGCGATCGGCCTCCCCCGACAAGGACTTGATATTTCAACTTACCTTTCAATTTTAGAGGGACAGCAGACAATGACCGTTGATCATCGTGAATCGCATGCTCTCCCACTCGCCATTTTTAAGACAATGAGAAACATTTCGGACTGTGGGGCCTACAGAGATGCCCGTGACAAATCGACTGTGGGGCCTACAGAGATGCCCGTGACAAATCCACTCCGTCTATCTGTTTTGCAAGACCACAATAAATCAGGAATCTAAAAATCAGGCAGATCAAAACTCACGTGGGCCATACCACACGAAACATTAGGGATTGAACATCTACGTTGAAAGAAGTTTTGTATCAGGAAAATATCTGTGCCTATAGTTTTGGATGGCATAAAAACATCATTGTCTGCTCCTGGAAGGTTTCGATGGTGGACGTTTCTGTTCCCACTATTTCGTTGGTGTGGCCCACCTGAGTTTTAGATCTACCTTATTTTTTAGATTCCAGTCCATTTTTGGTCTTTCAAAACAGATGGACGGAGTAGATTTCTCGTGGACATCTCTGTGGGTCCCACACAGCCATAAAAATCACCATATCACCATTAAAATAAAATTTAAAAAATAAAAAAAATAAAAAAATCGTAGCCATAAAAATCACCATATCACTGCTAAGTGCTAAGCCCACACGAGTGTACAGTTATTTAATGCACACTCTACTACATATGCCACTGTGGGAGACAGAAGAAATATCCAAGCCATCCATCACACGGATACCACTATTTAGATTCTCGGTCCCAAGAACGAACCTGTTCCACCCATCAGGTGGGCCACAATTAAGTGAACAGCGCACGATTTTGAAGTAGTCGGGTGAAGTTTTCTAATCCATGCATCCAATTATTTCTAATATATCGTGGCACATATAATGAGTGATCCACATTTATTTTTCGCATCTACACAGTGGGGTCCACATGATATTTCTCCTTCATGACATTCTGTCGTATATGGCGACGTGTGCATCAGCGACCTGTACATGCATACGTGTGGGCTCCACACATGATGTAATGTCAAAGTCACCTAACTGTGGAAAATATTGATTTTTTTAGGAAGCAGTCAACTGCCTCTCCAAGCACTTCATATCATGTACAGTACAGGACCGTATATGTTTGATGATCTGAACCATGCATCCGGTGGGCCTCTCCGTAGATTGGTTTCTATCCAAAAACTTCCTTCATATAACCATCTTATCACTAACTTTTATCCGTTTTCCACGCCGATTAAACCGTTACGGTCATCCAAATAAAGTGAATTTTTTCGTTGTAGATCATTCACTGTTTGACCGAACGAATGAACGGTTCAGATCTCTTATATGTGACATGGAGGCTGGTGGCTCTCATCATTTGGTTATGTGCCTATCCACCCACATTGTCAGATACTTTTGGAGATTTGAAACTATAACCCCCATGATTGATAAACGTACGCTCTTTTTTCTACTTTTAGTAATAGAAAGTACCAAATTAGAATATTAGTCTTGACTCGTGTATAGACCGCGCTAGCTTGACTTGTGTAGCTAAGTGGGGAAAATATGCATCAGATCCAGCCCGTCCATCCAATGATCTGTCATATTTCCACTACATTTCCTAATTTCAACCAAATAAAAGACTTAGGTGGCCCACACGGTAAGGAACGGTGTAAACAATGCCTACGACTCTAAATTCACTGGTGTGGCCAACATGAGATTTGGAATGTACTGATTTTAGGTTAATATATTCATTCTGGTGTGATACATCTGATGAATGGATTGGATAGCATATAGACATGATGGACACCATATAAAATTTGGACGATTAACACTTCAATTAATGACCCATTAAAAGATGGCCATGCAAATGGTCCATATTCAAAGTGCAATATTTAATGAATAAAGGTTAATTTAAAATATTCAAATCTAGAGAACTTTTTTTGGGTGTACCCCTCGGGAATGAGACCCTCGTATGAACGGTTTGGATCACTGACGCATGTTCCCACGTGTATGAAATCAGGTATGTCAGCAAACAGTACGGTTTATTGCCAAATATTGATTTTAATAAAAATATATTTTAATAATAAAATAATATATAATATATATATATAAGTTGTTTTAAAAACACTTTTTTGTGGGTTTTTGAGAATAGTCCCACATGAAAAAGAGAAGAGAAGGAAAATTGGTTTAAATAAAAATAGTGGAGTATTATAATATTTACCTTCGTAGTCTGTGGACTATGGACCTTGCGTGTTCTCGCTCGGGCTCGGTTTCGGTCTCGGGTACGGGCACGGACATATGAGGCAGTGTGGCTGCGCTCGGGCTCGGACTCGGACTCGGACTTGGTCAGTGAGGCTGTAGAGGCGCTAGTGGCACACTTTACACTTCGCACGTCCGCATCGAACTGAGAGAGAGATCTCTCAGTATATATAGATCGATTTTTTCTAAAGAGTCATTGCGATCGTGAGCTAGAATCAGAATGTAATGGTGAGCCATTAGTGCCCAGGACCAGTAATCGCTATGCATGGATAGCTCAACAAATCAAAAATAGCTTAGTCAATCTCTCACAACAATCAACATGCAATACATTAATGGTCCATGCACAATCAGCTGAAACGGCCATAAAACGGCTAGTTTTCCAACAGCCAGAAATGGCTTAATGGAATTTAAGTCTCTGGACCATAACCCCCTAACCACCATAGCCTATAAAAGGAGGGCCTTGATGGGTTTCCAAACCATCTTTCAAACCAATCCAGCACTACCATACGAATTGAGAAACCCCACTAATCCTCTACTTCGCATAATTCTGCAGCAATCAAGACAAAGAAGGGTTTAACCGTTTGCAATAAGAACAGACCAACGGTGTGGTCTAGGACGGTTCAACAGAACCAGTGGCTGAAGACTTGACTAAAGCAGTAGTCTAAATCACAATTTTTCTTCTTCTTTTCTTTCGTCTGGGATTTTTCTTTGTTGTATTTCTACCAGAAATTGTGTAATTGAGTTCCAATAGGTGGGCCTTTGTGTTTGCTGAACGCAGACCCACACCAGGCTCGTCGTATCCTAGAAGCTATTTGCCTGTAACCTATCAGCTTACTCAATTCAATTGAGTAGGGGCAAATAACGCTTTAAGGACAGCGTTTTTTCAGACGTGCTTCAGCCTGTCCTTACTTTTATTATCGTGATTTTTCGGTTTCAATATTATACAGAAATTACATCAATCTGTATAAAATTCTCAACAATCTTAAAGCGTTATTAGATAATGGAAGCCAACAGTGTTTCATCCATCAAGTTGATGAATCAGGACTTGATACGTCTTGATCGGTTCGATGGAACCAATTTTACGAGATGGCAAGACAAGCTGAAATTTCTCCTAACGACGTTGAAGATCTACTACATATTAGATCCAAATCTGCAAGTGCTACCTGAAGCAACCGACGACGACACACCTGAACAGGTGGCAGCACGCATCAAACGAGCCGAAGACGAACTCTTGTGTCGAGGACACATTCTGAACGCTCTCTCCGACCGTCTGTACATCTGTACCAACAGACATCATCAACAAAGGAGATATAGACCGCTCTGGAGTTCAAATACAAGGCTGAAGAAGAAGGTACCAACAAGTTTCTCATCGCCAGGTATTTTGACTTCAACATGGTAGATAACAAACTGCTGCTACCCCAAATCCAAGAATTGCATGTACTAATAGTAAACAAAATCAAAGCGATAAAGATAGATCTTCCTGAATCATTCCAAGTCGGGGCTATAATAGCCAAATTGCCACCGATGTGGAAAGACTATAGAAAGAAGTTGCTGCATAAAACTGAGGACTACACACTGGAACAAATCCAGAAACACCTTAGAATTGAGGAAGAATCCCGTAACCGTGATAAAAAGAATGATAACGGAAATACCTCGCCCAAGGTACATACAGTAAAGAACTCTAATAACAAACATCCCGAGAAGGACAATTCCCTGAAACCCAATAAAGAGAAATTAAAGGAAAACACCCAAAAGAAGAACGGAAAGTTTAAAGGCCCATGCCATGTATGTGGGAAAACCGGGCACTATGCTCGAGTATGCCGATATTGCAAGTCTAAACAAGAGGCAAGTGCAGTAGAAGAAGGCGATATAGTGGCCATGATCACTGAGGTGAATGCCATCCAAGGCAAAGTTCCAAGTTGGTGGTATGATACTGCCGCTACTGTACATATGTGCTACGACAAATCTGCCTTCAAAACCTATGAGGAATTGACCGATGGTCAAGAAGTCCAAATGGGTAATGAAGTTCGATCGAAGGTCGTCGACAAAGGAACTGTCGAACTGATATTCACCTCTGGGAAGAAAATGATTTTGACTAATGTACTGCACGTTCCAGACATGAGGCGAAACTTAGTTTCTGGGGATCTTCTGGAAAAACCAGGTATAAGGGTGGTATACGAGTCAGGAAAACTGATTTTGTCGAAAAATGGGAATTTTGTCGGAAAGGGATATGCTTGTAACGGGATGATCAAGTTTTCTCTGAATGAAAGTATCACTTCTGCGTATATGGTTGAATCCGTTGGACTGTGGCATGATAGACTAGCCCATATAGGGTATAGTACCTTGAAGTTCATGGCTAAGAATGGTTTAATCTCATATACAGATAATGAAACCGAAAAATGTGAAGTGTGCATACGATCCAAAATGATGAAGAAACCTTTTCCAAGTGTTGAAAGATCGTCCCAAGTATTGGATCTTGTGCACAGTGATATCTCATGAGTTAAACTATTCTTACTCGTGGAGGTAAAAGGTACTTCATAACCTTTATAGATGATTGCTCTAGATATGTGTATGTGTACCTATTAAAGAACAAAGATGAAGCATTGAACATGTTTAAAGTATATAAAGCAGAAGTAGAGAATCAACTAAATAAAAAGATAAAAATTCTCCGTAGCGATAGAGGAGGAGAATACTTCTCGAATGAATTCGATAACTTCTGTGAACAACATGAACTGATACATCAATGTACTGCTCCATACACACCTCAACAAAACTAATAGCTGAAAGGAAGAATAGACATTAGTAGAAATGGTCAACTCAATGCTCGATAAGAGCAAAGTTACCACTAAGTCTATGGGGTGAGGCACTTGCACATGAAGATGCCATATTCTAAATAGAATACCGTCTAAAAAGTATAAAATATCTCCATATGAAACATGGAGAGGTAGAAAACCTAACCTAGGGTATCTAAAAGTATGGAGGTGTCTTGCATACTGCAGAACCCCTGACCCAAAAAGAACTAAGTTAGAACTAAGAGCTATTAAGTGCGCCTTCGTAGGGTATGCACAAAATAGTAAAGCTTATAGACTTCTAGACATGGAGTCTAATACAATAATAGAATCAAGAGATGTTGAGTTCTTTGAGAACTCATTATCCTTGGAGTCAAAGGATAATGAAATTCAAACTCCTAATAGAGAACCAGATAGCACAGCTCCACAGATAGTGGAAGCTCCTATTGAACCTCATATGAGTCAAAGAACAAGAATAGAGAAGAGTCTTGGAAATGACTACATAGACTCACAACGCATCATTTTCCATCTTGTAGAAGCAGATAGAGAAAATGTTATAAGACAAATAACGATAGTGATAACTATAGAAGATGATCTTAAATCATATAAAGAAGCTATATCCTCTAGAGACGCAGCTTTCTGGAAAAAAGTTATAAACGATGAAATGGAATCCATAATGTCAAATCAAACATGGAAACTAGTTAACTTATCTTCAGGTTCTAGACCCATAGGGTGTAAGTGGGTATTAGGAAGAAATATCACATTGATGGAACTATTCAAACCTTTAAAGCTCGACTAGTAGCTAAGGGTTTTAGACAAAAAGAATTGATAGATTATTTTGACACATACTCTCCTGTGGCTAGGATAACATCCATTAGGATATTATTTGCACTATCTTCCATACATGAAACAACCTGAAGGATTCGTTCTACTAGGAAATGAAAACAAAGTATATAGATTAGTCAAATCATTGTATGGATTAAAACAAGCACCAAAACAATGGCATGAGCAGTTTGATTCCAAAATACTATCTCATGGTTTCATGCATAATGTAGCTGACAAATGCATATATTCTAAAGTAATGGTAGTTGTATCGTTATTATTTGTCTGTATGTTGATGACATGTTAATAATAAGTAATAAAATGGAAGGTGTAACTGAAACAAAGAAGTTTTTATCTTCAGTATTCAAAATGAAGGATCTTGGACAAGTTGATACCATCCTAGGTATCAAAGTTAAAAAATATTGTGGGGATTATGCTTTGTGTCAATCTCATTATATTGAGAAGATATTAAACAAGTTTAACCATCTAAATATAAAAGAAGCAAAGACCCCATTTGATCTAAGTATCAAGCTAAAAGAAAATACTGGAAGAACCATTGCACAATTAGAATATGCGAGTGATATAGGGAGTCTTATGTATGTTATACAATGCACTACACCAGATATCGCATATGTTGTGAGTAAACTTAGTAGGTTTACTAGTAACCCCAGTAATGAACACTGGAATGCAATTAGTAGAGTCCTTAGTTACTTAAAAGCAACCAAAGACTTAGGACTATTTTATTCAGAGTTTCCGGCCGTATTGGAAGGATATACCGATGCGAACTGGATATCGAGTGCAGGGGACAACAAGTCTACTACAGGGTGGGTATTCACCCAGAGGTGCTGTTGATCTTGGGATCCAAGAAACAGACCAGATAACGCATTCGACTATGGAGTGGTCTTGAATTCATAGCCCTAAAATGCAACAGCAAAGAGGCTTGAGTGGTTAAGGGATCTTCTATTAGAAATTCCTTTCGTGTAAAGCCTATATCTGCTTTGTGTCACTACATTGTGATAGTGAAGCCACATTAGCTAGAGCCTATAGCGGCACTTATAATGGTAAGTCTAGACATATTAGTCTTCGACATGATTACGTCAGACAGTTGATTCAAGATGGAATCATTGTTATTTCATATGTGAAATCAAGCAACAACCTGGCAGATCCTTTCACTAAACCTTTACCGAGAGAGGTAGTAAAGGCTACATCTAGAGGGATAAGGTTGAAACTCTTCAACCAAAGTTCCGCCAGTGATGGTAACCCAACCTGAAGTTAAAAAATCTCTAAATTTGGGTTTAATGGGTAAAAACAAGTCACTGATATGTGGAAAGTTTTTCAGCACTGAATTATAAAAACCTCATCCATAATAAATAAGTGCTGAGCGTTACAAAAGAGAGTTGAGTCTGAGAACTCGTAATGAAATCCAGTCTATAGGACAAGTGTCTTATAGTAACGGAGACACTGGAAGGATTTCACCTATATGAACGTAGAGATGGTGTCGTCTCTCATGAGAGTTAGGAGTTTTCTCTCGGGATCGTTCATGAATTAGGATAAGCACATGGCCATTAAATATGCTGAGCAAGATTGTGAGAACTCTAACAAACACATAGCGAATATGTGTGTGGTTTCTCCAACTTTGTTATCTAGAATAACTGGTTCAAAGTCATGCGGCTACCAGTCATTTCGACAGAGTTTTGAGATACTTACACTAAGGGAAGATTAAAATCGAAAGATATCTTTCTTTATGCATATAAGCTGATTATTCTGGCAGTATTGTTTAACCGATAAAATATTTTTATAAAATCAAGTGGGGGATTGTTGCAAAATATTGATTTTAATAAAAATATATTTTAATAATAAAATAATATATAATATATAAAAGTTGTTTTGAAAAATACTTTTTGTAGGTTTTTGGGAATAGTCCCACATAGGAAAGGGAAGAGAAGGAAAATTGGTTTAAATGAAAACAGTGGAGTATTATAATATTTACCTTCGTAGTCCCCAGCGCGCTGGCTCGGCTCTGCTCGGGCTCGGGCTCGGGCACGGCTCGGTTCCTCGCTTCGACTTGATCTTGGTCTTAGTCTCGGCCCTGCTCTGCACGGTACCACGGGCTACAGGCGCAGGGCATGGGCATGGGCATGTGAGGCAGTGTGGCTGTAGAGGCGCTAGTGGCGCACTTTGCACTTCGTACGTCCGCATTGTGTCGCAGAGAGTTGCTCCATCGCGACTTTGAGCGAACTGGAGTGAGACGTATGCGAGTCGCGGTGCGACTACGTGGCTTAGGCGGGTGGCTGGTTGGCAGAGAGACTAGAGAACTGAGAGAAAAATCTATCAGTATATATAGATCGATCGAAAAGAGTTCTGTGAGAATCGTAATGGAGCCATTAGTGCAGACCCACCAGAATTATCATGCAAGGCTAGCTCAACAATCGAAAACTGCTTAGTCATTGCCTCACAACAAATAACATGCAAATAGATTAATGGTCCATGCACAACAGTCAGAAAACGGCCATAAAACGGCTAGTTTTCCAATAGCCAGAAATAGCTTAATAGAATTTAAGTCTCTGGACCATAACCCCCTAGCCACCATAGCCTATAAAAGGAGGGCCTGGATGGATTTCCAAATTAAACCATCTCACAAACCAATCCAGCACTACCATACGAATTGAGAAAACCCACTAATCCTCTCTTATACTCCAGTAATTCCAGCAACAAGATAGCAAGGGTTTAACCATTTACAATAAGAACAGACCAACAGTGTGGTCTAGGACGGTTCAACAGAACCAGTGGCTGAAGACTTGACTAAAGCAGTAGTCTAAATCACAATTTTTCTTCTTCTTTTCTTTCTTCTAGGATTTTTCTTTGTTGTATTTCTGCCAGAAATTGTGTAATTGAGTTCCAATAGGTGGGCCTTCGTGTTTGCTGAACGCAGACCCACACCAGGCTCGTCAGATCCTGATGCTATTTGCCCTCAGAACCATCGCCTTACTCAATTCAATTGAGTAGGGGCAAATAACGCTTTAAGGACAGCATTTTTTCAGACGTGCTCAGCCTGTCCTTAATTTTATTATCGTGATTTTTCGGTTTCCATATTATACAGAAATTACATCAATCTGTATAAAATTCTCAACAGATATTACTCGCAAACACATGCCAACATGGCACGCATGAGTTGGGAACCGCATTTTTTAGCTGAGGCATGTTCAGGTGAGCCCCATCTGGTGAATGGCTCAGATCTATACACCTCTGTCATTTGGTGCAATCCATCCATGTGCATCGCGTTTCCCATGATCACTTCGAGAGTAATGACGTAGTAGATTCATGCATGCGAAACCTCACGTGCACATGCGAACCCTCACATGCACCTGGTTGCATTTCAACTCGTTGGCATTCACCAATCTGAACCGTCCATTATGTCTGGCCACTCTTCATAGGATGCTTTGAAAACTCAATCTTACTAATATAGCCATCGATTAATTTGTATATATTATTTATTATTTTTTTAAAAGATATAGCGATCCAAACCAAACAAGTTAGTTGCATAGAAAAATGAATGGACAACATCTCCTTGGGATTTATTTTTTTTTCTAGACCCTTGGATCGAGAGTTTAGGATTATTCCTATCTTGACTATTTTCAAGGTAGCCATCATCATCAGCTATGTATCCGGTTTAGGCAACAGTTCAGATCACCAAATATAGCCCTAGATCAACTTATAGTCCGGGACCTCACATTACCAATACTTGTAAGGGGACCTATTTGATACTCCAGCTGTGTGGGTGTTGATATGCAAGCACTCAAAAATTGTACACGTCAACATAGAATAATTCAAATTAAACCCACTAAACCGTGTGGAACTGTCTGTGGCTAAGTTATAGTCCTAACCTCTGATTGGTGGATATTTGTTTGTTGAAATCAGACCGTCTACCATGCAGTTTGTCATACATGAATGACGGTCTAGATTAATCAATCTTTGGGCCCACTAAAGTTTTCTATCAAGATAAAGTTGATACCTGAGGGTTTCAAGGGGTGATGCATCAATTGAACGTTTCATATTTTAGGCTCATATCATTGAAAATGAGTTCTAAAAAAAGTCCTCACGAACCTGTGTATGTCCAGCTGAGCATTATATATATATATATATATATATATATATATATATATATATATATATATATATATTAATGAGTTTGATTTCCTGAGAAGCCGGACATCCGAACAAAAAGTATAGAAATCGATTTCAAAAATATCTCATGGTAATATTGTGGACTCCACCATTGCACACATGGCATATTAAAATTATTTATTTAAAGAAAATGACCAAAATTCCCTTTGCCCAAGTTTTTTATCTAAACTGGTAATATTGCGGACTCCGCCTTTGCACACATGACATCCACTCCATCAAAAAGGCACACCCCACTAAAAAAGGAATTGTGAGGTTGCGCCTAGTGTTCACCAGGCTTTAATACCATAAAGAAAAACTAAGTTGATTGAGAGAAAATAAAACTCGAATTTTATACAATGGAAACGTGAACACATAGGCAATACAAGTGCAGTATTTAAAACTCAAATTACAATGACTCAGTTGTTAATCAAATAAAGAGAAATCAGCAATGGAAGTTTTCAGGGGATTTGATTGCATAAATTAGGAGATTTTTACAAACTGTTGATTGCAAGAAATCCATTAATTGCATAAATTAGGAGATTTCAAATTCAAACACTACCGTTGAATGCATCCAGCGTATTGTCCAGCTGGGTTGTGCCAATAACTATAAATATCAGACATTCCAAAATCAACCAGATATCATCACTGGAGTGCACCTGCAGTATGAGTCAATGTCATACACATACCAAGTAGGCCCCACAATGCTTGGATTAACCACCTATTCATTTCACGGCGACTAAAGTAATTTTCATATTGATGGACTTTATACTTCCACGCATATCACATGCCATTTACTAGTATTGTAATAAGAAGGCTGCGCACAAGTTAATTCTTTTTATTTTTTAATTACAAAGTTGTTTGAAAGTAACATGCTACCATAGTCTTATCTTAATTAGATGTAGGGTACAACAAGTCAGGAGGTGTCGCCCTTATGGGCTCGGCTGAGGCATTCATGATATCCAATCCCATCAAAACCCACGCCCAGTATATATGATTATCAGACGGCCTAAAATCAACATGGTATCATCATAGTGTGGTGCACATTTTGGATGAGTTGATGTCAAGCACATATCATGTGGGCCTACAATGCTTGGATCAATTGCTTTTTTTATCTTACGGTCATTCAAGTTTTCATATAAAATGGACCATATTATATCCATTCGTTACAACGTGCAATTTACTAGTATTAATTATACGAAGCGTGCAGAAAAGTTGATTATTTCTTAAACTATAGTCTAAATTAATAAATTTCTTTGAAAATGACATACCATCTAATTCGTATTTTAATTAGATGTAGAGTGTAACAGGTAAAGTGGTGTCCCCCTTGTTTAAGGGGAGCAAACAAACGTGACTAAAGAAATTCCATATTATATTTGGAGGCTACTCTCTCTCTCTCTCTCTCATTCACCAACGCAGATTAGGTGAAACACTGGATCTAGAAAGGTGGGTGCAACCCTGAAGATGGGGTCCACACTGATGTATGTGTTGTATATATATCCACACTGTTCATCTGTTTTTCTAGCTAATTTTAGAGTATGGTCCCAAAAATGAAGCAGATACAAATTTTAGGTGGACCACACCATACCACAGGAAACAATGGTTACTGAACACCCACCATTAAAAACTTGTCAAGTCCACTATAACGTTAGTTATCATCCAACCTGTTGATAAAGTCACTACAAATAGCAGCTTGATCTAGAACTTTCGCTGCTCTTAAGAAGCTCTTAGCAGTAGGAATTCAATCCTTACTGAGATTTATATATTTGCTTTATTTTAGGTCATGGCCCTAAAATGATACGGAAAAACTGATGGACCGAGGGATATGTAATACATACATCAAGGGTACGCAGATTGGGAACTACCCTCACTTATCCCAATCTTGCAAAGGCAAGGGCTCTAATGGGGGCCATTGTGATATATGGAATTTATCCACGTAATCCATCCATTTTGTCATATCAATTTAGGGTATAAGTTCACAAATGAGGCAAATCTAAGGATCAAGATGACCATATCATAGGAGGCCATGGTGATAACAACGCCCACCATTGAAACCTTTCTAGGGCTCACGGTAATATTTTTTTACAATTCAACTTGTTCGTAAGGTCATATAGATTTGGATGAAGGAAAACACAAATATCAGCGTGTTCCAAAATTCTGCAGCTCCCAAGAAGTTTCTAATGGTGGGCATTCAATCCTCATTGTGTGGTTCAGTTGAGCCTTAAATCTGCTTCATTTTTCGGCTCATATTCTAAAATCGTATGTCAAAATGGATAGACGGTGTGGATAAAACCCAAACATCATAGTGGTCCCTTAGAGCCCTTGCATGTGTCGAGCTCAGAACAGGCCGAGTTAAAACCCAATCCGCGTCCACATCGAGGTGGGTCCCACGGTCAGGCCACACCCACAGCCCACCTGGCTGGACCGGGGATCGCACCCAATCCACGCCCATTATTCATTACCCTTAAACGTGATTCACCTCTCAAGTTATTCACGTGCCAATATTAATAATCTCTCTTTCTCACCACATCCTGCGAGTCAAAAGCAATCCTCACCTGTTTATACACCGATGCCTCTGTGGACTGTGGGGCCCCCTGTTCAATGATTCTATATGCCATGCAACCCATCCAGTAGTGGAGCCCCACCATGAGATGGGATGCCCAAAACTCAGCCCTGTCCCATCATATGGTTGGTGGCACCAAAAGAGTCTGTTTGCCATGCAAGTCCTTTTTCGCATTAGTACCTTAGATAAACCCTTTAGTATCAGCTTATTCTATAGAGCTGGATTATGTGTGGGGCACTCCATTTTGTGTTTGTGGCATCCAACTTCTCCTATAGAGTCTCCCCATTATGAAAGTTGGACGGCCCAAAAATTAAGTCGATCAAACCATCATGTGAGTCACCACAATGAATTAATTAGATGTTTCAAGTGGTTGTCCACTATTTTTTATTAAGTGGCTAACCTAACAATTATATAGACCTGATACTTAGGACATGCATGCCATCATCATGGTGGGGCTCACTTGATGCAAAGATTAGATCGTATACACACAATATGATTATCTTATTATCCAAAGTTTTAAGTATCGGTTGCAACTGATATGTTTTTGCCCAATATGTACAACAATCATCTACGAATACGATTGTATTGGCCTGAGTCGGCCTAAGACAGCCTGATAGGCTGCATTGGTTCATACAATACCTGATGCACCTATTTTAAACCTGGCTATCATTTCCTTCATGACATTATCTCATGTTGACAAAACTTGATCATGCCATTTTAGTTCAATGAATTATATATTTGTTCATTAATACTTTGTTTATTGAACATTGTTATGCATATAAATGGAATAGATATGATTGAGACAAATTTATTAGAAGATTTTATCCAAGTATCTATATTTCTAGGAAATAATTAAAGTAGAGCAAGTTTAATATAAAATTCATTGTGAGGCGTAACCTGTAATGCGTTATACATGCTGAGATTATAATGCGTATCGTAAGTCTATACCATGGAACATTATCCCCACATGTGTAGACATGTGCAAACCTACAAATCAAATGGATTTAAGAAATCAAGATGTATTTCCCATGCTAGCTATGCTTATGCTTAAAAGAGAGTAGTGGCAGATCAGATTTGATAAATTGCTTTGATTCACCAATTTATAAGCCTTTTATGTAAATCGTGGTGAGTTGAGTGATCACCCGTTCTCATGAAAATTAAGATTTTCAACAAATGATCTAAAGTCTTTATAGGTTTATAAGAAATTGAAATGATTAATCAACATGGCCAGTTAAACTAAATTTATAAATCATTCTTATTAAATAATTATTTTTGATATCATCATTATCATCATCATCATCATATATATATGGGAAAAGGTACTGTGCACTCGAGCTCACGATAAGCTCCCATGAGGTCGAGCTTTGTGGGCCCCACCGTGATGCGTGTCGACCATCAGCACCGTGCATTTGATGGGTCCCCTTTAAATTATGGGATATCCCAAAAATCAGCCGTATACGGAACTCAGGTGGGCCATACCATCTAAAATCATGTGAAGACATGCCAAAAACATATAAAAGTACTTGGTGGGGCCCACCTGAGTTTTGAATGTCAGCTGAACTTGGTCTGAACCCTCATCCAAGTGGGACACACATAATGGATGGGCTGGATTTGCAAACCACATCTCGGTGGGCCCAAAAAATGATTATTAATGTTTTAATGGTGCACGGCCCCTCTCAACTTCTGTATGTGGTGTGGCCCACATAAGTCACTGATTGACTTGATTTTTGAGACCTAGGCCCATGATGGAATGGTGCATTTGACTGATGGGGTAGATGTTCGAAACGCATCACGTACGATGGGGCCCACACAGCTCGACCTCATGGGAAGTTCCCATCAACTCGAGTGCATAGTACATTTTCCCTATATATATATATATATATATATATATATATATATATATATCAACAATATTCATATTTATTTTTTTTTATCAATTATAGTCATAGGATATTGTGGGCGTAAGAGATAGGGCATTAAGGAGATAAGAAGAATATGTGTGGTAACATGAGACAAGATAGTCACATACATCCATGTGACTGTTGGGATTTTGGCCTGCGGGATTTTGGCCTGCGGAATCACACAGATCTAGTTCTAGGATAGCAATTCAATGGCACCAAGCACATACAAGAGAAGACACAGATTTAACGTAGAAAACCCTTACGGGAAAAAAACCACGATACAAAGTGACAGAATTCCACTGTGAAAGCATCAATTACAAAGAGAGAGGACTTACCCGATTCGAACGACCTCAAATTTTACCCTTGTTACACTCTTTGATAACCCTAAAACCCTTTAGAATACCTTTAGGAAGCCTTAAAATCACTTAGAATAGCCCTAGGGACCCCTATTTATAGTTTAGGAAACTTCCCTTTCGCACTCTTGCAAAACCTCCTCAGATTTTTGCAGTCCGCACAAGATCCAGACTCGAATCTGCATAACCCTGACTGGTCAAGGGACCCCCTCGACCAGTCGAGCCATCCCCTCGACTGGTCGAACGCCTCGGACACCAAAAATTATAAGACGCTGGACGTTGAGTCAAGCAATCCTCAACTAGTCGAGATGCCCACTCGATCGGTCGAACGGCCTAAAAAAAAGTCAGATTGTAAGGTATCTGACAACAATCTCCACCATGCCTTCAATAGTCAACCGTGTAGCTTATTTACCTCTTCTCTTATCTCTGCATCACATCATAGCTTCTCATGCACACTCCGTCCTTCTTTTCTGCCATCGTCAAGCCCAGAGAAGTTACACAGAACTTGAACTTCTCTGAAGGAACGATTTAGGCGAGCATGTCTTCCAAATGAAAATCTACGTGCCCAACCACCTTTGCTCCTGTCTTCCCAAAAGAAAAGACGTAGTCTTCTTATTATCTCACCGCTACCTAATATTATTTCCCGAGATTCTTGGCCATAACACTGATAGCCTGTGAAATAACCGGTCTAATCCAGACCACGACATACACTGTCAACCGCATTCGAATAAGGCTCATGAGATATCCTACTTTTTCTCATCTGTTTTAGGACACGTCCTGAGGAAAACTTGAGGAGAGATGCGTATAGGGAACGTGTTGAGACTCAAATATTGTATAATTTTTTCCATTTATATCTTGGTTTTATGAACATGAATCCGCTTAATATTCTATTTTACTCATGTATGTGTTGCAAGGTGAATTTAAGTGCTTGGATTGAAAAAAGGGTGATAAAAAGCATAGGTTTGATGCTCAAGAATCACCAAGGCAAGGGATGGATCTTAGGAGACCAAGATTGAAGAATTTATATGCCAAAGATCCAAAAAAATCAAGTGAAGAATGAAGAGAATTGAAGATTTGAAGTGAAGAATCCTGAAATCGTCCTGAAAAAGTGTATTCTAAAGCTGTGAAGTTTATTTTGGGAAACTGCACAGCAGGAAGTTTGTTTTGAACGAACTATGCAGCGAGAAGTCTATTTTGAAAAAATACGTATATTTGAGGCAATTTCTAGGGTTTTTCAACTTTATACGAAAATTAGAGTTCCCTACTTATAAATAGGGGTTCCTAGAGCATTCCTAAGCATCATTCAAAGCATTCAAGAGCAAAGTTTAGGGTTTTTAAAGAGTTTTCAATTTTATTTAAGTTTTATAAATTGTTTTTTTCTTTTAGATTTTTTCTATTTGCATTTATTCTTTATTGTTTATTTCTTTCTCTATTCTAGTTATGTTTTTTAAGTTCCCTCTAGCCCAAGCTAAAAGGGAAGCACATGGGTTTAATATTTATTTAAGTTATGATGATTGATTGTTTTAATGATGAGAAGAATGGTATATGCATGTTATCTATTATTTAGGTTTTATTTTTTATCCTCTTGTAAAATTTATATGTTTCCATCATATGAGATCTACAGTGATGGATAGGCTTACCCTAGATCAATCAGATTTCCTAGATAAGAGAGGTTCTCAACCTGTTATATTTCTTTGATATTCATTATCCTATAGATATTGAATACTTAAAATCACTGACGCTTGAGAATACACGTCAATGGTGCAAATCCATAATTTTCTAATATTTTATATCATTTATTAAAATATTTAAACTATTTTATTTTCCGACTAGGCTGACTATAGTGCTCAAATCCTAGTTGTGTTATCCAAGTCATCATGATTTTGGAACATTAACCTATGTGTAGAACTTTGAAGCTTGGGTATTATTTTATTCAGTTGAATTACATCCATTCAAAAATCCCAAAATCAAATCATCAGATTAATTTTTATTACTTAGTTTGTTTAGCATTTGATTTTTTTTTTCCTTTCACAATTAATCTCCCTGTGGGATCGACCCTGTATTTACGGTATACTACTTACGAACCTCTGCACTTGGAGGCAAGCAATCAAGTTTTTGGCACTGTTGCCGAGGAGAGACTTAGAGAGATCAGATCTGTGAAAGATTAGCTAAGGTAAGTTTTTTTTCTAAGGTAAGTTCTCTTCTAAACCTTTCAAATTTTCTGTAAATTTTTTTTTTCTTTTCTTTTCTTTTTCTTTGAAAATAAATTCAGTTGGGTCTTTCAAGCACTAACTATGACATAAGGTTGCCCTGCTTGGGATTTTATCACCCAAGTGCTATAGTTGTCCTACAGTTGCTGTTTGATCACAGAGATCATCCGCTGAATCTATTTTCCAGATTAGCATAGTTTAATTTCTGCATTAGTTTCATTTATTTATTTATTTATTTATTTATTATGATTATTATTTTTATTTTATTTTTTGTAGATTGAACCCTCATGGTCGGCCTTGCCGCCTGGGTTGTTGATTTATTTTTGCTTTGTGGACTGAAGCCTCATGGTCAGCCTTGCCGCCTAGGTTGTTAATTTATTTTGCTTTGTGGACTGAACCCTCATGGTCGGCCCTGCCGCCTGGGTTGTTGATTTATTTTGCTTTGTAGACTGAACGCTCATGATCGGCCCTACTGCCTGGGTTGTTGATTTCTTTTTACTTTGTGGACTGAACCCTCATGGTCGGCCCTGCCTCCTGGGTTGTTGATTTCTTTTACTTTGTGGACTGAACCCTCATGGTCGGCCCTGCCGCCTGGGTTATTAATTTAAGTTTTTATTTTTATTTTAAGTATCATACTTGTTATTTGAATTAGTGGTATTTGTTGTGTGGTGTGGATGGTTTATGTCCCGTTGGAGTAGGAATCAAAATAATCGACTCTCCTCTGAAGGGGGACTAGTTTCAGGCCTTAATCATTCACTTAGAAGAGGCACTCAACATCACTTGGATTCCATGGCAGACCCAGTTGATAATCCAAATCCAAATCTACCAGATCCAACTATAAATCAAAATAGAGAAAATCAATTTAATCCTCCTCTTGAGGATGAAAATGAAGTTCATAGGAATGTGTTAAACCAATCACGGACTTTACGTGAACATTTACACCCTAAGAGATCAACTTTACCATCTTGCATAGTGTTCCCTGCTCACACAGGGAAAATTGATTTTAAACCAGGTGTGATTCAATTGATTCCTAAATTTCATGGCTTAAATTCTAAAAGCCCCTACTTGCACCTCAAGGACTTTGAGGAAGTAATTGCAATGTTACAAGTAAATAATGGCAATAGGGATGTACTTAGGTTATTCTCATTTTCTTTAAAGGATCGGGCCAAAGCATGGCTCAACTCTCTAAGACCTAATACCATCACTTCATGGCAAGCCTTAAGTAGAAAGTTTTTGAAAAAGTTCTTTCCCAAGCACAAAACAAATGCACTAAAACAAGAAATCATGTCATTCTCCCAAAAGGGCAATGAACTATTTTTTCAAGCTTGGGAGCGCTTCAAAGACCTTCTAATTACTTGTCCACATCATGGTTATGAACCATGGTATATGATTGATGCGTTCTGAAAGAGGCTCACCATGGATACCCGTCAGTTCATAGAGATGATATGTGGTGGAACCTTTCTTAACAAAGATCATAATGAGGCTTAGGATTTTCTAGATATGTTAGCAGAGAATACGCAGACATGGGATGTCTCTACTAAATCAGACCAAACTAGACCCGTTCATAGAGAGAAAGCGAGGATGTATAACCTAAGAGAGGAAGACGACCTTAATGCAAAATTCGCTGCATTGGCTAGAAAGGTCGAAGCCTTGAAAATTAGGAAGGTTGATATGGTTAAAACAAACACTTCCTTAGGTAATTTTTGTAGCATTTGTGGTGGTACAGACCATGATACAAAAGATTATCCAATGATCTCAGTTGTACAAAATATCACGCATGAGCATGATTAAGCAAATGCTATAAATAACTACCAAAGGTCAGTTATGCAACTAATGGGAAACACGTATAATCCAAATTGGCATAACCATCCTAATCTTAGTTGGAAGAATGGACCACAAATTAATGCGCCCAATGCACCTCAAATGCCTCCACAAAATAACTTCTTTGGGGCACCTAACAATGCACCATATATGCCCCCGCCAAAGCGATCATTGTGGAGGATGCATTAACCGCATTCATGAACTCTCAAGCTCAAATGAATCAGTCTCTAATTCAATCAAATCAGGAATTAAAGACACATGTGGCTAGGATTGAGACTCAACTAAATGCTAGGGAAAAAGGCACCCTTCCTTCTCAACCTGTGTCAAACCCTAAAAACACACATTTCATTGGAGACTCAAATCTAAGTGAGCTACATCATGAACAAGCTAAGGTCATCATTACCTTGAGAAGTGGAAAAGAGGTCGGTAACAAGATAATGCAACTAGTAGAAATACCGGAGGATGAGCCACTGTCTCAAGAAAATGATGAACCGACTATGGTTTAAAAGCTGCAACAACAAAAGGATAAAGAGACTAAGTCATATGAGCCTCCAATTCCATTTCCATCTAAACTTCGGAATCTGACTATCCCCATAAAATATCAAGAGGTGTCGGATGTGCTGCAAAAGGTTACTGTCAATATTCATCTGCTTGATGCCATTAGACAAATTCCATCATATGCTAAATATCTTAAGGACTTGTACACTGTAAAGAGGAAATTAAATGTGCACAAAAAAGCCTTCCTTACTGAGAAAGTGAGTGTTATCATTCAACAAAGGGCTATACCCAAATACAAATACCCGGGAAGTCCCACTATTCCTTGTATTATTGAGAATTTCCAAATTGAGCATGCTTTGCTAGATTTGGGTGCAAGTGTCAACTTAGTACCTTATTCGGTTTACAAATAAATGGGGTTAGGCGAGCTTAAACTAACCGCGATTACACTCCAACTCGCTGACCGCTCCATTAAGGTACCAAAGGAAATTTTAGAGGACGTGCTAGTCCAAGTGGAGAAATTCTACTTCCCCGTGGATTTTATTGTACTAGACACTGAACCATGTGTAAATGCTAACGCTCAAGTTCCCATCATTTTAGGCCGCCCATTCCTAGCAACTTCAAATACAATCATAAATTGCAGGAATGGAATGATGAACCTGTCTTTTGGTAACATGACTCTAGAACTAAATATTTTCAATCTATGTAAGCAGCCCATTGATAATAATGAAATCCATGAGTTGAATTTCATGAACTGCTTGATAGAAGAAGAGGAATTGGAATGTAGTCTGACTGAGGAATTGATTCAAGTCATTGGGGACTTGAAAAATTCTGATTTAGAAAAAGTGCTTGCT
Organism: Magnolia changhungtana; assembly: GCA_030180095.1. NCBI lineage: Eukaryota > Viridiplantae > Streptophyta > Magnoliopsida > Magnoliales > Magnoliaceae > Magnolia > Magnolia changhungtana. Next base: position 161,276 of record JASAUF010000496.1, on the reverse strand, counting down.
GAAATTTGTAATGATAATGAGAGCACTACCACCCAAGACATTGGTACGTACTATTGGAGACCGCGCACTCAAATTCTATCTATAGAGGACTCGAGACCTCTGCCATCACCAACCAATATTCCAAAGCTTGATTTAAAACCACTACCAAATGAGCTTAAGTATGTATACTTAGGTGAAAATAAAACTTATCCTATGGTAATCTCTTCATTTTTAGACAAGGATCAAGAGATTAAATTGTTGAATGTTCTAATGGACCACAAAGGAACCTTGGGCTGGACCATTTCTGACATCAAGGGTATAAGCCCTTCCATATACACCCATCGGATCCACCTCGATGAAGACGCCAAACCAATTAGATAACCTTAAAGGCATCTCGATCCAAACATGATGGAAGTTGTAAAAAATGAGGTGATCAAATTATTGGATGTGGGAATCATCTACCCAATATCCGATAGTGTTTGGGTGAGTCCAACTCAAGTAGTCCCAAAGAAATCTGGAATAACTATTGTGCAGAATTCTAATAATGAACTCATACCAACACATGTCACCACAGGTTGGCGTGTTTGCATTAACTATAGAAAATTGAACCATGTTACAAAGAAGGATCATTTTTCTCTACCATTCATTGATCAAGTTTTAGAGAGGGTAGCAGGTCACTCCTTCTATAGTTTTCTTGATGGATATTCTGAATATAACCAAATAGAGATAGCCCTATAAGACCAAGAGAAAACCACGTTCACTTGTCCATTTGGCACATTTGCTTTCAAACAGATGTCATTTGGATTGTGTAACACTCCAGCAACTTTCCAACAGTGTATATTAAGTATTTTTTCAAATATGGTTAAGAAGTTTCTTGAGGTTTTCATGGATGACTTCTCTGTATTTAGGAGTAGTTTTGAGGAATGCCTCAACCATTTATCTCTTGTTTTGTCTAGGTGTGAAGAGAAATACCTTGTCTTAAATTGAGAGAAAAGTCATTTCATGGTTCAAAAGGTAATTATTTTGGGTAAAAGAAAAGAAACATATATTATTTTTATTATTTTTATTTTTATTTTTTTTAGGTTTCAGTTTTCTTTATTTAGGTTTATGGGGAAATTTTTTCAACATTTTCAAAATAATATATACAAAAATGTGAACATGATATTATGCGAATTCTAAAGGCAAAGTTAATGCTTAGTCTAGGTTGATAGTAGTCAGAATTCTGACAACTAAAAATTATATACTTGAGTTCAATTATCTAATCGCTAGTTTAAAGTGAGTTGTAATTTGATATACTGAATTCACAATACACCCTAGCTAAGTGAGGAATATGATATGTGAACTAGAATAATAACTTTTGATTCAAACAAGGTTGAATGAACTAGTATCATTGATATAAGCTTAAAAGAGAGAATATTGAAGGAAAAAAAGAGTGATAGAAAAAAGAAATTTTTATTATAGAGCATGAATGCAATAACCATAACAATCATGTCAGTAATCCGAAGTAAGGATACCTAAGTATCCATTACTGTTACCATTACAAGTACGATACCTTAGGTTATGAAGCAAACCCGGTGGGAATCTTCATTTAAGGGTGGTCTATAATAATGAGGATATGATGATAAAAGAAGAAATGACATGAAGAAAATGAGATAACTAGAGATTTCATATTCTTGGAATGATTGAAAAGAATTAGGATAGAGAACATGCATATTTCTCAAAGTTAGACTAGTGTCATACAGCACCTAAGGATATTAGATCATAACTATTCTAAATTTTGATTAGGTCTCTAAACTCAAAGATGTAATGGATTAGAAAATTGAGATTCTAACTAACTTCGGACTTTGGGTAAGTATTGTTTTGTTTTGAAATTCATATGATGAATGGATGCATAATTGCATAAATTTCTGAGTATTGAACTATTTTTCATGTTTTTAATGTTTGTGGGTAACATTTCTGGAAACCTTCACAAGACTATAACTCATCCACTAGAGGAAACCTAGGGGTTTAAAGGCTTGTTGCATATGCTAAATACAATCGAGATTACCTGCAAAAGTGGTGTAGTTAGATTTTTTCCGTTTTAATTTTGTTTCTAAAATTAGTTTTTATTTTTCTTCGCTTATTTTGCTCGGGACTAGCAAAATGCTGGTTGGGGGGTGTGTTGAGACTTAAATATTGTATAATTTCTCCCATTTATATCTTGGTTTTATGAATATGAATCCGCTTAATATTCTATTTTACTCATGTATGTGTTGCAAGGTGAATTTAAGTGCTTGGATTGAAAATGTCACGCCCCAAACTCGAAAACCGGGCTTACAAAATTTCCGATTGCCGAATCCGGCGCTGACAGCCTCCGTAGAACCCCATTCTCGGCTCCCAGCACTCATACGCCAGGTTCCAATCCTGGGATACTACAAGGAGGATTTTCAACATCAGTTTAATTCGTAATAAGTATAACCAAAGGCATAACCCATAAACAACAACCAAAAACTCCATCACATTTCCACTATGATCAAAAACTTTACAAGTACAATAAGCATAAAGGAAAATACAATGATGATAGACAAAAGCTCCAAAATGATCTTCTCTATGCTCCTGCCTCAGCGCTGCTGCGTCCTCGTGTCACCTGCACGCAACGGTCGTGCATAAGCTTATAGAAAGCTTAGAGGGTGGTGGAAGTATGTGCGCAAGATAGTAATGCAGTATGCAGTATCAGAGTAATGCGAAATATGCTGGTGAATCCATGCATACTACTAGTCGTACCAAGCCTATGTGATGCAAGGCATGAATGATGTCTGTCATACCAAGGCCATGCAATGCGAGATGCAACTCAAGCATACAAATCCTCATCTATATCCACATATCAGTACCGGTCAAATACGGGATATCATCGGGGTCTAGTACACTCTAAACCAGATTGCCGCCCCATCGCGCATAATAAGGTAAGTGGAAGAGACCTCACTACCCGCCTGCCAATATCGGGCTTGGCTCGTCGATAGCGGACCCATTCCTCGAGCTGGTCAAACTCAACCTAGCATTGCCCCCTCCTCTCGGGCTGGTAAGGCCGCACCCCCTTCCAACCGACCACGGTACAGTGGAAAGCGCGACCTTCTGGTAATCGGCCCTCGGTGCTCATGCACCCACTCGGTCTAGACGTTGGAGCAACCTCTTGGTACTATAAGGGTTTAGGGACTTTCACCCAGGGATATCTATAGCACCCCATGTAGAACAAGATTTTCGGTATCCAATCATGCCAACCACGATACACCTATGTGTTGAGGGTCGAATATTGCATATCAGACCCCACTTATTGCCTGAATATATGAACATAATACTGTTTAACGGCCTGTTGTAATCGTGTTTACATTGCAAGGTGGATTTATAAGTATGGACGAAAACAGGGTGCTAAAAGTATGGAATTAATGTTCAGAATTCACCAAAGCAAGGGATGGACTCCAGGGGACCAAGATCGACAGACTTACACTCCAGAGATCCAAGAAAATCAGGCCGTTCATGTTAAACAACTCTGAAAGTCAGCCAGAATGCAAGATCACAGGGTTTCCACCATCCGATCAGCTCGAAACTTCATACACGGCCTAAGAAACATAAATTAACCGTACACGTCAAATTTTATCCATCAGATCCTTAAGGAAGTGACCCAACAGTCAGATCAGCCCACTAATCGTCAGTCTGGGGCCCGCATGATATCTGGATGTGCTTCAATTTAAGTCTTAACCCGTTGAATTAACTGAGGAAATGGATGGATGGAACAGATTATCTTCAATACATCACTGTGGGCCCCACTGTGCAGTGCATGTGTGTACGGTGCATGATCATAGCCGCATGCACCTAACTAACCAAGTCGGTCAGCAAGCGCTGACCCGACTTGGTTTCCTAATCGAGCTCGGCTGCGAACAGGGGAACGCCGCACGATGCTTGTGGGCCCCACCCATTATCCATATCAATAACCGGACCGTTCATGGTGTCTGGAGGAGAGCTGTGACCTACACCTAGGTGAAAAAAATCTCCAAGAAGAAACATGTACGAGATTCCATCCGTTCAAGCATGGAACGGACGGCTGAATAAAAAATTCCATGGGCCACACGTACTGTGGATGGAAATATGCCATTCCTAGCAGAAATTACGAGGGGAATCCAGTATACGGACTGGATTTTCCATCCGACGCGGATCAGAGGCCCACCGACTTCATCGGACCCATTTTACGCAGGCCCTGTTTACGACCGGACGCTGTCCACATTTTTTCGGGCAGTTGTGGGCCATCATCATGGCCCACATGACAGATCCACACCGTCCATCGCGTATACGGATCAAATCCATCCAAACTCCAGTGATCTCATGCCAAACCTAAGCCGAGATCTGTCCGAAATAAGCTTCTGCAATAACGTCAAGAAACCACCACGGTTTTGAGTTCTGCTGTGTAAAGAAATTCAAAAAGGGCCACTGGAATTTGATCTGAACCGTTCATAAGTGTTTAGATACACGGCCGACCGTAGCATGTTGGCAGGGCAGAAAGAAATATTTTCGGAAGAAATAAATTTCCTATTTTCTTCAAAGAAATCGCAAAACGCGGCTGTGCGAAAAGGATCGTCCGCTGGGAACTGTTTTGCAACCATGGTGGCGATCAGACCGCTGATTCAGAACGTCCACAAGCAGAAGAAGTGGGTCCCGACCCCATCCAAGAAGCCAGATCAGAAGGCCGGGACAAACCGCCGTCCAAAGGCTGATCCAATACAAATCGGTTTCCAAGGTTGTCGCGCCAAAACCGGACTGTGAAAGAGATTTTTTCTGCGCATGCGGCTGTTGCTGCGAAAGCTCTCCACAGCCACTGACTTCTCCCAGCCGACCGCCTCACGCAGCTTATAAAAGAAAGAGAGGGGAGAGAGAGAAGGGGGGAAGCTCTCGGTTGGAACGTGAGAGAGAGAAAGTTTTTGAGAGTGTTTTCTTTTTCTTTTCTTTTCTTTTTTCTTTTTCTTTTTTGTTTATTTTGGAATTAGCCGACCATGATCGGCTGAATCTCTTGACTAGGGCCAAGAGGTGAAGCTTACCGTGTGACGGGTTGTTTATAACTGGTTTGATTCATGTCCTGAACTGAGTTGATTTTGGTTTGATATTAAGGAATGTTCTAGTTGTTTATGGTTTATTGTGACTGATATTACAGTAGATCTGCGATGGCTTGAGTATTTCCTTTTCTTTATTCTGATTATGCGGTTAGGAAGCCCTATTGTTCACCATCGCCTCCTAGGCATGGTTGGATGACGGAATCCTTCCTAACACTCATACATCTTTTGATTGGTTATGGAGTGGTCTGAGTTCTGTTGTTTACCTTGTCTCTTAGGCATGGATTTGTGATGGAATCATACTTAATTCTTATACCTTTCATCTCTTGAAAACTATATCAAGTAAGTTCAATTTTCCATGATTCATGAAGCAGGCGTAGATTTCCCTGATCTCTACAAGTGGATCCTCTGAATCCCTAGTTTCCCTTCTCTGAATTCTTAAATTTAGATTAATAATTCACCATTATTCCTCAAATCACAATTGGTTTAGATTTCATTTTAGCCTAGTTCTAGATCTGGTTATTTTCTCTGGTTATTTTCAGATAACGTACAGGTTTCAGTCCTTGTGGATTCGACCTCGGTCTTACCGAGTTTATTACTACATCACAACCCTATACTTGGGGATTGAACAAGTTTTTGGCGCCGTTGCCGGGGATTGACGGCTACGTTTTCTGAAGTTAACTAGTTTTAGGATTAGTTTAAGATTAGGACTTTTCTGATTTTTAGGGTTTATTTTTAGAATTTTCTAATTCTAGGTTTTCCTTTAATTTTTAGAAATTTTCTCTTAAGTAACTTTCTATTTTTAGATAGTTTTCCCTTTTTAAAAAACTAACCCAACTTTCTTATTTTGTAGGATTCTGAGATAGGTTTCTAAATTGGTAATTTCTCTCTTAATTTTTTTTCCTTGCTATTTCTAGATTAGGATTCCTTTTTAGTAAGTTTCAAATTCTAACTCTTTTAGAATCTAATTTTGTTTCCTATTTTATTCTGTTTAGAAACTAACTTTCCTATTTTGTAGGCTTTATAGAAATTTCTAATTCAGTAAGCACTTTCTAATTTCTACTTTCTATTTTAGGGTTAGGATTTCTAATTTAGAATTTTCTAGCTTTAGGATTAGAACTTTCTTAATTATTTGTAGAAACTTTCTAATTTTAGGTTTTCTTTTCTCCTTTTAGAAAATTTTTTTAATTGTAGTGTTTTTCTATTTTTAGGAACTAGTTATTTTTTTAGAAACTTTCCTCTTTTGTTTTTAGAAACTAAATTAGTTATTTTCCTTTTTAGAGATTTTTTTTTTTTTCTAATTTTAGAAACTAACTCATCTTTCCTTTATTTTATTTTTAGAAACCTTCATTTTTAGGAATTGTTTATTTTAGGTTTAAATTTTCTATTTTAGAAACTTTATAGGTTTAGGGAACTTTCCTTTTTAGAAACAACTCTTTATTTCAATTATAGGAACTTTGTAATTTTAGATTTTCTATTTTAGGAACTAATCTCTTTTGTTTTCTTTTCAGGATATTAACATAGGAACTTCTATTTGGTACCTTCCTTCTAACTTCTCCTCTTACTTTCCATATTATTGTAGGATCTTTTCTTCTATTTTTCTTAGGAATAGATTCAGATTGAGGGTTTCACCATGTATATGCACGAGTGGGAACGTCAATATGCTGAGATAGCTTTTGAGCATGCGAAACAGTGCGAAGGGATGTATGATAATGATGATAGACATCCACCTATGTCTCAAAATTTTTCTGAAACAATCATCGAGAATCGACCTGAGCATAACACTCCATTGGTTAAGAAGTCCTTACGCGATCATATACGGGAGAACAATTCCACCCCACGGACAGTACGTGAATGTTGGGGTTATCATAACTATGGGAGTGAGAATTATTATCATCCATCAGAGAAAAAGAAAACAATGCGTGATTATATTATGAATGATAATAAGTATTACCAACCATTAGATTCTCCTACCTATGATCCGTATGACTATAATCAATGGAAACATCAATGTCAGGAAGCTGAACCAGCTATATATCATAGTGATAATTCTCTTGGGTCATCTACCTTTGAAACCCAATCAGAAACAATCCAAGAGGATTCACTTCAAAAGCTCATGAAAGCACAAGAGCAGTTCAATCAACTTGTCATACAATCATGCGAATTGCTCAAATCCTCAATTCCAATCATTCAGTCACAACTTATGGAGAAGGAAGAGGCTAGGTTATCCCAGCCTCATCCTAATCTAGAAGCAGAATGTGAAGAAAGTGATCATAACTCGCTTGTGGCAGAAACTGAAATTTCGAATGAGGAATTGGATTCCATTAATGAGCAGATGGTTCGATTTCCCGATGAGTCGATCTCGATGACTGTCCAAAGGAATGATCAAGAGACGTGGGTGTCTTTCAAATATAATGATAGTGACACACTTCACTCACATGACACACATGATTTCACTGATGAGGTAGAGGTTAGTTTATTCGAACCTAAACTCAATCTAGAAATAGAATATGAGGAATGTGATCCCGTCCCAAGTGCACACTGCACGAAACTGGATGATGATGAGTACTGGGATTCAATCTCAGGTGTGGCCCCTACCAATGATCAAGAGGTTCAGGAAGTTGTCAACCATAAGGATCAACTCCACCTGTCTGACATGACTGATTTGAATGTGGAGAATGAACCATTTTCAACTAAACCTTCCAACCCTTGTAATACATGTTTGGACCACTGCCCTGAACTGAATGATGATATGATTCGGGCGATGGACGATTTGCTTGATATAACTCTGGAATTTGAAACTACCCAGATAAGGCTACAATCTGAGCTACACACTTTAGACAATTCAATGCTTCCACTGAGAAGTTTCAATGACCAGAGTCTTCACATCAATTCTTCACCTATTGATTGTCCATCTATCTGTGAAGGGCAAGAGCAAGCAAACATGAGTCCATCTACTTCAAAAGATGATGGAATCCTTGGGCTCATCATCACAGATTTCGATACAGGAGACGAGTCACTCCCAGCTGACTTTCCCACATGCTTGGCACACCTTGTGGATCCCAACGACCTCATGATACAAGAAAAGGTGGATTCCTTACATGACACCACCTCGGTGGTTCTCACTGACCGAGAGCACCCTTACTCTGAAGCTCCTTCTTCCCCAGACCCTGAATGCTTACCACTAAAGGAAGAGGAGCTAAAAATTGAACCGAAGTCTGAAACTTCGGAATGCATTGAGACTACATTACTTTCTGAAAATTTTTCTGAATTTTATTTACCTGTAGTCTCTGATTCACCATGGGATACTAACTTTGAAATTTTTTCTGACACAGGTGAATCATATATACTTTGGATACCTCAAGCAATTCAATGGAAAAATTCCTATGAGGTACATAAGTCTCTTTGGAACGCCATGCTCCAGCGCATCCAAGCCTATTGCAAAAAGGGCTTTTGGATGATCCTATTGAGGAACTTACTGAGAAATTTATCTAGATATTGGCCAAAAGAGGAACCTTGTGGCATTACTGAGTAGTCTTTCCCCTGCTTTCATAGGACTAGGGCAGTTTGTTTTATGTTGTTTTAGGATAGACAGTAAACTTAGCGCTCCTGGGAGGCAACCCAGCTTTTCATTCCATTTCATTAGTTCAATGTTTGTGGGTAACATTACTGCAAACCCTCACGAGATTACAACTCGTCTACTAGGGGCAACCTAGGGGTTTAAAGGCTTGTTGCATACGCTAAATGCAATCGAGAGCACCTGCGAAAGTGGTATAGGTAAGAGTTTATTTTTGTTATTTGTGTTTTACTTTCGATTGGTTTCACTCTTGTGCTGACCCGCTCTCATGTTGAGATCTCTACGGAAAAGTCTCTCTCGACTCGTTACCCAGGTACTATCTTCCCATCACTTCTCATTTACTTTCATTGTCCCATGTGCATTGCATGCTTACATCTTTTACATTGAGGACAATGTAGATTTTTGGTTGGGGGTTGGGGGGATTAGGTTTCCTAATCAGTGTTTTCTTGGTCTTGAGCAAAAATTGTGAAAATTTTTACAATTTTTTCTGGACTTTCTTGTACATTCGAAGTGATCTTGACGGTCATGTAGAGCACTAGAATTTCAAGATACGTAAGGTTGGTAATTTATGACTCTTGTATTCAGTGTCTGTTAGATTTCACAATTAAGTTTGAATTGTTAATCCATGATTAGAAGTTTTAAACATTGATTGAGTCATGATTTCACATGTCACATCTCGCTTTCACATTAAGGGTTCAGTTTGATATTGAAGGGTTGACTTGGTAATCAGTAAGCATGAAAGGAACCGACCTGGGGAATTTGTCCACCATGTTCAATAAGAAGAATGAAAGAAAATGAGAAAGCCTGCGGAAAGGGTTGGGCGAATGGACTTCACCATGGGTTTGCTCCCCATAGGTGTAGAGTCGATTCCCCATGGTTGACTTAGTAAAAAAAAATAATAATAAATAAATAAAATAAAAGATTTTTGAGCGATTAATCTTCACCATAAGTTTGCTCCCTATAGGTGAGGATTTGATTCCTTTTTTTAGCATTAATTTTGATGGAAAAATCAAGGGGAGGAATGTTGATCTATGAGGCAGGTTTTGGTTTAGGTTTAGATTGTCATGAGTTTTCTTATTTATTACCAATGATATCATGAAAGAGACAATTGAATCTTAATGATCGATAAGCCGAGATTACACTATACACCCATGGAACTCAATGTTTTGAATTTTTCTAATTGATGGATGAATACTTTGAACTTGATTATGAAGTTTACCATGTGCTTGAGTCTAGGAGAGAATAATGCCCAACATTCATGAATCTTAGATTTCTCGTATCTGAATCGTTTTTCAAGATTTCACTCGGTTGCATAGAAATTGCCCTGTAATTCTCAACTTATTTTTCGCATATTTTACTCGGGACTAGTAAAATCTGGTTGGGGGTTGTGTTGAGGGTCGAATATTGCATATCGACCCCACTTATTGCTGAATATATGAACATATCTATCGTTTAACGGCTGTTGTAATCGTGTGTTTACATTGCAAGGTGGATTTATAAGTATGGACGAAAACAGGTGCTAAAAGTATGGAATTAATGTTCGAATTCACCAAAGCAAGGATGGACTCCAGGGGACCAAGATCGACAGACTTACACTCCAGAGATCCAAGAAAATCAGGCCGTTCATGTTAAACAACTCTGAAAGTCAGCCAGAATGCAAGATCACAGGGTTTCCACCATCCGATCAGCTCGAAACTTCATACACGGCCTAAGAAACACGGCCTAAGAAACATAAATTAACCGTACACGTCAAATTTTATCCATCAGATCCTTAAGGAAGTGACCCAACAGTCAGATCAGCCCACTAATCGTCAGTCTGGGGCCCGCATGATATCTGGATGTGCTTCAATTTAAGTCTTAACCCGTTGAATTAACTGAGGAAATGGATGGATGGAACAGATTATCTTCAATACATCACTGTGGGCCCCACTGTGCAGTGCATGTGTACGGTGCATGATCATAGCCGCATGCACCTAACTAACCAAGTCGGTCAGCAAGCGCTGACCCGACTTGGTTTCCTAATCGAGCTCGGCTGCGAACAGGGGAAGCCGCACGATGCTTGTGGGCCCCACCCATTATCCATATCAATAATACGGACCGTTCATGGTGTCTGGAGGAGAGCCGTGACCTACACCTAGGTGAAAAAATCTCCAAGAAGAAACATGTACGAGATTCCATCCGTTCAAGCATGGAACGGACGGCTGAATAAAAAATTCCATGGGCCACACGTACTGTGGATGGAAATATGCCATTCCTAGCAGAAATTACGAGGGGAATCCAGTATACGGACTGGATTTTCCATCCGACGCGGATCAGAGGCCCACCGACTTCATCGGACCCATTTTACGCAGGCCCTGTTTACGACCGGACGCTGTCCACGTTTTTTCGGGCAGTTGTGGGCCATCATCATGGCCCACATGACAGATCCACACCGTCCATCGCGTATACGGATCAAATCCATCCAAACTCCAGTGATCTCATGCCAAACCTAAGCCGAGATCTGTCCGAAATAAGCTTCTGCAATAACGTCAAGAAACCACCACGGTTTTGAGTTCTGCTGTGTAAAGAAATTCAAAAAGGGCCACTGGAATTTGATCTGAACCGTTCATAAGTGTTTAGATACACGGCCGACCGTAGCATGTTGGCAGGGCAGAAAGAAATATTTTCGGAAGAAATAAATTTCCTATTTTCTTCAAAGAAATCGCAAAACGCGGCTGTGCGAAAAGGATCGTCCGCTGGAAACTGTTTTGCAACCATGGTGGCGATCAGACCGCTGATTCAGAACGTCCACAAGCAGAAGAAGTGGGTCCCGACCCCATCCAAGAAGCCAGATCAGAAGGCCGGGACAAACCGCCGTCCAAAGGCTGATCCAATACAAATCGGTTTCCAAGGTTGTCGCGCCAAAACCGGACTGTGAAAGAGATTTTTTCTGCGCATGCGGCTGTTGCTGCGAAAGCTCTCCACAGCCACTGACTTCTCCTAGCCGACCGCCTCACGCAGCTTATAAAAGAAAGAGAGGGGAGAGAGAGAGGGGGGAGCTCTCGGTTGGAACGTGAGAGAGAGAAAGTTTTTGAGAGTGTTTTCTTTTTCTTTTCTTTTCTTTTTCTTTTTCTTTTTGTTTATTTTGGAATTAGCCGATCATGACCATGATCGGCTGAATCTCTTGACTAGGGCCAAGAGGTGAAGCTTACCGTGTGACGGGTTGTTTATAACTGGTTTGATTCATGTCCTGAACTGAGTTGATTTTGGTTTGATATTAAGGAATGTTCTAGTTGTTTATGGTTTATTGTGACTGATATTACAGTAGATCTGCGATGGCTTGAGTATTTCCTTTTCTTTATTCTGATTATGCGGTTAGGAAGCCCTATTGTTCACCATCGCCTCCTAGGCATGGTTGGATGACGGAATCCTTCCTAACACTCATACATCTTTTGATTGGTTATGGAGTGGTCTGAGTTCTGTTGTTTACCTTGTCTCTTAAGCATGGATTTGTGATGGAATCATACTTAATTCTTATACCTTTCATCTCTTGAAAACTATATCAAGTAAGTTCAATTTTCCATGATTCATGAAGCAGGCGTAGATTTCCCTGATCTCTACAAGTGGATCCTCTGAATCCCTAGTTTCCCTTCTCTGAATTCTTAAATTTAGATTAATAATTCACCATTATTCCTCAAATCACAATTGGTTTAGATTTCATTTTAGCCTAGTTCTAGATCTGGTTATTTTCTCTGGTTATTTTCAGATAACGTACAGGTTTCAGTCCTTGTGGATTCGACCTCGGTCTTACCGAGTTTATTACTACATCACAACCCTATACTTGGGGATGAACAAGTTTTTGGCGCTAGCCGCTTGTGGATTGACGCCTACGTTTTACAAGTTAACTAGTTTTAGGATTAGTTTAAGATTAGGACTTTTCTCGATTTTTAGGGTTTATTTTTAGAATTTTCTAATTCTAGGTTTTCCTTTAATTTTTAGAAATTTTCTCTTAAGTAACTTTCTATTTTTAGATAGTTTTCCTTTTTAAAAAACTAACCCAACTTTCTTATTTTGTAGGATTCTGAGATAGGTTTCTAAATTGGTAATTTCTCTCTTAATTTTTTTTTTCCTTGCTATTTCTAGATTAGGATTCCTTTTTAGTAAGTTTCAAATTCTAACTCTTTTAGAATCTAATTTTGTTTCCTATTTTATTCTGTTTAGAAACTAACTTTCCTATTTTGTAGGCTTTATAGAAATTTCTAATTCAGTAAGCACTTTCTAATTTCTACTTTCTATTTTAGGGTTAGGATTTCTAATTTAGAATTTTCTAGCTTTAGGATTAGAACTTTCTTAATTATTTGTAGAAACTTTCTAATTTTAGGTTTTCTTTTCTCCTTTTAGAAAATTTTTTTAATTGTAGTGTTTTTCTATTTTTAGGAACTAGTTATTTTTTTAGAAACTTTCCTCTTTTGTTTTTAGAAACTAAATTAGTTATTTTCCTTTTTAGAGATTTTTTTTTTTTTCTAATTTTAGAAACTAACTCATCTTTCCTTTATTTTATTTTTAGAAACCTTCATTTTTAGGAATTGTTTATTTTAGGTTTAAATTTTCTATTTTAGAAACTTTATAGGTTTAGGGAACTTTCCTTTTTAGAAACAACTCTTTATTTCAATTATAGGAACTTTGTAATTTTAGATTTTCTATTTTAGGAACTAATCTCTTTTGTTTTCTTTTGCAGGATATTAACATAGGAACTTCTATTTGGTACCTTCCTTCTAACTTCTCCTCTTACTTTCCATATTATTGTAGGATCTTTTCTTCTATTTTTCTTAGGAATAGATTCAGATTGAGGGTTTCACCATGTATATGCACGAGTGGGAACGTCAATATCTTGAGATAGCTTTTGAGCATGCGAAACAGTGCGAAGGGATGTATGATAATGATGATAGACATCCACCTATGTCTCAAAATTTTTCTGAAACAATCATCGAGAATCGACCTGAGCATAACACTCCATTGGTTAAGAAGTCCTTACGCGATCATATACGGGAGAACAATTCCACCCCACGGACAATACGTGAATGTTGGGGTTATCATAACTATGGGAGTGAGAATTATTATCATCCATCGAGAGAAAAGAAAACAATGCGTGATTATATTATGAATGATAATAAGTATTACCAACCATTAGATTCTCCTACCTATGATCCGTATGACTATAATCAATGGAAACATCAATGTCGTGAGAAAATCGAACCAACTATATATCATAGTGATAATTCTCTTGGGTCATCTACCTTTGAAACCCAATCGAAACAATCCAAGAGGATTCACTTCAAAAGCTCATGAAAGCACAAGCGCATTCAATCAACTTGTCATACAATCATGCGAATTGCTCAAATCCTCAATTCCAATCATTCACCACAACTTATGGAGAAGGAAGAGGCTAGGTTATCCCACCTCATCCTAATCTGAAGCGAAATGTGAAGAAAGTGATCATAACTCGCTTGTGGCGTAAATCGAAATTTCGAATGAGGAATGGATTCCATTAATGAGCAGATGGTTCGATTTCCCGATGAGTCGATCTCGATGGTGTCCAAAGGAATGATCAAGAGACGTGGGTGTCTTTCAAATATAATGATAGTGACACACTTCACTCACATGACACACATGATTTCACTGATGAGGTAGAGGTTAGTTTATTCGAACCTAAACTCAATCTAGAAATAGAATATGAGGAATGTGATCCCGTCCCAAGTGCACACTGCACGAAACTGGATGATGATGAGTACTGGGATTCAATCTCAGGTGTGGCCCCTACCAATGATCAAGAGGTTCAGGAAGTTGTCAACCATAAGGATCAACTCCACCTGTCTGACATGACTGATTTGAATGTGGAGAATGAACCATTTTCAACTAAACCTTCCAACCCTTGTAATACATGTTTGGACCACCACTTTGCCGAATGATGATATGATTCGGGCGATGGACGATTTGCTTGATATAACTCTGGAATTTGAAACTACCCAGATAAGGCTACAATCTGAGCTACACACTTTAGACAATTCAATGCTTCCACTGAGAAGTTTCAATGACCAGAGTCTTCACATCAATTCTTCACCTATTGATTGTCCATCTATCTGTGAAGGGCAAGAGCAAGCAAACATGAGTCCATCTACTTCAAAAGATGATGGAATCCTTGGGCTCATCATCACAGATTTCGATACAGGAGACGAGTCACTCCCAGCTGACTTTCCCACATGCTTGGCACACCTTGTGGATCCCAACGACCTCATGATACAAGAAAAGGTGGATTCCTTACATGACACCACCTCGGTGGTTCTCACTGACCGAGAGCACCCTTACTCTGAAGCTCCTTCTTCCCCAGACCCTGAATGCTTACCACTAAAGGAAGAGGAGCTAAAAATTGAACCGAAGTCTGAAACTTCGGAATGCATTGAGACTACATTACTTTCTGAAAATTTTTCTAATTTTATTTACTGTAGTCTCTGATTCACCATGGGATACTAACTTTGAAATTTTTTTTGACACGGTGAATCATATATACTTTGGATACCTCAAGCAATTCAATGGAAAAATTCCTATGAGGTACATAAGTCTCTTTGGAACGCCATGCTCCAGCGCATCCAAGCCTATTGCAAAAAGGGCTTTTGGATGATCCTATTGAGGAACTTACTGAGAAATTTATCTAGATATTGGCCAAAAGAGGAACCTTGTGGCATTACTGAGTAGTCTTTCCCCTGCTTTCATAGGACTAGGGCAGTTTGTTTTATGTTGTTTTAGGATAGACAGTAAACTTAGCGCTCCTGGGAGGCAACCCGACTTTTCATTCCATTTCATTAGTTCAATGTTTGTGGGTAACATTACTGCAAACCCTCACGAGATTACAACTCGTCTACTAGGGGCAACCTAGGGGTTTAAAGGCTTGTTGCATACGCTAAATGCAATCGAGAGCACCTGCGAAAGTGGTATAGGTAAGAGTTTATTTTTGTTATTTGTGTTTTACTTTCGATTGGTTTCACTCTTGTGCTGACCCGCTCTCATGTTGAGATCTCTACGGAAAAGTCTCTCTCGACTGCTACCCGTGGTACTATCTTCCCATCACTTCTCATTTACTTTCATTGTCCCATGTGCATTGCATGCTTACATCTTTTACATTGAGGACAATGTAGATTTTTGGTTGGGGGTTGGGGGGATTAGGTTTCCTAATCAGTGTTTTCTTGGTCTTGAGCAAAAATTGTGAAAATTTTTACAATTTTTCTGGACTTTCTTGTACATTCGAAGTGATCTTGACGGTCATGTAGAGCACTAGAATTTCAAGATACGTAAGGTTGGTAATTTATGACTCTTGTATTCAGTGTCTGTTAGATTTCACAGTTAAGTTTGAATTGTTAATCCATGATTAGAAGTTTTAAACATTGATTGAGTCATGATTTCACATGTCACATCTCGCTTTCACATTAAGGGTTCAGTTTGATATTGAAGGGTTGACTTGGTAATCAGTAAGCATGAAAGGAACCGACCTGGGGAATTTGTCCACCATGTTCAATAAGAAGAATGAAAGAAAATGAGAAAGCCTGCGGAAAGGGTTGGGCGAATGGACTTCACCATGGGTTTGCTCCCCATAGGTGTAGAGTCGATTCCCCATGGTTGACTTAGTAAAAAAAAATAATAATAAATAAATAAAATAAAAGATTTTTGAGCGATTAATCTTCACCATAAGTTTGCTCCCTATAGGTGAGGATTTGATTCCTTTTTTTAGCATTAATTTTGATGGAAAAATCAAGGGGAGGAATGTTGATCTATGAGGCAGGTTTTGGTTTAGGTTTAGATTGTCATGAGTTTTCTTATTTATTACCAATGATATCATGAAAGAGACAATTGAATCTTAATGATCGATAAGCCGAGATTACACTATACACCCATGGAACTCAATGTTTTGAATTTTTCTAATTGATGGATGAATACTTTGAACTTGATTATGAAGTTTACCATGTGCTTGAGTCTAGGAGAGAATAATGCCCAACATTCATGAATCTTAGATTTCTCGTATCTGAATCGTTTTTCAAGATTTCACTCGGTTGCATAGAAATTGCCCTGTAATTCTCAACTTATTTTTCGCATATTTTACTCGGGACTAGTAAAATGCTGGTTGGGGGTTGTGTTGAGGGTCGAATATTGCATATCAGACCCCACTTATTGCCTGAATATATGAACATAATACTGTTTAACGGCCTGTTGTAATCGTGTTTACATTGCAAGGTGGATTTATAAGTATGGACGAAAACAGGGTGCTAAAAGTATGGAATTAATGTTCAGAATTCACCAAAGCAAGGGATGGACTCCAGGGGACCAAGATCGACAGACTTACACTCCAGAGATCCAAGAAAATCAGGCCGTTCATGTTAAACAACTCTGAAAGTCAGCCAGAATGCAAGATCACAGGGTTTCCACCATCCGATCAGCTCGAAACTTCATACACGGCCTAAGAAACATAAATTAACCGTACACGTCAAATTTTATCCATCAGATCCTTAAGGAAGTGACCCAACAGTCAGATCAGCCCACTAATCGTCAGTCTGGGGCCCGCATGATATCTGGATGTGCTTCAATTTAAGTCTTAACCCGTTGAATTAACTGAGGAAATGGATGGATGGAACAGATTATCTTCAATACATCACTGTGGGCCCCACTGTGCAGTGCATGTGTACGGTGCATGATCATAGCGCATGCACCTAACTAACCAAGTCGGTCGACAGCGGCCGAGGCTTGGTTTCCTAATCGAGCTTTTGCTGCGAACAGGGGAACGCCGCACGATGCTTGTGGGCCCCACCCATTATCCATATCAATAACCGGACCGTTCATGGTGTCTGGAGGAGAGCTGTGACCTACACCTAGGTGAAAAAATCTCCAAGAAGAAACATGTACGAGATTCCATCCGTTCAAGCATGGAACGGACGGTTGAATAAAAATTCCATGGGCCACACGCATCGCTGGATGGAAATATGCCATTCTCAGCAGAAATTACGAGGGGAATCCAAAGATACGGATCGATTTTCCATCCGACGCGATCGAGGCCCACCGACTTCATCGGACCCATTTTACGCAGTTCCATGCATTTGACGGACGCCGTCCACATTTTTTCGGGCGTTGTGGGCCATCATCATGGCCCACATGATGATCCACACCGTCCATCGCGTATACGGATCAAATCCATCCAAACTCCGGTGATCTCATGCCAAACCTAAGCCGAGATCCGTCCGAAATAAGCTTCTCGCAATAACGTCCAAGAAACCACCACGGCTTTGAGTTCTATTGCGTGTAAAGAAATTCAAAAAGGGCCACCGGAATTTGATCCGAACCGTTCATAAGTGTTTAGATACACTACCGACCGTAGCATGTTGGCGGGGCGAAAGAAATATTTTCGGAAGAAATAAATTTCCTATTTTCTTCAAAGAAATCGCAAAACGCGGGCATGCGAAAAGGATCGTCAATTGGAACTGTTTTAGCAACCATGGTGGCGATCGACCGGCCCGGATTGAACGTCCACAAGCGGAAGAAGTGGGTCCCACCCATCCAGAAGCCGGTCGGAAGGCGGATAAACCGGCCCAAAGGCTGATCCAATACAAATCGGTTTCAAGGTTGTCGCGCCAAAACCGGATGTGAAAGAGATTTTTTTCACAAGCATGCGACTGTTGTCACAAAGCTCTCCACGACCATCGACTTCCCACCGACCGCCTCACGCAGCTTATAAAAGAAAGAGAGGGGAGAGAGAGAAGGGGGGAAGCTCTCGGTTGGAACGTGAGAGAGAGAAAGTTTTTGAGAGTGTTTTCTTTTTCTTTTCTTTTCTTTTTTCTTTTTCTTTTTTGTTTATTTTGGAATTAGCCGACCATGATCGGCTGAATCTCTTGACTAGGGCCAAGAGGTGAAGCTTACCGTGTGACGGGTTGTTTATAACTGGTTTGATTCATGTCCTGAACTGAGTTGATTTTGGTTTGATATTAAGGAATGTTCTAGTTGTTTATGGTTTATTGTGACTGATATTACAGTAGATCTGCGATGGCTTGAGTATTTCCTTTTCTTTATTCTGATTATGCGGTTAGGAAGCCCTATTGTTCACCATCGCCTCCTAGGCATGGTTGGATGACGGAATCCTTCCTAACACTCATACATCTTTTGATTGGTTATGGAGTGGTCTGAGTTCTGTTGTTTACCTTGTCTCTTAGGCATGGATTTGTGATGGAATCATACTTAATTCTTATACCTTTCATCTCTTGAAAACTATATCAAGTAAGTTCAATTTTCCATGATTCATGAAGCGTAGATTTCCCCCGATCTCTACAAGTGGATCCTCCGAATCCCTAGTTTCCCTTCTCTCAATTCTTAAATTTAGATTAATAATTCACCATTATTCCTCAAATCACAATTGGTTTAGATTTCATTTTAGCCTAGTTCTAGATCTCGTTATTTTCTCTGGTTATTTTCGGATAACGTCTGGGTTTCAAATCCTTGTGGATTCGACCTCGGTCTTCCGAGTTTATTACTACATCACAACCCTATACTTGGGGATTGAACAAGTTTTTGGCGCCGTTGCCGGGGATTGACTACGTTTTCTGAAGTTAACTAGTTTTAGGATTAGTTTAAGATTAGGACTTTTCTGATTTTTAGGGTTTATTTTTAGAATTTTCTAATTCTAGGTTTTCCTTTAATTTTTAGAAATTTTCTCTTAAGTAACTTTCTATTTTTAGATAGTTTTCCCTTTTTAAAAAACTAACCCAACTTTCTTATTTTGTAGGATTCTGAGATAGGTTTCTAAATTGGTAATTTCTCTCTTAATTTTTTTTCCTTGCTATTTCTAGATTAGGATTCCTTTTTAGTAAGTTTCAAATTCTAACTCTTTTAGAATCTAATTTTGTTTCCTATTTTATTCTGTTTAGAAACTAACTTTCCTATTTTGTAGGCTTTATAGAAATTTCTAATTCAGTAAGCACTTTCTAATTTCTACTTTCTATTTTAGGGTTAGGATTTCTAATTTAGAATTTTCTAGCTTTAGGATTAGAACTTTCTTAATTATTTGTAGAAACTTTCTAATTTTAGGTTTTCTTTTCTCCTTTTAGAAAATTTTTTTAATTGTAGTGTTTTTCTATTTTTAGGAACTAGTTATTTTTTTAGAAACTTTCCTCTTTTGTTTTTAGAAACTAAATTAGTTATTTTCCTTTTTAGAGATTTTTTTTTTTTTTCTAATTTTAGAAACTAACTCATCTTTCCTTTATTTTATTTTTAGAAACCTTCATTTTTAGGAATTGTTTATTTTAGGTTTAAATTTTCTATTTTAGAAACTTTATAGGTTTAGGGAACTTTCCTTTTTAGAAACAACTCTTTATTTCAATTATAGGAACTTTGTAATTTTAGATTTTCTATTTTAGGAACTAATCTCTTTTGTTTTCTTTTGCAGGATATTAACATAGGAACTTCTATTTGGTACCTTCCTTCTAACTTCTCCTCTTACTTTCCATATTATTGTAGGATCTTTTCTTCTATTTTTCTTAGGAATAGATTCAGATTGAGGGTTTCACCATGTATATGCACGAGTGGGAACGTCAATATGCTGAGATAGCTTTTGAGCATGCGAAACAGTGCGAAGGGATGTATGATAATGATGATAGACATCCACCTATGTCTCAAAATTTTTCTGAAACAATCATCGAGAATCGACCTGAGCATAACACTCCATTGGTTAAGAAGTCCTTACGCGATCATATACGGGAGAACAATTCCACCCCACGGACAGTACGTGAATGTTGGGGTTATCATAACTATGGGAGTGAGAATTATTATCATCCATCAGAGAAAAAGAAAACAATGCGTGATTATATTATGAATGATAATAAGTATTACCAACCATTAGATTCTCCTACCTATGATCCGTATGACTATAATCAATGGAAACATCAATGTCAGGAAGCTGAACCAGCTATATATCATAGTGATAATTCTCTTGGGTCATCTACCTTTGAAACCCAATCAGAAACAATCCAAGAGGATTCACTTCAAAAGCTCATGAAAGCACAAGAGCAGTTCAATCAACTTGTCATACAATCATGCGAATTGCTCAAATCCTCAATTCCAATCATTCAGTCACAACTTATGGAGAAGGAAGAGGCTAGGTTATCCCAGCCTCATCCTAATCTAGAAGCAGAATGTGAAGAAAGTGATCATAACTCGCTTGTGGCAGAAACTGAAATTTCGAATGAGGAATTGGATTCCATTAATGAGCAGATGGTTCGATTTCCCGATGAGTCGATCTCGATGACTGTCCAAAGGAATGATCAAGAGACGTGGGTGTCTTTCAAATATAATGATAGTGACACACTTCACTCACATGACACACATGATTTCACTGATGAGGTAGAGGTTAGTTTATTCGAACCTAAACTCAATCTAGAAATAGAATATGAGGAATGTGATCCCGTCCCAAGTGCACACTTTGCACATGGCCCGATGATGATGAGTACTGGGATTCAATCTCAGGTGTGGCCCCTACCAATGATCAAGAGGTTCAGGAAGTTGTCAACCATAAGGATCAACTCCACCTGTCTGACATGACTGATTTGAATGTGGAGAATGAACCATTTTCAACTAAACCTTCCAACCCTTGTAATACATGTTTGGACCACTGCCCTGAACTGAATGATGATATGATTCGGGCGATGGACGATTTGCTTGATATAACTCTGGAATTTGAAACTACCCAGATAAGGCTACAATCCGAGCTACACACTTTAGACAATTCAATGCTTCCACTGAGAAGTTTCAATGACCAGAGTCTTCACATCAATTCTTCACCTATTGATTGTCCATCTATCTGTGAAGGGCAAGAGCAAGCAAACATGAGTCCATCTACTTCAAAAGATGATGGAATCCTTGGGCTCATCATCACAGATTTCGATAGAGACGAGTCACTCCCAGCTGACTTTCCCACATGCTTGGCACACCTTGTGGATCCCAACGACCTCATGATACAAGAAAAGGTGGATTCCTTACATGACACCACCTCGGTGGTTCTCACCGACCGAGAGCACCCTTACTCAAGCTCCTTCTTCCCTGCACTCGAATGCTTACCACTAAAGGAAGAGGAGCTAAAAATTGAACCGAAGTCCGAAACTTCTAATGCATTGAGACTACATTACTTTCTCGAAAATTTTTCTGAATTTTATTTACCCGTAGTCTCGATTCACCATGGGATACTAACTTTGAAATTTTTTCGACACGGGTGAATCATATATACTTTGGATACCTCAAGCAATTCAATGGAAAAATTCCTATGAGGTACATAAGTCTCTTTGGAACGCCATGCTCCACGCATCCAAGCCTATTGCAAAAAGGGCTTTTGGATGATCCTATTGAGGAACTTACTGAGAAATTTATCTAGATATTGGCCAGAAGAGGAACCTTGTGGCATTACTGAGTAGTCTTTCCCCTGCTTTCATAGGACTAGGGCAGTTTGTTTTATGTTGTTTTAGGATAGACAGTAAACTTAGCGCTCCTGGGAGGCAACCCAGCTTTTCATTCCATTTCATTAGTTCAATGTTTGTGGGTAACATTACTGCAAACCCTCACGAGATTACAACTCGTCTACTAGGGGCAACCTAGGGGTTTAAAGGCTTGTTGCATACGCTAAATGCAATCGAGAGCACCTGCGAAAGTGGTATAGGTAAGAGTTTATTTTTGTTATTTGTGTTTTACTTTCGATTGGTTTCACTTTCATGTTGACCCGCTCTCATGTTGAGATCTCTACGGAAAAGTCTCTCTCGACTCGTTACCCAGGTACTATCTTCCCATCACTTCTCATTTACTTTCATTGTCCCATGTGCATTGCATGCTTACATCTTTTACATTGAGGACAATGTAGATTTTTGGTTGGGGTTGGGGGGATTAGGTTTCCTAATCAGTGTTTTCTTGGTCTTGAGCAAAAATTGTGAAAATTTTTACAATTTTTTCTGGACTTTCTTGTACATTCGAAGTGATCTTGACGGTCATGTAGAGCACTAGAATTTCAAGATACGTAAGGTTGGTAATTTATGACTCTTGTATTCAGTGTCTGTTAGATTTCACAGTTAAGTTTGAATTGTTAATCCATGATTAGAAGTTTTAAACATTGATTGAGTCATGATTTCACATGTCACATCTCGCTTTCACATTAAGGGTTCAGTTTGATATTGAAGGGTTGACTTGGTAATCAGTAAGCATGAAAGGAACCGACCTGGGGAATTTGTCCACCATGTTCAATAAGAAGAATGAAAGAAAATGAGAAAGCCTGCGGAAAGGGTTGGGCGAATGGACTTCACCATGGGTTTGCTCCCCATAGGTGTAGAGTCGATTCCCCATGGTTGACTTAGTAAAAAATAATAATAATAAATAAATAAAATAAAAGATTTTTGAGCGATTAATCTTCACCATAAGTTTGCTCCCTATAGGTGAGGATTTGATTCCTTTTTTTAGCATTAATTTTGATGGAAAAATCAAGGGGAGGAATGTTGATCTATGAGGCAGGTTTTGGTTTAGGTTTAGATTGTCATGAGTTTTCTTATTTATTACCAATGATATCATGAAAGAGACAATTGAATCTTAATGATCGATAAGCCGAGATTACACTATACACCCATGGAACTCAATGTTTTGAATTTTTCTAATTGATGGATGAATACTTTGAACTTGATTATGAAGTTTACCATGTGCTTGAGTCTAGGAGAGAATAATGCCCAACATTCATGAATCTTAGATTTCTCGATATCTAATCGTTTTTCAAGATTTCACTCGGTTGCATAGAAATTGCCTGTAATTCTCAACTTATTTTTCGCATATTTTGCTCGGGACTAGCAAAATGCTGGTTGGGGGTTGTGTTGAGGGTCGAATATTGCATATCAGACCCCAGTTATTGCCTGAATATATGAACATAATACTGTTTAACGGCCTGCTGTAATCGTGTTTACATTGCAAGGTGGATTTATAAGCGTGGACGAAAACGGGGTGCTAAAAGTATGGAATTAATGTTCAGAATTCACCAAAGCAAGGGATGGACTCAGGGGACCAAGATCGACAGACTTACACTCCGTGAGATCCAAGAAAATCAGGCCGTTCATGTTAAACAACTCTGAAAGTCAGCCAGAATGCAAGATCACAGGGTTTCCACCATCCGATCAGCTCGAAACTTCATACACGGCCTAAGAAACATAAATTAACCGTACACGTCAAATTTTATCCATCAGATCCTTAAGGAAGTGACCCAACAGTCAGATCAGCCCACTAATCGTCAGTCTGGGGCCCGCATGATATCTGGATGTGCTTCAATTTAAGTCTTAACCCGTTGAATTAACTGAGGAAATGGATGGATGGAACAGATTATCTTCAATACATCACTGTGGGCCCCACTGTGCAGTGCATGTGTACGGTGCATGATCATAGCCGCATGCACCTAACTAACCAAGTCGGTCAGCAAGCGCTGACCCGACTTGGTTTCCTAATCGAGCTCGGTGCACCGTAACGGGGGAACGCCAACGACGATGCTTGTGGGCCCCACCCATTATCCATATCAATAACCGACCGTTCATGGTGTCCGGAGGAGAGTCAGACCTACACCTAGGTGAAAAAATCTCAAGAAGAAACATGTACGAGATTCCATCCGTTCAAGCATGGAACGGACGGCCGAATAAAAAATTCCATGGGCCACACGTATCGTGGATGGAAATATGCCATTCCTAGCGTAAATTACGAGGGAATCCAAGATACCTGACCGGATTTTCCATCCGACGCGGATCGAGGCCCACCGACTTCATCGGACCCATTTTACGCAGGCCCTGTTTACGACCGGACGCTGTCCACGTTTTTCGGGCAGTTGTGGGCCATCATCATGGCCCACATGACAGATCCACACCGTCCATCGCGTATACGGATCAAATCCATCCAAACTCCAGTGATCTCATGCCAAACCTAAGCCGAGATCTGTCCGAAATAAGCTTCTGCAATAACGTCAAGAAACCACCACGGTTTTGAGTTCTGCTGTGTAAAGAAATTCAAAAAGGGCCACTGGAATTTGATCTGAACCGTTCATAAGTGTTTAGATACACGGCCGACCGTAGCATGTTGGCAGGGCAGAAAGAAATATTTTCGGAAGAAATAAATTTCCTATTTTCTTCAAAGAAATCGCAAAACGCGGCTGTGCGAAAAGGATCGTCCGCTGGAAACTGTTTTGCAACCATGGTGGCGATCAGACCGCTGATTCAGAACGTCCACAAGCAGAAGAAGTGGGTCCCGACCCCATCCAAGAAGCCAGATCAGAAGGCCGGGACAAACCGCCGTCCAAAGGCTGATCCAATACAAATCGGTTTCCAAGGTTGTCGCGCCAAAACCGGACTGTGAAAGAGATTTTTTCTGCGCATGCGGCTGTTGCTGCGAAAGCTCTCCACAGCCACTGACTTCTCCTAGCCGACCGCCTCACGCAGCTTATAAAAGAAAGAGAGGGGAGAGAGAGAAGGGGGGAAGCTCTCGGTTGGAACGTGAGAGAGAGAAAGTTTTGAGAGTGTTTTCTTTTTCTTTTCTTTTCTTTTTTCTTTTTCTTTTTTGTTTATTTTGGAATTAGCCGACCATGATCGGCTGAATCTCTTGACTAGGGCCAAGAGGTGAAGCTTACCGTGTGACGGGTTGTTTATAACTGGTTTGATTCATGTCCTGAACTGAGTTGATTTTGGTTTGATATTAAGGAATGTTCTAGTTGTTTATGGTTTATTGTGACTGATATTACAGTAGATCTGCGATGGCTTGAGTATTTCCTTTTCTTTATTCTGATTATGCGGTTAGGAAGCCCTATTGTTCACCATCGCCTCCTAGGCATGGTTGGATGACGGAATCCTTCCTAACACTCATACATCTTTTGATTGGTTATGGAGTGGTCTGAGTTCTGTTGTTTACCTTGTCTCTTAAGCATGGATTTGTGATGGAATCATACTTAATTCTTATACCTTTCATCTCTTGAAAACTATATCAAGTAAGTTCAATTTTCCATGATTCATGAAGCAGGCGTAGATTTCCCTGATCTCTACAAGTGGATCCTCTGAATCCCTAGTTTCCCTTCTCTGAATTCTTAAATTTAGATTAATAATTCACCATTATTCCTCAAATCACAATTGGTTTAGATTTCATTTTAGCCTAGTTCTAGATCTGGTTATTTTCTCTGGTTATTTTCAGATAACGTACAGGTTTCAGTCCTTGTGGATTCGACCTGGTCTTACCGAGTTTATTACTACATCACAACCCTATACTTGGGGACTGAACAAGTTTTTGGCGCCGTTGCCGGGGATTGACGGCTACGTTTTAAAGTTAACTAGTTTTAGGATTAGTTTAAGATTAGGACTTTTCTGATTTTTAGGGTTTATTTTTAGAATTTTCTAATTCTAGGTTTTCCTTTAATTTTTAGAAATTTTCTCTTAAGTAACTTTCTATTTTTAGATAGTTTTCCCTTTTTAAAAACTAACCCAACTTTCTTATTTTGTAGGATTCTGAGATAGGTTTCTAAATTGGTAATTTCTCTCTTAATTTTTTTTCCTTGCTATTTCTAGATTAGATTCCTTTTTAGTAAGTTTCAAATTCTAACTCTTTTAGAATCTAATTTTGTTTCCTATTTTATTCTCAGTTTAGAAACTAACTTTCCTATTTTGTAGGCTTTATAGAAATTTCTAATTCAGAAGCACTTTCTAATTTCTACTTTCTATTTTAGGGTTAGGATTTCTAATTTAGAATTTTCTAGCTTTAGGATTAGAACTTTCTTAATTATTTGTAGAAACTTTCTAATTTTAGGTTTTCTTTTCTCCTTTTAGAAAATTTTTTTAATTGTAGTGTTTTTCTATTTTTAGGAACTAGTTATTTTTTTAGAAACTTTCCTCTTTTGTTTTTAGAAACTAAATTAGTTATTTTCCTTTTTAGAGATTTTTTTTTTTTTCTAATTTTAGAAACTAACTCATCTTTCCTTTATTTTATTTTTAGAAACCTTCATTTTTAGGAATTAGTTTATTTTTAGAAATTTTGTTTATTTTAGGTTTAAATTTTCTATTTTAGAAACTTTATAGGTTTAGGGAACTTTCCTTTTTAGAAACAACTCTTTATTTCAATTATAGGAACTTTGTAATTTTAGATTTTCTATTTTAGGAACTAATCTCTTTTGTTTTCTTTTGCAGGATATTAACATAGGAACTTCTATTTGGTACCTTCCTTCTAACTTCTCCTCTTACTTTCCATATTACTGTAGGATCTTTTCTTCTATTTTTCTTAGGAATAGATTCAGATTGAGGGTTTCACCATGTATATGCACGAGTGGGAACGTCAATATGCTGAGATAGCTTTTGAGCATGCGAAACAGTGCGAAGGGATGTATGATAATGATGATAGACATCCACCTATGTCTCAAAATTTTTCTGAAACAATCATCGAGAATCGACCTGAGCATAACACTCCATTGGTTAAGAAGTCCTTACGCGATCATATACGGGAGAACAATTCCACCCCACGGACAGTACGTGAATGTTGGGGTTATCATAACTATGGGAGTGAGAATTATTATCATCCATCAGAGAAAAAGAAAACAATGCGTGATTTTATTATGAATGATAATAAGTATTACCAACCATCAGATTCTCCTACCTATGATCTGTATGACTATAACCAGTGGAAACATCAATGTCGGGAAACTGAACCAGCTATATATCATAGTGATAATTCTCTTGGGTCATCTACCTTTGAAACCCAATCAGAAACAATCCAAGAGGATTCACTTCAGAAGCTCATGAAAGCACAAGAGCAATTCAATCAACTTGTCATACAATCATGCGAATTGCTCAAATCCTCAATTCCAATCATTCAGTCACATCTTATGGAGAAGGAAGAGGCTAGGTTATCCCAGTCTCATCCTAATCTAGAAGCAGAATGTGAAGAAAGTGATCATAACTCGCTTGTGGCAGAAACTGAAATTACGAATGAGGAATTGGATTCCATTAATGAGCAGATGGTTCGATTTCCCGATGAGTCGATCTCGATGACTGTCCAAAGGAATGATCAAGAGACGTGGGTGTCTTTCAAATATAATGATAGTGACACACTTCACTCACATGACACACATGATTTCACTGATGAGGTAGAGGTTAGTTTATTCGAACCTAAACTCAATCTAGAAATAGAATATGAGGAATGTGATCCCGTCCCAAGTGCACACTGCACGAAACTGGGATGATGATGAGTACCGGGATTCAATCTCATGTGTGGCCCCTACCAATGATCAAGAGGTTCATGAAGTTGTCAACCATAAGGATCAACTCCACCTGTCTGACATGACTGATTTGAATGTGGAGAATGAACCATTTTCAACTAAACCTTCCAACCCTTGTAATACATGTTTGGACCACTGCCCTGAACTGAATGATGATATGATTCGGGCGATGGACGATTTGCTTGATATAACTCTGGAATTTGAAACTACCCAGATAAGGCTACAATCTGAGCTACACACTTTAGACAATTCAATGCTTCCACTGAGAAGTTTCAATGACCAGAGTCTTCACATCAATTCTTCACCTATTGATTGTCCATCTATCTGTGAAGGGCAAGAGCAAGCAAACATGAGTCCATCTACTTCAAAAGATGATGGAATCCTTGGGCTCATCATCACAGATTTCGATACAGGAGACGAGTCACTCCCAGCTGACTTTCCCACATGCTTGGCACACCTTGTGGATCCCAACGACCTCATGATACAAGAAAAGGTGGATTCCTTACATGACACCACCTCGGTGGTTCTCACTGACCGAGAGCACCCTTACTCTGAAGCTCCTTCTTCCCTCAGACCCTGAATGCTTACCACTAAAGGAAGAGGAGCTAAAAATTGAACCGAAGTCTGAAACTTCGAATGCATTGAGACTACATTACTTTCTGAAAATTTTTCTGAATTTTATTTACCTGTAGTCTCTGATTCACCATGGGATACTAACTTTGAAATTTTTTCTGACACAGGTGAATCATATATACTTTGGATACCTCAAGCAATTCAATGGAAAAATTCCTATGAGGTACATAAGTCTCTTTGGAACGCCATGCTCCAGCGCATCCAAGCCTATTGCAAAAAGGGCTTTTGGATGATCCTATTGAGGAACTTACTGAGAAATTTATCTAGATATTGGCCAAAAGAGGAACCTTGTGGCATTACTGAGTAGTCTTTCCCCTGCTTTCATAGGACTAGGGCAGTTTGTTTTATGTTGTTTTAGGATAGACAGTAAACTTAGCGCTCCTGGGAGGCAACCCAGCTTTTCATTCCATTTCATTAGTTCAATGTTTGTGGGTAACATTACTGCAAACCCTCACGAGATTACAACTCGTCTACTAGGGGCAACCTAGGGGTTTAAAGGCTTGTTGCATACGCTAAATGCAATCGAGAGCACCTGCGAAAGTGGTATAGGTAAGAGTTTATTTTTGTTATTTGTGTTTTACTTTCGATTGGTTTCACTCTTGTGCTGACCCGCTCTCATGTTGAGATCTCTACGGAAAAGTCTCTCTCGACTCGTTACCCAGGTACTATCTTCCCATCACTTCTCATTTACTTTCATTGTCCCATGTGCATTGCATGCTTACATCTTTTACATTGAGGACAATGTAGATTTTTGGTTGGGGGTTGGGGGGATTAGGTTTCCTAATCAGTGTTTTCTTGGTCTTGAGCAAAAATTGTGAAAATTTTTACAATTTTTTCTGGACTTTCTTGTACATTCGAAGTGATCTTGACGGTCATGTAGAGCACTAGAATTTCAAGATACGTAAGGTTGGTAATTTATGACTCTTGTATTCAGTGTCTGTTAGATTTCACAGTTAAGTTTGAATTGTTAATCCATGATTAGAAGTTTTAAACATTGATTGAGTCATGATTTCACATGTCACATCTCGCTTTCACATTAAGGGTTCATTTGATATTGAAGGGTTGACTTGGTAATCAAGGTAAGCATGAAAGGAACCGACTTTTAGGAATTTGTCCACCATGTTCAATAAGAAGAATGAAAGAAAATGAGAAAGCCTCATGAAAGGGTTGGGCGAATGGACTTCACCATGGGTTTGCTCCCCATAGGTGTAGAGTCGATTCCCATGGTTGACTTAGTAAAAAAAATAATAATAAATAAATAAAATAAAAGATTTTTGAGCGATTAATCTTCACCATAAGTTTGCTCCCTATAGGTGAGGATTTGATTCCTTTTTTTAGCATTAATTTTGATGGAAAAATCAAGGGGAGGAATGTTGATCTATGAGGCAGGTTTTGGTTTAGGTTTAGATTGTCATGAGTTTTCTTATTTATTACCAATGATATCATGAAAGAGACAATTGAATCTTAATGATCGATAAGCCGAGATTACACTATACACCCATGGAACTCAATGTTTTGAATTTTTCTAATTGATGGATGAATACTTTGAACTTGATTATGAAGTTTACCATGTGCTTGAGTCTAGGAGAGAATAATGCCCAACATTCATGAATCTTAGATTTCTCGTATCTGAATCGTTTTTCAAGATTTCACTCGGTTGCATAGAAATTGCCCTGTAATTCTCAACTTATTTTTCGCATATTTTACTCGGGACTAGTAAAATGCTGGTTGGGGGTTGTGTTGAGGGTCGAATATTGCATATCAGACCCCACTTATTGCCTGAATATATGAACATAATACTGTTTAACGGCCTGTTGTAATCGTGTTTACATTGCAAGGTGGATTTATAAGTATGGACGAAAACAGGGTGCTAAAAGTATGGAATTAATGTTCAGAATTCACCAAAGCAAGGGATGGACTCCAGGGGACCAAGATCGACAGACTTACACTCCAGAGATCCAAGAAAATCAGGCCGTTCATGTTAAACAACTCTGAAAGTCAGCCAGAATGCAAGATCACAGGGTTTCCACCATCCGATCAGCTCGAAACTTCATACACGGCCTAAGAAACATAAATTAACCGTACACGTCAAATTTTATCCATCAGATCCTTAAGGAAGTGACCCAACAGTCAGATCAGCCCACTAATCGTCAGTCTGGGGCCCGCATGATATCTGGATGTGCTTCAATTTAAGTCTTAACCCGTTGAATTAACTGAGGAAATGGATGGATGGAACAGATTATCTTCAATACATCACTGTGGGCCCCACTGTGCAGTGCATGTGTACGGTGCATGATCATAGCCGCATGCACCTAACTAACCAAGTCGGTCAACAAGCGGCTGACCCGACTTGGTTTCCTAATCGAGCTTCTTGCCAACAGGGGAACGCCGCACGATGCTTGTGGGCCCCACCCATTATCCATATCAATAACCGGACCGTTCATGGTGTCTGGAGGAGAGCTGTGACCTACACCTAGGTGAAAAAATCTCCAAGAAGAAACATGTACGAGATTCCATCCGTTCAAGCATGGAACGGACGGCTGAATAAAAAATTCCATGGGCCACACGTACTGTGGATGGAAATATGCCATTCCTAGCAGAAATTACGAGGGGAATCCAGTATACGGACTGGATTTTCCATCCGACGCGGATCAGAGGCCCACCGACTTCATCGGACCCATTTTACGCAGGCCCTGTTTACGACCGGACGCTGTCCACGTTTTTTCGGGCAGTTGTGGGCCATCATCATGGCCCACATGACAGATCCACACCGTCCATCGCGTATACGGATCAAATCCATCCAAACTCCAGTGATCTCATGCCAAACCTAAGCCGAGATTTGTCCGAAATAAGCTTCTGCAATAACGTCAAGAAACCACCACGGTTTTGAGTTCTGCTGTGTAAAGAAATTCAAAAAGGGCCACTGGAATTTGATCTGAACCGTTCATAAGTGTTTAGATACACGGCCGACCGTAGCATGTTGGCAGGGCAGAAAGAAATATTTCTGGAAGAAATAAATTTCCTATTTTCTTCAAAGAAATCGCAAAACGCGGCTGTGCGAAAAGGATCGTCCACTGGGAACTGTTGCAACCATGGTGGCGATCAGACCGCTGATTCAGAACGTCCACAAGCAGAAGAAGTGGGTCCCGACCCCATCCAAGAAGCCAGATCAGAAGGCCGGGACAAACCGCCGTCCAAAGGCTGATCCAATACAAATCGGTTTCCAAGGTTGTCGCGCCAAAACCGGACTGTGAAAGAGATTTTTTCTGCGCATGCGGCTGTTGCTGCGAAAGCTCTCCACAGCCACTGACTTCTCCCAGCCGACCGCCTCACGCAGCTTATAAAAGAAAGAGAGGGGAGAGAGAGAAGGGGGGAAGCTCTCGGTTGGAACGTGAGAGAGAGAAAGTTTTTTAGAGTGTTTTCTTTTTCTTTTCTTTTCTTTTTTCTTTTTCTTTTTTGTTTATTTTGGAATTAGCCGACCATGATCGGCTGAATCTCTTGACTAGGGCAAAGAGGTGAAGCTTACCGTGTGACGGGTTGTTTATAACTGGTTTGATTCATGTCCTGAACTGAGTTGATTTTGGTTTGATATTAAGGAATGTTCTAGTTGTTTATGGTTTATTGTGACTGATATTACAGTAGATCCGCGATGGCTTGAGTATTTCCTTTTCTTTATTCTGATTATGCGGTTAGGAAGCCCTATTGTTCACCATCGCCTCCTAGGCATGGTTGGATGACGGAATCCTTCCTAACACTCATACATCTTTTGATTGGTTATGGAGTGGTCTGAGTTCTGTTGTTTACCTTGTCTCTTAGGCATGGATTTGTGATGGAATCATACTTAATTCTTATACCTTTCATCTCTTGAAAACTATATCAAGTAAGTTCAATTTTCCATGATTCATGAAGCGGCGTAGATTTCCCCCGATCTCTACAAGTGGATCCTCTGAATCCCTAGTTTCCTTCTCTGAATTCTTAAATTTAGATTAATAATTCACCATTATTCCTCAAATCACAATTGGTTTAGATTTCATTTTAGCCTAGTTCTAGATCTGGTTATTTTCTCTGGTTATTTTCAGATAACGTACAGGTTTCAGTCCTTGTGGATTCGACCTCGGTCTTACCGAGTTTATTACTACATCACAACCCTATACTTGGGGACTGAACACTATGGAGGCTACAACCCTGATGTCGCTAGGGCGTACGGTAACTATGTCACACAATGCGAAATGCATGAATCACACTATCCAGTCATGCAGCAATCATGCGTATCCCGTACGCTCATGTGGGGCAACACCGCCCAACCGGGAGCTCCTAAACAACCTTCCCAAAGGTATATGTTATGATCAGTAACCTCTCATATCAAGCATACATATGATGCGTATGATCATGAGTCATGGAACTATACAAAACATGCAATAAAGTAATGAACTATCCTCACAACGCAGATGGGTCTAGACGGCCTACACGCAACGAGTACGGGCCTATTAATGGGCCCTAGGGAGATTCGTAATGCGAACATTTAACCAACATTAACCTTGCAATGTGGACATCAAACCAACATTGCTCCCAAGGCATAGCCCGTAGTGAATATCATTACATGAACCAGGTTGGGGTTACACATTGCAATGGGCCTTAGGTTCAGCCCATTGGGCCTTAAATACATCAAATGGGCCATACCATATGGGCCTTTTATTCGTCAAGTGGGTCACATTAATGGGCCGCACCAATGGGCCTTATGCGCATTGCAATGGGTCTTAACCCGTGAGCCTTAGATACATCAAATGGGCCTAGTCTCATGGGTCTTATATGTAACAAATGGGCCACACCAATTGAGCCCCATATGTACATCAAATGGGCCTCAACCCATAGGCCCTAATACATCTCAATGGGCCTTAGAATACATCAAATGGCCTAATGACATGGGCCTTACATCCACATCAAAATGGGCCCCAATGATCTACCACAAATACATTAAGATGGACCTCAAAACATGCCAAGGTGGGGTCCACTTGGACTATGGATCTAGCTCATCTTTAGCTCATGCCATAAAATGATCTTTCAAAATGGATAGACGGATTGGATGCAACATAAGCATCATGGTGGGGGTCCATTTGAGGGCCCACCATAATGTGTATTATATTACATAATATATATATATACAATATAATATAATATATATATATATATGGCCACACGTGCACATACACCACACGCACACACACACACATGTACATGCACGCACCCACACAAGCATGCACCCACGCACACATCCACACCGTCCCCTGGACGGTGGGGGTAGAGCACATGCATCACATCGGGTGCTGGACGGTGGAAAAATACATAACTCACTGTGGGTCCCACGTGGGGCCCACTGTAATGTTTACCTCCCATCCAATCCGTTCATAAGGTCACGCAGACCTAGATGAAGGGTAACAAAAAATTTTAGCTTGATCTGAGACTTCTGTGGGCCCAAAAAGGGTTTCAATGGCAGACCTTCAATTCACATTGTTTTCTTTGGTGTGGGTCATTTGGGACTCGGATCGGACTGATATTTGGAGGGGGCCCACCTCAGGAGGTGGCCCACCAAATAAACGGTTTGGATGATAAATGAGCATCATGGTGGGGCCCATGACAGGAGCCGTGGGTGCTGCTGTCCGCCCGCCGTCCGCCCAACGTCAGCGCAGGCAGCGCCTGCGCCATCTGACAGCAGCAGGCGCTGCTGCATCCCTGCTTCTTTTTTTTATTTTTCCTGCGAAAAATCGCGTGTGGGGCCCACTACCTGAGAATCCACTCCGACCAATGGATTCTAGGGCTCGAAATACACCAATTAAGTCCAATATCCGGTATTTTTGGCGTGTAGAAACAGAAAGGAGGGCTTGAATAGCCTTGAACAGTAGGAAATACAGTTTCCTATGGTATGGTCCGCCTGATTATCGGATTGACCTCATTTTTCTGCTCAACGCCTAAAATGAGCTAAAAAATAGGATGAACGGTGTGGATTTGAAACAAACATCAAGATAGAGGCTGCACACATGACTCACCAAAAAGCCTAAAAAAAAGAAAACTTGTTGTGCTTCACACCACAGTCAGTACACACACTCAAAGTTAGCCACCACCACAGGGATGCCAAGACCTCACGTGTTGAAACGAGGTATCTCCACGCAGTCTGCCAGTTAGCTATGGATCTGGGTGTCACTGGCCAGCGTCCAGCCCTGACGCTGGACGTGGTCATACACAAACATCATGGTGGGGCCCACAGGGACGTGGCCCACCTAAGTTTTTGAATCAAGCTGATGCTTGTGTTCTCCTATATCCAGGCCCACCCAAGGATGGACTGCAAGGTGGGCCCTACGAGTGGGACGGCGTGGATCATACTTCATAGTGGGGTCCACAATACAAGAAAGGGAGAGAGAAAGAGAGAGATAGAGACATCGGCAATATCGGAGGGACCCCGCCACTATGGGCCCCTCTTGATCATAAGCATACATCAAGGTGGGTCCCACTACAAGTGGGCCCTTAAATCACAAAATAAGAAAATAAGTGGAGATCCAAGATCACCCACCAATATGGACGGTCTAGATGACCTATCTAAAGCAAGAAAATAAACATCATGATGGGGGCCATGGAGAACGGCCCCATCATGGAATGATCATTATGATCAAAGCGGCCATCGGCCACATCTTAAGGTCCCAAGTAAGATCCAAACCATTGATCGGTTGGCCTCACTTGGCCCATCTTAAAAACATGAAAAACTACTCTTATCAAGCACCCCACCGTTCGATCTTCTTACTCCTATGGGTTCCTTAACTCCTTAGCTTCGATTCCAATGGAGGAGATGAGGAATGGATGGCTAGGATGGGAGATCTTGGGATGGAAAGGTGGGCCACACTTGGAGCTTTGAAAGAGAGGGAGAGGCTCATACGTATGGAGGGTTTTGGGGTTGTTTGGAAAGTGCTTTGAAAAAATGAGAGAGAGAGAGAGAGACTTGTAAAGGGAGAGATAGAAAGATAGTTGATGTATTGATGGATGTGTGTAAGAGCCTTTTTTGACTTTTGTGGCTTTTGGTGTAAGAAATGTATGGGTTTGTAAGAACCTTTTTGACTTTGAGGGTTGCTTGGGAATGGGTGAAAGGTGATGTGTACTTGACATGATGGAATTAATTGATGGATGATTGATGTGACATCTCGTAGAGATTCTCTTGGGATTCGTAACGCGCGGCATTTTTCTCGCACCGAACGCTGGCCCACATCTCCTGGCCAGAGCATCGCCTTGGCACGCGAGTCGTGGCATCGAAACCGCGGCCACGGTGCGGTCGCTAAGGTACTAGTCTTAGGTTGAGTCGACTCGGGTTGATGGCGTGTGAATCGGGGTCGCGCGCAAGGTCAGTTAAGGGTCGAAAGTTACCGAAATTCGACCGGAAAGATCGCGAGAGTCTATGTAACAGTACGGTCTAGGATACAGGTCTTACAGAAAAAGGGTGCTAAAAAGCATGGGTTTGATGCTCAACCATCACCAAGGCAAGGGATGAATCTTAGGAGACCAAGATTGAAGAATTCACATGCCAAAGATCCAAGAAAACCAAGTGAAGAATGAAGAGAATTGAAGATTTAAAGTAAAGAATCTTAAAATCATCCTGAAAAAGTGTATTTTGAAGCTGTGAAGTTTATTTTGGAAAACTATGCAGCAGGAAGTCTGTTTTGAACGAACTATGCAGCGAGAAGTCTATTTTGGAAAAATATGTATATTTGAGGTGATTTATAGGGTTTTTCAACTTTATACGAAAATTGGAGTTTCTTATTTATAAATAGGGGTTCCTAGGGCATTCCTAAGCATCATTCAAAGCATCCAAGAGCAAAGTTTAGGGTTTTTAAAGAGTTTTCAATTTTATTTAAGTTTTATAAATTGTTTTTTTTCTTTTAGATTTTTTCTATTTGCATTTATTCTTTCTTGCTTATTTCTTGTTTATTTCTTTCTCTATTCTAGTTATGTTTTTCTAAGTTCCCTCTAGCCCAAGCTAGAAGGGAAGCACATGGGTTAAATATTTCTTTAAGTTAAAATGATTGATTGTTTTAATGATGAGAAGAATGGTGTATGCATGTTATCTATTATTTAGGTTTTGTTTTTTATCCTCTTGTAAGATCCATATGTTTCCATCATATAAGATCTACATTGATGGATATGCTTACCCTAGATCAATCAGATTTCCTAGATAGGAGAGGTTCTCAACCTATTATATTTCTTTGATATTCATTATCCTATAGATATTGAATACTTAAAATCACTGACGCTTGAAAATATATGTCAATGGTGCAAATCCATAATTTTCTAATATTTTATATTATTTATTAAAATATCTAAACTGTTTTATTTTCCGACTAGGCTGACCATACTGCTCAAATCCTAGTTGTGTTATCCAAGTCATCATGATTTTAGAACATTAACCTATGTGTGTAACTTTGAAGCTTGGGTGTTATTTTATTCAGTTGAATTACATCTATTCAAAAATCTCAAAATCAAATCATTAGATTAATTTTTATTACTTAGTTTGTTTAGCATTTGATTTTTTTTTCCTCTCACAATTCATCTCCCTGTGGGATCGACCCTGTGTTCACGGGATACTACTTACGAACCTCTGCACTTGGAGGCAAGCAATCAGAACGCTCTCCGGCTTTACATGGTCCATCACCTCCTTGATCAATACTTACCTAAGGTATTTTGCCTGAGATAATCAAAGCCTACTCCTCCTTCAGTTTCAATGCCGAGAACCATCTTTATAGGCCCCCCGATCCTTCATCCTGAATGTCCCACTTAACCGAGTCTTCAGTACATTGATTTCAGACATGTCATAATCGGCGCTCTACATGTCATCAATTCATGACTCACCATGAAGGAATCAAATCACTGCCTAGGCGACAGGTCGAACCACGACCTCCTGCAAAGTCTTTTCTCAGCCCTTTTAACTTCGAACCGCTCTGGTTGCTTCATGTAAATCTGCTCTTCACTTTCCCTCACAGAAGTGCAGACTCCACATCCATCATTCCAGCTTAAAATCACATTGGTCAACCAGCACCAATCACGGATCTAATAGACACCTGTTATACCGTCGGCGTGGATGTCTCTGAGAAGCCGATCCCTTCTCTCTGAGCATAACCCTTCTCTATCAACCCTGCCCTGTATCTATGTTGTATCCTCCTGAAGATCCACCTGCATCCAACCGCTTTTTGGCCCACTAAAAGCTCCACCAACTCCCATATGTCGGTCTGTTACAACGAATCCATCACATCGCCCATAATCACCATACACTTCTCAACACCAGGCTCACCTAGAGCCATCTGAATAGAAGATGAATCCCCTGCGATATTGGAGTCGTCCATGTACCTCACCGATATCCTGTGATCATGTCGTGTGATTCTTCTCACAAGTGGTTGTTCCACCTGCTCTGTATCCATATCCCCGCGTCTCAGCCTTCGTGCCCTGCCCACTCATGTGGTCATGCCCAACATGCCACACACGTGCAGAGATGGAATCCGTTATATCCACTGCAGCTCCACCTTTTGAAGTGCTCCCGATCAACCTATACACGTTACCGAGTCGTTGCGCTTTCATGATTACCTGTGCCTCCTTAGATACCTTAAGAGCGTCATCAATACCTATGTACTTGCATCCTTTTGCCTCAAGCACACCAAGAGAAATCAGATTCTGCTTCAAATCAGGAACGTGCCTGACATCAGTCAGGGTACGCTCCACCCCATCAAACATCTTAATACGCACCGTACCAATAGACACGACATTACAGGCAATGTCATTGCCCATAAATACCTGTCCACCATCGCACTCCCTGTAACTGGTGAACCAACTCAAATGAAGAGTCATGTGAAAAGAAGCTCTTATGTCTAGCATCCACTCGTCCTTACGATCATCGTATGGCCGCCTGATAGTAAACACAGACAAAACATTACCATCATATCCACTCGATCCATCTGACGTAGCAGCATTGGCCTCCCTGTATGAAGCCTCAAAATCTTCTCTCTTAGATTTAGGATTTCCACAATCCTTCTTCACATGTCATTCCTTCTCACAATTTCAGTACTTTACCTTTTCTTTGCCCTTGCCCTTGGATTTGGATCTAAAACCTGAAGAACCCGTACCTTGTTTAGAATTTCTACCCCTTATAAACAGTGCCTCAGAAGATATCCCCATGTCAACATTAAGTTTTCTCATAGCTTTCCCTTAATGGGCTGAGATAATGGTGTCGACACTCAGGGTTTTATTCGTGCTGCACATAGTGTCCTTGAATAACTCATACGACGCCGGAAGAGAATTCAGGAACATACATGCTTATTCTTCATCTTTCATCACTTCCTCCATATCTAGCAATTTGTAAACCAATTTATTAAAGTTGCTAATGTGAGCCTCCAGATCTCTACCCTCTGCCACCTCGAAGTTATACCACTGCCGCTTCAAGTGCAGGCGATTTTCAGATGATTTTTTCACATAGACATCCTCTAACTTCGCCCATAACTTAGCTGCAGTTTTCTCCCTCATGACGTTGTAAAGAACCTCATTCGTGAGACATAAACAGATCGATGATAAGGCCTTCTTATCAAGAGTATTCCAATCATCATCAGTCATAGTAAACGTCCGCTCCTCAAGAGCACCATCTTCGCCTTGCTTGATTAAGGAACTCATTATCTTGATCTTCCATAACTCAAATTTATTTTTCCCTGAATACTTCTCAATCTCATACCTAGTACTTTAGTAATCCCTCACATTCAGATCTATGCCCCAACGATTGCTTTGATACCATTTGTTAGAATTTTGGCCCTCGGAATCACACAGATCTAGATCTAGGATAGCAATTCAATGGCACCAAGCACATACAAGAGAACACACAGATTTAACATGAAAACCCCTTGCGAAAAAAAAAAACCATGGCACAAAGCAACAGAATTCCACTATGAAAGCATCAATTACAAAGAGAGAGGACTTACCCGATTCGAACAACCTCAAATCTCACCCTTGCTACACCCTTTGATAACCCTAGAACCCTTTAAAATACCTTTAGGAAACCTTAGAATCACTTAGAATAGCCCTAAGGACCTCTATTTATAGTTTAGGAAACTTCCTTTTCGCACCCTTGCGAAATCGCCTCAGATTTCCGCAGTCCACACAAGATCCGAACTTGAATTTGCGTAACCTTGACTGGTTGAGCCATCCCCTCGACTGGTCGAGCGGCCCGAACACCAAAAATCATAAGACGCACTTTGAGTCGAGCAATCCTCGACCGGTTGAGCCAGGCCATCGACCGGTCGAGCGGCCCAAAAAAAAAACTGTCAGATTGTAAGGCATCTGACAACAGTGGCATACACTGAAAAACATCAAACTTAAACAAACTTAATTGGCTTAGTCAAAGTTATTGTGTAATCAAGGAAATATGTAGGGAAGTGGATTGTGTCTTGCCCCTGCTGTATAGACTTGATCCAGGTAGGGTCACTGTAAGACCCACACCATGATGTATGGGTTTTATCCATATCGTTCATACAAGGATCGAGTGGACCACACCATAAGAAGCAGCGATAACCCTTCTAGGGCTTACCATGATGTTTATTTGCCATCAACCCATTCATAGGGTCACAGACACCTGGATGAAGGAAAAACAACAAAAATCAGCTTCATCAAAACTTCTATAGCTTCTAAGAAGTTTTTACTTTTAAGAGTTCAATTTCCACTATGTGGTTCACTTAAGCCTTAGATTTGCCTTTTTTTTTTGTTCATGTCCTAAAATAATTTGGAAAAATGAATGGATCACATGAATATATAAAATACATATATAATGGGCCCACAAAGCCCCCGCTTAGACTATGTTCGTCCAAGAGGGGGATGGATGCAATGCTTGCGGTTTAAGAATTGCCCTATGGAAATTCATGTTTGACCAAATAAAAAAAAAAAAAATACTTGGTGGCAACGACTTACAAATTTATAAATATATAAAAGCTGCTTATGAATTCTTACAAATTTTCACACCCACTAAAAGCTTCCTTGGCACATTAAAGTAGAAATATTCCTAAAGGCCTTTTTGGGAGCGTGGATTTGAAATCCTCTTGCTGTGTTTGGCACCCTAGATTGAGAATCAACTTTAATATAATAAAAAAAAATAGCTATTAAAGTATATTTGTAGGGGTTTGAATTTAATTACTAAATCAACTTTAATATCTCTAATTAGTGAACTTATGTAATTTTTGACATAATGGTTGTAATAAGCCCGCTGAAATATATTTTTTGCCAAAAAATCATAAAATTTCAAGTCTCGGATGGGCCATAAGCACAAGATCACGTCCGAGTGACTAACTAACGATTTTTAACTGTTGATTTACATGGACAATGTTTGGACGGTGCTGATGATCGTATTAAAGTAATTATAGTGATGCAATTGATAATCCAATTATTTTAGGATATCATTAGTGGGCCATGTGTCCAATAGATTAATAGTCTAGTGATACCCATGTTACACATTCAACTATGGGAATGATTTTAGATGCAATCCAAGGGCTCACTTTGGATTTCAAACCCTCTGATTGAGGGGATATGAAACCCCGGGTTACTTTATGGTGCCAAACGACCTAGGGGATTTGAAATCTCCTCAAATCCCCCCAAATTCATGGTGCCAAACGACCCCTAAGGTAGCTGATTGTCTTTTGTCATCCATAGAATGTACAGTTGGTTTTAAGTTCATATTAATTCACATACTTGGTTTTAAGTTCATATTAATTCACAAAAGTATGTCAAATTTTATTTATTTCATTTCTGCTACATGAAAACATTTCAAACCTTTTAATGCAGGTAATTGCACATAAACCGTGTGCGCGCCTGTATGAGTTTTTTTTTTTTTTTAAGAAAAAAAAAAAAAAAAAAAAGAAAAAAAAAAAAAAAAAGACCACATATAGGAACTGTCCATTTGGTCTAATTCACTCTTCAAGCCACCCACCTTTAAAAATTCAAACGGATTGGATCATTGAAACCTTACATTCAAAAGATATGGATAAGACCATTAGGTTGTGCTACATCACACGTGTAGGGCCATCCAATTGCTGCTATTTTTTAGATAACAAAAGAAGAAAAGATCCAGTGGACGGTTCTGGAAGATTTCCTTGCACTTAACCCACTCAATCATTTTTCTAATATAATATAATATATAAATATATAATATAATATTATGTTATATTTAATTGTATTGTTATATGATATAATACTATATTACTATATCTTACTTTATTTTAATATCTTTGCTATCTCATGCTAAGCAATCCAATGCCTTTCTTAATTGGATATAGATGCCCACCAATAAAGAGATCTATATCTTACTATTATTTTATATTTCTTTGCTATATATATATATATATATTATAATCCAATGTTTTTATGTTTTTATAATTGGATATAAAAGATTTTGTGGTTTAAGAATAAATAGAGAATCATATCTTAGCTCATGTAATACAGCTTGTAACCTATCATCGGCATACTCAATTCATTTAAGTAGGGCAAATAACGCTATGTTCACAAAATTTTATTTTACTATATTATCTCCAACATGTACAAAATATACTATATATTCATAAGGTGGGCCCCACCATGAAGATCACCCAGCAAAAAGTCCGTTCGGCCAAACTCGTACAGACCGTCCATTTTCACATATAGGATGATCGATCTGACAGATAGACCGGACCTGTAATTAATTTTCTAATGCAGCAAGACCCATCTAACAGATGGATACATACGAGCCTGATTTTCGCACCTGGCGATCTTCATGGTGGAGCCCACATTAGCAAGGCTCGAGTCCTAACACCAATCCAACGGGTTGTATGAATTACACTAATCATGCATACTCCAAAGTCTATAGAAGGAAGGGATCAATTGCATCTACCTCCCCTCAATTATATGAAATTATACGACAGTTTCATATATGCATCCCCTCAGTTTTTTTATCATTACAGATACCTCCCTTCCATGACCAAGACTCATTGTAGATTCCTCCTACATGGAATCACCATCTATTAACACTGATATCTTTTAGTAATTGATCATTTTGAGATGGATTGGGTCCTGCCCCCACTAGGACCTAGCTAGAGATGGACGGTCCTGTTAGACTTAGGGGCTAGATAGTGCCTATCATGATGCATATGTTTTATCCATGTTGTCCATCCATTTTGACGGATCATTTTAAGGCATGAGTCGGAAAAAAAAAAAAAAAAAAGTCATATTGAAGGCTTAAGTGGATCACACCACAGGAAGCAACGGGGATTGAAAGCCTACCGATGAAATTTTTCTTGAGGGTCATGGAAGTTTTGGAGCAAGCTGATATTTATGTTTTTACTTCATCCAGATCCATGCGACCTTATGAAAAGGTTGGATGGAAAATAAACATCAGTACCGTGGGCTCTAGTAAGTTTTCAACAGTAAGAGTTCAATCCTCACTACTTCCTATAGTGTGATCCACTTGAGCCTTTATTCTGCCTCCTTTTTAGGCTTATGTCGTAAAATGATCTGTTAAAATAGATGAACAACATGGATAACATATCTACATCATGGTAACTGCCACAGAATCTCTGATAAGATAAATCATCTCTAGCTAGGTCCCGGTGAGAGTGGTACCCTCATCCGCGTCCATCGCAACTAATGGTAGACATGTGGGCCCACAGTGACTGTGTATTTCTTCCGACCTACTGTGAAAATGAGACACCATATTTATCAGGCAGATACCATCATTTAGTGTCCCTACGCTGTGTGAATTTAGAGGTTTTCTTGGCTGTTAGCCTACTTGATGAATGGATGGCCTAATCTTTTATGGTCTAATTTTTAGTGGAGTGACTTTGTCGTACTTGGACCCCACATGCGGGCAAAGGGGAACTCTACAAACAAGGTATTTTTTGTCATTTGGTCCATATGTTTTGGAGCAATAATCCAAACGTAGGGCAAGGAATAAAGACCAAACGTAGGGGAGTTTTTAAAGGAGGGGGTTTCGTTTAGGCAATAATCCAAACGTAGGGGAGTTTTTAAGGGATAAAGACCAAAACCCCCTTGCCCTGCAGTTCTGTGACCACCAGCTCACTGGAAGAGAAAGGAAGAAACCTCACTAACATGAGTAAACGACGTAATGCATGAAATATACGCCGTCCATCAGATGAATCATACCTTGTTTGGCCTTGATTCGAAAAATAGACTAATTTAACTGTTACGTGGACCGCTAAACAATAATAACTAAAACTTCTAAATTCATGTGATATGGCCCACTTAAGTTTTGGAATACTGTGATTTTTGTTAATTCTTTTATCACGATGTGGTGCATGAGATAAATGGATTGGATGGTACATAAACAGCAGGTGACGATGCGGGTCCCCACCAGGACCTAGTTAGATGGATGGTCCTGTCAGGGGCTCTGTGGGGCCACTGTGATGTATATGTTTTATCCACGCCGTCTATCTATTTTGAAAGATCATTTTAAGGCATGAGCTTAAAAAATAGGTAGTTTGGAGGATCAAGTGGACCACATCATAAGAAGCGGTGGGGATTAAACTCCTAATGTTGAAAATTTTCTAGTGCCCACCGATGATGTTTAATTTCCATCCAACCTGTTTATAAGGTCACGTATAACTGGATGACGGAAAAACATAAATATCACCTTGATCCAAAACTTCTCGGACCTGAGAAGTTTTCAATGATAGGCTTTCAATCCTCGCTGCTTCCTGTGGTGTGGTCCATTTGATTATTCGATCTACCTCCTTTTTGGTATCGTGAACTTAAATAATCTGTCAAAATAGATAGACGGAATGGATAAAACATATACATCATGGTGGCCCCACAAAGCCCCTGACCGGACCATCCATCTCTAGCTAGGTCCTGGTGGGGTAGTACCAATCCGCGTCCACAAAACTAATGGTGGGCCTTCCTGATTTTAATGGTTACACTGGGACACGAACCCGGACGTGATGGTTCTCATGATAGTTCCACCCACGTCGCTTTCTTGTTGGGAAAGTAATTAACCCTTGTCAATTTCTTTCGTTTTCAAAAAAATATAAACGGTTGAGAGGCGTTTGTACGAAA
Source organism: Magnolia changhungtana (assembly GCA_030180095.1). NCBI lineage: Eukaryota > Viridiplantae > Streptophyta > Magnoliopsida > Magnoliales > Magnoliaceae > Magnolia > Magnolia changhungtana. The sequence continues at coordinate 116,593 of JASAUF010000496.1, read as the reverse complement.
AGTCTTAAATAGTGCAGGTTTTATAATTGGATTTTCCAAAGGACGATTAAGATTCCTACATATGGACAATCATATGTTCCAATCATCTATATTTGTATCAGATCAGAACTTTCTATTTGGTAGAATATACAATTTAGATTGTCAGTCCCAAATATAAGAGGATTTCATAGGTTAGGTGGGTCACAAACAACAAAGAATGAAAATCTTTTTAACCATAGTTTTACGTTGTACATGGTGACCCACTCAAAAAGTAAAGCTGCCTTCTTTTTGAGTTACAAGATCTAACTATTGTCTCCAACCAGATAGAAAGATCAGATCTCTTACACATGTTACATATTGGCACGTGTGCTGAATGTGTATGAAGACACTCCACATGCACGGGAAATCAGCAAACATCGTGTTATACGGCTACGTTCAAGACGGAAACGGATTGGCTACTGACTTGCCACTAGCCAATGGCTAGTGGTCGGTGCTCTGTGGGCCCCTCCATGATGTATGTGTTTCATCCATGCCGTCCAACCATTCTTCCATATTATTTTATGGTATGAGCCCAAAAAAGAGGTTGATTAAAATCTCAAGTGGACCGCCCAATGTTGATTGAACGCCCACCATTAAAAACATATTGGGGCCACAAAAGTTTTGGATCAAGCTGATATATATTTTTTCCCTTCATTCAAGTCTGCATGACCTAATTAACAGGTTAGATGTCAAATAACGGTTACAGTGGGCCCTAGGAGGTTTTTAATGGTGGAAATTCAATTGCTACTGTTTTCCCATGGTGTGGTCCACCTGAGATTTATATCTACCTAATTTTTGGTATTAATCCATAAAATTATCCTGGATAAAACACATACATCATGGTGGGTCCACGTACCACGTACATCATGGTAGATACCACCGAATAAGTTACTTTTTCTACTTACAGCACCAAATAAGTAACTTATTTGAGATTTGTAAGCTTGGTTTATAATTAATTATAAGTAACTTCTTTACTTAAAATTAATTAATCACTTTAACTTAATAAGTAAAAACCAAGATAAGCAACTTGAGGCATAAGTAGCTTAAGTAACTTAAGATCCAAAGCCCCCTCAATGATTAATTACTTGCAACTTGTTGTACGCTACAACCCAATTTTTATCCTTTGGAATTTTTTGTGTCCATTTAATCTTTGAAAATATCAAATGTGCTCTTCACAAAAATGATTGAAAAAATGAATTGTAGTGTCAGGTACATCCATTTGCAGATGATCAATTACAATGTTGTATGTTAACATACATTCCTTTCATTTTCCGCTTGTGGGTCACTTCAAAATGAAACGTCCAAGCCATGAAAAGGGTGGACCACTACCATGGAGCAAAAACCAGGACAATCCACTTTCAGGTTTTCAAGTTGACCAAACATTTACATTGAGTCGACCATCAGCCCACCTAATGAATGGACCATCTTAGTCTTTTGGCCCATGTGAACTTTATGATGCAGCATACCTGTTGAATGCATTGAATGCTGCACACAAATAACATGTCACTCAAAGGATTAAAATAAAATATAAAAAATAATAATAATAACTATATATTTTAAACCAAATTGTTAGGGTTGAGGCGGAAAGATAAAAAATTAATCACTTAAATATAGGCTTAAGGCGCGTTAAGATGTCGTTATCTTTAAGGCAATATTCATATTCTACTGGTGATTAAACCAATTTACAAGAGGGTTTAGGATACAATAAGCATATTCTCCAAAACCGGAGAAATATGGGCTTCGGCTTGCTAAACTGAAAAACCGTATTTCAAACACATTTTTACTGTGTTGTTACAACTTACCTTCTAAAAACTGTTTGCAATTTACTGCCGAAAAAATTGTTTACAGTTTAGCGCCTATAAACATCTAAATCCGAAAATAGGGAAGAAGAATAAGAAGATGGAGAGGTGATTGTTGGAATTGTTATTTTCAGATTGACTCAAATATAAGTTTGTATAGAGTCACAATAGATGATATAAGATCATTTTCATGAAAAGACATCTTCTTATATGGTATCTTTTCAACAATGGCATCCCTCCACCATTAAGTCATCTTTTCACCACCATTTCATATTTAAATGATGTTATATTTACCAAGAGGGACCACCATTCACAAATGAAGGGTCACTAACAATCATTAAAAGCCACAACTATTTTTTCTAAATTCTCTTTTATAAGTTTAAAAAGAAATTCCCCACTACTTTTCAAAATAAAGAAGTCACGGTATGTAATGAAGATATGTGCATGGGAGAATATATTTTATGAACTTGAACCTTTACTTATTGTAAACAAATCAAAGTTGTATCAGAATCTTTAGTGATTATGGTCTTGAACTAAGTATTTTATGTGACATAGCTGGATATGTCATACACACATATATTTCAATTGACATGTGTTCTAAAATTATAGCACATTAATGGCCTTGTGCTCTGTCCTGGATTCATGAATTCATGAGAGTAGCCAAAACTCTCAAACATTAGAAAGCGGCCACAAATCTTAGCATTCTTCTTTTGACGATAAACAGCGTACAACGAGTTAGAAAGAGCGTTGAAGATATAACTTTTGCATAGATATTTGTTAAGCTCTCCATCTTATCGCTTTTGAATTTGTTCTATCGTATCATTATTAAATTACGGTGAATGAGGATCTTGAGTGAACACGTAATCCAACTTGATCGATGTGAGGAAGAAATGCACCCTCGATTGTCATCAAAGAAAATTTAAGTCGTCGAACGGTGTAATTCGAATAAAGTCAGGATAACCGATAAAAGAGGCCAGCAAAATCATCTTAAAATGTTAGGGTCGAGGCAGAAAGATAGAAAACTAATCACTTAAAGATGACTTAAGGCGTGTTACGATGTCGCTATCTTTAAGGTGATATTCACACCTTACTGGTGATTAAACCAATTTGCAAGAGGGTTACAGTAAATCCAACTCAAGGATACAATAAGCCTCTTCTCCAATATGGGCTTCGGCCTGCAAAATCGAAAAATCGCACACCAAACACATTTTTATAGCGTACGCTTCTGACTTTTGTGTTGTTACAACTTACCCCCTAAAAATTATTTACAATTTACTGCTTAAAAAATTGTTTATAGTTTAGCACCTGAAAACTACAACTTTTCAAAAAACATCTAAAACCGAAAATGAAGAATAAGATGAAGAAGAAAATGGAGAAAAGATTGTTAAAATTGTTATTTTTGAATTGACCAAAAGATGGGTTTATATATAGTCATAAGAGATGGTTTAAGATCATTTTCATGGAAAGACATCTTCTTACATGGTGTCTTTTCAACAATGACATCCCTCCATCATTAATAGCATTTTTTCACCACCATTTAGGATTTAAATGATGCTCCATTTACAAAGAGGCATCACTATTCACAAATGAATGGCCACCGACAATCACCAAAAGCCGCGACCCTTTTCTCTAAATTCTCTTTTATAAACTTTTTATTATTATTTTAAAAAAGCTCAACATAAATTGAGTTTTTTTTTTATCCACTTCCTGAAGAAGTGGATATCTTACCCAATGTTCCCTGATAATAGCAAGGAACTATAGCCTCACCGGATTTAATACAAGAAATCAAGTAGCCTATTGGTCAAAAGAGGGAGGGGGAAAGATCTGAAAATCTTTTTGAAAGATCCATTTTCTAAATAGATAAGATAGCCTAGCATGGGTGTGATCTTGATACCACCAAGAATGGAATAAAAAAAATGTAAGGAACAATAAAAAATGAAAAAATAAAATAAAATGGATCTATGTCACCTTTCAAGAAAGGATATTTTATTATGGTTTGACTTTGACCGGTAGTTACATGTGAAATAGCTAATGGGATTATTTTAGCATTGCCTTTTTTCGCATGCTCTGTTGGAAGCCAGAGATAATGTGCAATTACAAGCTGTGATTTATATCCTTTATGAAATGGCAAAACCTTAGCAATTTTTCCCTAGTGGACGGCATCCTGCATTAGCGTGGGGTTCACTGTGATGTATGGGTCCTATCCACACCGTTCATTCATTTTTACAGATTATTTTAGTGCAATCAACCAAAAATGAGGCAGATCCAATGCTCAAATGGACTACACCACCGGAAGAAGCATTAATAATGATGGCCACTATTGAAACCCTCATAGGGCCCACCATGATGTCTATTTATCATCCAACCTGTTCATGAGGTCACATAGACCTGGATGAAGGAGAACACAAATATCAGCTTGATTCAAAACTTATGCAGCTCCTGAGAAGTTTTCAATTACTAGCATTCAATCCCCAACTCTATAGTTCACTTGAACCCTTGGATCTGCCTCATTTTTGGGTTCATATCCTAAAATGATATTTCAAAATAGATGGACGGCATGGATAAAACCCATACATCATGGTGAGCCCCACCTAGACGAATTATCGTACAGGCAATACGCGTCACAAAGAATGTATTAACTATACAAAGCTTGGTTGAACCACCACCTAAAATAATTACAAGAATAAAGAGCAATCAATGTCCCCTTAAAGCTTAGGGCCCATACAATAATCTGGTGGCATTGGCTATTTTCACATCAAGCTGTTTGCCTGTGTTTCCACTCAAGATTGCCATTATGTTTCAGCCCATGTAGCCCACTTCCAGAGGTCCAATGATTCTCTACAAATAATCATAATGAAACCATAATCTAACCTTTGATTCTGGAGTTGAATGTGAGATTCTGAGAATTTTCTTTTCTTATATTCTTCATTTATTTGGGTCACTATCACCTGTAAATGGTCACATCCAGAAAATGGACCACAGGCCATTCGATTCATCAGACCATTTCAGGATGTGGGCCCAATGGGGAGACATGATGGCAATCCCGAGTCGCCAAACAGGCAAAACAAACTCTCTCGAAGTCCCATGCAGACTCATCTGTGTCAGCTCGGGTCAGACCCAATTCAATTCAGCGCCATGAGTCACCATGACAAACCAACCCTGACTTGACAAGTCGGGCTAAATCACTCCTAACTCAGGTGAGTCGTAACTCAACTCAAGACTCTACGAGTCAGTTCAGTGGTAATTGAACTCGCCAAGTCGGGCTGATCCATCAGCAAGTTATCTGTTGGGCTGCAGCCATGGTTTAAGAAATCGCCTCAGGCTTTGATCCAAACAAAACAAATCATCATATGGATGCGGTAACGAACTGGGGCCGAATCAAACCGAGTTGCGAATCTGCTGCTGCCACAGGCGCACCACTTTTCGAACTGAACATATTATCCATGTGGGGCACACTATCAAGTTCAAAGGACTTCGCAAAGTGATAATGCAATCTAATTCTATGTTATTAGTAATCAAGTGAAAGCATCAATACAACAGACTCAGTAGCCTCGATTGAAAAAATGAAATCACCCCGAATTGAGATGCTTAACATCTTTTTCTTTTTATTTTTTAACATTTCATTTTATTGAAATGATTTTCCCTACTTAAAAATGGCCCTCCGGGAGAAGACCCACGAGGGACGCGATTGCACAGCCAGCTGGTTTTACAGTCGAGACTTGCCCTGCTCCGCTGCACCACTCTGCATTGTTTTACATGAAATCAGATGAAGGTCAGGTTAGTAAATGAGTTTCATACAATGCATACTTAGGACATGTAAGTATCCTAAGTCCTAGTCCAAAACCCAAAAACTCGACTCGATGACCAGCTGAGTCAGTTCGACTCGACTGACACTTTGATTCAACTTAGTATTTATAGGACTGTACAAGCCTCATTATGTGCCGCCACATTTTCACCATGGATCCTAAAAATCAGTCCAATCCAAGATTTAGGTGGGCCACACCCTAGGGAACAGTGTAAATCACACGCATCCTGATTTTCAGGAAATCCATTCATCCCGGTGTGCCATGTCAAATTAGTGGATTGGATGCATATACACACAAAGGTAGAAACCACACGAATTTGGACGATTGTAATGGTGGGACCTCCCATCTCAATTGTTCCCCATAGTGTAGCCCACCTGAGTTTTGATTCAGCCTGATTTTTGGGCCTGGTCCAAACACAGGGTGGTACAACTGATGGACGGGGTGGATCTACTCCACATAAGTCCGCCAGGATCCATCCACATCAGTGAATAGTAGTCATGCCCCCACATGACTATGTGCAGTTACGCAAGCATTTTCAGTAAAATATATAAGACAAGTTCGAATAAACAGCACAACAGTGTGTGTTGATTTTAAACATTGAAACTCATTGGCTGCCAAGCATCCACAAGTCACCTCGAGTTGAATGAGTCGAACAAGCCAACTCAATGAGCCTTGTCGATTTGGAATAGTCATACCCATGAGGGAGTTTTCCTAGCTGGCTCGAAATCTCGGCAAGTCAAGTTGACTCGGCTGAGTTTTGAGTCAAGCGAACTAGTTTTAGAACTATGTTCTGTACAGTGGTGCCCATGGTTCAGTGATTCACAGTTCCCAGGCCAGACGGTGGATAAAGTATGCCATTGCTGACAGTATTCGTCCAGTCTTCAGCGTTTCCCAGACCCTTGCTTATTTTTTTTTTCATTTTCATCCTCCTATTTGCAGAGCATTGTTTCAAGGGTGCTGAAGACATCTGGGCCGTCTCTCATTCGTGATAGGGCTAGATCAATGATCTGGATCACCAGGCCATGCACCCCACCTGTACAGACTCCGCATATCAAGACAATGTTCGTGTCCAAAAACATTTTCTTCTCACCAGAGGCGCGTTTTTGGCAGCCCTTTCCACCAAGTAGGAGCAAGGCTTAAAGAAGTTTCCGTAGGTCTTTGACCATCCCTGCAGCCTCGAACATATGTAGTTGGACCCAAGAGAATCAGCCCAAAATATGATACCACCCCTGACCACAGAGAAATTCCAGTGGTTAGATTGAGATGTCCGTCTTCCATCTATGAAGCATGGATTAAAAGACCAGTCTCCATGCTCGACTCGGTTGGCGACTCGGTGCCGAGTCCATATTGTATCATCACTATGGATATGACTTGCAATAAGGAAAAAACCCAATTCATCCCAGCTCTCTAATTATTTGTATGAATTGGGTCTCTGAATTGTCTCGTCTTAGGCCAGTAATGAGTAGACTCGAGTCTCAAATGATATCATAAACCAAGCTATGGAGGAAAACAACAGACCTGTATGCAGGGAAGCCCATGCCCATAACAGAAGCAATGTCGAGGTCTGATGACTTGACGGCGATTCCTTCCGCAAGGACACGGCAGGCCTCATTCACAACAGGCAAGAAGATCATTTCCACTATATCCTTGTCTGATAACTTCATAAGCTGTGTTCAAGACAACGGAAGAGGAACCCATTAGATTTCTCAACATGGGTACATCACCCTCTAGTTAAATGCAACTCCTTCTGAAAGTTCACGAAGAAAGATAAAGCAATCCCAGAAAAGAAAAGGATGTGACTTTGGTTTGTGAAATGGATGGGGCACTGCCAAAGATATCTGATTTACAGCACATATAGATGATTCTGTTCATTTAAGGACCATGGTTCAGGGATCCAAACTGTTGAATTATGGGCTCCACAGTGGATTAGGGATGGCTCAGAAGTGTCTGGATTGAAAGATCCAACCCCTTCAATATCTGGACTTTTCTCCATTGATTGTGGATAGCTGTTGTACTTTTTAACTAAACGTCTATTTGTAGACCACGAAATCAAATGGTTGGGATCTTCCAACCTGAAAGGTTGATTGGCATCCCCCCACATGTATAGAATCCAGAACATCAATAAAATTTCGGTTTGCTGATGACCAGGACCCTATAATTCAACGCCAACACGCGCGCGCACGCGCGCGCACACGCTGACAGAGAGAGAGAGAGAGAGAGAGAGAGAGAGAGAGAGACCATGGGATCAGCTGTTACGCCGGCAATGCTCCTCGACTTCTCAATGTATTTCTGTATTTCTGGATCCGGACTCGCCTTCCGCTTATTGTCATATACATAGAAACCCTTGCGAGTAACTTCGCCTGAGAGAAACGACATAAAGATGAATAAAGGTTAAACACTTCAAATTTGAGCATGCATTTGGATGCATGAGAATCGAATTTCAGTATTAATCAAGGTTTTAAGATAGGAGTTGTCCCGTGCGACTCATCTGAATCGACTCGGACTAGGTCAGACCCGATCTGGTTTGACAACCATGAGTCAAAATTGAAAATAAGGAGTGGCTCAGCCCAACTCATCTGAGTCACCCCTGACTTGGCCAAGTCACATCTCGATTCAGGATCCGATTCACCAAGACTTAAAACCATGGTTTTACAAAAGAAAATTAAAATAAAATAAACCAGTAATGCTTCCTACTACTCGTATTGAGGAATGAGCCCTCAAATTGCAGTTATTTCATTTCTTTTTTCCTTTCTTTTTCTTGAACGTTGAAAAAAAAATGACCATTTGGACCCATACCTAGGTAAAGAAGGGGAAATCGTAATATGATTACTACCGCCTCGTTGAACTAATAATTGGAATTCAACTAGATAGCACATCCGAATGCACCCTTAATATGTCCGAACAAAGGTGATACAGTGACATTTCCAGCATGAATAATAAGAAAGGATGACCGCAACAGCTTATTGCAATTACTTCAATATTCCAAAAATGCAAAATAACAATTGCATCCTTACCTGCCCTCTTATCCTCAACCATCAGCGGCATTAGTGCTGACTTGTAGCATCTATCTGGAAAGCTCTGAACGAATTGGGCACCCGTTGCTACTGCTACCCCGAAACCGACGAGATCAACCATTCTGCATGAAAGATGGTTAGTTCCCAGCTGATTCGCTTCATATTTCACATGCACCCATTTTGGCAAATCACCACTATTGGGAAGGAAATCATCTTTTCTTTTTCAAGAACATTTACATTGCATGATACAAGAACATGGTAAGTTTGCAGACCAAACCTATCACGATTTGTGTAAGCCCACACATGCACCTCTATATGAAGCTGTATCATGTGGGACATCTGAATGGTGCATCAGACGGGAGGATATATTGTGTAAATATTCTGAAATCAGGCGGATCAACTCAAACAGGAAATCCAGTCCACATTATTGTAGCCATCTACATGGTGGGCCCTGCCTGATGCAAGACTTGGTGTGCCACATCGGTGCATTGAATTCCAAACATGGCAATGGATGACTATTGAAACACGAAACTCCAAGTGTGTTGAATTTTACCTGAACGGGCCCATTGGCATTCCAAACTTCGTAATTGCACGATCAATCCGATAGACATCTAGACCACGATCAACAAATAAGAGTGCCGATTGTGAGTAAGGAAAGAACATTCGGTTGACAGCAAAACCTGTGCAGTTCCCAACCACAACTGGGGTTTTACGGATCTTCTTCCCGACATCCAGTAAGTCTACAATCACTTGAGGGGATGTTCTATGAGTACGGACTATTTCCAAGAGTGGCATGACATGAGCAGGACTGAAACCAAAAGCGTATGTCAGTGTGAGCAATGAGAAGGAAAAAGAATCATACATAGAACTATTACATATATTACCTAAAGAAATGTGCCCCAACAATACGATCATGGGACTTTGTCCTTTCCCCAATCAAATTCAAGTCAATTGTAGAAGTATTACTTGCAAGTATGCAATGGGGCGGGCAATATTTTTCAAGATCGGCAAAAATTTGTTGTTTTAGAGAAACATTCTCGATAACAGCCTGTTCAAGACACAAGTTTCCAAATAAACCATAGCAAACATCAGCCATGAAAAACTGGGCATGGAAAAAAAAAAAAAACTGAAGGTGTGTTTGGATGAGCAATTGAATTGAATTGCAATTCTACAATTCAGGAAATGACCAAAGTAATTCTCCCCAATTGCAATTCTGCATGCTGCAATTTGGGGCAGCTCTTCACTATGAATGTAGAGCGGACTAACCTCACTTTGGTTATTTACTTTTAATCAAACTGAACTTGTTGCTATTCAATTCAAGTGAACATCCAAACACAGCCAAAATCAGCAAATAATCTGAACTCACCTCAATGACCATGTCCACATCTTTAAAGCTTTCATAGTCAAGAACACCCTTGAGAAGGGAGAAGGTTCTATTGAACTTCTCTTGAGTCATGTTTCCTTTTCTAACACGGCTTTGCAGATTCGCTGAAAAATAGTAGAATTGCATTTGAAATCAATCTTTCCTAAAAAAAAAAATGGAAGTCAAAAGGGTTTGGAAAAGAAATGCGTGCGAAATAAAGTCATGCAAGATACGGCATGATGCTTTACCTTTGACTCTGCCAACTCCAGCATCTAAGAACTTCTCATTTACTTCTTTCAAAATCACGGGAATGTTACCAAGTATCAATGCAGTTGCTATTCCAGAGCCCATTAATCCTCCTCCAAGGATAGCTACTTTCGTTATTCTCCTTGGCACAAGACCCAAATCAGTGACCCCGGGAACCTGATGTAAGCATAGAAGAAAAGGATGATCATTTGTATCAATGACTGAAATGAGTATGAATTCATGTAAGCAGCTACAAATGAATGTGTAAAATAGATGTATTGTGCATGTCTGTGGGTATGAATGTGTATGTAAAGGGAAAAGAAAATGCAAAAGCACCAGCATTAAAATAGAAAGAGAAGAACTTTAGTAGAGTTTAGTAGAGTGTAATGGCATGCGCTGAGAAATTGCATACCTGGCATAGAAAACTGTACAAATTACGATCCGAGTTTCCATGTATCATGAACAAAATATACGGTTATTTGATCGTCTGACTATCAGATTCACAATCATCATCATCATCTAAGCCTTATCCCAATTACTTGGGGTTGGCTACGTGAATCCTGTTCTACCATTCTACTCTATCAAGGGTTAGACCTTCAATTAGAACATAGCTCATCAAGTTTTTTCTTACTGCCTCCATCCACGTCCTTTTGGCCCTTCTAATTGCCCTTTTAGAGCCTTCAACTTGTACCAACTCACTTCTTCTAACCAGCACGGTTCTTGGTCTTCGTTGCACATGACCAAACCATCTAAATCTACTTTCCTTCATCTTATTACCCTATTATTCCATATTGGTGGACATTGATTAATTCTTAAAAATGAAAAATATCCACTAGTCCTATTTCAACAAACAAGTTTCCATGAATCAGAGGTTGGGGCCGTTCAAGCAATCTGATATTGGGAATGTAACTTGACAGTAGGTTCACAGTTTAGTCGGTTGATTTGAGTTGATGTATGCCATGTATACAATTTTCGAAGTGGCTGAATATCATAATACTGAGAATCATTGAGTTACAAATCAAAACCAATGGAAGTTCAGTTTAGGAACATGGCAGATTTAAAATACAAGGTGTTTTCCCTTTCTGACCTATTGGGTGGGGGTAGGGTATTTAGTTTGTTTGCATTAAAAAAAAAATATGTGTTCGTGTGTTGGGAGGTTGGAAGGGGAGCGTTGGGGCTCCTTTACTAGAAGTAGCGGAAAAATAAAATGTAGCCCCATCCTTTGTATAACCTTTGTATAATATGAAAGATTCGTAATCAAGTGCATGCCCATTTCCAATCAAGACATCATCAATTTGAGATTCTGGTATTCCCTGAGTATATAGCACATGCATGAACAAACACAAGAACATCTACATAAACATGCACATAATGGAAATTCTAAATTCATTCAAACCTTCGAGGTCGCACGTTGCGCAAAGAAGATGTTGATCAAGCCCTTGCAGGTGTCCGTTAGAATAAGTTTTTGAAAAGACTCCACCTCCTGCCAAGACCAGACATGGTATCATCACTCTGTACAACCCTGTGCTGTGTTTGGATGCTCGATTGAATAGATTGCAATAATTCAATTCAATAAAGTGGATATAACCAAAATGGGGTTAGCCCCACTAAATTCATAATTGAAATTAGTACTATTTCATGTGAAACTCACTTTGGTTTTTTCTCCTATATTGAATTGGACAACTTCAGTTTAATTGAGCATCCAAACGCACCCTTAAATATACACTGTAGCATGGATGGGGAACATGAGGTGAGAGTTACCTTGAAAAGTCCAGCTCGGGGGCCTGAAACAATACCCTCTTCAATGACATCGATGCAAACCAATGGGTGTTGGAGATTGGGAGCTTGTTTCCGGGCCTGAGCTCTTGCAAACTTGAGTACTTCCCTAGCCTCCCCGAGGGGCTCTAGCTTGTCGCTTCTGTAAAGGCTGACAACCCATGGTCTTTTACGTTCAGCAATATCAAGAGCCCAACGACGAGCTGTCATTACCAACTCCTGCGGGGAAGCTATGGCATCGACAAGACCCAAGGCATGAGCTTCCTCTGCTTTTATCGGCTTTGACATCTGTTGAAAGATGTAGAGATAGAGAAAGAGCTCTTATGACTTTTGATCACTGCTATTGCTACTCACTCTTCCTTGGCATGTGTGCATGAGATCATGGACATTCCTCAGGTGGGCTCCACTCGGTGTGTGCACGGCCCAAAAATCAGGCTAGTCTGGTCATCAAGTGGGCCACAAGTATAAGCTGAATGTGAACATTGGTCAATTTTTTTAGCCACCCAATTTTTCATACACCTACAGACGTTGTGATCAAACTGACTTGATTTTTGGCCATGGCACACACGGTCTGGCCCATCAGATGAACAGCCTAGATCGCAGAAACACCCAATCTTTGGTAACTCATTAAATACCGAACTATACGCAACAATCACAACAGCATACCAGAATCATTTCAAGGGCCTTAGAAAGGCCCACAAGGCGAGGAAGTCGCTGTGTTCCTGGAACAGACACACAACTATCATATTCACAGAACTATCTTGATAACTAAAGGGGAGTGCCTTTTTAAAAGCAGCAATACTGCAAAGCACATACGATCTTACAATCATACCTCCAAACCCGGGAATTATTCCAAGTTGAAGCTCAGGCAGTCCTAGTTGAGCATTTGAAGTAGAAATACGTGCATGGCAAAGCTGACAAGGAAAAGAAAAACCATGTTATCAAAAGGCAACTTAGCAATGAACATACAGTCGATATGATAACGCGTTTGAAAAACAAATACTGCACGTACCATCGCAACCTCTAGTCCGCCGCCAAGAGCGAGACCGTCAATAGCTGCCACTGAAGGCTTTTTCGCAGCTGAAAAGCAAAATATCAACGCAACCATGGGATAGTCAACAAAAATCCACTCCAGCATTAACCAATCAATCCCTTAGCCAGGGAAACTTAATGCTTGATCAAAAGAAATGTTGTTTTCTTTGTTCAACTCATTGATGGCATAGTTTAGGCCCCACCATATAGTAACCTGGTCATCTTCATAGCCATTAGATAAAGATGGGGGCTCTTTATTTTGGGGGTGCATATGATACCTAGGCTCCTAGGGGAGATGCAAGAAAAAAAGCCAAATTGACCCTTAGCCCAACTACTGCATTCGGTTTACTAAAATCGCCTTTTGGGGAGAAGTATGGAGTGTTAGTGTGGACAATCTCCACATTTAAGAGGGACCCAACTGGAGGGTTAGGATCCTCCCGAGGGCAAGATTTTTGGGATATCTCCCATCAACCATGCTGTCCACCATAGGAGCGATTTGGATCACATATACAATTTAATGGGTCAAACATATACTCGATCAAACATTATATAATAACTCGGGGGGATAGGAAATCCCATACGTAAGTACCTTCAAACATGTCCGTGAAAACATCTATTGAAATGTAGCCCGGCTTTGGCAGTGCCACTGCAAGGTACACACACAAAAACTTAAAGAATTGGTATTACATAATAAGAATTTAAGAATCGAGGCATGTAAAAAGATAATCGTACCCTTTCCCCCTTGCATTCCACCGAAGCCAGTGATATCAAACCCCCCAGAAAATTTGCCTTTTGCACCTGCTCGATTAACTCAGACTGTAAGCTTATATCTCAGTCAATCATCTCCTGCCCTTTATAGAAAAATTAGGAGGACATAGATCGGTTGATGTTACCCGTAATAACAATCGCTCTCACGTCATCTCTTCGTAAAGCTTGCTCATAATCATCTCTTAAGCTGTATAATACTGGAAAATAAAAGAAAGCCAAAGAAAGGGGGGTAAACAAAAAACTTAGAGAAATCACATCATCCTACAAGATAGTATATCGCATTCTAGCAATTCAAACACTATAATTTGAGTATTTACATTGAGATGGTTTACACAATCCAGATAAGCAATTGAAAATCAAACAAAGGAAATGTGCAATCCGTGCAGAAAGATCAATATTGTCTACGAATATAGCTAATGATATATGGATGCAAATGTTAGTTAGATCTATTCTATGAGAAACATAAAATCCTGATAATTATGTTAGACCACATGTGAATGTTTTTCAACATTTTATGGCTAATTGTGCAAAATGGACCCATGATAATCTGATTCCTGTCTTGGGTTGAACCACCAATCAGCCGGTCAGAGTTTTATGACTGACTTAGACCATGCTTCGGGTAAGTAGGCAGATCCTACCCACTCCAACATCCTCCATCACATGGCACAGATGTGCATCAATTCAGACAATCCCAGTCATTCACCCCACTTTGGATGGGCCGTGGCCTTATACGGATGGATGATCGTAGGCATCTTATCAAATGGCTACCACGTGGATGCTTGATGATGCATCCAAAACCATGCATGTTCAATCAGAAGCTGGCCAATTGAAGACCCGGCCTCATTAGATTAAATAAAAATAGGTCCATCCATGAGCCTAGATTAAAGATCCAACCATCCAGGAAGATCCAGATAAAGATTAACAATCCAACCATTCATGTTGAGGATACAGACCATACAACCAATCAGATTAATTTTCCAGAGCATCCAAATGTTGTTATTTAATATATGGCCACATCACTGGATCCAAATGGTTTGATTGAGGATCTATATCGGATCCGTGGTCTGGGGACAGATCTAGATCAAATCAATGGTCTGATTGAACTGCGGGACCCACAAATATAGTCAAGCGGCCAAGCCAATGGTCTAATTGACCTGTGGGGCATACACACATGCAATCAGATGGTCCACTAGTTACATTATGCTCAATTAATTATTTCAATTTAATTCCGATTGGTCTATGTTGCTTCATATGAACCAAAAGGAATTTACAACTAGATACAGTTGTGATTGTTTAAGGTTGTGTTTCAACCTTTTTTTATCCAAACCTTTATAAGGAAAGAACCTTTATCTTGCTGCAAAGTAATACTAGAACCCACTGAATTCTTTATATAGGAAAAGAAGACGTGTAACCTACGATGGAAGGGTGTTCTCGGGCCTTGCATAAATGGGGCCCATAGTTCTGCAATCCAAACCATTGATTGGATAGATTATGGCCCGAAACATCCCAAGTTAAACAAAAAACTAGAAATTAAATGATCCTAGAGCTTAGGAAATGAATCAGACACTTGATTTTTTTAAGTTTGTACATGTGGGCCAATGGTTCAGTGATCTAGACCATTGATTTGATGAACCCTACACAGATTGATCAGTCTCCGAAAATCTCCAACATTGAAAGATCCCACCATCTAATCTTCAGCCTTTATTAAGCTAAACGTGGACTATGGTTGCACCTCTCTAAACTATTTATTATTCAAACCAAACCATGGAAGGATTAGATTGTCACACTGAGGAGATCTTTGGGCCATGATTCATCCAACGTTGGACCTGTTGGATCAATAGATAGGATCACCAAACCCTGGGCTCTCCCACTTGTAGAGACTAAGGCCGAATGATACTTCGTATATCCCACAGAAAATAGCTATAAACTGAACTTTCACATTATGTTAAGGGTGTGTTTTTATGTGACCCATTTTTCATATCAAGACCAGCATTTGTCAGAAAATCTTATGCAACATTTGTAGAGAATTCGCTCTTTGTTATGATAAAAATGTGGGTACAAAAATAAATACATTGCCTTAGTTGCATGCTTTTAGTGTTCTCTACTTTCACACGTCATTTAGGGTTCGTTTGGTAACACCAGTTTGGGTGTTTTTTAGTGCATTTGGAATCCAAAAGTTGTTTGGTAGCGTGGATTTGGGAATAAATGGAATCGAAAGGTAAATGAAATACACGGCATTGGTGTGTTTTGAAATCTCACACTTTTGTTATGACTATGTATTCCAAGTGAAATGCCTTTTTTGGCTACATTTTAAAGTTAGGAGAGTCTCACGTGTAACAAAGGTGTCACTAGGCTACTAATCCATTATACACATGGCACACTGATAATACCCAAAACAATCTAAATATCAGTTGCATCACAAAAATCACATCAATAGAATGATCCGAACTGTCCAAACATTGGCCATGTAAATTGACAGTTAAAAATTGTTGGGGAGACACCCATTTGTGATCCTAATGCTTGTGACCATCGAGTCTCAAATTTTATTTTATTTTTTATTTTTATTTATTATTTTTGCTAAAGTATATATTTCAATGGCCTTATTACACTCATTCTATCAAATATCACATATGTACACTAATTTGGAATATTAAAGTTGCTTTTATAATCAAATTCAAGTTCCCATAAATATACTACAGTATCACGGTGCATTCCGAGTACAAGCTGTCAAATACAACTAAAGATTATGAATCACCTTATTTGTAATTTGTATCCAATGCATTCCAAATACAAGTTCCCAAACAAGTTCTTAAGTGGTTTTGAGGTGTTATGCATGTTTGCTTGGATGTATGTATTTAGCTGGTCCACCACACATCAAAGATTTTATTGAAAGGTGGAAATGTTCAAGGATCACAAAATGAAAGACTGAGCCTCAAGCTTGGATTCAGACAAATGTGGCCCATGGATCAAGAATCCAGACCGTTGATCAACTAGGCCCCAGCATGTATTGGAAACCCATGTCCATTTTGATCTTTTTTCGCACCAAATGTGGACTCTGTAATTCATCCTTGCCGTCAATTTCCAGACCACTGGTAGATGGATTATAATTGAACGAGCAAGAGGAGTTTCCATGGATACCCATCCACAGTCGAGCCGATCAGACCAACGGACTGGATCACCGACCAATGGACCCTCCTGTCCAATCTCAAAAAAACACAACAGAGCCCAAGAGAGAGAAAGAGAGAGAGAGAGAGAGAGAGAGAGAGAGAATTACCATCAAAGGACAAGGAATTGACGGGTGGATTTGTGATGGTGATAAGAGCAACCCCATCAGCTCCCACCTCCATCTGTGTTCTTCCCATCTCTCTCTCTCTCTCTCTCTCTCTCTCTCTGTCAGAGTCTGGTGGGGATTCTATAAATGAGAAAGAAACCGGACGTTTGTTGGGAGGTTTACGTAAGAGACGTTTGTAGCGAAGCCGCGTTAGGCCTTTTCAGTCTTCCTCGCCCTCTGCGTGTATAATATATATATATATACCCGATCGCGGGAAATGACGATACACGGCAGGTACTCCTCGGACCACTGAATTGAAACCGTAGTCCGCCAGCCGGGCCATTTGCTCCATCGGCTCGTGGATAGGCATGAACGGTTCTCTGCGACTGCTAATGGACCATTGGACCTGGGCCACTTCTGGCTGGACTTGGGTGGGCCTACAATTAAGCCCGTTACTGATTGGGCTAGGATCAGTGTGTCTAGGAGCCCATAACCAGCCCATTTTGGATTTCGAGGGCTTTTTTTTTTCTTATATCCCGCATGATAGGGCCCACTCAATGAACGAACTGAGTCTTGCACAAAAGTGAGTGGCTGAGTTTAGAGGGTGCGGCTTCGGTAGATCCCCGGATCCACCTAGGTGGGTGAGATCCTTGACTGTGGGGCCCACCTTGATATTTGTTACTTACTTCCACGCTATCCAACCGTTTTGATAGTTTGTTTTAAGGCATCATGCAAAAAATTAAGCAGATTTAAAGCTTAGGTGAACCACACCACAGAAAACAGTGATGATTGAATCCCCACCATTAAAAACTTCTTGGAGGCTATTGAAATGTTTATTTTGCCATCCAACCTTTTGATAAGGTCACAAAGAGCTAGATAAAGGGCCCACACAAATATCAACTTGATCTAAAACTTTTGTGTCCACGAGAAGTTTTTAATCGTAAGTCACTATCGTTTCCTGTTGTATGGTTCATCCAAGATTTAGATCTGCTTCATTTTTAGGGTCATGTCTTAAAATCAGCTTTCAAAACGGTTGGACGGCGTGGATGTAAGGAACATACATTAAGTAGCCCCAAAGATCTACCATGGTGGGTGGGATCCCTAACTGTGGGGCCCACCTTGATTTATGCTCCTTACATCTACTCCGTCCAACCGTTTTGACAGATCATTTTAGAGCATCATCCAAAAAATCAAGCAGATTTAAATCTTAGGTGGACCTGATTGGTGCAAATCATCAAGCGGGCTTGGGCCTGTTTGGTCTATCTGTCGTGGCCCGTTCAGGCCTCTTTGCTGTAGACGCTGGGCTTGGACAGACCGGCCTAGCCTGGGAGCAGCCCGTTGACAGGCCAGTCCATTCACTGGCCCAATTAGCGGGCCATGAATTCACTTTTGTAGCCCGCGGACTACGAGAAGAGGAGCCTCTTTTTTGGAAGTTGAAATCCATCCTGATCGCGTTTCTGCAACGGCAGGCCCACGTCAGGTGTCTAGAAGAGAACGGAAAATGGATGAATCACTGGATACACGACCCGAGGACGAACACAGTTTTACTCGGGTCTCTATTTTGTCAGTTGTGGCCCAATTTTCATTGATCCGAACCGTTGATCATATGAAACCCTTCGTGTTTACATTTTAATAAAGGAAAATCATATTCAGATTCAGTCTTGGGCCTCTTTTTGTAGTTGAATGTAGAAAGTTGTTTTGTAATTCTCTACAAATGTGAAGGATACGATTTTTTTCGTGAGGAGTAATTGCAAATCGTCGATCCTCGGTGCGAGAGAACATATAAACGGTCTGGATTAGGAGTTAACCGAGACCTATCCTTCCGAAGAACTACTAGGATCATTTGCGCGAGTAAAGATTGAGATGCTATTCGCAGCATATAAGATATCAGACCATTCACCTTGTACGGAACACGTCTAAATTTCCATGCTCCAGAAATATCGCTCTTTCGATCGTCGTATGGGCCACAGGGATATGAGAAAAGTCGACAAAACAAAAATCCAACGGCCAATATTCAACGTACATGCGTGGCCCACCAAATGAGTGGAACCATTTTATTTTTGTAAAGTGAATGATCACAGTGCATCGCAACGAGTGTCGCGGATTGTAAACCCGTACGATGTGCTACTTCGGCACGTATGCTGCGACTCGCTTCTTCAGTCTCTCTGTGCGGCAACTGCCGCGGAATTTGTCAGTCCTCGGGTCGAGTAACTGCGATTCCTTGGATATGCTTGGGAGACGATGTTTCCAAGGTTCACGCCTATCAAGGGAGGATTTGAATGATAGCATAACTGTAATTGTTGTTATTTGAGAGTGTCGTTGTTGGTAATTTCATTGTTGGTAATTGCATTCCATTATAAAGAATAAACCATCATATGTCACGTGGATATAATTCATGTCCATTAATGAGGCAGTAAGTTTACAACGTCTATAATCTTCCAAGAGCAAAGATTTTATCACAAACTATAATTTTTTTGAGAAGTTCGTCTCTCGCAGTCAATTGAAAATGAAAGATTTTCCCAAAGACAATCCGGAAAACTCATATTGGAATGGCGTTGAAGCAAATCCAATTGTGGCTCAGACTCATATTAAGGAGAAGTGGACACATCACTTGGATTAGGTCCACAGTCATGCCCTAATTGGAGCAAAAAGAATGGGCATTGGGCTTGAAAAAGAATATGGTCATACCCAATAATGGATTAAGATTGGAAGGATCTAGCCCATCACTGATAACAGACCTGTAGTAGGTGTTGAATCTTACTTCTCCGGTCAAGAATTGATTGGTCTAGACCAAAATTGCTTAAATGAACTATTATGATTAAGCAAAAGATACTTTTGAAGAGTTCAATGAGGGAACATCCTATGCGTAGGATTGGAAATATGAGATCCAACATCCGAAAGCTTTTTTTTCGAAGACCTTTCTGATTGAGAGTTTTCATATCTGTCTTTTATTTATATTTTTTAGCTGAACTTAATTTAACTACTGCCTAACAACTCTAGCTACAGTACCTTAAGAGTAAAGAGTTTTTTACAACTTTAAGTTGTAGATCATGACCTTTTGAATTTGGATTTGGTTGATCACAACTGCTTCGAATTCATATATTCCAATTGGCATTTTAGGTGTTTATCAATTTTCATTTACTTATTCATTTGGTACTATCGGAAGTTGTCCGTTGTAATTAGCATCATTTTGTAATACTTAATAAAATTGGCAACTTTTCACTTTATTTTATTTGAATGTGCATATTGAGAGAAGTTTTTCGAGCTTTAAGTGTTAGTGAAAGAACAAGTTTTTAAGGTCGTAGACTTATGTTTATTGTCACAGGGCAAAAATAACTCATTTGAAAGGATTAGCTTTATTTATTTTTACTAGCTATCTAAACAGAGCTCGATACTCTTGATCTTTGATCTCAATCTCTGCTTCGTCCATTTTGATGAAGGGGACCCCAACAATTCAATCAACTATTGAGTCATACAAATTCTGATATATCCGCGCATCCTACTCACACACATGTATCCAATTTATACCCTCACTTACATGAGTGATCCAATTTGATTGAATTGAAGTGAACACAAATAATTAAAACTAAACAGCCCAAACCATTGTTACTATATCAGATGTACCCTAACCAAAAAATAATAATAAATAAATAAAATCTTATTTAATTATTTAACTATTAATTAGATGTCCACATAATTATTAGACCATTCAAATGAAATTACCCAATATCCAATGGTCTAATTTCAACCAATCGGAAGCAAATAAGGCGGTCTTGCCAACACCGCCCCAGCAGTAGTCTGTCTATGTGTTGGCATTATGGAGCCTAATGTGATGTATGTGATCCACATCCGCGTCGTCCATCCATTTTTTCTAGCTCTTTCTAGGGCATGAGCCTAAAAATGAAATATATCGGAGGATCAAGTGGACCACATAATAGAAAATAGTAAGCATGATGGCACCCACCATTCGAACCTTTTTATGCCCCACCGTAATGTTTATTTGTCATTCAATATGTTGATAAGGTCTCGATGAAGGGAAAACACAAATATCAGCCCGATGCAAAACTTTTGTGGCCCCAATACACTTTTAATGGTGGGCATTCAATTGCTACAGTCATCGTTGTTTCCTATGATGTGGTCCACTTGAGATTCGGATGTTTTTCAGTTTTGGGCCCTAAAATAAAATGGCAAAATGGATTGACGGTGTTGATGCTGAAATCCCGACGTCCTCCTTAGACTGCTTATGGAATCGCAAAAGGAGACAATAATAGAGACCCTGGCTACAGCAAGGGACCATTTAATGCTAAAGTCAGTGTAAGCCAACTGGGTCTAGTCCAATGTAGGGTTTGTGGTGTGTATTTTGTGCGTACCTTTCACCGTACATAAGGCTCTCATTTATAGTTGATAGGCACTAGTGGCGTAGATGGTAATTTCCCTACTTGTTAGGTGCATATTGTAGAGGAAATCTACCCCAGCGTGTCGCGGTTATTCTTCGAGATTCTCAACAGGAATCTCGAAGATATCTCTTTAATAAGATCTCCAAGTGGTCGGGATCTGAAGAGATCGGGGTAGATGGCCGAGGCCGACCTCTGGGTGGAAAGGCCGAGGCCATCCTACCAATTAGAGGGACAAGGCCGATCTGCCAAGGTCGAACTATCGATTGCAGTTGAGCCTTCCTTTGAGGTAGGTCAAGTTGATCCTTATGGTAGTTTGTTGGTCGTGATAACAAGAGATCCTCTGCTAGTGGTCAAGTCATGGAGCCGCTGGTAGGAGTCATGCTCAATTATTTACGTGAAGATATCTCCTTTGGAATGCTTTACCCCCTCTCATACGGACGTCGATTGCATCCTACCCCCGCCTAGACGGTAATCCGTCCGGGCAGGGCTCTATGGGGCCCACCGTGATGTAAGTGTTTTATCCACGCTGTTCATCGATTTTCTCATATCATTTTAAGGTATAATACTAAAAATGAAGCTGGTCCACAGCTCTAATGGACCACACCAAAGGAAGCTGCAGTGATAATGACACCCACCGTTGAAACCTTTCTAAGGGCCACCGTGATGTTCTTTTACCATCCAACCTATTTATAAGGTCACATAGACGTAGATGGAGTGAAAAAACAGATATCGGCTCTATCTGAAACTTCTCCATCTCCCAAGATGTTTTTAATGGTGGAACTTCAATCCCCACTTTGTGGTCCACTTATGCCTTGGACCTGTCTCACTTTTTGGATCATACCTTAAAATGATACGAGAAAAATGACGATGAACGGCGTGGACAAAACACTTACATCCCGGTAGGTCCCATAGAGCCCTGCCTGGGCAGATAAGGGTAGGACGCAATCCGCGTCCCTATCGTACTAGTCATTCTTGGTTGGTCCATTTTCACCCATAATAGACAGCATGGATATAAAATATATACATCACGTTAGCCCCACATCGTCCAACACGTCGACACCCCACGGCCCAGCGTCCAATTTTTATAGGATAACTTTTGAAGGCACCGAGTGCTTGAGTTAATACCTTCTACGTGCACCCTATCTTAAGTGTCTGCGTATCAAGCGTCTTCGTACACAACCAGAATAAGAAATTTAGGACTGTGGACCCCACCTTTTATCTAGCTATTTTTATGAAAGAAGACAAACCTTGTTTTGCAACTTAGACCTCCACGTGCGGACAACAAATTTGAAGATGAAAATACCCCTCCGTTCACGGAAACAGATTGGGTACTCCCCCTGCCACCAGCCAATGGCGGATGGTTGGTGGTCTGTGGGCCCCACCATGATGTATGCTTTTCATCCATGCCGTCCAAATATTTTTCCACATCATTTTATGATATTAGACGAAAAATGAGGTATATCCAAATCTCAAGCGTACCACATTACAGGAAACAATGTTGAATGAGAGTTAACCATTAGAAAACTTTAGGGGGCCCACTGTAATGTTTGTGAGAAATCCTCCCAGTATAAGTTCATTCATAGGGTCACAAAGACCTGGACGAAGAGGAAAAACAAATTTCATATGATCCAAAACTTCTGTAACCCCTAAAAGGTTTTCAATGGTAAACGTTCAATTCCCCACTGCCTTTTACAGTGTGGTCCACTTGATAGTTAGATCTATCTTATTTTTCGTCTCAAGCCTTAATATGAGCTAGCCAAATATATGGACGGTTTGGATATAACACAGACCTCATGATGGGACCCACAAAAGCAAGACAGCAAACAAAAAAAAAAACAAAAAACAGACGGTCGTGGCACTGACGGCTACGGTTATCGCTACGGTTATAATCCGTAGCGATAGTGTATCCAAAATTGCAGAATTTTTTAGGCAAACTCGCTGGACAGTTTTGGACTTTTTCGATAATATCGAAAGGCTTTCGATATATCGAAGTTACAACTATGGCTACAGTTATAATCCGTAGCTATAGGGTCCCACTGACCGTAGCAATAGGTCTACAGTCATTAGTCGATGTTAGTTATCGATGCTATCTGTCATATCTCGATATTATCGATGACTTATGCTCGATATTATCTATCAAATGTCGATATTATTGACAATTAGGCTACGGTTATAATCCGTAGCCATAGGTCTATAGTTATTTTCTCATCTCCTTTTCCTATAAGTACTATTACTTTATCAACTTTTTAAAAAAAAAAAAAATTATTACTTTATCAACTTACTTCTTCACACTTGACGCAAAAATAATTAATTAATTAATAAAAAAGCAAAGCATTAGGACACCATAGAAAATGTAACCTTTAATATGAAAAGTTCCAAATTTATGCTATAAAGATTTCCAATTTGGAGTTTGAAGCTTTAGTTGCCTATGCAAATGGAAGAACGCCAAAAAATTACCTTTAAAACAACTTTTTTCCCATCATGCATGTGAGCAACATGAACCTTTGGGAGGGAAACACTTGCTAGTGGAATAAGATCAAACTCAACAAAAATCTGTTTCATAAAAAGATTGTTTCATTCAGTTAGCAAGTTTTGCACCAATTGAGCATTTAATCAATCTATAAAACTACTCTTCACAACAAAAAAGAAAGAAAAAAATATTAACGATTCTCTGTGAAATTCCTCTTGATGAACCGTATTTAAAAGCTCACTTGTCAGTGCTAATGATAGAAGAATTGAAAAGCTTCAAGGGAGAGAGGCTTTATGCACAAGTCTTTGGAGAAATGTGTTGTGAGAATACATTTAGGTCATAACCCATCTAGAAATGGAATCCGTTAAGTGGGGGTAAATTCCTACCTTTGGGACCCTGGAAATGCTTAGAAGCGATTTTTGTTGGAAACTGACTGCAACTATTGTGTTGTTTTTTATTCATCACTAGGCATGCTTACAAATTTCAAGGAAAGGGATTGCTTCCCACCAGTCGCTTTTTTTTTTAGAACTTTTTTTATATAAATAATACCTGTACAGTAGAATTCTTGTCAATTTTTTCCTCAAACCCAAACATGAAAAACAGACTCTCTTTCTCAGAGATTTTGTTTCCTGGAAACTTTAGGCCCTTTTAAACTCTAGGGAGACAAATGACCCCTTAATGAATTTGAATACAACATGGTCAGGTGACAGCTATAGCCTCTTTGGCAACAACAACCACAAGTGAGTTCAATAGCTCACATGCATTCATCTCTACATGATGCTCTCAAAATCTACTGAACTCGATAGAAAAATTAAATATAATACACTTGTGATGAAAGAGTAACACCATAAGTTCAATCACAGACCAATGACTGTTGAGAAGCATACCTCAGAAGGATTGCCATCAACCCACTATACCCAATAATTGCTTGAAAGGCAGAAGATATAATTATGGCCCCCTGTAGCTCCTTCATGATGTACTTAAAATTCTGCAATAAAATACGAATAGGGAGTCATTATTGTCACTCACAAAGAAGCAAATAAAATAACAACATTTATTAGAATAATATTGAACAGCACGATCATCATCATCTAAGCCTTATCCCAGCTTAATTTACGGTCAGCTACACAAATCCTATTCCGCCACTACACACTATGAAGGACCATATCCTCAGTTAATAAGTATATTTAAGTAGCAAGATAAGAAGTATATTAAATAACTAAAACACAAAATGTTTTATATTTGCAATCAGAATTTGCAGGAATAAGCATACAAAATCAAATGCTTATGTGAAATTGCTCATAGTAAGTCATTCTAATTGGTTTATTTAAAACCAACTTAATTAGGCTCAGCATTCAGCTGATGGAACTATTAGTTCCTCTATTTTTCAATTATCAACAATGCATTATCTGCTAGTAATCAAGACAAGGTCTTTCGGTCTATATCGCAAATGATGTGGTGCTAGTTGAAGAAAACAAATACGAGGTGGATGCAACTTCAGTAGTAATATTTGGAATCAAAATCCAGTAGTTACAGAGGCAAGGCTTTAGTTAAAATCAATGCCCAACGGATTTCTCAAAGTGACTTATTTTATTACGTATATTTCCAATAGAAATAGAGCTGCATGGATTAAGTAGAGATGTGCCTCTAGAGTGTTGTGTGAATGGCACATACCAATGAAACTAAAGGAAAATTTTTTAAGATAACTATGCTATATGGGTGGTGCAGCCAAAAGGTTGGCATTGATCACATTGGTAGGTCATTCGGTCTATCCGATGAGCACCACATGTCTAAGGGGCCATAACATAAGATTCGGTAGTTTATTTTGGGATTTAAATGGTTGTCAGACTTACAAGTAGTGAATTATTCGGGTGGGCCTACAAGGTTCACACATGTGATAGTGACTTTGTGACACTTTGTTTAAAAGGCTTTCCTTCAACAACTCCAATCGGTGGAGGGATTGGATTTTCAATATAAACGAGCCATATGGTTAAATAGGGATCGTTTCAAAGGCTTTCCTTCAACAATTCCAATCGGTGTGGGGATTGGATTTTCAATATAAAAGAGCCACATTGTTAAATAGGGATGGTTTCACTTCATATAATGTATCCTTGATATGAGATGATATGGCAGAGATGGAAGAACCATACCTGGTGGAGACATTTCTCCACAACACATGGCAAGGTTTTGAGAATACATTTAGGTTATAGGTTATAGGCTTAGGTTATAAGTGTCGGTTATAGGTTTAGGGATTTTAGAATACATTTAGGTTTTAGGTTTAGGTTTTGAGCGGGGGCAAACATGAAATTGAGTGGGAGCAAACTAGAGAATCAGCGGGGCAAACATAAAATTGAGCGGGGGAAACATGAAATTGAGTGGGGCAAATAAGAAAATGAGCGGGGCAGACATGAAAATGAGCGGGGCAAACATGAAATTGAATGGGGCAAACTATGAAATGAGCGAGGCCAGTATGAAATTGAGCGGGGCAAACTAGGAAATAAGCGGGACAAACATGAAATTGAGCGGGGCAAACTAGGAAATGAGGGGGCAACCATGAAATTGAGCGGGGCAAGCGTGAAATTGAGCGGGGCAAACATGAAATTGAGCATGGCAAACTAGGGAATGAGCGGGGCAAGCGTGAAATTGAGCGGGAAAAACTAGGAAATGAGCGAGGCAAACATGAAATTGAGCGGGGAAAACTAGGAAATGAGCGGGGCAAGCATGAAATTGAGCGAGACAAATTAGGAAATGAGCGGGGCAAACATGAAATTGAGCGGGGTAAACTAGGAAATGAGTGGGGCAACCATGAAATTGAGCGGGGCAAACTAGGAAATGAGCAGGGCAACCATGAAATTGAGCGGGGCGAGTATGAAATTGAGTGGAGCGAGCATGAAATTCAGCGGGGCAAACACGGAAATGAGCGGGGCAAACATGAAATTGAGCGGGACAAACTGAAAAATCAGTGGGGCAAACATGAAATTGAGTGGGGGAAACACGAAATCAGCGGGACAAACTATAAAATCAGTAGGGCAAACATGAAATTGAGCGGGGGAAACATGAAATTAAACAGGACGAACTGGAAAATCAGATAGGCAAACATGAAATTGAGCGGAGGAAACATGAAATCAACAGGGCAAACTATAAAATCAGCGGGACAAACTA
Source organism: Magnolia changhungtana (assembly GCA_030180095.1). Classification (NCBI taxonomy): domain Eukaryota; kingdom Viridiplantae; phylum Streptophyta; class Magnoliopsida; order Magnoliales; family Magnoliaceae; genus Magnolia; species Magnolia changhungtana. The sequence goes on along the minus strand of JASAUF010000496.1, from coordinate 89,471 downwards.
GAAAATCAGCGAGGCAAAGATGAAATTGGGCGGGAGAAACATGAAATTCAGCGGGGCAAACTAGAAAATCAACGGTGCAAACTTAACAGATAATTTCATGGATTAAGCCCAAAAAACTAAACGTATCCAATGTTCAAATGGACCACACCACATGAAAATTTTAAATTAAACTTCTCATGTTGATCATTTCTTAAGGGCCACAGAAGTTTTGGATCAAGCTTATAATTGTGTTTTCTATTAATCCATGTTTATATGATCTTATGAATAGGTTTGATAACAAACAAACTTTAGAAAAGAAGTCCTGATGACTAAATACCTTGCATTATGTGAAAAGCATGATAAGAAATGTTAAACAAATCTTGAAGCATTGATCTCAATGTGGCCTAAGTAGAGAAAAAAGGGAGAGCTAGTCTCAGCCCAAGAAGAAAAGCTCAAAATGGTTTTAGTTTCACAGTAGATACCCCAAAAGTTGGACTTTTCTCCAAATTGTTATATTAATCTATGACTAATAGGACTATTCTATTGTTATATTAATCTAACAAGTTACTTTCAACAAATTGGAAATCATTTATCAACAGAATTTTATCTTCCAATTGAACTTATTTATATAATTCTTTTAGTTGTTTAGATAGCTGAAATCATTTAGTTGTTTGCAATCTGATTTTGTTTTGTGAGTCTTTTTTGGAATTGGTATAATGTTATTTGGTTTGTGCTTGGTGTTTTTATGCTAGGTTTGCGGGGATGGGACGGTTTGAGTGAGGGTCAATGTCAAAAGCCATTTGTTTTGGTTGTTGATTCCGAATCTGATTTCTTTGGTGGGCGTGTTTTAAAAATGTTGTTTCATATTGGGTTTGTTTGGTTTTTGATATGGGATAATTCTTTTGGTTGCTAGGGACAAGCAAATTGAGTCATGTTTTCTATTTCTAAATTCTGAATTTAAGGTCTTCTATCTTTTTAGTCTCTCTTTTTTTGGGTTGTCTTTGGTTGCATAATTCAATTGGATTGCAACCATCTGTCAAATAAACTGGAAATAACCAGATTGTAGTTTCCTTCCTTGACATTCTTATTTAGGATGGGTTTTTGAATCCTTGTATTACTTTCAAGTTAGACATGATAGGGACAACTACAATTTGAGGGTCATTTCCCCATATGAATACCATGAGCAACAATTAACTTTCACATTCATCTTGATTAAATTAAAGGCTAGCAATTCAATTATATTAGGGCCCGTTTGGTCAGTCGGATTTGAAGGGATTGGATGGTATTGGAAGGGATTGGAAGTTAAATCCAGGGATTGGCCGGGCGTGCCAAACAGAGTCGGTGATCTGATCCCAATCCCATGGGTCTTAAGACAATCGACTGACAACACCATCATTACCTTTAAATCCCATCCAATCCACCTTAATCCATTCAAATTTGCCTGAGATGTGTTTGGTTTGAGGGATTGGAAGGGATGGGAAGGTTTAATCCCGGGATTGGCCGGGCGTTCCAAACAGACGGATATAGCAATCCCATGTATCTCAAGACAATCCACTGGCAACACCATTATTACCTAGAAATCCATGCCATCCACCATAATACCATTCAATCCCTTTCAATCCACCCGGCCAAACGGGCCCTTATGCATCTAAATGAAGCCTCAGCTCAATCAGTATGTCTGGCATATGTTAGTTGACTATGGGTTGATTTCTTGTTGGGGTTCCAAGATGATTAGTTCTTTTGTTATTCCTTTCTTCTATTGAGTGTTTTGAGTTTGTCGATTGATGTTGGGAGTTGGGGCAAATATTAAAATAATTTGCATGAGGAGAGCGGTTTGGACTTGAGGTTTTTATTAACAAGGCTTAACTGAGATGTCCTTTATTGTTTCTGACTGAAAGATGTCCTTTGCATTATAATGTGCATGGACAAAAGAAACTGAGCTACCGAGATTGTAAAAAGGGGACATGCATCAAACATGACTCTTAATAATTTTCAATGAGACTGTCAAATTTATTTTATGCTTGTGTGAATAGATGTGAATGGAGCTGATTTCATATAGAAACGGCATGTACGTATAAAGTATGGTATGGTACCACGAGTTGTGCTACAATTGCCCATGCGGAGTTCTTCACTCAATCGTTAGATTTATATAGATACATTAGTTCACAGTTCAATGATAAATCATGAATTGGCCAGATATATATAGATTTTTTTAGCTTAATTTATCATTTCCTTTGTTTGAAACAGGCACTATCATCGCAACAGTCATAATGCCTAAGGATAAAGGAAAAAATGGCTATGGTTGGAGAGTCATCCAGGGAGGATCGTACGAAACTCCGATCAAGACATAGATCGGAACGGACAGAGGAACGACCTTTCCTGACCGGGGCAAACATGAAATTGAGCGGGGCAAATTGGAAATTGAGCGGGGCAAACTGGAAATTAAGCGGGTCAAACATGAAAATGAGCGGGGCAAACATGAATTTTAGTGGGGCAAGCATGAAATTGAGCGAGACAAACATGAAAATAAGCGGGGCAAACATGAAATTGAGTGGGGCAAGCATGAAATTGAGCGGGGCAAACTGGAAATTGAGCGGGGTAAGTATGAAATTGAACGGGGCAAATTGGAAAATGAGTGGGGCAAACATGAAAATGAGCGGGGCAAACATGAAATTATTGATAGCATGAAATTGAAGCGGACAAATCGAAAATTGAGCGGGGCAAACATGAAAATGAGCGGGCAAACATGAAATTCGTACAAGCAGAAATTGAGCGGGGCAAACTAGAAATTGAGCGGCAAGCATGAAATTGAGCGGACAAACCTGAAATTGAAGCGGGTCAAACATGAAAATGAGCGGGCAAACATGAATTTCAGCGGGGCAAGCATGAAATTGAGCAAGGCAAACTGAAAACTAAGCGGGGTAAACATGGAATTGAGCGGGGCAAACATGAAATTGAGCGGGGCAACTGGAAATTGAGCGGGTCAAACATGAAAATGAGTGGGGCAAACATGAATTTCAGTGGGGTAAGCATGAAATTTAGCGAAGTAAACTGGAAATTGAGGGGGCAAACATAAAAATGAGCGGGGCAAACGAAAATTGAGCGGGGCAAACATGAAATTCAATGGCAAGCATGAAATTGAAGCGCCCATGGTAACCGAAATTGAGCGGGCAAACATAAAATTGAGCAAGCATGAAATTGAGCGGGCAAATTGAAATTGAGCGGGCAAACATGAAAATGAGCGAGGCAAACATGAAATTCAATGTGCATGAAATTGAGCAGGCAATCCGAAATTGAGTGGGGCAAACATGAAATTCAGCAGGGCAAGCATGAAATTGAGCGAGGCAAACTTGAAAATGAGCGGGGTAAACATGAAAATGAGCAGGGTAAACATGAAATTCAGCGGGGCAAGTAGGAAATTGAGCGGGGCAAACTGGAAATTGAGCGGGGCAAACATGAAATTCAATGAGGCAAGCATGAAATTGAGTGAGGCAAACATTAAATTGACCTTATCTAGCATGAAATTAAGCTGGGCAAACATTAAATTGAGCGATCTTACCATGAAATTTATCGAGGCAAACATTAAATTGACCTTATCTACCATGAAATTAAACTAGACAAACATTAAATTGAGGGATTGTAGCATGATATTTATCGAGACAAACATTAAATTGACCTTATCTACCATAAAATTAAGCTGGGTAAACATGAAATTGAGCGATCCTAGCATGAAATTGAGCAGGGTAAACATGGAATTCAGTGAGCCTAGCATGAGATCAAGTGAGCCATATCATGGAATTGAGTGAGCTTCAAATTGAATTGAGCGAGTTTAACATGGATTTAATCGATCAACGCATAAAATTGACTAAGCCTAACGCATGAAATTGACTAAGCCTAACGCATGGAATTGACCGAACTTCGCATGCGATGCAATTGTACAAGTGTAACATTTTTTTTCAAGATTTGTACCTCCGACTGCCGCAGTATTGGTCAAATGCAGGTTGAAGAGAGGTGCTTTAGAGTGAGAGAATATTTTGAACCTTTTCAAGGAGATGCAACCAACTCGTGGGATTTCACGTAACCTTAGCCAAGATGAAAAAGGCAAATGTAGAATGATGATATCTAGATGATTCACAGAGATCTCAGTCAAGAAAATGAGAAGAAAACCCTTTGTACTTCAGTTCTTAGTTCTAAGAGAGTGTAGGGCTGGAAGCAACTGTTTTTTCGTTAAGGGGAGTGAAAGCAACGCTGAAAGCAATACAGTGAAAGGAGTATGTAAAAAGGAGGGGTATTTTCGTCCTGAAACTTAGTCTCTGCACGTGGAGGTCTAAGTTGCAAAACAAAGTTTGTCTTCTTTCATAAAAATAGCTGGATAAAAGGTGGGGTCCACAGTCCTAAATTTCTCCGAACATCAACTATCAAATAAATGAAATGGGACACGGATTGGGTCCTGCCCCTGCCAGGATCGATGTGGGCCACCGTGATGTACACGATTTATCCACGCCGTCCATCTATTCTGACATATCATTTTAGGTCATGAATCCAAAAAAGAGGCCGATCCATGGCTCAAGTGGACCACACCACATGATATGAAAGCAGTGGTGATAATAATGCCTACCTGGGAAACCTTGGGCCCACCGTGAGATTTTCCATCCAACGCGTTCCAAATCGACCTGGATGAAAGGAAAACACAAATATCAGCTTTATCAAAACTTTCACAGTTCCCAAGAAGCTTTTAAGGGTGGGCGTTGAATCCTCACTGTGTGGTCAAATTCAGTGTTGGATCTGCCTCATTTTTCGGCTCATCGACTTAAAATAACTGGAAAAAAGAATGGACGGCGTTGATAAAATACATACATCACGATGGGCCCCACAGAGACCCTGCCGACGCAATCCGCGTCCAATACAAAGGCCGGTCACGATGCCGATTCCGTGAGCAATCCACCTCGATCATCAGTTTCTCCGGCTCATGTTAAGGCATGATCCAAAAATGAAACAAATCCAAAACTTAAGTGGACAACGATACGAGAAACACAATGGGATGAAAATGCCCACCATTGAAACCATCCCAGGCCCACCATGATGTTTACGTGCCATCCAAACTGTTCATAATACCATTCTAACAAGGATTAACTGAAAACACGAATATTAGAGCGATCGAAGGCTATCACATAAGTACTGTCTTTTACGGTGTGGCCCACTTAATGATTTTATAGACTTAGATTTTTTAGGTATCCAATTATTACGGTAAAACTCATATAATCGACTGTTTGATCGTCATACATAAGTTAATATTTCTGTATTTGATATAGTGAGATAAATTATATTATCCTACATTGGCATTTTCACCCACATGCAAAATGAGTAGGGCATCACTTGCAAGAAAAGGTTTTTTAAATTCAATATTTTTTAGATTGATATCGAAAAAAATCATAAATGGATTAAAAAAATTTCTTCAACAACCGGCCACCAAATAGACGGCCAAGGAAAAAACACAGCAACAATCATATTTAATCTTACGATATAAGATAGTTGTGGTTCATTGCCCATCCACGTAAGGTCCATCCCACCGAATGGTTCTTGGCCCGACTTTAGAAGATATCTGATCTTCTGTGTTGTATAAATCCTCTTCCTCTTATCGAAGGCCGGGTTTGGAAAGCTTCATGGGAAAGCAAATGAAAAGAAAAGGTTTTCATTGAATGCAATGATTTCTATGATTTAGATAACAAAGAAGGGAGCGGATTATGTGTGCCCCAACCTTAAACTGTTGTGGCTCTTATCGTGGGGCTCACCTTGATATATGAATTATATATTTATGTTCTCCATTCATTTTGTCAAATCATTTTAGGGCATAAGCTCAAAAATGAAGAAGATCCAAATCTTAAGTGGACCATAAAAATGAATGGACGGTGTGGATAAAACCCTTCAAAGCCCCAATCTATTCCAAAGGTGGTTTGGCTAGTGACCCCAACACCAGCAAAGTAGATGTTGTGGAAGCTCCATGGCCTCACAATGATATATGTGTTTTATCTGCATCCATTTATTATTATTATTTTTTTTCCAATTTAGTTTAAGCATTCAAGCTTAAAAATGAAATTGATTCAAATCCTAAGTTTCTATGGAAAAATAATATTAATCGAACATTCATGATTAAAAACTTCATAAGGTCCACTGTAATATTTATTTGTCATCCAACATATTTGTAAGGTGACAAGAGGTGAGTAGGATCCAACCCGACTCGACTGAACCGATTGGATCTGACTCGACCCGAACCGAAAGCTAGGGTTGGGTCAGATCGAGTAGACCCACTCGGATCTGACGCCCAACCGAGTTGAGTTCGGGTCATGTATCAACTCGATCCGGTCAGATCCGATCCACTCTAAAACCCGATCCGAACTGGAATTGGGTAGTATAAAATCAATTTTTTTTTTTAATTTTTACCCTTTGTCTACTTGAAGCTTAACCCTACTCGAGCTGGCGCTGCATCGAACTTGATCGGAATCTAGGCCACTTAGCAGCCCAACACCCTATCTTTACTAATCATCCTCGTCCATTCATCGGGTATGTTCCATTTATATCTTTTTTTTTTTTTTTTTTTTTTGTGTATTTTCGAGCTCCCGCCCTAACTCAAGACCTCGGGTGTAGCCTTGCAGGCCGCTAGTGGCCTGGCTTGGCTCAGGACATCGGGTGCAGCCGTGCAAGCCGTTGGTGGCCCGCCCTGGTTCTAGCTAATCAAAATTCAAGCAATTGTTATTTAATTCATGGTTTAATTGATTTTATTTCTCTCAAATATATTTTAAATATGTAAAATTAGTTTTTTATTAACTTAGGAAAGTTACACTTAATTTCTTCTTTTTAATTTTTTACAATCTTTTGAAATTTTTTATTAAAAAAAAAAAAAAACTCAATCCTATATTTGGGTCAGGCGAGCAAAAAACGGTTCGGATCAAGTCAGTCCAACTGGATTCAGTCCCAAAACGGATCAAGTTTGGGTAAGTGCTTGCAGAAAACCTAATCTACGACTCAGACTCGATGACAACCTCTAATCGTGACACATAACTAGATGAATGAAAAAACAAATATCAGCTGGATTCAGAACCTCCGTGGCCCAAAAAGTTTTCAACCGTAAGCATTCAATCCCAACTGTTTTCCATGGTGTGGTCGACCAGAGATTCTGGTCTTCTTATTTTTGGGCTCATGCCGTAAAATGATGTGAAAAAAAAATGAATGGACGGCGTGGATAAAAGACACACATCATGGTGGTGCCCACCAGCTAGCTGTCCCAAGCCAAGCCGAGTCCAGTCCGCATCCTTCCCTGAGTGCCCTCGACTCTTTCCCGCGCAAATGCTTCCATTCCCTCCCACATTCAAAACCCTCTCCCAAAGCGCAGAAGAAAAAAACCCCCGCCATGGAAAGCGAATCCCACGCCCCTACCCCACCGCTAACGGACGCTGATATCATACGCCTCGCCAACCAACACCCTCAGCCTCCCCAAACCTGCGCAACCCTCTTATCCTCCACCCCGCAATCCACCCTCCTCTCCTTCCTCCACGCCCGCTCCCTTTCTCCTTCCCCCTCCGTCCACGTCACCGAATACCTCTCCTCCCTCCTATCTCTCATTTCCCAAAATGCCCCTTCAAACCCTTCAATTTCCTCCCTTCTGTCCTCCCTTCTCCTCTCCTACCTCCGCCTCTTCAACTCCCATAAAATCCCCCACGACTCGAATTCTTCCAGAATCTTCCATCTTTTCTCCCTCCATCTTCCCAAAATACCCCTCCCTCCTCTCATCTCCGAGATCCTCTCCAATCTCTCCGAAATTGCAGGCCCCGATGACGCCCACCCTCTCGACCTCCTCCCTCGATCACTCGACCTCGTCCGGTCATCGGATGAGATCGAAAGGACCAACGACTACATCGACTCTGTGCTTGGCCAGATCGTGTCAGTTGACTGGTCCAAGGCTCTACTTATCAAGATTGTCTCCCTCCTCCGTGAATTCCCACCGCTGGATAAAGCCCGGGCGCGGGATTTTCTCGAGAAGGTTTTTGATGGAATGAGGAACGTTGATCTGCAGGACCTGCCGTCACTTGTCTACCAGCTGCTGCTCCTGGGTTCAAAGGGTGGGTTCGGTAAGCGGACTGTGGTTGAAGGGATAGTAGGGTTCTTTGGGGCAGTAGTGGGGTCGAGGGCGACGGCGGCGATTGTCCGGCAGGTTGAGGGGACGGTGCTGCTGCATGTGAATTTCGCGGTGAAGCAAGATTCTTCGCTGGGGCAGGAGGTTTTGGGGATAGTGCGATCGGATATGAGGGTTTTTAATCATTTTGCGGTCACGGTTTTGCTGTCAGTTGCAAGGGTTCGGAGGTTTAGTGAGAGCGCAATGGGTGTACTGAAAATGGCCGTGGTTACGTCGTATCGAGGGTACCGATTCGCAAGGTACCAACTTTGAGTTTTTTTAGTTGGTATTTCTTGCATTTTGCAGCAGATGTTTGATTAGAAATGAAAGTAGAATGGATGCTTGGAATTATAAATTGTAAATTGTTTTATACATGTGCTTTCCCTGTATTATAAATGGCACCTGAAAGCATTGCTACTGTACACTTTGATTGTTGAAATTGTAGATCCCACCATGGATCGGCCGTTACTTTTGAAACTAATGCGACGATCTTCGCAGCTGAGCAGTAGCTTACTGATGCAAGGAGGGACGTGATGAGGTCGATCACCGTCTTCCTCAGGGGATGTCTACTCCGAATCCACGGAGTCTTCTGGACTCCTCACAAATCTTCCTCATGTCCATGAGGGATAAAAGTGGAAATAATTTGTAATAAATTCAAAATAAATTGATCGATTATAAAAAAAATGAAATTACATCCATTTAAATAATGAGCTAAAACCCGGGATAGGGTTTTAGACTCAAACACCTTAAACACGTGACTTACTATAAATAGTAAACTTACTAGTTATAGACGGTTTCCATTCATACTAGACTTCATGGTTTTTGGCCAAAAATAGTAAGTGTCTAATTTGGCCTAACCACATTATTCTCCCAACTTTTTTTCATGTTGGGCATGTTATAAAACAGATGTCTTTTTAATTTTCATCTCGATTTTTGGATGCACACTCGGGGTGAGTGACCTATGCGATTTGGGGCCCACGAGGGAAGTCTCGTGTTCGAGACTCGACTGAGTAATGCGAGGAGTCCCTGGGATCGGGGACACACTAGTTGAAGCCCATGTGATTTGGGGCCCACGAAGGGGGTTCGGCCGAGGTCCTAACCCATGAGATGTGGGGCTGGGTCTATGAGATAAAAGGATTAATTTGCCATACTCTAAAAGTTCGAGCTTTTAGAGCAAGTGATTAATTGTCCTGCATCAAATTGGTATCAGAGCGGGAGGTCTCGTGTTCGAGACTCCTCACCGGAGGTGATTAATGCAGGGGCGTTTTCACACAGTGGGGTCGCCTGTTGGATGCAGGGGCACACTCGGGGTGGGTGACCCATGCGATTTGGGGCCCACGGGGGAAGTCTTGTGTTCGAGACTCCTTACCAGGGGTGAGTAATGCGCATTTCACACCGGGCTCGAGTGGGGTAGCCCGTGGGATGCGGGGACACACTCGGGGTGGGCGACCCATGTGATTTGGGGCCCACGAAGGGGGTTTGGCCGAGGTCCTAACCTATGGGATGTGGGGCTTGGGCTATGAGATAAAAAGATTAATTCGCCATACTCTAACAGTTCGAGCTTTTAGAGCAAGTGGTTAATTGTCCTGCATCAGATTTTCACCGCGCTGCTCGACCAGTCGAGAGGCTGGCTCGACTACTCGAGGATCCCTTCGACCAGTTGAAGCCCGCTCGACTCGAAGTCCAGCGATGATGTATTTGAGATTTTCGGGTCCTTTGACCAGTCGAGGGACAAGCTTGATCAGTCGAAGGTACCCTTCGACCGGTCGAAGGCTACGTAGATTGTGCGTGGATTGTGTAAATTTGAGGCGGTTCCAGAGAGGTGCGTAAGTGGAGTTTCTTAAACTATAAATAGGGGTCCCTAGGGCTTTTCTAAGTAGTGCTAAGGCTTTTTAAAGGGGTTCCAAGGGTTCTTAAAAGTTGTAGCATGGGTGACATTTGAAGTTGTTCGAATTGGGTAAGTCATTTCTCTTTGTAATTTCTATTTTCATATTGGAATTCTATCGCTTTGTGTCGTGGTTTTTTCTGTAAAGGGTTTTCCACGTTAAATCTTTGTGTTCTCTTGTGATTGCTTGGTGCTTTTGGATTATTATCCTAGATCCATATTTGTGTGATTTCACAGCACAAATCCCAACAAGTGGTATTAGAGAAATCGTTGGGGCACAGATCTAAATCTGAGGGATAAGCAATAATGGTAAGCACTAGGTATGATATTGAGAAGTACTCAGGAAAAAATAATTTTGAGTTACGGGAGATCAAGATGATCGGTTCCTTAATCAAGCAAGGCGAAGATGGTGCTCTTGAGGAGCGAAAGTCTACTATGACTGATGATGATTGAAATACTCTTAATAAGAAGGCCTTATCTTCGATCCGTTTATGTCTTACGGATGAGGTTCCCTACAATGTCATGAGGGAGAAAACTGCGGCTAAGTTATATGCAAAGTTAGAGGATGTCTATGTGAAAAAATCTTCTGAAAATTGCCTACACTTGAAGCGTCAGTGGTATAACTTCGAGATGACAGAGGGTGCAGATCTAGAGGCTCACATCAACAACTTTAATAAATTAGTTTGCAAATGGCTGGATATGGAGGAAGTGATGAAAGATGAAGAACAAATATGTAAGTTGTCGAATTCTCTTCCGGCGTCGTATGAGTCATTCAAGGGCACAATGTGCACCACAAATGAAACCCTAAGTGTCAACATCGTTATCTTAGCCCTTCAAGGGAAGGCTATGAGAAAGCTTAACGTCGACATGAAGATATCTTCTGATGCATTGCTTACAAGGGGTATGAATTCTGAACAAGGTACAAGTTCTTTAGGTTCTAGATCCAAATCCAAGGGCAAGGGCAAAGGAAAGGTAAAGTGCTGAAACTGTGGGATGAAAGGACATGTGAAGAAGGATTATACAAATCCTAAATCTAAGAGAGAAGAATATGAGGTTTTGTACAGAGAGGCCAATGCTGCCACGTCAAATGGATCGAGTGGATGTGATGGGAATGTTTTGTCTGTGTCTACGATCAGATGGCCATGCGATAATCGTAGGAGTGAGTGGATTCTATATACAGGGGCATCCTTTCACATGACTTCTCATCGGAGTTAATTCACCAGCTACAGGGAGTGCGATGGTGGACAGGTATTTATGGACAATGACAGTGTCTGTAATGTTGTGGCTGTTGGTATAGTGCGTGTCAAGATGTTTGATGGGACAGAGCATACCTTGACTGGGGTGAGGCACGTTCCTGACATGAAGAAGAGCCTGATTTTGCTCGGTGCACTCGAGGCTATAGGGTGCAGGTTCACAAGTATTGATGGTGTCCTTAAAGTATCTAAGGAGGTATGAGTGATCATGAAAGCGTAACGACTCGATAATGTTTATACGTCAAGGTGTCCCGTATCGGTATCGGTTGGCGTAACGGTGCCCTCCAAAACCGATACGGATATCAAGCGTAATTGATACGGGGCGTAACGCCCGGTAACGCTTTTTTTTTGCCAAAAAATATGAAAAAATATGGATTAAATCCGAATATTCTAAGCATTCCAAATATGCATTCATTTATAAATTGGAACATGTTTATGGTGGTGTAACGGTCCACTCTTTGGTGAGAAGTTGATCAGTTGTCTGATGAATTTATGAACCAGATAACGAATTTGACTACAAAATTCATATATTTAATTTTATAAATATCTAATTTATATACTTAACAATTTGATATCATTTCTCCCGATAGTTCTTTTAAAAAATGAAATTAAATTCAGTAGATGGTGTTGCCAATTTGGGGCTAACTTGGAGGACAAATCCATGCCCCAAATCAGTCTCAAATTCATGCAATTTATTGGCATTATCCTACTTATGAATTAGTGGACATTTATTGATAGTGAATCATGAAAAAATCAAAAGGCCCTATTTAAAAAATAAGCGTTTACAAATTAACAATTAAAACTATTCAAACAATTTGATTTTGGCATGATGAATTAGCAATTGACAGTCCATAATTAAATTGGTAAATTTTAAGTTAATACATGTCTCGTGTACAATTTTTTAAGAGCCCGAATTAGGGACCGAATTGTGAAGTATAGCACATGAGTGTCAATTTTTTTGGGCCCCACCCGTGATGAATGTGTTATATCCACAGTCCATCCATTTTGCCAAATAATTTTAGGGCATCAAATCCAAAAATGAGGCAGATCCAAAGCTCGTGGGATCGCATCATAAGAAACAACAATAATTAAATGTCCACCATTAAAAATTTATTGGGGCTACAAAAGTTTTAAATCAGTGACATGTGTATTTTCCCTTCATCAACGTCAATGTGACCCCATTAACAGTTAGATGAAAAGTAAACATTACAGGACCTAAATTTTTAATGGTGAGCATTCTATAACCATCAAGTTTCCTTTGGTGTGGTCCACCTGAGATTTAGATCTTACTAATTTTTTGATCACGACTTAAAATGACGTGGCAAAATGGATGGACGGCATGGATAAAATATATATATCATGGTGGGGCCACACAACACGTGTACAAAAATCTACCAGGCACATTTATTTGAAAACACATTAAGCCCGTGTACCTCAATGACGTACGTGCATTAACGTCCATAAGTCCTGTGGGATCTGATCATGTCGTATGTATTATATCTAAACCGTCCATTCATTTGACGAGCTCATCTTAAGGTTTGACAATAAAAATAATACAGTCTAATTATCAAGTGGACCACACTGCAAAGGCAAGTGGGGGATTGAACGTCTACCATTGAAACCCATTTTGGGATCACAGTTTTGGATCAACATGAAATTTGTTATTCCTTCATTCGGGTCTTTTTGACCTTCACAATGTATTGGATGGAAAATAAACGCGTTATGTGGGCCTACGAATTGTTTAACGTTGAAAATCATGATCTCCGTGCTATTTTTGGTGTGGTCCAAAGATCTTTGGATATGATTCATTTTTTGGTAAATGCTCTAAAATAATATCTAAAAATAGATGAATGGTGTAGATATAACGGAGCCACGTAACTTTGATCTCCTTTGAACGGTTCATTATACAACTCGAGCTGATAGGTTGACTCGTTTTTTAGCATGACACGTACCTCGATAGTTGTATATAGCTATAGCCATGTGTGTGGTACACCATTTTCAAGCTTCCGATATCATACGAAAAAGACGGAGAAAAGAGGGCTTCCGATTTCAGACGAAAAAACGGGAGACGAAACACTAAAGAGGGAAAGAAGAGAGAGAGAGAGAGAGAGAGAGAGAGAGAGAGAGAGAGAGAGAGAGAGAGAGAGAGAGAAGAAGAAGAAGAAGAAGAAGAAGAAGAAGAAGAAGAAGAGGAGGCCCAGTGAAGAGATGTGACGTACCATGCAGTAGGCGAGAAGAAGAATAAGAGGAAGAAGAAGAAGAAGGAGAAGAAGGAGGAGAAGAAAAGAAATAAAAAGGTACGCTTTTTTTTCCCCATTTTTTTTTTTTTTTTTTTTTTTTTGGCTTGTGAACATGTACGGCCGTTATGGCGTTATGGCCTGTATGGCGTAACGGCCCCAATAACGGCCGATTCTGATTACAAAAATTCGTAACGGCCGTTTCGACCCCGTATCGCGTAACGGTGTCGATCGTTACCGTTACGTATCGGCCGATACGGCCGTATCGTAACGGATACGGCACACCTTGTTATACGTTGATCGGGAGCACTTCAAAAGGTAGAGTTACAATAGTTGTAGCGGATTTTACGTCTGCACGTGTGTGACATGCTGGGCATGGCCACATGAGCGGGCAGGGCAGGAAGGATGTGACGCGTGGACAGGGATACGGAGCAGGTGGTGCAGTCACCTGTGATAAGAATCACATGGCATAATTGCATGATATCGGCGAGGTACATAGACGACTCCAATATCGCAGGGGATTTGTCTACTATTCAGATGGCTCTATGTGAGCTTGGTGCTGAGAAGTGGAAGGTGACTATGAGTGATGTGATGGACTCATTGTACCAGATCGACATATGGGAGCTAGTGGAGCTTCTAGTAGGGGTGCACATCGAATCGGTAGAACCGTGGAACCAGACTGGAACCGACCAAATAGTCCAGTTTGGTCCGGTTCTAGAGTGCATCGGTTCCGGTTTCGGTTCCAAAAATTAAAGAACTGTTTAGTTCTGTTCGGCTCCAGTTTGGGGGTATGTAGAACCGAACCGAACCGAACCGTGATCTGAACCATGGATCCGAATCGTGGAACCGAACATGGAACCGAACCCAGAACTGTGAGTTTACAATATATTATAGTTGTATATTTGACTCATGATTTATGGTTTACAATGCACCTTTTGATTGTTTTCATAAATGTATTTTTTCACACCATATACAATATCTAAACCATTCATCAAATGGATCACAACGTGAATGGACATGGGCTAAATTATAAAATATAACATGCAATGGGGTTGGATTATGAAAAGCCCAGAACCGTGGAACCGATCCGGAACTGAACCAGTTTTCACGGTCCGGTTCCGGTTCGGTTCTAGGGTGCTAACGGTCTGGTTCCAGTTCCAAAAATCCTAAAACCGTAAGGAATGGTTTGGTTCCGGTTTCACCCCAAAATCGGACCTAATCGAACCGTGTGCACCCTTAGCTTCCAGTGGGCCGGAAAGCGGTTGGATGCAAGTGAATCTTCAGGATGATACAACATAGATACAAAGCGAGGTTGGTAGCGAAGGGTTATGCTTAGAAAGAAGGGATCGACTTCTCAGAGATATTCGAGCCGACGATATAACAAGTGTTTATTAGATTCGTGATTGGCGCTGGTTGGCCAATGCGATCTCGAGCTGGAAGGATGAATGCGGAGTCTGCACTTCTGTACGGGAAATTGGAAGAACAGATCTACATGGAGCAACTAGAGCGGTTCAAAGTTAAAGGGGCTGAGAAAAAGACTTTGCAGGAGGTCGTGGTACAACCCGTCGCCTGGGCAGTGGTATAAAATTTTATTCCTTCATGGTGAGTCAGGTATTGTATGTTGATGGCATGTAGATCGCAATTATGATATGTCTGAAATCAATGTACTGAAGACTCGGTTAAATGAGACATTCAAGATGAAGGATCGGGGGTTGCAAAGATGGTTCTCGGCATTGAGACTGAAAGAGGAGTAGGCTTTGGTTATCTCAGGCAGAATACCTTGGGTAGGTATTGATCAAGGATGTGATGGACCAGGCAAAGCTGGAGAGTATTCCCTACGCGTCTCTCCTCAAGTTTTCCTCAGGACATGTCCCAAAACGGATGAGGAAAAGCAAAATATATCTCATGAGCCTTATTCGAATGTGGTTTGCAGTGCATGCCATGGTCTGTATTAGAAATACAGACCGGTTATTTCACAGGCTATCAGTGTTGTGAGCAAATACCTCGGCAAGCAATATTGGGTAGCGGTGAGATTGTAAAAAGCGTACGTCTTTACTTTTGGGAAGACAGGAGTAAAGGTGGTTGAGCATGTGGATTTAAATCCGGCAGACATGATCACCAAGGTCGTTCCTGTAGAGAAGTTCAAGTTCTGTGCAACTTCTCTGGGCTTGGCGATGGCGGAAAAGAAGGACGGAGTGTGTACGAGAAGCTATGATGTGATGCAGAGATAAGAGAAGAGGTCAAGAAGCTACATGGTTAAAGATTGAAGACATGGTGGAGATTGTTGTAAAACAAATGTCTTAGATTTGATTTTCATCGCGCTGCTCGACCAATCGAGGATCCCTTCGACCAGTCGAAGCCCGCTCGACTCGAAGTCCAGCAATGATGTATTTGAGATTTCTGGGTCCTTCGACTAGCCGAGGGACAGACTCGACCAGTCGAAGGTTACGCAGATTGTGCGCGGACTGCGTAAATTTGAGGTGGTTTCGGAGAGGTGCTTAAGTGGAGTTTCTTAAACTATAAATAGGGGTCCCTACGGCTTTTCTAAGTAGTGCTAAGGCTTTCTAAAGGGGTTCCAAGGGTCCCTAAAGGGGTTTTAGGGTTTTTAAAGGGTGTAGTAAGGGTGAGATTCGAGGTTGTTCGAATCGGGTAAGTCTTTTTTCTTTGTAATTTCTATTTTCATAGTGGAATTTTGTCACTTTGTGCCGTGGTTTTTTCCTGAAAGGGTTTTCCACGTTAAATTTGTGTTCTCTAGTGATTGCTTGATGCTCTTGGATTGCTATCCTAGATCCATATCTATGTGATTCTGCAGCACAAATCCCAATAGGGCATGACTCTAACAACTCAAAGGATCAAAAGTTATACTCGAACTAAAACTTACTATTTATAATAAAAACGAAAATAAAAGGGACTTTTGACCGTCGATCTGATGGAATCTTGCAAATCTGGTGTGGGCAACCTGGTGTAGCGGGTTGGTTGGCTAAAGTAGCTTCTCCTACCTGAAAATCATATATGATATGTCGAAAAACTCATCCCGGTTTGCTAGATATGAATGTTTTAAGGTTTTGACGGTCCAGATCATTTCTGCTTCCGATCAGGCCTTCTCTGGTCCATCTTTGCCATGAAAGTGTTTGCGACCCGCTCTACATTACTTACATATGCTTGGCTAGGAGGAAAATTGAGCATCATGTTGGATATGGGCCAGCATGCCACCCTTGTGGGTAGGCCCCACATGGTTTTCCCTTGGAATTTCAATGGGATGAAATCCCTCTTTTTGTTCTCTCGAGGCTTAATTTTGGATTTGAGTTTTAATGAGAAAGAGGATTGGGTTATGAAAGAGAGATTGGATGAGATGGGTATCCATATCTAGGGTATTCCATAACAGTAATGGCGGCCATAATGGTCACTGCCGTTATTGTTATGATACAAGCTGCAATGGCTGTTACAAATTTTTTTTTTTGAAAAAAAAAACCTGTTTTGGCCCATAATGGACTGTTATGGGCCATTTTTTTTCCTTCTATAATGACCATTGTAACCCCATAATACATAATGGTTGTCACTGTTACCGTCATGTAACCATTTTTGAATACCTTGTCTATATCTCATCTGAACTCTTAATCCTCTCGATCTGCCCTCCCTTCGTAAAGGAATACCATCTGAGAGAATCCCTAGAGTGAAAATGGAGAAAGGAACAATGAGAAAATTCATTGTCCATCAGGCTGCCTCTAGACGATCTTAAACAATTGATTGTGTTCAGGGGCCATCCCCACCGTAGGATCAGAGAAGTGATTAGATCCTTTCTACTCCCTTTGTAGTTAAGCGGGCTGCTGGATGTAGGTCGTCCATCTTCAACTTTATGTGAAGGTCTCTAAGATCATGTAGATACCATAAGATCTTGTGGGCCCACTTATCCAAGCTTTTCACAACAGTCCTTGTTTGGCGAGCATATGTCTATTGGTTTGATAGTTAGATTCAATTTCGGAGCTGTAGCCTGTCCACCATAGGGCCTACGATTTGAACAGCTCCAATCAGCTACTCATGTATCATATGTGCGGTAGAGAAACACTCGTGATAGTCTTTATACTTGGCCTGCATATACTCTAATTTCACATGATGGTTGCATAGATGGTTCACTAATGGGCTACCTGCGGTCTGATAATTAACTTTTGGGAATGATATTTTGTTTGTCTAGACCTTTTATAACTCTGTTCTGAAACTTGCAGAGATTGTAAATGGTTGCCGGATAGTTTGAAAAAAGACTGTCTCCAAACTGCTAAAAGAGTGGAGAAGGCTGTGATACGAGCTGTAATAGTCTTCTTGCTTCATTATTGTGTGTATTTGTTTGACTGTTTTGTAATATACTGTTGTAATCCGTGCAAGACCCTTTTTGTGTTTTTTTTTTCCCCTTTCCCGGTGCTGTAGATTAATGAAAGCAACTATGGAAGGGAGCACATTGTGTCCAGCATCATTCAGTTTGGCTTTGGTTTGCTAGAATCAGTTGAAGGCTCCAACGGAGAAGATTTTTCCGACTTTGATGGTTTGATGGGCATTGGAGAACTCAGCATTCAGATACTGAAGACTCTGTTTGAAGTTCATGACATGGCAAGAAATGAGGTTGGTTTGATAGGAAGTGATGGAAAGAATAGAAGCATTTCATCACAGTTACTGAAAATGCATTTACTGCATGAGATTAGGGCCCGTTTGGATCCTTGTATTGGTCAATCTAGGATTAGCCGGTACAAGCATTTCAAACTGGCCAATACCACGATCCAAATGGGGCCTCATGTTTCTTGGCAAACACGTTTGGAACAGGATTTAAAACTTGTTGTGACATTCAGTAGATGCCCAAACCTTAACAGGTTTCTGATCATAGAGAAAGCATTTAAAGAAATATGAAATATTGGTCTAGAAGGTGACTCTTTGTTCTTTTATGATCTTTTCAATTCTTTCCTCTTTTATTTTGTCCTTGATATTTTCCTAGAATTTGCCGAGTGTTTGTGCTGTTTGTCATCCATTTTCCATCAGATTTGCTAAATGTCTTATTTCTTTCGGAAGTATTTTGTCCTTTGTGGTTGGGTCATTGTGGGACTGTTACGTACTTTCCTCTTCCAGATTGGATGTTCTGCAGTATTCTCATTTTTCAGATAATGTGCTTGATGCTCATTTCATTGCCTGGTTGCAGATAATTGAACAGTGCAAATTTCGCATCCTTTCTCTGAAGCCTCAACAAACCATGCCAATCATCAGGTAAATTCAATATAATTTCATATAATTTCAGGATGATTATGATTGTTTTTCATGTTTTTATCATATGCCCGTTTGTATTTTTCTCTACAGACTGATCAGCTGTCTGGTTCAGAGTTATCCCTATCCCATGCTCGAACATGTTGCACGGCTGAAGGAACTTTTGGATTACTTCACTTTCATGCATGATAAAACTTCCATCTCATTCGTTACTGCTATATTGCCACTCATGAAATTCAGCCGTGATCTGCAGGTATTGGTTCTTTGGCAGTCTTATTCAATCAAAGACCAATATGTAAATAAGTGAGATGCATACTTCTGATGACAATTTTTCAGGATTACACAATTTTGGTCATGCGGAAGGCCATGTTTAGAAGGGAAGATACAGTCCGTATTGCTGCTACTAATGCTATTATTGATCTGATTGTTGCGGACAAACAATCCAAGAATAATGGTCCAAATTCAATGCAAGAGTCCTCCAGCCAAGCTAGTTGCAGCCAGCAAGCCGGGATTCCCTGTGGGATGGGAACAGGCCTCTTTCAAGACCTGAGTGGATTGCTCCGCAGATGCCTTTCACAACAGGTCTGCTGTTCTCTTAATCAGTCTATGTCCATCATATATCATTGCATATAGATTTCCAACCATGTTTCTGCTTACCATTTAATCACTTTAATCAGGCTAGAGTTAAAGAGGTCATGTATCAGGGGCTTGTGAAACTTGTCATGTTGGATCCGTTCATTGCAGGGCCTGTCTTTGATTTCCTGTGGCCTCACTTTCTTTCCTTTTACCATGAGGTATTGAGTACAAATCTTGTTTCAACCTCAATTTGCCTATGTAAATGCAATCTGCGCTGCCAAATGCAACACTTGACATTCAAGCACTATGTTAGTGCAGGATGAAGACGTCCAGCTTAGTGTTAGCAGTTGCATTAAACTGGAGAATGGCAAAGCTTGCCTTGAAGAACCTTTAGATTGCCTCCTATCGTGTGTCTCTTGGATTCTTCTCCTCCAGTCACATAACAAAACAGATCGTCCATCAGAGTATTCATGGGCATGTTTTGGGTTCTCTCTTTCTCAAGAGAACGAGGTATCTCAGTCATTCCTTTGGACCAACTTGATGGTGTATGAACTGATGGTATTGAAATACAATCTTGTAGCCACACTGATTCTCTGAAGCTACTGCAGGCAGGAAGAGTTTCCTCTGGCGAATCTTTCTCAAATGCTTTATTAAATATACGGAAGTTGTTGAGAAATGGCTGTTTGGAAGGTTTGTGAAATGTTGACCTGATATTATGCCTCCTTTCCAAAATTTCTTTTAACTTAAAAGCTTTTGTCTTCCAACTTGCTTATTTCTAATTTCTTTC
Organism: Magnolia changhungtana; assembly: GCA_030180095.1. Classification (NCBI taxonomy): domain Eukaryota; kingdom Viridiplantae; phylum Streptophyta; class Magnoliopsida; order Magnoliales; family Magnoliaceae; genus Magnolia; species Magnolia changhungtana. The sequence continues at coordinate 69,340 of JASAUF010000496.1, read as the reverse complement.
TACATTGGATCAGATGTTATAGCCAAGTGTCAGGATCCAGGCTCTTGTGCTTTTGAAGGAGAGAAGGGTAGCTACTCTTCTTGGATATTGTCAGGAATTGTCGAGGTATTGTTAAATGCAGTTGCAACTGAGTTGGAGAAAGCTACAGAAACAGAAAAGGTGGATCTTGAAAAAGAACTTTTGGAGCTCATCAATCTGTATGATTCTTTACAAAAGGTTGCATGCATGACTAAACAACGGAATGGTCTTGCAAAGGGATCGTCAAGATCTATTACACAAGATATCCAGGAAAAGTCTGATCAGAACACCAAAGAAGGCCCGCGTGCCACCCTCCTGAAATTGTCTCAAGCAAGAAGTCCTTTCTTGTCAACTTCAAGTATTCATCAGCTGTTAGTGACTGCACTGAAGTTATATAATGTTGATGCTTCTAATACCAATACAGTTTCTCAGAATCACAGCCAATCATCATCTCCACTCAAGACATCATTTCACTGTTCGAAATTGATTGCCTTTGTGTTGAAGGCTTGCCTTCATCTACTAAAATCTTTCCTTGCCATGCCAAATGATGATCCATTGAAGACCCTGATCTATGGAGATATCAAAGTGTTGGGATGCCCACTGTTGCAGTTGGTGTTGCTGCTCAAGTCAAGCTCTAAGTCAGGGAGGGATAAAAAGAAAAAAGAAGCTAAGGGCAAGAAAACCTTGGAAGATAGAGGGGAACAAATCCTCCTGTCCTTGGTTTGTTTGCATGAATTGCTTAAAATAAGTCTACATGGGCCTCATTGGACTGGATTGATTGAGGATTTGGTGTCTGCATCCTTGTTTGAGCATGGTTTAGAAAATGGTGTGGATGCTGGTGGGGATGGTGATAGTGGGGTAGCCGCAATGGTTGATGATCAACATGTGAGAAGTATGCATTTGTTCCTAGAAAAAAGAATCAAGCCTTTGCTCTCTGAGCTACTTGATCTTTCACTTTTCCAGGAACTTGAGGTAAATCTATAACCTTCTGCCTTGTTTCTCTACTGCATAATGTATTTCCCTCCCCTGAAGCATTAAATGAGGCAATATGACACTGCATATGCAAATATATTCAGAAACTGGATGCAATGCTATGTTTTCAAAAAGTTGATCATTGAAGAAAATGGCAACTCGGCATGTGTGTGCAAAATTTTGAGATCAGTGCATGCTGTCAGAAATATGAAAGAAACACGTAGTCTTTATTGCAAATCATGTCCCTATATTACTACACAGAGCACATATGATTCAATACTTAGACAATTAGAATAAACTCATTTACGTACTTGATTTATATATATATTTAAAAGCTTTGCCATTTCCTTATAAATTCCTAGATTTCCTTTTGATGACGTCTCAAGTGATTCATATTGCCAGAGATCAAGCATTTCTTTATTAATAGAGAAATTCTTACATTAAGTTGTGTCATAATTGTGAGATATCTTAACCATGCTTATTTTCTGCAAAGTGATGTACATCTATTAGCTAAGATATTATATTTATTAGAGGATTCTAGTCTATTCAAATACATGGTGGTTGTGCACATGAGGGTTCTTGTTGCGGAAGATTCTTGCATTCATGGTATTTGTGATTGTAATCATATATATTTTAATTATGGATAGTGGTGATTCCTGTAACTTAGTTTTCAGCAGGTCAGACTGACAGACAAATTCTAACCAAAGATGGACCGATATATCATGCGAAAAACACAAACAGATTCTAGATTCTTGTGTTTCCTTTTTCCTCTCCCAACACACACACCCTTTTTCTTTTATTTTTCTGGTTAAGGTCCAATACACTCTGTATCATATCGATCTTTGGTCCAGTTGATACACCCTTTAACACAGATATTAGGAGCCTTGATTCAATGTGCGTGCACACCGTGCTCAGCAGCATGTCTGGCAACTGCCCTCATTAACCGTCCTTTGCTTGTTTGCCCTTTGAGGTGTGCGTGTATGAGTTGGGCAGGTGGTTGGGAGAAAGGCTAGTGACTTCTTCTTCAAAACACTAATTAGCATTTCATGTGAAAAACTGAACTTGCCCTCATTTTCTTTTCCTTTTCTGTGATCCCATATTGCCAATCATGGGACGTGAAGGGCTGACAGGATTTCCCATATCAGTTATGCCTATTGTTTCAAATGCTTGATATTGTATTTCTGTATAGAAGATCCCCTCTCTTGAGATTTCGTTTCTTCATCAGGTTGTCTCTGAGATGATGTTGATGATTGGGAACAAACTTTCATGTAAGCTACAGAACTTCTATGGGTCGTGGGCCGTTCATATTTGCAGGAGCAATTCAACAGTGAATTCCAGAGCTGCTCGAAGTGTGGTAGCACTTGTCATCTATTTAAGTTCACCTCCTAATGATTTAATGGTTGCACAAGACATGGCGTCCGAGCTCTTGAAAGTCGTTGGGTCTGATGAGAGGGACGCATTACAGAAGTCTGAAATTTATCCCATCGTAAATCATTCAACAGAGAATGCAATAGCTACTATGTTATTGCAATTTATCGAATCCGTTCTTGTTGATGTAGACTGGGCCATAAAGAAGTTGAAGGCATTTTCCAACATTGGTCATGAAATCATCAACCTTGACAATAGTGATCCTTGTGGGGAAAGGGCACCTGGACTAATACTGGAAGAGGCACTTTACTCTAGGTCAGAAGCTCTGGTGAATTTATTATCATCTTTTGCAGAGATGAGCCTCAAAGGTAAGGTTTGCAATTAAGAAATTGAGCACATCGGACCTTGAGTTCTTTTTTTTTTCATGAAATTTTGATGTATATTTTTAACATGCAGATCCTCATGCGGAGCAATTCTTAAAATCAACTGCAAAGTTCTACAAGCATTTGGCTCATATGACAAAACTTAGGATTGCTCCTAGAGGGTGCAAACAACCTTTACCTGGACAAAAGTTCCAGAGGCTAGCTGAAGTAACTTGCAAAAAGCTTACTGCTCCACTATACAACTTTGTGGCTTTGATGCAAAGGGTATTGTATTTTTTCTGCTGCCTTGTATTACTTTTGTTGATTTGGAGTTGACTCGAGTCTCCTAATTTCATCCTTGGTGATGGTATTAGTAATAGTTGGCCTTGAGTTCCTCACTTCCAATAAGTGGGGCCCATTTTTGAGGATCCTGACCATTTACCTAAAGAGTTGCCCCATGAATGGATCATGAAATTATGATGAGAATTGGGATAATCCTGACCTTCGATTGGCGGCCTGAAAATTGATCATCATCATCATCATCATCACAACCTTGTCCCAGCTATTTGGGTTGGCTTTACATATCTTGTTTCACCAATCGATCCAATCCCCTATCCTCGATAACTGGACAAGCCTTGGGGACTGTTGGGATGCAACTTCCACAAAAGGGAGTTTCTGCCCTTAAATCTGATTGGTTTTTGGCAAGTGGGCTTTTCAGCACCTATTTCATCAAGAAGGGGGGATCAAAGAGGGGTTGCGAAAGTGCATTCAAATGCACATCTCGAAAAGGGGTTTGGCTCAAAATGGTCTTTAGGTGCCAAAATCCCCTATTGGGTGTGCATCCAATCTTGCCCTTAATCTCCCTTCTCAGCACCTCTATTGATTCCTTTTAGGTCATCAGGCCCTTTTACCCTAACCAATGTTTCCTTGTTACCAAAGCAGCCTTCAATCTTTGTTTCATATGACCATACTATCTCAATCTACTTTCAATTATGTATTATTTTCTGTTTTTGGAACTACTCAGTGGCTACTCCAAATGGCTTCATTCTAATTTCCATCATTCCTAGTCTTCGCACACTTGAAAAATTCCTCGTCTCTGCCACACTCATTCTTTGTTGATGCACTAACAGTGGGACCTCATTGTATCGTCCATGGTTAATTCATCTAGAACAATTGTAAAAAGGTAAGAGCTTAATATTGACCTCTCATGAAGACCCACTACTACTGGGAACTCATCTGTCTCATTGCATATCATTCTCATTTTTGTAATGGCATCTTTGTATTTGTCCTCAATGGTGTCATATATCTTCCTAGAACCCCTTCCCCCCATCACCCGCCAAAAGATCTCCATTGGTACTCTATCATATGCTTTCGCCTGATCTATAAAAATCATGTCTGGATTCTTCCTCTTATATTTGCAATTAGGCCCAAAGCCAATCCCAGGGAACAGTGAAGCTTCATAGGGTCCTTCTGTCTAGGTGCAAGTAGTTTGCATCTTCATGGACATGTCTATTTCATCGTGCCTATCTCCAACACTGTGCCCAGATTGTTACACTTTTTGTGCAGGTCGGAACTTACTCGACAAGGAATTTTGCTACCTTGGACCGTCATAGTTATGGCCGCCGTTCACCAGGGCTTCGGTCGCCCGCTCTCCCATCATCAGGTCACCAACTTCCTTAACCTTCCGGCACTGGGCAGGCGTCAGCCCCCATACATGGTCTTACGACTTTGCGGAGACCTGTGTTTTTGGTAAACAGTCGCCCGGGCCTGGTCACTGCGACCCCCTTTGTGAGGAGGCACCCCTTCTCCCGAAGTTACGGGGCTATTTTGCCGAGTTCCTTAGAGAGAGTTGTCTCGTGTCCCTTAGGGAGAAAAATAGCTTGAAAGGTTGATCTCTATCATGAAACCAAATTGATTTTCTGATATCTTTATTTCATGTCTTAATTTTTGTTCTGTCACTGCCTCTCAAGGCTTCCTTGTGTGGCTCATAAGTTTGATCCCCTGGTTGTACTGCTTTGTGCGTTTCCTTTGTTCTTTAGATATCACTACACTTCTCTTCAATTCATCTGGCATTTTCATTGTCTGGATTATTTTACTGAAAATGTTAACCAAAATAATCGGATTTCACTCAGTGTATTCACACTTTTATAGGTATATCTTTTGTTCCCGCAGTCTTTCCTTTCCTCATCCTTGTTAACTCTAGATTTACTTCCCCTACCAAAGTTTATGATAATACCCATGCCCTCCCAACTGATCGAGTTGGGGGTCCTCCTAGTTCCATCCCCATTCCCGTGCTTGCATTTTCATCCAGCCTCTGAAAGTCGCCTCTTCATCTCTCTTTAGTCTCACCATTTTTGGGAGGACCTTCTGATCCTCTTGATATGATGTGGTGGTCCTTGGGCAAACTGAAAAGGCCAAAGTTTGGGTGGGTGGCTAGGATCATCCAACCCGGAGAATTGTTGGGGGCATTCCCCAATCATGATGATGTCTATGTATCAATGATCTGATCAGCAAATGGTGGGACCCATTTGTAGGAAATCAGGCATAATGCAATTCCTGTGTTGTTAGTCAGATAAGCTTGTTATTCTACTTTGAAGACTGCCCTGTTAATGCAGTTGTGTTATACTGCGCAATGCAGAATCAACAAGAAAATGTGCAAAACAGGGGAATTATTAAAAAGATCAAAAGAGAGAACAGATGCATTCCCGATCTGATATTCCAAATAGAAGATTACGAGAAATATCTAATCCAACTTAGCAAATTGACCAAAGTCAACCTGCTGAGGCATGCCAAGCGCAGCACTGCCCGGGATTTTAAGATACTAGATGCAAAAAAGGTAGCTAGACCAGAAGAACCACCCGAACGCGAGCCTAGCCAGGTAAATCCTGCTGCATCTCAGAATGACTCGAGTGAGGAATCTGAAGGTGAGGAAGAAAATGAGTCTGAGAAGGTTGTATCGCCTGAAGCCAATACTGTTGCAGCAGCGGAGAATTCAGGATCTGATAGTGAAGATCAAAAGATAGTTATGAAAACCAAGAGGGTAGCGAAAAAGCGGAAGGTTGTGCAGGACTCAGATGAAGAAGCATAGTGAAAGAACAAAGTTTATGTGAAAGGAATGGGAAACTCAAGAGACTCTTTATGCATTGGGAATCTCAAATAAATGGAAGCTGACTCGATACCATGCCTCTAAGTTCATTTTGATCAGCTTCTAGTGTTTTGAAGGTTGAGAGAATGAGTGGCATGGTCATTTGCTAATGGCGTCCACAGGTTGACAAGAGAGGCAGTGAATTCAAGAGTATCTGTGGAGTTTTGATTAAACAGCAGGAAGAAAAACACAGCTTGAGAAAAACGGATTTGGATTTGTCAATTGAGTGATGGGTGCTCAAGATTCTGTTCGTGGTTCTTGATCTTTATCCATTTCTACATTATAAAGTGGGAAAAAAATGAGTTAGATTGTTCTCGGGGCTGTCCCTTTGGTGATGGGGCATGAATCTTATGCAGGTACGGACTCTTGTAACAAAATTTCTGGAATCTCAATCTCGAATAGAGGTAGCTGATATTGTTTTCAATACCATATTACCTCTTTTATCTTGAGGAAAACAGCTGCTGATTTTATTTTGTAAGCAAACAGGCTTTGTACAAACATATTTTGAAAAGAAATTATCACAGACAGGTAGGCAGTATAAGGTGAACGTTCACATACATCCCTGTATTTCCTGCCAATTGTCACTTATGTAGGACATCAGACCCGTTCAGAAGGTGGGCCAGACCATCAAGACCATGAAGATCACCTAGGTTATAATCTGGCTGGCTCACTTATCAGGTGGACCGCGGACCACATGTTGAAGTCAATGAAAGCTGATTGTTTGACTCCAGTACAGGTGTGGCCCACCTAATTAGTGAATTCGCCTGATTTTCATTGCCGGGGATATTCACGGGCCCATCTTGTTCAGGACTCTTGTCCTACACATTGCATGTTTAAGAACTAGCATGTTGTATCAGCATAGTTGTCAATGTGGTAAATTTCTGCGTGATCAGGGCCATTCATCTGGTGGGGCACACTATGAAGTCCTTGCCTACAAATTACAATTCCATTTTGGGATGCATTTCCCCAAATTAAAACTTGGGCAGTAGCAGATCAATAGATGATATCTTCACTTATGAATCCCAAATCCAGGCTGGTCTACTCATCATGTGGGCCACACATATACACTGAATATAATCCACTGGCGATTTCTTTCTAACAACCCCTATCTTCTTGCACGATTGTGGCCCATCTGATTGATTGTTTTACCTGATTTAAGTGCCCGGGCTTGTTCATGGTCAGCTTCACATTATCAATTGCCCTGTGTAGCCCTTATATCTTGAGCTGTACACGAACTGAGTGAGCTCAGTTAACTCGCTTGACTCTACTCGGAAAAGTTTGAATCGACTCAGCTCCAAACTGAGTTCAACCCAAGTCAATATGAGTTTTTGAGCTTGAAAAAATTTCAAACCGAGTTTGAGACTCAACTCAACTTGGCTTGAATTGATTCGACCTGAATTAGGTTCACTTAATATAAATATTATATATATATATATATATATATATATATATTATTAAAAATATTTTAACTTAAACTCAAACTCAACTTGCAGCTTGAACTCAAACTCGGCTCAAGCTACGGACCGAGCTAGTCCAGCTGGCCAGTCAAGCTCAAGGACTGAGCCAAGTCAAATTTCAGCTGGGGTAGCCTGTTGGCTGAGCCAAGCGGAGCTGGTCCATTCATTGTGTTTATAACAGGAAACGAAAAGAAAGGAGATCCATTCATTGGGTGGGCCATACGAATTTTCATATGAGCTGACCATCAGGTTGCATACCACCTTTTTGACACATTGGATTGGAAAGTCTACATAGGTGAGATGTTGGTAAGAAAACAGTGGTTGCATAGTAAACTCTGGTACTGCCACTGTATCTGATAACTTCTCGCGTGTGAGAGAACAAAAATGAAAGAGAGACGGGAAATGTATACAACTCTTTTACACGGCCAAAACACCCTCAACCACCATGTTGTATATTTGAAATCCACTCCATTTATCAAGTGAGCTCCTCAATGCTATATCATCTACGTCTAGAATTCAGGTGGGCCACACCATGAGGAACAATACCATGGGTGCCTGTGCGGGACCTCGTCATCAAATCTGTTTGTGAGGTGCATCTCATCCGGATAAATGGAAGATACCCAAAAATAGGTGTGACATAACGACCTGAAGTCACAGGTTCTGAGGTGCAATCTTACATGGTTGCCGATAGGTACTATGAGTTCGACCTCATTGGAACTTCCCAAGAGGTCGAGCTGCGTGGGCCCCAATGTTATGTGTGTGGAACATCAACACCGTGCATTTGATGGGTCCCCTTTATTTTATAGGATATCTCAAAAATCAGCCGTATACAGAACTAAACTGGGCCATACCATTATGAAGACATGCCTAAAACATATAAAAGTACTTCGTGGGGCTCACTTGAGTTTTGGATGTAGCTTAAACTTGGTCTGACCCTTCATCCAAGTGGGACACACACAATGGATGGGCTGGATTTGTGAAACGCATATTAGTGGGCCCAATAAATGATTATGAGTGTTTTAATGGGAGGGTAACCCCTCTCAACTGTTGTATGTGGTGTGGCCCACCCAAGTATGGATTGAATTGATTTTTAATCCTATGGCCCATCAGGTAATGGTGCATCTGGCTGATGGGGTAGATGTTTGAAAAACATGACGGCGGGGCCCACATAGCTCGACCTCATGGGAAGTTCCTATGAGGTCAACCTCATAGTACCATTTCCCACACACACGGTGGATTCATCTAAAGCCCGGGCCTAACTAGGCCTAACATGAGCGATTCTAAGGCTTCGAGTTGAATGGCTCAATCCGAAATGGTCAGATTATAAAAATTAAGTCGTAATTTTTGGTTCATGACTACATTTACATAAACTGGGAGTACACTCGTCTCTGAGGTACTTGACTCGATACTAACTTGTTCCTCTATATATAAGCCCGCCCCAAAAAACCCTCGCCCACCAGAGTAGCTTTTTCATTTTCAGAGAGAGAGCGAGAGAGAGAGGAGTCATTTTCAACTGATGAAACCCTTCTTCCCGCCCGTTTGAAAAAAAAAACACACTCTCTCTCCCTCCCTCTTCCGGAGGACTCAGCGTTCTCGTCTTCTCTCTCTCTCTCTCTCTCTCTCTCTCTCTCTCTCTCTCTCTCTCTCGCTCCCCTGTGATTATAAAGAGCTACTGAGATGACCCACCGACATTTTCAGAAAGAAGCCATTGCCTCTCTCTCTCTCCTCCTCTTCCAGAGGTTGTCTCTCTCTCTCTCTCCTCTCTCTCTCTCTCTCTCTCTCTCTGATTTCTTCCCCTGTTCTTCTTTGATGAAATGAAATTGTCCGGCATCCCATATTCGTGATTCGCTTCGTCCACCATTTGTTTAAAATCAGGCATTCGAGAAGCACAGCGTCGAGAAGCACTGACATTGCTGAGAACATCAAGAAGGAGTTTGATTTTTTATTTTTAGAAATTGCATATATTAATATAGAATTTGTTTAACATAATTTTGGGATTAACGTATTTGTGTTTTCCACTAAATATTCGGTGGATAATTAGTCTGTTAATATAGAATTTGTTTAATATAATTTTGTTAATCGGGTTGTTAATATATTTCATATTTGTGTTAATATAGAATTGTTAATCATTGTTAATATATTTGTATTAACTTTATTGTTAATATATTTGTGTTAATATATTGTGTTAACTGATATTTGTTAATATAGTTGTTAATATATTTATGTTAACTTTGATATTTGTTAATATATTTGTATTAACTAGATATTTATGTTAATATATTTGTGTTAACTTGTGTAGTCTGACGAGTTGTTAATATATTTGTATAACTGATATTTTTGACTGATATTTGTTACATAGCATTTGTTAATCTGGTTAATATATTTGTGTTAATATAGAATTTGTTTAATATAATTTTGGGATTAACCCATATTTGTGTTTTCCTAAATATTTGACATAGATATGAATTATTTGTATTATTCTAGTTGTAGACTTGTAGGTAGATAATCAGGGCCCATTTGAGTTTCTTTGTGTAAAATTCGGTTTCCATTATTTCCCAAAATTGCTCAAATTGTCCCTTTTTGGACATTAGATAGTTGTAATGTCTTCATTTATTCCAATTTAAATGCATATGCACTTAAGTTACGTCTCTCCTTTTTTCTTTGGATATATTTCATGTATTTATTTTCCTATTTCAAATGTCCACAAATTGTATTGATGATTGACATGAGAATCAAATACAAGATTAATATATTCGGATAGATATGGGGAGATCTTTATTTAATTTCGGCAAGCAGCATTTAAATTGGAAAATGAAGCATTACAATCCATCTAACTTTGAATGGGTAGGATTTAGACAAGTGGATAATTATGGGTTGGGATGGGAATAGTTAACATATGAGAACTTAATTTTATAGATGGCTAGTCGGGGAAGCCCAAATACCCCCTCTAAACATCTCCTCAATAGTAGAGGAGACTCATGTCAACCGCATGCAAAGGAAGAAGAAGAGATAAGCGGTCAGATGATTTCCCAAGATGTGCATCCTCAACGGTGTATAGAAGATAAAGTGTCCATTTGAAAAGCAACTTGGTTATTCAAAGAAGATTCCAGAGGATCTACGACACATCTAATTAGACATTTGAAGATGTGTCTAAGAAAAGCAAGACTCCCTCCCCCACCAACGGGGGCTGTTGTCATTTACGAGTCGAAGGGGACGACTCCCAAGGCGCATAGTGTCCACTCATAAGTTTGACAAAGAGACCCTAACTGCTTCTTAATGGTGGTTTGCTAGAAAACAGGATGATTTTGGAAGAAAAAGGTTTTAAATGATTGAAAGTAAAGGGTTTAGGGCTTTACAAATTCCTTAACCCTAGAATGTCTCCGCTCCACAAAGTCAGAGAAAGCATGAAAATGAAGGCAAAGAAGAAGATGAATGTGAAGTTTTGGATTCACGAGAATAGTTCAGACTTGATTTATAGATGGCGTCCAATCAAAGAAAATGATACATTTAATTAACCGCTCACTATGTTGATAAGGATTAGAAACTATGTAAGAGAATTTTGAACTTCAAACACCTTCCTCCTTCACATACTAGTTTGCTTATTTCAGATTGCATCTGCATTGAAGCTTGGAAGAAGAAAATGCGTAGTATAACTTTAGACATTGCTTGGAAATGCAGGTGTCATTTCATGCTTACGTAACACTGATTCAGGGACTATAGAAAATTTATTTTTGGGAAAAATATTTCAGTTAGATGTTGTGCCCATATTGTAAATTTGATTATCAAGAAGGGTGAAAGCCTCGGACACTATGAGAACATAAGAGAAAGTGTGAAATATATAAGAGGGCGCCATCGGTCCACTGTATGGAATGACATCATCCAACGTTTGAATGTGCCATCTAAAAACGTTGAAGTTGGATGTCCACATAGACGTTGGGACATAAAATGTTAGATGTGGCAATGAATTACTTTGATTTCCTAAATGCCTGAACATATTCTGGTTGCAGCATAGATGATTGGGAAAGGGCCATTCACAATTTCTCCAATTTTTCTACGATTACAGAAGATTTTTTGTTGGAATCACCATCAAATAATTGACTTCCTCTCTTTGGAAGATTAAGGATGCTCGATGAAAAATGTCGATATATCAGATTTCATACAAAATCACAGAATGGTATGAAGACGAAGTTCGATAAAAACTGGAGAGATTGTCATCAGTTGATGTCCTATTGTTCGTGATCTCCGTTGTAATATGGGATTAGTTAGCTTTATTTTCATGAAGCTTTATCCAGACTAAAAAGCTTGTGACAGTTGTCTGTAGGTGCGTGAAGCCCTCCTGTATAAATCCTGTTAATACTTTACTGAGGGTGTTGAAGAAAGTAGAGATGCGGATATTTACCCATGTACCTAATAATCCGGATGTGCTAAATGAATACATGCCATATTTACAAGCGAATGAGAGTTGATCTTCCACCAAAAATGTACACTCAGGAGCCCAATCAAGTCTGGTCAATTTGATGTGAATGGTGGAAGATGATGGTTAGTGAATCAAAATACCCTACATTATCGGATGGCAAAGGGACATATTATCAATACCAATTTCAAATAGCATCACAATCAATTCAATTTAGGGAGCAGGTTGTGAGAAAGTATCGAAGCTCACTTTCGACCAAACCGGTTCGATGATTGTTCTTCCGATTGGTGCACCCAATATGGGAGGAGATATGAATGATGATGAGAAGAAGATTGAGATTGTGATCTTCCCCTCTCTACCTCGTTCACTTGGTATTTTCGGTTTTTCAATTTTTTTGGCGAATGTTGAATGATCTGTAATATTATTTCAGATTCCTTCTAAACCCCTTTTGAATGTGGTTTGAAAGACTTTGAATCTTTGATATTTATTTACATATCGTTCATTTGCTTTTATTTTTGAATTTTGATACATTTATATTGCTTTCTTTTGTTGCTATATCAAGTTCAATTTATTTATCAATATTCTCGATTTTTTTAATTAAAAATTGAATGTAGATATGTCGTCATCGAGGCCATCGACAAACATTTGAGACTATTTCCCTAGTTGAATCACCGTTCTAAATTCAAGATGAAAAAAAATAAAGTATTGGTGGTGTGATTGTAGGGTCGATTATGTGTGGTTTGTGTGACGTAAAGTTTGTGCACAAGACTAATCGCATGCCTACACTTGTCATGTCGAGGTGGTGATGCAAAACCATGCCCCAATGCCCCTAAGGATGTCAAATTCTTTTGAAATCCTAGATTCGAATAGAATATTCCACTCCATCCAAACCTTCGCTTCAACTAGATCCTCAACACAAATACATTCATGGAAACAAAGAGGATGAAGGGCGAGATTAAAAGCTTTGGAGGAAGAACAAAATTCAAAATAAATTTTATTATAGACTTGGCGATATTCGAGTCAAATACAACACGATGTTGAAGCGGGGTCGAGTTACTCGTCGAGTACGACAAACAAGAAGAAGAAAAAGAGTAACAAATTGAAATTCCTGACTCGTCTCGGTGAATGTTATAGGGCATTGGGTACTACATACAATTCTTCACATAAAACAAGTTTGAAAATTTTAATTGAAAGTGTAGAAGAACACGAAGAAAAAATCTCTTCGCCTTCTGACTCAGAGGAAGTGAATCAATTTGTATATGAAAAAATAGATAGCAGTTCTGATGGATTAGATGACAATACAGGAACAGGAAGACACTCATCTTATGGAGGTTATTAGTTATAAATTGTCATTTTGAATAATGTAATGTAATTATGTAAATACGTTAATGTAATTATGTAACAATGTAATGTAATTATGTGCATTTTATATATTTTATTGTTTCGTTTAACTTCGAATTCTAATTGACAATCGAATTGAAATTCAAATTAATCTCAATTTATAACTCGAACGTGGCTCAAAGCTCGAACTCGTTACTCGAAAACCCTACTCGAATTGGGCTCAAATTCAAACTTCGGACTTGAACTCGCTTCGAAAACTACAGGTCTCGTCACTCAACTCGTGTGCTCGTAACTTTCGGTGGTCTTCATCTTCACTCGTTTACTACTGTGCATACTCGGCTCGTACTTGGGCGAGTAGAGAAATGTATTGGCTAGGGCCCGATGTTGGCGAGTAGAGTCGAGTTGAGCAAGACTTTCATTAAGAGCCGAGTACGAGTAGGGCGATACTCGACTCGTGTACAGCTATAGGCCTAACATCTGATTCATTCGAATTGAATGGTCACCAATCCGATAGTCAGGTTATAAAATTAAGTCGTAATTTTTGGTTCATGATACATCTAAACAGGGGGCCACTCCTACCTCTGATGCAATTTCTAATTAACATCTAAGCGCCTGCGTATCATCCATCGCATTCTGCCATAGTAACTAATTTTCTTTCTTTCTAGAGAGAGAGAGAGAGGGAGGGAGAGATGGCTGATGAAAAGAGGAAAGACGGAGGAGGAGCAGCGTTCTCGTCTTCCTCGTCATCCTCCTCCACCAAACAATCCTCAGAGGAAAGGAAAGTGATTATAAAGAGCGCTGAGATGAAAGACGACATGCAGAAAGAAGCCATTGCCTGCGCTATCTCTGTCTCTCTCTCTCTCTCTCTTTTCTTCTTTTCCTTTTCTTCTTTGATGAAATGAAATTGAAATCGAATTCGAAATCGAAATGCATTTGTTTTCAGGCATTCGAGAAGCACAGCGTCGAGAAGGACATTGCTGAGAACATCAAGAAGGAGTTTGATAAGAAGCATGGTTCCACCTGGCATTGCATCGTCGGCCACAATTTCGGTACTCTCTCTCTCTCTCTTCGATTTCCTGATTTCTTTCTGGAGATTGGTGGGTTTTCGTTCCTCGTTCCGATTTGATTGTTTGTAATGCCATTGCTTTGTTTCTATGCATTTTATTGGCTCCACTACCTGTTTGTTTTTTTTACTCAGAGATAGTTTTCTATTTATGTTGAGAGGAGAAACATAGAGAGCCCTGCTTATCAGCAAATGTGTAGTTTGCTGACGAGTTGGTGAAGAAACTAGATGTATAAATCTGGATTCAGACGTGTATATGCATCAAATCTGGACCCACATCTTCATCAAGTAACCTTTGATCTCTCCCATGGATGAAACGGATGATGATGATAGGGTCTAAGTCCTATCAAACCCAGGTGAAAGGGGGGAAGGGAGTCCTTTTGTGTAAAACACGGTTCCATTATTTTCCAAAAGAACTACATAAAGTGAGCAATCATATCTTGCCTAGCTGCCTAGCTGCCAGTATAAACACAAATACTAATAACTAAGCAAATCTCCTATTTAAACACAAATACTAACAACTGAACAAAATTTTATTTAATCACAAGCACCAACAGAAACTACTAAGATAACCCCTTTACTGGCCACTTTAGCATGTAGGACTTGCGTGGATGATGGCGTTGGGATGGGATGGGATGGGATGGGATAGGTTGGGGATGTAACATTGCCCCCCTCTAAAGCTCGCCCATGTCCTCACGGTGTAAAGGTAGAAAACCGTTTTTGCAGGTCAAACCAGACTTCCCAAGTGGCATCCTCACGTGGCATGCTCTTCCATTTGAAAAGCAACTCGGTGACAAAACGATTATGACATTTGACTATTCTTCTATCTAACACCATTTCAGGCTCGGGGCTGTGGTGGCCTTCCTTGGTCAGTGGAGGCAAGTCCACTTATGGATGTACATGAGACCCTAACTGCTTCTTAAGGCTGGACGCAGAAAACAGGATGAATCTTGGAGGAAGAAGGAAGGTCCAACCTGTAAGCAACATGGCCAATGCGCTGTAGGACCCTATATGATGCTATGAGATTCTCCTTAAGGCAGTAGAGAATGTGGTCACGATTCAAGAGTTCAGTCTTGAGTTGGCCCACCATCGTACTGCCATTAGTATACATGGCCATGGTAGGAGGCTATTGGCCATAAACAGGTTCGAAGGGTGTTGTCTGCATTGAAGCTTGGAATGTGGTAGTATACTGCCATTAGGCCCATGGAAGCCACGCCGTCCACTGTTTGTGTTGAATACTTGGAAAACACCTCAAATATGTCTCTAAGCAACGGGTGATGCCCTTGGTTTGACCATCAGTTTGAGGGTAGTAAGCAGTACTCACGCATAGCTGGGTCCACTGTAATAAAAAAATCATGCCAAAATTGACTTAGGAACACCTTGTTACGGCTACTTACAATAGACTTGGGCATTCCATGAAGACGAATGATTTCTTTGACAAATGCCTGAGCAACTGAGGCAGCCGAGTAAGGGTGTGAAAGGGCCATAAAATGTGTATACTTAGAGTGACGATCAACCACCACTCAAATAATTGACTTCCTGTGAGAGTGGGGAAGCCCTTTGATGAAATCCATTGATATATCAGACCAAACAAAATCAGGAATGGCAGTGGCTGACAGAAGCCGAGGGGAGAGATATTTTCATTTTCAGTTTGTTATGTTGGCACATGTTGCATGCGGTAACGAATTCCCGTACTTGCTGCTTCATACCAGACCAATAGAAAGCTTGTGACAGTTGTTTGTAGGTGCGTAACGCTCCAGAATGGCCCACCTTTGGAGTAGAGTGGAATTAAAGCAGAAGTTTACCATTGTGCGTCAACAAGGGAGGCAACTATATATGCCCCTTGTAGCGAATGGGATTTTCTTCCACCAAAAATCCCTTCTTACACCCCAGGTCCCGCTGCAACTGGTTAAGGAGAGACTTGGAAGCATGGTCCTCTAATATTTCCTTCTCGATGTCGGAAAAAAAAAGGGTACTGAAATAGCAAACAACTCAATGATATTTGCAAGCTGTTGAAACTGTCACAAGAGACCATCCGCTTCTACGTTGTTCTTCCCTTTGCAATAGACAATCTCGTGGTCAAACTGCATAAGTTTTGCTACCCATTTTTGTTGCGTATTAGTCCTCACACGCTGCTCCAATAAGTATTTCAAACTTTGATGATCCTTCTTAATTTGAAAATGTTGGCCTGTCAAATAATGTTGCCACTTTTGCACCATGTGAACAATCGCTAATATCTCCCGTTCATATGTGGATAGATAGTGAGAGATGCCTCGCTTTGATGCAAAATGCGATGGGCCTTCCTTCTTGCGTGAGAATTCCCCCTATACCCGTGCCCAAAGCATCGCACTTAATAATAAAAGGTTTTGAAAAATCGGGTAAGTGGAGCATTGTTGTGGATGACATGGCTGCCTTGAGTTTCTCGAATGCCACTTCAGCCTCTTCATTCCCGTGGAACACTTTCTTTTTTAATAGTTGAGTCAACAAGGCACAAATTTGACCGTAGTCATGAAAAACTTACAGTAATCACCTATAAGACCTAAAAAACCTCGTAGAGACTTGAGATTTTTTGGTTTTGGCCACTCCACCATGGCCCATCTCTTCTCGAGATTAGCGGACACATCTTGGGCTCAAATGATATGGCCTAAATATTCCACCTGGGTGCGTCCGTCTAAGGGTTTCAATTTCTCGTCTTTTACCACTACGACGTATACCTCGCCAGCTTCCTTGGATTCCTCCATGAAATCTCGAATGGTCAAGAGGGAGCTCCCCTCCACTTTAGAAGCTTCGATGTGTTTCTCTGGTGCCATAGGGGCAAGGACTATCTTTTGACCATCCTTAACGAAGACGTAAACATTGTCTCGTCCTCGGTGGGTCGCATCCTAATCTGACTGCCATGGTCGACCGAGTAACATATGACATGCTTCCATGTCTACCACGTCACAAAGTATTTGATCTTTATAAGTTTTACCAATTGAAAACGAGACAGTGCATTGTTCAGTTACCTTGGTTTAGTTCACCCTTTTAATCCAGTCAATTGAGTAAGGGGAATAATGGTTTGTCGTAGGTAGCTGCAATTTGTCCACCATCACTTTCGAGACAATGTTCTTGCAACTACCACTGTCTATAGTCACATTACAGACCTTGCCATTGACGGTGCATCATGTACGGAATATATTATGTTGCCGTAGATGTAATTCTTTCCGTGGGGTGTACATTAATCGCCTCACGACTAGAGATTCGCTACGATCCTTGCTCATCCATTCTTTACCATGTGCTCCTTTCTTAGTGACTTGTTTATCTTCATCAAAGCCAGGGTCTTCTTCTGCGGCCTCACCTTCAGTGCCCCCTTTGTTAATGGTCAAGTGGGTTGTGGGGCGTTGAGGCCTAGATGGGCCGCTCTCACTGGTTGTAGAAGGTTGAAGATATCCTCCAACTGGTTCTTTTCCTCGTGTCAGTTCTGAATCCTGAGTGGGACCTATCATGGGGGGCCGAGTTGAAGGGTAAGGCTGAATAGGAACTCTTGCAGGTTATGTTTTTGCCCTACCTACCATCTGAACTACTTCATTCATGGTCTCGACTGGGTGCATCTGAACACGGTTGTGAATCGTCAATCGTAACTCACCTATAAATCGTGCTGCCTTTTGTTATTCTGTTTCTGACAGATCGTTTTGTGTTGCCAATCGGTGGAATTCTTCGATGTAATCTGTGAGGGTTCGATTCCCCTGTCGACAATTTTGGTATTGCTGGAACAATACCTGCTCGTAATTACTAGAGAGGAATCATGATCAAAGAAGGCGTCTCATCTGTGGCCATGATGAGATGAGTGCCTTGTTCTGTCGGGCATGTGAGAGTTATAATTGCTCTTACCAGCAGAAGCACTAGATTTTGATTTAAACGCTACTAATTGCACTTTTTTATGCTCTAGCACGTCCATATAATCAAAATATATTTCTACTTCGGCTAACCAATCAAGGAAATTTTCTATGCATAATAAACCATTAAAACTATGAAGTTTGGCCTTACCTCAATACTCTCTTTCAGCACGATCTAGACGATCGCTCCCATTGATTGGTCGTCGGGCAAAGCCTTCATCAAGGTCTTCGTCGCTAAAGCTCGAATTATCTAGTGTAGCCATACGATTCACCACTAGTAGTGCTCTACGAAAATTAGGGTTGTGTCGTACAGTAATTACGGACGGTTGAGCATCACCTTGGGTTCAGGGCGAAATCAACGCATCCGCAAGACGGTTGAGGGTTGCCTGCAACCTTTGCATGGTCAACTGACTCTCATGGTGGAAAGCTTTCATTCTTTTGGAAAGATAACGAATCTGTGGATCACTGTCCACAGGATTTTGGTTTATACCTTCGTTGTTTGTCATCGACCCGAGGGGAGTCCTCGCTTTGATATCAATTGACGCAGAGATGAACGTGATGAGGTTGATCACTGTCTTCCTCAAGGATTACTACTCCGAATCCATGAAGCTTCTCTGGATTCCTCATAAAGACTTCTCGAATCCATGAGGAAAAGAAATAGAAATAATTCTAAAATATTTGAAATAAATTTGTTGATGATTGATAAGCGAATCTACAACCCTTTAATTAGGGATACCAAGACTTGGAAGAAGTTTAGGAATTAAACTATAACTAAAACTCCCTAAATTCGTAACTTACTATAAATAGTAAATTTTCTATTTATAGTGAGTGTCCTATGTGGCTTAACCACGTTATTCTCCTAATTTTTCTAAACACTTTTCATGTTGGACACAACTCCTAAAGCCCAACGGATGAAGAGTTACAATGAAACCAAAACTTATTAAAAATAGTAAAAACGGAAATAAACATGGAATTCGACCGTCGATATGATGGAATTTCGCAAATTCGGCATGGGCAATCCGGCGTAGTCAGGTTGGCTGGCTAAAGTAGCTCGTCCTACCCCAAAATCATATATGGTACGTCGAGTAACTCATTCTGGTTTGCGAGATATGTCTGTTTTAAGGTTCTAATGGTCTCGATGACCTACCTCCGATCGGGCCTTCTCTGATCCATCTTGGACATGAAAGTGTCCGCGATCCACTCTACATCAGAGTGTAATGCAAACTTGTTCATTAACAATGCAAATAGCGAATCCCTTGGAATGGTAGATTAGGTACCCAAGTCGTCGAGCTGAAGCTTTTGCGAGAAAATTATGTATGCTCCCGATATCAACCAAAATATTGACTTCAACATTTTTAATCAACCCCTCCAACCACATGGTTTTTGCTCATGTGACCTCTGTTAAGGCATTGAGAGATACCTCTATATGGGTCTCATCCTCGGCTGCAACCTTTGTCATTTTTGTGTCCTCAGACTCCTCAATTAAGTAAATTTGCATCTTCTTACAATGGTGGCCAGGTGTAAATTTTTCATCATAGTAGTAACACAAGCCTCGTTCCTGCCTAGCTCTCATCTCCTCACCCAAAATTTTCTTTGTGTGGGCGATGATCAACCTTGACCGCACCTGATGCAATGGTTGCATTAGAACTTGAACCACCAACTACATTGGATCCCATGGACGACATAGAGTGGTGTTGAACGCGTGGATGTAAGTCGGCTCATCTGTTGCAGCCGAGCAAGCTTCTTCTCCTGACAACGAGCCAGTCCCATCACCTCCTTCAGAGTAGAGGGTCGAAACATTAACACTTATTGGCCAACCTCATCACGCAACCCTTGAATGAATGTGCCTATCAGAGCCCAATCTAACCGTCCTTCAACATGGTTGGCAAGGCGCTTAAATTTGTCTTGATAGCTTTAGATGATCCTTTTTTGGTGCTGTAATTTTGCCAACATAGTTGTCAAGATTCTCGTAATCAGTTGGCCCAAAATGTACCAACATGGACTCTGTCATTCCCCTCCACGAGGTGTCAGGGTTCACACACGGCTATACCATTGAAACCACGTCAATGCAGGTCTATCCATGTAGAACGAGGCAAGGTGAACCTTCTCATTTCTTGTTGTTTGATGGTAGTGGAAAATTTGCTGAGATTTAAATGAACTCCAATGGGTCATATGCCCATCAAAGTGCGAAAAATTGATCTGAGTGAAACGCAACTGGAACCTTGTATCACTCTGCTCGTTTGGATTCGCAACGTTGGATTCTCCGACTTTCGATTGCTTTACATTGGTGGTGAGGGGCAGCCCCAAGGTGAGGCATTCCAGCATCTGTTGGATCGATTTGAGCTTGGTGTTCATCTCATCCCAAGCTTCCTCCAGGTGCTCCACATGTCTCTCCATTAGACTTGGCTTCATTTGCTTCTTTGTCTTCCTTGCCATGCTCTAGAAGGGTGGCTCTGATTCCAAATGATAGGGTCCGAACCATACCAAGTCCATGTGAAAGAGGGGAAGGGTGTCCTCTTGGGTAAAACACGGTTGAAAGTAAAAATCATTTGATGTTATATTTTTCCCTAAAGAACTATATAAAAAGAGCAATGTATCTTGCTTAGCTGGTAGGATAAATACAAATAATAACAACTAAGCAAATCTCCTATTTAAACATAAATACTATAACAACTAAGCAAATCTCTTATTTAAACACAAATACTAACAACTAAGCAAATCTCCTATTTAAGCATAAATACTCACAACTAAGCAAATCTCCTATTTAATTACAAATACTAACAAAAACTACTAAGATAGCCCCTCCACTACCCACATCAACATGTAGGACTTGTGTGGATGGGTTGGAAACATAACAAATGAGCACGAGTGGGCACACCCACTAGATCTTCCCTGTTAACAATCCTTTACTTCGGCAGCATCTAGGGTTCTTCGAACAATGTGATGTAACACAACACAACAGACCCTATATGTCTCAGGCATCGTAGATGATGCATACAGTAGGTATTGTATAAGATTCTAGTCAGATTGCAAAGACTCAAACAGTTAACCATGACGAGGAAGACAAGGATTGGAGAGCACCGGTTGCTCTCTGATACCATCTGATAATAGACTATCTTGAAAATTAATGTATTTTCAGAGGTTCATTTGGCTCCTAGAAAGTAGCCTTGATAGAAATGGAATCCATTAGCAAGGTCTGCTGCACATGTTTGGTTTCTGGGAAATGGTTGAAAATGGATCCTATTTCACGTTTTGGGGTCATTTTCCTTCATAAAAGTTGGGAGGCAAAATTTTGGAGATATCATTGGTCATATTCTTGAAATGTTTATGTAGCTAGCCTTTATCAGATTTCTTTTTCCGAATACCTGTTGACAGGTGTTGAGTGGGCTCTTGTATTCATTTTCTAAACATTATTGGGCTTGGGGGCCACTTGTATTGTTTGCTTGATAATCAAATAAAAGGAAGAGAGGGACGTTTAGGGCAACTCTAAAATGTTCCTCTGCAGCACTTCTCCTGTCTTTTGTCCTTCTCCTTTCTCTCTCTGTTCTCTTCACATGAGGGCTACTCTCTCTCCCTCCCTCACTTGTGCACACATTGCACACTGCCCACACCTTGGGCTGATTGCTGTCCACAATATTTGACAGATTTTACATGGGGTATCACCGTATCAGAGAATTGATCCTCGTCTAGGGCCTTTGGTTGATTGGATCTATGAGGGGCATCACTATGTGGACGTTTTGAAGAGATCTGCTGTTTTGATTGAGTAAGTGTGATCAGATCTCTTCATTTGTTTAAGAATCAGTTGGGTTCTATGTGAGATCGTACAATGTGGTGACAACGATCTACTTCTCTTGTTTGTGCACTGGATCAGTTGGTTTCAGCAGCCATTTGGGCCATTGATCATATGATGTCCAACCTGTTTTTGACTTTATGCCGCTGTTGAATGTGAATTTCTGTTGACTGATTTCTGTGGCCATTGATTGTGATCTGTTGCTTGAGATCTTCTGCTGTCGAATGTGTTTTTCTGCTGCCTTCTTTGGTTGAGATCTGCTGCTTAGACATTGCATTTGGTTTTGGGCCACTGTTATGTTGCTGTTTGAGATCCGTTGATCTGTGATCACTGAACAATAGCAGCGTGTTGCTAGGCCTCCAGCACTGAACTGTGGGCTGGAACTTCACCGTTTTGTTGATTCTTCCAATATGTGTTTGGTATTCTCCAGCACATTTTGTTCCTCCCCATTGTCGTTACCATTTCTGGCACAGGTTTTCTGAACATTGTTCTTTTTTTGCTGGTCTTCTTCTTTGTGCCCTGCTGTGTTGCTGGTCTATAATCCTTGTGGCTGAAAATTTTACGGACTCTAAATCAGATTCTAGAATTGACAATCTGCAAATTTCCCCGTCAAATTGAGAGGATGATAACTGCTTGCCATGGGCTCACTTTGTTGGAATCTTTCTCACATCCAAGAGGAGATTGAAACACTTAACCGATGCTGGACCTTAGACGAAACTGATACCTACACCCAATAGAAAGAAGATGATTGTCAGGTCATGAGTTGGCTCTTCTATAGTATGGAAGAGAATGTTTATCTCAATGTGATGTATGGTGAGAATGCTAAAGAAGTTTGGGATGCTCTACAGTAGCTTTACTCGAATGAGAAAAACTAGAGCGGTTGAATGACATTTTCAAAGAATTCAGACAATGTGGCAGGGAGAAGATCTTCATGAGCACTGTGCCCGATTTAGGGGGTTGTTTGATGAATGGAAGCTCCATCATCCATTAATCACAGACAATTCTCAACAACAGCATTAGAGAGAAGAAATCGGAGTTGTTCTCTTTCTTGCCACAGTTCGCCCATACTTAGACCCAGTTAAAGAATAACTTCTCTGTAATGAGCATCTTCTAACATTATCTGATGTGTTTGCTCAGGTGTTGCAGGTATCAACACCTCCTCATCTTTGTCTGATGCTAGTGGGAATGCTGCACTTATCTCAAGTGGGGGCAGCAATGCTCATGGTGGTTAGGTAAATAGAGGCCTTGCTACAAGCCAACCCCAATACTGGGGAAGATGGTCAATCCCAAGTGGGAGACCCTGTGCATGTTGAGGTAGGGGGTCCTCTTAGAGGATGTGGACGTGGCCGTGGCCGAATTGGCAGCCGTGGTGGTGCTCATTTTCAAGCACCCCCTAGAGAGTTCCAAGAGCATCGATATGGATTCACTTGAGCGGTACATGAGTTTTATTTCGCCATAGGCAAAATCTTCTCGGCTGGGGAGAGTTGATGGGGACATCACATCACGCACACCTTTACGCACATATCAGAGGAGGCAGGTCCCAGTCTCTATGTGGCTAGGCGAGTACACATGTTGAAGAACTCACATAGCATGTACGAGCATCTGGAAGACCACACACCGGGAAGATGCATTTGGGTTGCTAGAGGGAGATATTTGGACCGTTAGATTAGATGGATGCGACAATCGGACCGTCGAATCACATGGTGCACTTGATCGAACCATTGATCGTGGGCCATCTTTGTCAAAGGACATTATGTTATTTTAGGATTATTTTATTTTATGTTATTTAGTGCTTTAGATGTTTAGTTTCAGATTCCAAAGCTTCCCATATATTTATTTTATGAGTAGGACATGTTTGGAACAAAATAGAATTGAGAAGGCGTTTTTTGTAATTTGTAGCCCAAACAGGCTATAAAGGTTGGACGTCCCCCCATCATTGTGCATGATTTGAGGAATTAATAAATTTGAGCGTTCTCTTCTCTTTGTTTGTGTGCGTAGAGATCTTCAATCTCTTGGTGTGATTCCAAGGGTTTATTATTTTATGTGAATGCAAGCTCTTTTCTTCTCCCTCTCTTTTCTCTCAACAAGGTATCTCTCTAACCCTAATTCTATTTACATCTTCTTCTCTTTTCCCTTTTCTCATCTTTTGCCATCCTAACTTCTCCTCAAACCCTCACATACCAAAACTTACCCATCCCATAACCCAACCTACGTGTGTAGGAACGTGGCCATCCGTATGTCGATACAGACGAGCCACATGTGTGACCGTACAGACAGCCGTGTTTGGTTTCCCCTTTTCTCAAAACCCTAACTGTAATTTTCAGGTTTTCCCATTTTCTCTCAAAACCCTAACCCTAGATCATCGTAAACCCTAATTTTTGCCAATCCCTTTTAGATTCGAATAATTCCTTTTGATTGTCAGACTAACCCTATGTTAATTGTGGAATTCCTTAATTCCATTGGGACCTATAGTGATAGTATTTTAATAGTTCCTATTTCGAGCATATGGTAGCTTAGGGCTTTACATATAGTTATTTGATTATTGTTTGAATATATGTAAGGTTGTTGAATTTTATGTTTATTGCTCACAAAATCTGAAATATGAATTTGTTATCTTATTAAGTTAGAAAACCTTGTCCTGCATCACTGTGTCAATCAAGCATTCTGTTGTTACCTTCCAAGGAAATGGTATAGAGTACTTTTTAAAAAAAATTATTGAACCCAGTTTCCAATTTCTCAATGCCTTCTAAAATGACTGGTTTTTTATGTTCCAAATCCCTCACTAAGCTATTACCGGTCTTGATATCTTTAGCTACTGTTCTGTGCAGGTTCGTTTGTGACTCATGAAACAAACCACTTCGTCTATTTTTATTTGGATAAAAAGGCGATCTTATTATTCAAGTCTGGTTGACGACGATGACAATGCTGACAAGGAAGACAGCAAATGCTACCAGCACAATTCCAATGTGTCAATTGAAAGCTTTGGCGTCAGTCAAAGTTTTGCTGGTAAAAGCCCCATCCCTGCAATTTTCCATGTGAATAATCCTAGTCAGCACTTTGATACTCTAGCAGAGTGTGATGGATGGTATGCAAGCACTAAAATTGCATACATGGCGTGTAAGTAGTTCAAATGAAAGGTTCCAAATTAAGGATCCCAGTTTAGATGCATCATGAACCCAAAGTTGCACTTTTTTCATTGTACGACTATTGGATTGGTGGATATTTATCGGACCCTTATAATAGAAAAATATTGAATGGTCCTATTTCAACAAATAAGCATCCATGGATCAGAGGTTAGGAATGTTCAACCAATCTGATATCTTTTGGGACTGGCTCAGCCATGGTCAGTTTTGAGCGTCTGCATATGACCTCATACTCTGCCAAGGTATCAAATGACTTGGAAAGTAGGCATTATATGAAAGTTCAGTTCTTACTAGTGGGGCCCTTGTTTTGGTTTTCCACACCATTGGTATGTTCTGTCCCACCATGGATGGACCATTTTTTTATTTTTGGGTTAGCTGGTTGGTTCACACCCACTGTCAGTACACACTCCAGCGTTAGCCAACCCCACCATGGATGGACCATGATACCACTTTTATCTTTTGATTTGTGGCCAACAAATAAATGACTGATAATAAACACAACAATGGTCCAGATTCATCTGAAATAGGTTCTGATATTAGTTGCTGGGATATTTTAATCTGGTAGTAATTTGAGGTGTTTCCCCACCCATGGTGGGACACAAGAGACCAATGGTCTGAATTTCCAAGCAATGGACCTCACTTGCCAAAATTGTAACGGGTGTGTAGTGTTTAAATGACTCTGGCCAGGTGAAGACACATCCCTTGCATGACCTAAGGAGCTGAGGCCACGCCCATCCAATACCGAACCTGGCTCAGGCTGGGTCATGATCACCATCAACATTCTCAGCTCACCAATGTTAAAATAGTTCCAATTGTCGAGCCTTTCCACAGATGCAAGCCCCAAGTCCAGCCCAGCCTTCTATCAGGCCTGAAACTATGTTGCAGGCCCATCTCATGGGCCTCACCACTCGGTCCAAACCCGGTTCAGCTCAATCGCCAAATTGGACGGCTAGGATCAGCCCAATGCAGATAAATTTTTGTGATTTCTCACCCACATATGAACAGTTCGGATCACTAGTAAGTGAGCCCCACCAATCGAAAGCTAGATTGAGAGCATTGTGCGGTTGGCCACCCGTTTAAAGATGGTCAGGACTCCATCATGGTTTTACACTGGATTTGGATGGGATCATGGGAGGGATAATACATTCCTCCAAGGGCAACCGTTGGATCAAGTAGTTTTCAGTTTATGCAAGTGATGGCCATAGTTTAGTGGTCCAGAACGTTCATATGGTGAGTCCCACCATGGCTGCACCATCTCCAAAAATCTATCTGATTGGATGTCCTATGCATTCGATCTATAGCCTTTTTCTTTTCAGTTAATGTGGACCGTTGGTGTAATTTTCTTTGTTATCCCTCTATTTGCATACCACCGGATTGATGGGTTAGGATTTTCGGATTGATGAAATTTTTTGGGTTCGGTTTTGATAGAATTTGTGTCCTGGTTCCTAGCATTCGATGGCACGCATGTCACAGATCCTGGCCATTCATCAGGTAGGGTACGCTGCCAAAGTGCCCTGACCTGCTAAAAGTGAATTTATGGGTCTTCGGTGTGATTGCGCATTGCTACCTGTCGTGTGGCTCACCTGCGTTTTAGTTTTATTTTATTATTATTATTATGATTGTTACTGGGATGTACGGATTTGGATTCCACTTTTACGTCATGTGTTTGCTCCACACAGTTTGAAATGAATGTGTTTTATCCGCACCGTCCATTCATTTTGCCATATCATTGTGATATGGTAGGGCATGAGCCCAAAATGAGGTATCCAAAGCTCAAGTGGACCACACCACAGTAGCAAGTGGATAATGATGCCCAACTGCTGAAACCTTCCTAGGGCCCACCATGATGTTTATTGCCATCCAACCTATTCATAAGGCTACACAGACATGGATGAATGAAAACATAAATATCAGCTTGATCCAAACTTCTATGGCCCACAAGAAGTTTTCAATGGTAGGTAGGCAATCAATTCCTTCTGTTTTTGTGATGTGGTCAACTTGAGCTAGCTTTGGACATGCCTCGTTGTTAGGCTCATGCCTAAAGTTATTTGGAAAAATGGATGGACGGCCTGGATAAAACACATACATCATTGTGGAGTCACAGAGTTTTGCCACCTATACACAATACGGACTTGGGTGCTGTGCGGACTCGAATCAGGTGGGCGAGGTTTTGGTGGATCCCTGACTGTGGGGCCCACATTGACGGCATTGATGTATGTGGCCGTCCATCCCTTTTTACAGCTCATTTTAGGGCATGATATAAAATGAAGCAGATCCAAATCTTGACCATTAGAAACTCCTTGTGGGCTATAAAAGTTTTAGATCAAGCTGCTATTTGTGTCGTCGTCCTTGTGACCTCATCAGGGTTGGATGACAAAGAAGCATTTTGGTGGCTCCAGGAGAAGTTTTTAATGGAGGTATCGCTGTTTCTTGTGGTGTGGTCCACCTAAGATTTGGATCTGCTTCATTTTTGGAATCATACCCTAAAATGAGATGTCAAAACGGATGGATGTAAGATACACATCACTGTGGCCCCACAGGGATCGGATCCACCGAAGCTGCCCCAGATCAGGTGGTGTTGCCAACACCACCCCCTTGTGGTGTGTTGGACGCTGTGGTCCCAACGTGATGTATGTAATTTATGTCCACACCATTCATCCGTTTTGCCCCTACATTTTAGGGCATGAATCCAAAAATGAAGTAGATGGAGACTCAAGCGGACCACACCACACGAAACCGTGGAAATTGAACACCCACCGTTAAAAACTTCTTGGGGTTGCAAAAGTTTTGGATTAGGTTGATATTTGTATTTTCACTTCATCCAGGCCTGAGTGACCTTATCAACAAGGTGGATGAGAAATAAACGTTACGAGGGGCCCTATAAAGGTTTCAACGATGGGCGTCACTAACCACACTGTTTCCTGTGGTGTTGCCCACTTGAGCTTTGTATCTGCTTAATTTCTTGGTTAATGCCCTGAAATGAGCTGTAAAAACTGATGGACGGCGTGGATAGAAAGCAGATACATTGTGTTGGCCCCCACAGAACCTAATATGTCAACACACCACCGTTGGGGGGTGGTGCAGGCAACACCTCCTAATTCGCGTCCTGCGGCCATGAGGCCATTACCATGACTCCGGGCACAGCTAGAGATTTACCTGTGCCCGGGGCTGTGTGGGATCAACAGAGATGTAAGTAACAAATCCACTCCGTCCATCTGTTTTGAAAGATTACAATAGGATGGGATTCTAGAAATCGGGCAGATCTAGAACTCTGATGGGCCACACCAGCGAAACATGAAAACATCCACCGTTGAAACATCATCCTGATACAAAGCTTCCGTCACCCCCTGGCGTTCAATCCTCATTGTTTTGTGTGGCATGGCCCGCATAAGTTACGTATCTGACTGATTTTAGAATCCTATCCTACTGTCGTCTTGCAAAACAGATGGACGGAGAGGATTTTTCACGGACATCTCTGTGGGCCCCACACAGCCCCGGGCACAGGAATATCTCCGTGCCCGGGTCACAATCCCATTACCATTCAATCGTACGCATGTCCCGGTATAGTGGTCGAAACGTGCACGTTACAATCTATGTTGCTTGTCGATTTCTGTAGACCATTCGTTTGTTTCGAATACAAGAGGCCCACCTCGTGATCTTGCCTCCTCCTGATTTCAATGGCATGAAAGTAGAGAAGATCACCTCATTAGTGGTTTAGATTCCTCACACGTGCGACACGTGCGATGCCCCATGTAATGTTCACTTGAGCGAGTTTTCATACCTGAGTCAGGAACTCAGGATGGCGATGTGAGAAACGATCAGGTGCAGTTTCACACGCGTACAATATCCATTCCGTTCAACTTGACGATCAGACCGTTCATCTGGAATCTCCTATAGGATATACTCAACTTGAAAATCAGACCATTGTTTCTACGTTAGTTCGTATGGATGTTAAGATATCCGGAGAGTGAAAACCTTTCAAATTGGTATCACTATACTGGGGACTACTAGTTGAACGGTCTGGATCATCACATGGTGGGGCTGAAGGTCTGATGGGGGCCAGCAGAGCCTGGAAACGGATTGGCTACGGCTACTACCCCTGCCACCATCCAATGACTGGTGGTCGGCGCTCTGTGGGCCCCACCATGATGTATGTATTTCATCCATGCAGTCTAATTTTCTAGATCATTTTAGGGTAGGAGACCAAAGATGAGATAAATCCCAATCTCAAGTGGACCACATTACAGGAAACAATGTTGAATGAACGTCGACCATTAAAAATATTTTAGGGGCCCATAAAAGTTTTTGATCAAGCTGATATTTGTTTTTCCCTTCATCTAGGTCTGTGTGACCTAATCAACAGATTGGATGTCAAATAAACAGTACAGTGGGCCTTGGGAGGATTTTAATGGTGGATATCCAATCACTATTGTTTTCCTGTGGTGTGGTCCACCTGAGATTTATATCCCTCTCATTTTATAGTAAGCCCTAAAAGGGTCTGTAAAAATGGACTAACAGCATGGATGAAACACATACATCATAGTGGTGCCCACATATCACGGAACATCAGCCACCCGGCTAGTGGCAGGGGAGTACCCAATCCGTTTCCGCAGTGCACGGCGTGTAGCGACCGACGGCTGTACGGGAGCATGCTAGGTGCGGCTCGGCCTCATCCAACATGCGGTGGACTCTTTCCGTCCGTTTTGCCGGTTCATTTAGGACATGAATCCAACATTGAAGCAGATCTGAATCTAAGGTGGACCACACTAAGGAAAAAGTGGTGAATGAATGCCCACTATTAAAAACGGTGATATTTATTTTCCTTCCAACCGGTTGATAAGTTCACAAAGACTTGAATGAAGGTAAAAACCAAATATCATTTTGATCTAAACTTTTATGGGCTGTAGGAAGTGTTTTAATGGATAATCACCACTGTTTCCTGTAGTGTGGTCCACCCGAGAGTTATTGGATCTGTTTAAGTTTTGATCTTGTGTCAAAAAATAAGTTTAAAAAGTGGATGGATGCGTGAATATACAAAACATACAATAGGGTGGGCCAGACGGTGCATAACCTGCTCCTGATGGGTTACTAATTAAATTGACTCTCAAGTATGATGTAATAAAAGTGCTTACACCATACTTTGAAAACATATCTTTTTTAATCTCTTAATATTTTTTGACCTTTTTAATGACAAAAATACTCCTTTACTGTCCGTCTTTTTTTATTGTGTTAGCTTGTTTCGAAAGTCGATATGGCCTGTTGAGAATGGGGCGTGGGATCCACTAAATTAATGATTGGGGCGACTCTTTGATTTATCTGATCTATTTACTTTATTTGGACAGTCATGAACTGCTGTAGGGTCATTTAAAAATTTTTAAATTGTTTATGACTCATAACTACATTAATACTGTGAGTTAATTCTGAATTTTTTTTATCTAATGTGGTCCATCTGTGATGAGTGTTGCTTAAAACTTGTGCAGATGTCATGAAATTAAAACTCATTTTATTTGAATAGCTTGAATATGCTACAATACTATCCAATGAGCCTCACATAAGACATGAGATGAGTTTAATAGGTGGGTCCCTTGCACGGGAAAGACCATTTAACCTTTTCTTCTCTCTTTCTTCTTTGCTTTTCAGAGGAGGGGACTGCACTAATAGGGGAGGACCACACCAAGCATCTTCGACGATTGGTAGTTGTACCATCCTCTCTGGCAATGATGACCAACTTCAGCCAAGCTCCGGTGGAGTTTTAGTAAAAAAGAAGAGGATTTTTTTTATATCTCCAGCCAAAATCCTATACGTAACTTTGGCCAAATTCCACGAGGTCCCACTATATTAATGATTGGGACCCATAATCACCTCTTTAATTCAACTTTCGAGTCAAGCTATTACATTAAGAGAGAGAGAGAGAGAGAGAGAGAGAGAGAGAGAGAGAGTGTGTGTGCTAAATGGTCAACAGAATAGTCTCGTAGAAGATTCAAGCTATTGCATCTTCCACGAGGTCCCACTATATTAACGATTGGGACCCATAATCACATCTTTAATTCAACTTTCGAAGCAAGCTATTGCATTAGGGGGGAATCAACAGAATAGTCTTGTAGAAGATTCAAGCCGTCTAAATGAAAGAGTCTTAATTTTATGACATTTGCCCAAGTTTGAGGGCGAAACTCATAAGAGACAGACACTGTACTCTTCGACGACGATGAAAAACTCCAGGGATGATCCACGGTCCTTGATGAACTTTTGGCCTACTTATAAGAATCTAAATGGTGTCCAAATAAGATAATTTCAAAGACATTTGAAAGTTCATCAAGTTATCTTTCTGATAAGCACACGATTACTAAAATCATACATGTAACGAGGGAGTTATGATAGTTTTCGTCGGATTGATAATCCACATTGCATATTAGTGATCCATAGTCCTTGATGAACTTTAGACCCACTTTTGACAATCGAAATGTATTAAAATGAGATGATTCCAAGGTCATTTGAAAGTTCATCAAATTATCTTTTATTACGAGTACAGGATCACTAAAATCGAACATGTCATAAGGAAGTTATGGCCATTTACGTTGGACTGGCGATCCACAGTGAGTATCAGCGATACTCACTGAATATATCGGTGATACTCACTGAATATCGGCAATCCATATTGAATATCGACGATCCTCACTAAATATCGCGCGATTCGCAATGAATATTGGCGATCCATAGTTAATATCGATGACTCTCATTAAATATCGATGATCCATGGTGATAATCAACGATCTATAGTGCATATCGGTGATCCACCATTCAACGTTCATTCATTACAACATTCTTTCATCTCAACATTCATTCATTAAAACATTTTTCCATTTCGACATTAATCCATTACAACATTTTTCCATTTTAAAATTCATCTATTATGAGATTCTTTCATTATAAAATTTGTGCCTTTCACAAATTCTCATCATTCATGCAGAAACAAAAAATAAATTTATAAAAGGAACCATCACACCTTCCCTCCCCCTTTCACAAACTCACATCATTGATGTCTTTAAAAAAATAACACACAACGACCACCAAAGCTGTACACGAGTCGAGTTAGCTCGACCAGCTCAACTCAAAAAAGCTCGACTCGTCACGGCTTGAAATTGGATTCGAACCAAGTCGAGTTGGTTTGGAGCTCGAAAAAATTTTGAGCCGAGTTCGAGCTTGCTTGAGCTCGACTCGACTCAACTCAAACCTCAACTCGAATTGAATTGGCTCAGTGACTCAGTTATTTTTATCTTAATGTTGCTTACCAAGTGTTTGATGAAATGACTCGACGGAGTGTTGTTTCGGTTGCGTACATTCTCCGCAGAAACAGCTGGTGGCGAGGAAGGAATGGATACGAAACAAATCACTATAAAACAAACTTTACACTATAGGATTGCCCTCATATCTTATTTTTTTATGTTGCTCATTAAATGTTTGATGAAATACATGTAAAGTGTTGTTACCGTTTTGCATTATTTAAGAGATTGAAAATACATTCTGTGTTTAAGAAAATGTCGCATAGGCTCGAACTGGCCTGAGCCGAGCTGACTAGTCAGGCTGGAGGATTGACTCGAGTCAAGTTCGAGTTGGGGTTAGCTGTTGGCCGAGCTGTGCGAAGCTCGACTTGATTTGACTCATGTACAACTCTAACAACTACTATTATTTTAACATAAACCTATCTTTGGCGGAGAGTGCGACAAAAAATCCTCAAAATACAAAACACACAGAAGTTCTTCAAATGAAGGGAATTGTGCCGAATGCACGTGTGGAAGCTTGTTAGAGTGGATCCCACGGAGGAGACAACTGTCCTAATGGCCAAATAGTCCCCTCCTATGAAAAAAAAAAAAAAAAAAAAAAAAAGACGGAGAAGAAAAGACCAAATGACCTTCCTATGTCAAGGATCCCCTTTTGAATTAATCACATATCTTATGTGGGGTCAACTAGATAGTCCCGTAGCATATCCAAGCCATCCAAATGAAAAGAGTGTTTAATTTCATGCTATTTGCTTAAGTTTAAAAGCAAAACTTATCACTGGACCACATTAGAAGAAATAATTTTGAATTAATTCATAATGTTAATTTAGATTATATGGCTTATTTTTTAAATGATTTTATCAAATCGAGTTTATGACTCATTAAAGTAATAGATCAAATCCCAAAAAGCTCTTTCAACTTCAATCATTAATTTAATAGCCCCACAACTCCCATTTAAAAAAGCTCTCTCAGGTTCCGTGGCAAGCTACTGCCTAAGAGGGAATGGCAAATAGAGAAGCATTTTCGTCTTTCGAAAAATTAAAAGATGACCAAAGGGCTAAAAAAGATATGAATTCTAAATCTAGTATTAACACTTTTATTACTTCATAATTATATGCATTTTAATTAATAACTCCTCCATTAGGGGACCCTGCCTCACATTCGACGGAGAGGTGTTAGGTGAACACATGACAGTGTGACCCTTACCATGGGGTTACCATGAGGCTCACCTTGATGTATGTATTATTATTATTTTTTTTCATATTATTATTGGGCATTATTAAAAAAAATGAAGCAATTCAATTATCAAGTAGACCCTACCATAAGAAATAGTGGTGATTGACCATTAATGAGCCACAAAAGTTCCGATCAAATTGATATTTATTTATTTTTCCATCATTCAGGCTCATGTGACCTTATCAAAAGATTAGATGGTAAATAAACAGACGCAAACCTTAAGGTGCACCCTAAGAAGTTTTTAACGGTAGGACAGTCAAGCACCACTGTTTCTTATGGTATGGTCCACGGATGATGCATTAGAATGATCTGGAAAAACGGATGGACGGCTTGGATACATAATACATACATCAAAGTGGGCCCCACGGTACGGGCCACACCGTCTTGGGTGAGGCCGGGGTCTCACGTGATCCGCTCTCTCCATATACCCATCCCTGCCATTCATGGACGCGGATTGCGTCCTACCCCCGCCCGGACGGTTATCCGTCCGGGCAGGGCTCTGTGGGTCCCACTGTGATGTAAATGTTTTATCCAATTCGTTCATTGCTTTTCTCATATCATTTTATAATATGATAATAAAAATTAAGCAGGTCCACAGCTCCATTGGACCACAAAGTAGGATTGAACGTCCACCATTAAAAACTTCTTAGGAGCTGGAGAAGTTTCGGATCAAGCTGATATTTGTTTTTTGGGTTCATCCACGTATACATGACCTTATGAATAGGTTGGATGGTAAAAAAACATTGCGTTGGATCTTGGAAAGGTTTCAACGGTGGGTGTCATTATCACTGAAGCTTCCTTTAGTGTGGTCAACTGGAGCTGTGGACCTGCTTCATTTTTAGAATCATGCCTTAAAATGATCTGTTAAAAGCGATGAACTGCGTGGATAAAACACTTAAATCACGGTGGGCCCCACAGAGTCATGCCCGGACGGTTTGCTGTCCGGGCGGGGTAGGACGCAATCCGCGTCCGCCATTCTTATGCCACGTCAAAGCGCAGTCATCCTTTCGATAGTCCTTATCCTGTCACTCTGTTTTCAGGAAATAGGCTCCATATGAATTCGTGTGGGACGCACGCCGTTCTGATTCTAACAATGTAGGCCATAATCTAGCAATCCACTCCATTGGAATGTTGTGTCCCACTTGGAAGTATTATACGTAAAAAGTATCCGCTGATACGACGGTTTTACCTTTCGATTTATGTCCTAAAATTAGACGGTTAATAAGAGAAATACGTAAGCGGTCCAGATTCATGTGAAATATGCCCTTATAGCTTTTAATGGCCGTTGATAAGTAATAATATCATGGAATTTCGAGTTCGAAATGATAAAATCAATTTCGTTTAACAAAATTTAGGAACTGAATAAACCAATGGTCTGGATTACTGATAGGTGGCCTCACTTTTCAAAATTGAAAGCACGTGTATTCTGTTCAGAGATGCGGGCTACTGTACCATATAGTTTCTCTTACAATGACTCCTATGTTAGTTATGCACCATTTAAATAAATGGTAGTGACTCTTCAACCCTAAAAAGGCTAGTTTTCCGGCAATCCAGACCGTTCAAATCTATGAATGTAGGCAGAAAATAACCAAAAATTGTAAAAAATAAAAATAAATCTTTTGACTCTTTTTGATTGTGCTTCCCTTTTAACAATTCATTTATACAGTTATTGATTGGATGATTAGGTTGAATTTCAGATTGATTTATTCAGATACATGGTCCACTCATGATGGATTCCATGATTTGGATGGTCTAGATATGATTACATCAGTTCATCGTACGAGAAAAATGCGTCACCACCATTTACAAAATGGTGATAAACTAACATTGAATGTAACGCTTCCTCTGTTGGGAAGCGGGTTGAGAGGTGCGCCGGTTTTTAAAAAACGGAAAGGACGTCTTCTTCTCTCCGTCCCTCGACGAAACTCCGATCGTTAATCTCTCTCTCTCACGGAAAGGACGTCTTCTTCTCCCCGTCCCTCGACGAAACTCCGATCGTTAATCTCTCTCTCTCACGGAAAGGACGTCTTCTTCTCCCCGTCCCTCGACGAAACTCCGATCGGACGGAACTCCGATCATTAATCTCTCTCTCTCTCTCTCTCTCTCTCTCTCTCTCCACCTTCAATATCCCGCGGGCTACCGTTTCTTATTCTACGCACCTCTACTCACCTTCAAAAGATAAGAAAACGGGAATTACCCGTTTCTTATCCTACGCACCTCAACGATGATCTGGAAGCACATTTCACGGAATCATGCATGGAATTCCCTGCGACGAACGGTGTCTGCATACAATTCAGCTAAACAATCGCCATTATCGGCTTTGGAGCAGCAGACTCTGGGGTTTTCTTCTTCTACTAGAACCATTTTCTCTCCATCCTTCCGTCCGTCGGATGCCTCGATTAATCGCATCTTTGTGAGATTTCGCCTCTCTCTTGAAATTAGGAACTTCCCAAACTTTGCAGTTTGGGATTTATGTTTTTTTAGCTGTACCAGAAATTCTAATACAGCCATTTTTCCCACCAAGATGTGGTATATGGAGAATATCTAACCTTTGCAGAAGGTGAGCCGCTCAATCGTAATTTCCAGATACGAAAATGAGGAAGATCCACTCATTTTGTGGGCCACACCAGCAGATTGAGTTATACAGTTTGATGTCCATTGATTTTTTTGTGTCCTGATCGATGAGTGGATCGGCTTGATTTCCATACCAGGTGATCGTGATGGTGTGGTCCACTGTTTTTACGGATTGGATATTACACGCTTTTCACATTTTAGCGGGAAAAAATGGCTGTATCAGAGCTTCTGATACAGCCGCTGTATGTGATCATTTCTCCACTATTCTGTAGGAAATGGATTAGGTGCGGCCCCGGCCCCACCCAAGACGGTGCGGCCCTTACTACGGGGCCCACCTTGATGTATATATTCTATATCCACACCGTCCAACCGTTTTGCCGGATCATTTTAGGGCATTAACCCAAAAATGAAGGAGATCCAAATATCAGGTGGGCCATACCATAGGAAACAGTGGTGACTGACCGTTAAAACGTTTGGTGGGCCACGATTTTTGGATCAAGCTGATATTTGTTTTTTAGAGGGTGGATGGTAAATAAACATGACAGAAACATTACGGTGGACCCTAGGAGGTTTTTAACGGTGTGACGTTCAATCACCAGTTTTTCATGTAGTATGGTCTACCCGAGATTTGGATCTGCTTCGTTCTGGGCTCATGCTCTAAAATGACATGGAAAAACGGATGGACGGTGTGGATATAGAATACATGCATCGAGGTGGACCCCACAGTAAGGGTCGCACCGTCTTTGGTGAAGCTGGGATCCGCACCTAACTCGCTCTCTATTGTTTATGGTTTCTGCGCATCTTATCTCTCTAAAACTGTATTTTTATTATTTAACAAGGACGCTCTGGTCTAGTACCCTGAAGGACTACTGGAAATTGTAGTCCCCATAGCACATGGTTCCCATTTTCAGAGATTGCATCCTTTTGGTTGGTGGGCCCTTTCATGGATGGCTCAGTGCGCAAAGATCATGCAGAGCAGAGGAGCCTAGCTGTCCAGTTACTGGATTTTTTCCTGGATAATGTGGACCTCTTAACATAAATTTGGGGACCACCATGGGGCCCATTTAATCATCTCAGCAGTTGGTCTTTTTGCTCCATGGGTCCACCATGGTATGGCCCAGTGGATCAAGGGTTCTACTGATGTGCTGGTGGTGGGCTCATCTGGCCTACATTTTAAATAGCCCCTTAAGACTACCTGTTCTTTTCCACATCATCTAAGCCTTATCCCAGATTGGCACGCTTTTCATTTGGCTAATCTCTTTTTTAATTCCAGTGTTTGATTTAGCCAATAGTTTAAGGACTCGTAAATCTCAACTCATTGAGTCGAGTGGTCAAGTAACTCAGAAGAGTGTGTGTGTATTTCTGAGGTTTGCTCATATCTAATATTTAAAATATTATAAATATAATAATATGTAACTGTTGTCCAGTCTTGGCAAGTTAATTTGAATTTCAATAAATTTTCTTTTCTGAGTTTTGCTGATTCAATTTGTGTGTGTGTGCGTGTTTGTGTTGACCCACTCACGACCAAATTGAGTTTTTCTTGAGTCTTTATGGAATTTGATCAAGCTGAGACAATTAAGTTGAGTCAGGTCGAGTTTCTTCGAGTTTTTAAATTATGGCTTGGCCAAGGTAATTTGATAATTCTCCTTCTGATTCCAAATTCCTTCTTTGTTAATTTGATGTTACGGAAGATTTAGATTCAACTTTTGGTTTCTTGCGTATGGAAAAAAATAATTGTGAGTAGATGTGCACATAGAGAGTCATTGAGCATATATCCATCGCCGTTATGGGATGGTTGGTGGAAATCTTAATACCCATTTTAAAATGAAACTTCGAAAATTCACATTTTGAAATGCTTTCTATATTGCCACCAACCCTCTTTTGATGGTGGGAGACAATGTGGTGCACTGACTCTCGGCAGTAACTGCGCACTTGAGGTCATGCCCTTCGAGAACTTTCACATTTTCTAATGTTGGACTGATGAATAGAGTTGTGTTTCAGTAAAATAGTCTTCATGTGTAATGAATTGTACATTCTCTTTTGCACGTTATGTAGTTGAAGAGTGCATATACTGGCAAGAGTTGTAGCTTTTCAAGTCAAGGTTGGGTTGATCCTCCGACAGGGGGAGTAATTGATGTACCGTTGGCGCAGACTGGTGAAGGTATTGCTGAATGTGAGCTTCTCAAATGGTTTGTGCAAGAGGTGAATTAACTAACTTGTTGAGTAATGTGCTTCTCTTTCTTTAAGATAATGAATAAAATTTTCAAAACCTAAGAGAGAACCGGACCCCCTTTTGTGTGCTGTTTGGGCCAAACCAGCCATCTATCCAGTCTGTTCTGTGATGCCATCATGGCATCATATATTGATAAAACTAATAAAATAGATAGGATCGACCAGTTCAAATGGTTAGTTGGACTGGAGAGACTGCCCAATCCGTACCGTTCGACGGTTGACCTGGATGGTTCAAATGGTTTCTTTCCCAGAAAGGGTTTTTAGTCTGCTGACCCTTTTTGGTAGTTGTATCATGTGTAACCATCTGGTCTGAGTTCTAAAACACTGATATGAGCTATCCTTGTCAGACAGTCAGTTAGATCACCAGAGGTCACGATTCATATATAAATATATATATATATGGTACATTTGGATGTGCAAATAACCACCAGCTTGGATGTTTAGTTGGACTGGATCGTTACTTTTCCATTGTCTAATCGGAGGAGTCAGTCTTGGGAACTGTGTTAAATGGCCCATTTGTCCACCTTTTCTGCTCAACTCTGTAATCAGAATGTGTCAGCCTGTCAGGTGGGACTTGAAATGGAGCTGATACTGATTTGGTCAGAGAAGCGTTGTGCAACCCAAGTTTTCGGGACATCTGAACACAGCTTTATTTAGTAATTTTGGAAATGGGCAAGGTACTTTGATGAGTTTTTATTGGAAGTGTCCAAGCTATTATCTCAAAGCTTCGGATAATTTGCTTTTGGAAACATGTGGTAGAAGTTTATATATGGAAAACTGAATAATATATGCATCTAAAGTTTCTCATCCATTCACATGCCATCCTGTCCAACCTTATAGACATGCTGCCCACATCTGTAATGTATGATTTTTTTTTTTCTTAGGATACTGTTGCTGCAGAGAGAGGGAGAGATGCCAGGTCCCACTAAGAAGGCATTTGTAGATTCAGTGTTCTCTGCCTGCAAAATAGAAGTCAGAAAAGAGAACCCGTTTGGAAATCCTTGAGTGATCTGTGGATTTTCTCACTGTGTCTGAGGTCTCCAAATAAATACTTAAAAGTTCCCTTATAGGGAATGCTCTCCTGGAACCGTTCCATCACGTATCAGTCTGAGTTAAACATGTGTGGCTAATTTCTCAAAGTTTTCCTGCAAGCAGTTGTTCGGAGATATGTTTGATTCCATCGCTTGGAGAAAGTAGTTCAGTCAAGAAGGCTGCCTTAGATGCTTTATCAGAACTTTGAAAACTGTATTGGAGTGTGAATGGAAACAAAATCGATTGTATCATGGAGACTTTCTCTTTTTACAGAAGACAGACGTTTTAAATCATTTTTCCTATCTGCCATTTATACTTGTTAAAGAATGCCCTAAATACTGACTTTAGGGTCGACAACTAGCTTGTAATAAAGTAATTTGAAGATAGAAATAAAAGTAACAAACACACACCTTCCAATCTGTTGTAGAGGGAGGAGCCAAAATTTCTTTGGATCTACCAGGACCTTGGGTGCTTCAGGAATATTGGTCTCAAGAACCTCAATGACCACTCTCTCGAACACCAGGCTTGGATAACACCAGTCATCCTTTGGCAAAATTTTCAGATGAGTACGACTGTCAGATAGGTGACCACAAAATGCATTAGCAAACGTCTTCACCAGATGGATGAGCTGAGCATGCCGATATATGCATGCTCCAACTGGAAGGGAAGTGCCACCAACACTAGAATTGTCAAGGGTATTATTATCACTTTTTGTAAATTCTTTTCACTTGCATTGCATTACTTTGCACAAGCATTTTGGTTTGTAGTTTATTCAAATGGATTTCTGGATAGGAAGCTAGCAAAAAGACAACTTGAGTATGACTATTGGTTCGAACATAGTATTGTCTACTCTGGTTAACATTTTCGGCCATAATGGTTTTTGGACCCTTTTTTTATTACTATTATTATCTTTTCCAGATTATAGCATAAAAAAGTGTCAAGATAATGTGTTTTTCATCAGGGGGATTATGTTGAAGAATTTCAACGCCTTTGTGAAGTTCAGAGTGATAAAGCAACTATCGAAATTACAAGTCGTTACAAGGGAAAAATAGCTCACGTTCTCTATGTTCCTGGTGACATTGTGAAGGTAGGATGGTGGTATATTCCTGTTAGTATATTTTTTCCCTTGTTTGATTGGATATCTTACAAAGGTGGTTATGCATAATGGTCCAGGTTGGTGATACTCTATTGAAGATAGTTACTGAAGAAATTCAGACTCCAATGCTGAGTCATGATGCTTTGGCTGATACATCTTCAGATTCTGAGTCATCAGAACCTGATGATCAATGTTCATTGGTTAA
Source organism: Magnolia changhungtana (assembly GCA_030180095.1). Lineage (NCBI taxonomy): Eukaryota > Viridiplantae > Streptophyta > Magnoliopsida > Magnoliales > Magnoliaceae > Magnolia > Magnolia changhungtana. Next base: position 28,740 of record JASAUF010000496.1, on the reverse strand, counting down.
CAAGGAGATTGTAGGAGTTCTATCTACACCAGCTGTTCGACATCTTGCTAAGCAATATGGTCTAAATATAAATGACATTTGTGGAACTGGTAAAGATGGGAGGGTTTTAAAAGAAGATGTCCTGAAATATGCTGCGAATAAAGGGTTGTGTAAAGAGTCATTTGCAACTTCGGATTCGGGTCTTGAAAGTCCATCGCTGCTAAAAGAGGCCAAGGTAGATGAGCAATGCTATGAAGATACAACAGTTCTCCTTAGGTAATATTCCATTTATCCATGAACTTGGGAAGGTTTCAGTCTATGCAGCATTTATGTGGACACACTTTTTGCCAGACATGACAACCCTGGAAGATCTAACATGTGAATGAACTTTCACAGATACATTATATTGAAATTATAAGCTATTACGTGGATGTTAATTCATAGTGTGCCTCAAAAAACAGGGAGAAGGTTATGATGGTGATGTTGATGATGATAATCATGATGATTATGATGGTACGGACATTACTTCGTAAAAGCATAAAAAGTAGAAATTTATTCTCACATGTCCCCAGTAACCCTTTTGATGTGTATCTGACTTTCATTTCCCTTATGGAGACTTCTGAGGTGTGGGAGTGCTTGTGAGTTGTGACAACTTCCAGGTATTTGGGAAGTGCATGTTCAGTTCAACTATAAGGTTATGTTTTGGATATACTATAGATTTGAATTGCAATAAATTGTCCAACATAGAGGAAATGACCACTTCATTGTTACCTCAGTATTCATTCATTTTGAGGAACTAGTCCTTAAACTGCACTTACATGTTCCTTTCAGGTCGAACTTGCAAGGAATGCAACTGCAATTTGTCCCTGAATATGAAATAATGAGTACTCAGGCAATTTCAATTAGGTTATATCAACATTATTGATCTAATTATGGCAATTTAATTCAGCAATGAAACCAGCCTAATGAAAGGTCCACCAGAGACAGAACAAGAACAAGCTCAGTTACAGATGATACTTTTCATTTCTAATTAGATAAAAGAAGTGTTCAGTGTATGAGAAATATATCAAATTGAAATCATTGCTCATCTTTCCACGGGCTTGTTATAGTAAGCAACCTTTTTTTTCCTCTCCTTTTGCAGGTTCCACATTCCTAGTGATTCACAGTTCAAACTTGTTAAAATAGTCATTAGTTGGATTTTATAATTACTTACTTCGATGATGCGGCTATCTGCCATCATAAACATATTGAGTTGTTGGCGTTGTCCAACGACTCAACATGTTTATGATGGCAGATTGATTTTATTTTTATTTTTTTCCCTTTTCACTTTGTAATAATCTGATGTAGCAAGTTGCCTGTTCCTTCTTGTAGGAAAATTTCCATCTATGTGAAAAAAAAAAAAAAAAAAGTGAACATTTTGGATTATGATTAATTTATTGTTGCTCTTTCAGGGGATTTCAGCGATCGATGGTTAAATCAATGACCATGGCTGCAAAAGTTCCACATTTTCATTACCTAGAAGAGATAAACTGTGATGCTCTTGTAGAACTTAAAGCAGCTTTCCAAAAGGAGAATACTGATCAGAATGTCAAACACACTTACTTGCCATTTTTAATTAAGTCACTTTCAGCGGCATTGTGTAAACATCCCTTATTAAATAGTTCTTTCAGTGAGGAGTCATACGAGCTCATCCTTAAAGGTACACAAGTATTTGCCTACTGGAATTAATTCCAACTCATATGATTGTCTGGTTTGTCTTTATTTATGACATGCAGCATTTCTAGGATAGGAGATGAAAAAGAGCCAACCTGCCCATGCATGAATTTTGGTTTACCAGTATTGAAGGTGTTAGACAGCTCACATACCTTGTATATCTTGTTTCTATAGGTAGAGGATTCTGCGTTTATTTCTTTCCTTGTATAGATTATTGTAATCTCTATATATTCAACCTCATTGGGTTGTCTCAAATACACAGAAAAGCTTCTGCATCTCTTTGCTTTCATCGTATCAGAGCCTCTCTGATCCGAAACCGTCCCTGCGTTGTCCCGTCACCACCCCTGCTGCGTCTGGCAACTGCACCTGCTCATCCGACCGCCCCTGCATCGTCCGGCCGGCCCTCGTACGTCGTCCGGTCATCCCTGCTCATCCGACCGCTCCTGCGTCGTCCGGCTGTCCTTGCTGCTGCGTCCGATCACTGTCTCTGCTCATCCGATCGCTCCTGCGTCGTCTGGCTGCCCCTGTCACGTCGTCCGGTGACCCCTCTGCTTCAGATCTGCTCGTCCGAACTATCCAGATCTACTCATCCGAACTTTGTTCCAAATCTGCTGTTCCAGATCTACTATTGCTCCAAATCTACTCGTCCTGTTACAGATCTGCTCGTCCTGTTCCAGATCTGCTCGTCCGAACCTTGCTACTATTCGAACCCATTGTTGCTACTCCAGATTTGCTGTCCAAATACTGTTTCTGTTCAAACCCGTTGTTGTTGCTGTGTTATTCTGCCAGATCCAAAAAACTACAATTGCTTGGGTATCTCCTGCTGTACGGTACATCTTACACCTTCTTCTACTGCAACTCTTTGAGTACTTTACATTACTTCAGAACAATGGACAAGAACTCATCACGTACAGAGGTCCTACGTTGTAGTTTTGATGGTACCAACTATTCTCTATGGGCCATCCATTTTCAGAATTTCCTCAAGGGTCGTGGTTTGTGGGGACTCATTGATAGATCTGTTTCCATCCCCACTTCCACAGATGCCGATAAATTAGCTGATTGAGACATGAACAATGGACGAATTATTACCTGGATTCTCGATTCGGTAGATCGGTCCATTGCTATTGGCCTCACACTTTATCGCACTGCCAAGGCAATGTGGGAGCATCTTCAGACAATTTATCAACAGAGTAATGCGGTTCGGTTATACCACCTGGAACAGGATCTCATTAACCTTACTCAAGATGATGACAGTATTCAATCATTCTACTCCAAAATTGTCACTATTTAGATAGAGATGACTATGATGGATCCAACATTTCCTCATGACTTTAAGATATTCCAATCCATGCGCGAGAGTGCGCAAGTTAAACAATTTCTTATGAAGCTGCATCCAGAATTTGAACATTGTCGGGCTGCTCTCTTAAAGCGTAACCCTCCTCCTTCATTGAATTCGGTTATTAGTGATTTATTAGCTGAGGAACAATGACTGAAGGTTCTCTTTCTTCCTTCCTCAACTCCGGGATCATCTGATATGGTGCTTGCTATGTCTATTACGACACCAACACATGGTTTCACTCATTCGACTTGTTGCAGCTGCAACAAGGTGGGTCATGTTGTCGCTCAATGCAAAGAATGGTGCGCTTATTGTCGATGGACTGGTCATGGTATTCAGGACTGCCATACACGTGCCTATGCATCTTCTTTAAGCCGTGGCCGTGGTGATCGTGGTTGTGGTCGTGGTCGTGCTCTTTCTGCTACTATTTCTTCTGAGCCGTCTGTGAGTGGTTCTCCACCTACTGTTTCTGCTAAAGGTCTTTCATCTCCGTTGACTCCTGCGATGCTCCAACAAATCGTTCAGGCGCTTTCTGCGGCCGGTATGTCAGGTATATCCCTATCTCTTACATGGTTCTTTGATTCGGGTGCTTCCAATCATATGACCGGTGTTGTATCCCATCTTCGTGACATTCATGCCTACACCAGCAATCAGGCTATTTCTACTGCGGATGACACTAGACTACCTATTCAGTCTGTTGGATCATTGACTTTCTCTCCTTCTGCTCATCGCCAGTTCACTCTTCGTGATGTGTTTCATGTCCCTAACCTCTCCTCCAATTTAATTTCAGTTGGTCAGCTCACATCCAATAACTGTTTAGTCATATTTCTTCCCACCTGTTGTTTTGTGCAGGATTTGGCAACGGGGAAGGTACTTGGGAAGGGTAGGCGGCATGGTCGTCTGTACGTGCTGGACTTTGATCTATTTGTCACTCCGGCTCGTTGTTTCTTTTCTCCATCTTCATCAGATATTACTTCAGCAAATAAATTGTGGAAACTATGACACTTTTGTCTGGGTCATCCACATTCTGATCGGTTATTTCAGTTAATTTCATCTGGCATGTTAGGGAATATTTCTCTTAATAAAAATGATTTGGATTATTCTTGTTTTTCCCGTTGTCTTTCAAAAAGTAAGTGTATTCCATTTTCTTTAAGAACTATAAAATTATCTTCTATGTTTGAACTCGTGCATATGGATGTCTGGGGTCTATCACCAATTATGTCTCTCTCTGGGTTACGATACTATGTTATATTCATTGATGATTTCACACGGTACACTTGGATTTATTTTCTTCAATCGAAGTCACAGGTTTTTGAAAAATTCAAGTTATTTCACTCTATGGTGGAGACTCAGTTTCATGTTTCAGTTCAAACTCTCCGCTCTGACTCAGGGGGGGAATATCTCTCAACCGAATTTCGTACATTTCTTCAAGGTCATGGGATTATTCATCAGACCACCTGTTATGATACTCTACAACAGAACGGTGTGGCTGAATGGAAAAATCGTCATATTGTTGAAACTGCCAACACCCTGATGACAGCTATTAGTGTTCCTCGTTCCTTCTGGGTGGAAGTCATGTTACATTCAGTCTACTTGATTAACCGGATGCCAACCAAAGTTCTGAACAGTAAATCTCCCTACCTTGTTCTCACCGGCTTACCTCCTTCATACTTCACATTTCGTGTATTTGGTTGTATCTGTTATGTTCACTTGGCTTCACATGAACGTAATAAACTATCTCCAAAATCGGTCAAATGTATGTACTTGGGATTTGGAGAAACTCAAAAGGGTTTTCGATGTTATGATCCTATTTCTCGTCGTGTTTGGGTTTCACGATATGTTGTTTTTTTAACATATTGCATTTCATTCATCTTTTCCCCCTCCGCACACTCCAAACTCTTCTGGTTTAACCAGATTTCCGGAAATTTCGTTTGCCTCGAGTACTCTCCCTCGTCCATTGCAGGTTTACTCACGTCAACCACGTACAGATCTACCACCTATTACTCAACCGGAATCTACTGTACCTGTTGCGGATCCCGAACCTACCTCGATACGTCGTTCCGCTCGTGAACATCGAGCACCTGATCGCTTGATATGCTCTATGTCTGTCATGAATACTACTCTGGATACTGTTTCTATTCCTACTTTATATTCTCAGGCAGCCACTTATGATTGTTGGAAGAAGGTTATGGCAGAAGAACTTGCGGCATTGGATGATAACCATACGTGGGACATTGTCACTTGACCCGCTGACCAACAATTAATTGGTAGCAACTGGATTTATTCTGTCAAGCTCAAGTTTGATGGATCATTGGATCGATACAAGGCTCGACTTGTCGCTCAGGGATACAAACAAGAATACAGAATTGATTACGATGAGACTTTCGCTCCTGTGGCCAAAATGAAAACTATTCGTACTCTTTTGGTTATATCTTCTGTTCGCTCATGGCCACTCTCTCAGATGGATGTAAAAAATGTCTTTCTTCATGGAGACATCCAAGAAACCGTGTATTTGAAACCTCCTTCTGGCTCTTTAATTCCCGACAATAAGGTATGTCGCCTAAAGAAAGCCTTGTACGGCCTCAAACAGGCACCGCGGGCATGGTTCCAACGCTTTCACGATGTTGTTACGGGTGCTGACTTTACTCAAAGTGGTCATGACCCATTCTTATTTTTGCGCACCACTGCTCACGACATTGTTATTATTCTAGTTTATGTTGATGACCTCCTACTAACTGGTAGAGATGCTACTGACATTTCGGCTTTAAAGGAAGTTCTGCAAGCATCCTTCAAGATGAAAGACCTTGGCTATCTAATATACTTTCTTGGACTTGAATTTTCATGTTCCAACCGTGGGATTTTGGTCAGCCAGCGTAAATATACCAAGGATCTTCTCGCCTTGGCATCATTGACGGATTAGAAGACGGTTCAGACTCCTTTAGAACTTAACGTTACTATGGTCGTGACGATGGAGATCTACTTGCACAGCCCGATTTATTCCGTCGTCTGGTTGAGAGTCTAGTTTACTTAACTATGACTCGCCCTGATATTGCCTACGTTGTCCAAGTTGTCAGTCAGTTTGTTTCTGCTCCTCGGACTCTTCATATGACTGCAGTGTTGCGCATCCTACGGTACCTTCGTGGAACTCTAGATCGATCTCTGTTCTTCTCCTCCACAGCAACTCTGGACCTTCGTGCTTATTCAGATGCTAATTGGGCCGGATGCGCTCTCACATGAAGATCTACAACTGGCTACAGTGTTTTTTTTAGCACTTCTCTCATCTCTTGGAAATGTAAGAAGCAGGCCACTGTTTCCAAATCAAGTACAGAAGCCGAGTATCGGGCGATATTCGCTGCGTGTAGTGAGCTCGTCTGGTTACGTGGACTTCTTTCAGATTTAGGCATTCCTCTACAGAATCCTACTCCACTCCATGTTGATAATCTTAGTGCCATTCAGATTGCCTCTAATCCGGTTTTTCATGAACGGACGAAGCATATTGAAGTTGACTGTCATTTGATCCGCAAGAAATTTCAGTCTGGGCTCATTTTTCTTCCACATGTGGCATCCCATGATCAGATTGTTGATATTCTCACCAAGTCCCTCACGTCTGCACGTCACTCCCTTCTGGTTGGCAAACTATTACTTGTCGAGGACCAGCATTAGTTTGGGGGGGATGTTAGACAGCTCACATACCTTGTATATCTTGTTTCTATAGGTAGAAGATTCTGCATTTATTTCTTTCCTTGTATAGATTATTGTAATCTCTATATATTCAACCCCATTGGGTTGTCTCAAATACACAGAAAAGTTTCTGCATCTCTTTGCTTTCAGAAGAGACTTCTGCATCTCTTTGCTTTCAGAAGGGACTTCAGTCTCTGAAGTAGTTAGAGATATTTTTTTTTTGGAGAGATAATGAAAATTTTATTAAAGAGGCGCAAAAGCGCGAAAGATTACAATCCCAAAACACCAAATGGAAGAGCAGCCGAGGCTACCTTAACATAAACTGCCCATTCCGACACTAGCCGATTAACCTTTGCAATCATGTTATTTAACCCCACAACAACATTATGAAAACAACGATCATTCCTTGTGCCCCAGATTACCCAAAGAACTGCCATGCTTAAAAGCCACCATATAGCTTTCTATGCTTTACCAACTCCACCCCCATGCCAGGCCCAAAGCTCTTCCACCATCGTAGGCATGACCCAATCCGTTTGTAAGCATGATACAAACTAATTCCGGACTCTTGGGGCAAAAGGGTAATGGATAAAGAGATGGTCAATAGACTCCTCATTGCCCATGCACATAGGACATGTTGGACAAGAGGAGCGCTCTTCTCTGAAGATTATCAACAGTTAGGATTCACTTCCGACCTACCATCCAAACAAATGCCGTGACATGAGGGGAAGCACATAAAACCAATGATGGAACGGATGCGATGTACTCGCATTAGACAGCACAGGAGAGAGGAGGTTATAAAACGATTCAATTGTAAATGTACTTAATCTGTTACAAGTCCAAATAATTTCATCTTCTTGAAGAATGGCAGGCCTCTCTGCATTTAAGAGCTCTAACAAAACCACAAGTTCATCGAATTCAACATCCAACATGTTCCTGCTGCGAAGGGGAGTCCAAACAACCTTGTCCCCAACTATTGAATAGCAGTCCACCACATGAACAAATTTATTCGGAGCGAGACTAGCAACTCTCAGGAACAAAGACTGAAGCACCTGTGTGCCGCACCAAATGTCCACCCAGAAACGGATTCCAGATCCTATTCCGACTTTGAAGGTGATGCCCCTGCTAGCTAGATGTTGTGTGGCCATAATTGCTTTCCAAGCGCCCAAAGCTCCATACAGGGAAGAGACTTCAACAAACCAACCACCCTCCTGAACACCATGCTTAGCAGAAATCAATTTTCTCCAAAGACTTCCCTCCTCTATGCTAAATCTCCAAATCCACTTCCCAAGTAAAGCAGTGTCCATGATGCCTAAGGGTTTAATGCCAGCTCCCCCTTCCGAGATAGGCTTGCAGACCTCTTCCTACTTGAGAAGGTGGAACTTTCTCCCTTCACCAGCCCCATTCCATAAGAAATCCCTCCTGAGCTTCTCAAGCCTATCCAACACCGATCTAGGGCACTTAAATCAAGACATGAAGCATATTGGAAAAAGTTGACTTAATCAACGTTAGGCGGGCCCCCGAAGAGAGGTACTAGACAAATTTTCCTCTTATTACTCGTACCTTCCCAAAAGAAGAAGTTTACTTTTCCTATCATCAAGGTCACAAAAGCTGGAATCTTGAAAAGAGAGCGATAGTAAATCGGTTTATTGGATAAAGCGCTTTGATAAGGGTGATCTGACCCCCCAAGGATGGGTAACAAGATGCCCACTTCTCTCAATTTTGTCAATCACTGGGTCCCACATAGAAGCAGCCAACAGGTTGGCCCCCAACGAAAGGCCTAAATAGATCAGCGGGACTAAATTTGACACCCGGCTAAAGCTGCCAACCAGCACAAATCTTCTTTCTCCACCTCGATTCACATTATCACACTTTTTCCTAGGCCAACTCTCAAACCCGAGGCCACCTCAAAACAATAAAGCACACATTTTATGTTGGCTACCTGATCATAAGAAATCTAAACATGACACTGATATCTTCAATGAATTGAAGATGGGAAATCAATGAGCTTGTTGGGCTTGCCTAAAAACCATAAATGAGCATGTGATCTTCAGTTCTAGTGAAAAAGTCTACTAAGACCTGCAGCTTATTACGAGAACAAGAAGGGGGAAAACTGGTCTTCTTGGTTTGCTAGTTGTCCGCCTTTCAGCAAGTCTCTCAATGCCTTGATCTGAAGGGAAGAAAAATGAAACTGTTCCAGATTGCCCGTAGAGGTGACTTCTATCAAGTGCACCTGTTTATCAACAAAGTACAATTTCTAACTTCTGGCAGAAACATATATTGTGACAAGTCTTTAATCCTCAAACTATATTGACCTTGCATTCATGTCAACCCCAAAATGTTGAATTAGTCGAGAAGCCATGTTGAGAAAAAATTTCCCTGCTAATTGCATTTAATAGATCATTGTTCGAAGCTATAAAAAAAATTATATCCAGAATCCAGTAATATATGAATAAGAACCTTTCAATCAAACAAAGATTTTGATGATTTGATTCCTATGTTAACATTTCAAACCTAACACACACGATAGGAAATGGAATTTTTTTTCCAATCGAATTCTTCCTAAATACTCCATTTCGATCATTCCCGTCAACCCCAGAATGCTGAATCCTTACTCTTGCTCCAGTGGTACTCTTAGGAGTTTCAACACCTGGTCAAGGGTTTGAGTACCCATAGGTGGTGAAATTCCACTACGGCGTGAGTGTGTGGGGTTGTGTGTGTGTGCATTAAAAAAATAAAATTAAAAAAATTAAAAAACCCAGAATGCTAAATTAGGTGTAACATTGAGAAGCCATGTTGAGAATTTTTTTTCCTGCTAATTGTATATGAAGATATTCAACGAACTCTTTCTATAATAGTAAAAAATACAAATAAATATACTTGGATAAGATATTGATCTTGCACCTGGTTTAGCCCGAGAGTAACATGTTGAGTCAGGTGAAATAGCTGAGATGCCAAAATATATCATGTGACAACCTGTCAATTATTTCTATATTAAATACTAGGATTGAATATTTATTTATATCATGCTGCTTGTGGGCCTCTCCCATGGCTGTTTCCAGCGCCTAGGTAAAAGAAGGTCGATATCTGGTGGCAGCCAATTGTATAACTTTTTCTAATTTACCAATTAAAAGCCAACCTCAAATTTCTGGGAGAAGGATGAGAAGATTTTGATGATGATGATATGTCATGCTGCTCGTATTTTCAGTTATTATTATCCTGTTTGGTGGATGGTCTGGTGTTGAGCTTCTAACGTCAACTTCTGTTGATTTATTGTAGGGAACCACAATATTGGTGTTGCCATGGCAACTCAGTATGGTCTAGTTGTACCAAACATAAAGAAGGTTCAGTCACTTTCAATCTTGGAGGTTAGCTTCAGCATGTCTCGTTCATTGTTTTTGGAAATCTAATGTGTTCTCCTGTGAAATCGATCTATAGAACTGCTAGTCCTCAGCGTACATGTCATGCTTTTCTCTATGTACTACTGTTTGAGTGTGCATAAACCTCACGGGCAGGAGGAGTTGCAAAAAATGCATAGCTACCCTTTTAGGTACCATGGATCAATGTTACCCAAACAGCCAACCCTACTACGTCTTCTATTCCAGATGTGCGATCCGAATTATGGGTCATTTGCAACCCAGATCACTACTTTTAGCGATCTGAAATTATGGTCCTATATTCTTTTAAGTGTTGATTCATAGTAATTTAGAGATTTATATTTTGATTTTTGCAATGGCATGTGTGCAATATAGTACTATGCATTTAGATCTATAATAATAACATTCAACATGTCACATACAAATTACATTATCAATTCATATATAAAACTACATTACATATTCTACATTTAGATCTATAATAATAACATTCACCATGTCACATACAAATTACACTATCAATTCATATATAAAACCACATTGCATATTCGTAGTGTATAAACTGGAGAGAGACACATGATCCTACCCCAAGCATACCATGTATTGGAATAAGCCGCATACCACATACCCGTTCTCATACCATGCACTAGAGTGACCCACAATCCAGGTAACATTACCGTGGATCAAGCCATGTTTCTGATCCAACTCTAAAAAGGGCTTGGAAACGTGGTTTTTAGACTTGGATCAACTTGTTCAGTCTTCAGTCGAGTCACTACTTGCCTGATTTGGGGTTGTATTGGCCCCAAGTCGCCCTAGGATGCTCCGGCTGGTGGTAGTGAATCCGAGAATTGATTAGGATGAGTCATATCGGACTTCTCTGAGTCTTAAAACCATGCTTGCAAACTCTGTTAAAAGGGGACCTGTGTCCTTTATGTTGCTGCACTTGCAGTCAGTCCATATGGCAGCTTCTGAAGAAAGAAAGTGCACCCTGCCTCTGAACATCATAGGGGAACTGAACTCCTCTGTTTGCAGAAACCCAGAACAACGGACCCATGTCGATTGCAGACTAAGGAAGCTTCCATTTCTTCCCTAACCAGCGTTGTTTTGCCAATGGCAAGTATTGTACTGCTCACCACATAACAGAGACTGCTCAGTCTCTGCCAAAGTCAAGGCACTGCCTTTTTAGAAGCCGGTGCTGTGACTTTCTGTGGTCGGAGCTTCAACACTTACCATGTGGCTTCCCCTGGAGCGCACTGCCCTTGGTGGCACCTTGCAGCATCATGCTGCAGCTGCTGCATTGTCAGACAACGTTCTCCTAGGATAGTTAAGGAGTCTCACCTCCTTCCTTCGTAAAGGGCTATTCTCACCCTGACAATTCAAATAACAATTGAACACCATCATGTTCCTTTTTGAGTCCCACACATCATGTGGATTCTATCAGTGTCAGTCATGGGACACTGTCCCTTGAGCATCTCCATTCTCTAGCACCACCTTGAAAGCACCCTTGCCTTATTATTCATATTGAGGGACTTGACTCCACATTGCAGTTAAGTTTGAAGTTGGATTAAATAAATGTAACTGCATATTGGGAGATATCAATATAATTTGGTAATTTCCTATTTACTTAACTGAATTATTGCGTTTTGCATCCAAATACAGCCTTATGTATCTTTTAATTTACTATGTAAGAAACCATTAATCATCTTCTTGTAGACTATGTGCTCAGCATTGGCCATGATTATTTTACAATGGAGACTCTACTTGTTTGTGAGGATTTTATCCTTCTGTTTTGAATTCTCTATTGTTTTCTAATTGCAATTTCATTGTAATAACCAAACACCCATTGCATCAATTCTCACTTAAGTCTTCCCAAGCATTTAGGTGAAGAAATGTGGAGGTGTGTTTAACCATTTAATTGAATCTTTTTCTCCATACAGAAAATCGTACTGAAGCATGCTCTTCTCTGTTTTATTAGATAACAAAGGAATTGTCACGGTTGCAACAACTGGCATTGAATAACAAGCTCAGCACTGAGGATATTTCTGGTGGAACTATAACCTTAAGCAACATTGGAGCAATCGGTGGCAAGTTCGGCTCTCCACTTCTCAACTTACCTGAAGTTGCTATCATTGCAATTGGCCGAATTCAGAAACTTCCACGCTTTACAGATGATGGAAGTGTATATCCTGCATCTGTCACCAATGTAAGTTTTAATTTATTTTCATGCTCCTAAAAATGAGGAATGATGGTATACAGCATTCACTAAATAAAAGTTCTACACAGTTCCTTTCTCCCAGTGCACTTGACAAACATGTGGTGATTGGGACTCTTCATCTGGTCTGAAAAAATTCAGAAGAAAAACATCAGAATCATTGAAAATTTGAGATCTACCAAACCCAAGCATTCTCATTTAGATCAGTGATCGTTATCCATATAGCTCACACATGCAGATGGGTCCCAAAGAAGAAGATTACAAGGAAGAAAAATGGCCAATGCCCTTAAGGGTAGTGTACAGCTGACTGTAGCCAACATATAAATCTTCTTAATTTGTAATCTTACACTTTGCCGCAAGCATCATGAGGAGGTACAGGTACTGCATAGAGGCTTTCTTTGGTAGGTCATCGGGGCTACTTCCTCACCAAGAGCCCATACCCTGCGAGAGCTGGTACACTAGCCAGCTTGGATCCCAAGCTGGGCGTCTCCATAAAGGTTTTATGCAGTGTGCACTGCATACTATACATTTGTAGAACCATAAATGTGTTGTTCTCTCATACTTGTATATGCATATAAACTCCAGAGGTACGTCTCCATTTCTCCACCTAGCTTGAAAGTGGTCACTTTGGGAACAACTTAGTCGGCAATCTTAATTAATTCCTCGTTTTCACTTGTATTATTACTAAAATTGCACTCCATATACTCTAATTTTAGTTCGACTAATTTTAAATCCTTTAGGTTCTAAAGCTTTCCTCCATAGTCTGGCTTTGTGTTACACCCTTCTTCATCTTATCAATCAAAACTATGTCATCTACAAACAAATATGTCATGGCGTGTCTTCCTGCAAATGCCTCATTAACTCATCCACACGCATTTACAGTAAATTCAGTGGAAAAAAAAAAAATAGTTTAGGGCTTGCCAACCCATATGCATTTATAGTGCAAACCATCTACATGCATGTGCCTAGATGTCTCACCTGCACAAGACCCAATCTGCTCATTTGGTAGGACTGATGACATGAATATCCTTATAAAAAGATCAGGACCCCAATGTACAGTGGGGCCCACCTGATGAATGGCTTGGATGATTCACCATAAGTTTTGGGAAAGCATGTGTGCTGGCGTGTGGAGGGACTGGCCTATACAAGCACATGGATTAGAGCCTCAAATATGTGAGTGCCAAATTAACAGGTAAATAACGTGCAATCTGGATATGTATTGGACAATGCAGCGACTGTGACAAAAATCGCTGACATTTTGAAAATCTCGCGGTATTCTCGTGGAATTCTGATCAGAACGATATGATTGCAAGATTTTCAAAAATTTCAGCAGTTTTTAACTTTCAATAATTTTATCACACTACCACATTTTTAAGGTAACTTGTACTTAATAGTTGCAATAAATCATTTTATACCTATGCTTTTAAGGTTTAAAGTCATTTGTTAATTTATAATTAATATTTTTGAATAGTTTATTTTCAGTGAAACTTTCCCGATAATATTGTGAGAAAACTTAGAATTTTGAAAATCTTCCTAGGAATTCCCAAGTCAAGAAATTGTTGAGATGGAGATTTATCACTATGAATGCAGCATTAAAAAAAATGCCAATTGATCCTGTCCTCTCCAACTTTGATATCTGTTTAAAACATGTTTACTTTCCCTTCTTTTTTTTTTTCCCCCAAAATCTCAGGTAACAATTGGTGCTGATCATAGAGTAGTGGATGGAGCTACGGTCGCCAGATTTTGCAACGAGTGGAAGCTGTTGATTGAAAAACCGGAGCTGCTCTTGCTGAACTCGAGATGATCTAACAGCATAATAATCAATCACGGGCCCTTCTATCGACCCCACCACATTGGTGTTTCTCAATTTCAACAACACCCATGTTCGTTTAAAATAATGGAGGCATTGAACTTAAGAAAGACATTTTATTTATACAGGACTCCTTTTTGGAAAGCTGCACTTGAGGGCCTGTTTGGATGTTCCTCCTAGTTTTCAACTGGAATTGCAATTTGCAACAGATTGGGAGAGGATCACATTCCCGCTGCATTTTCGAAAGCACCAACTTTCTGGAGTGGATGAAATCTCTCATCTCAAATCTATAGGATGGTCCACAATGCCTCCTTAAGGTTAGTACAGAAATCTTCTTTGTGAACTACCCTTGAAAGGAGTTTTCATCTTGTATTATGAAAATCAAGCAATTGTCAATTTGATTCAATTGCTGATTTTGTATTCTTGAGCTACTGCTTTTATGATAAATGAGTCCAAATTGGTTGTTTGGATTCAAGGGGAAGGGTCCAGTTGCAACTGGGGGCAGCTGAATTATTTCTGATTCCTTTTTATGAAAACTGATTATCGAGTTGCCTGAATAATAACTTTGGCATGCGTCCCATCCTTCACATCAATAAGCCACTTGTAGGGGGAATCATTCCATTATATCAGAGCCCATTCAGAGGCCCTGCCTGCAAAGTATCACCTGGCATAAAGTCGGCAGGTCCATTCATTGACTGGGCCACACCATTGGAATCAATGGTAACAATTGTCTCAACTTACAGGTGTGGCTAGAGCTGTGCATCGAGTCGAGTCAGACCGAGTTAGGGCTGATCTGACTTGACCCAGTTTTGAAATGGACTTGACTCGACTCAGTACCGAATCCAGCATGCCTGATCCGATCCGAGTCCGAGTCTGGCCTGGACTAATCCCAATTCAGGTCAAGTCGGCACCAAATTGGGGTCGTGTACAGTGGGTATCCGTGGGCTGAAATCACAACTCGGTACCTAGGTGCACCTGCCAGAATTGTAGCCTCTCCATCAGCTACACCGCATCTCAGATCTGAAATGTAAAATCCAGGATTTTTTTACATATATTCATGTATGAGTCGGGTTTTGGATTGAGTCAAGTCAGTACTGAGTTGGAATTCGGGTTGAGTCGAGTCAAGTTACTGGGTGACCCAAACTCAACTCGGTTTGAGTTCGGATTGGACGAAGTCTACTCGGTTCGGATTGACTCACCCGCTCAGTTTGGGTCGAGTTGGGTCTGAATGTGTCGGACGACTTGAGTCTGCCTGTCCCCAACTCTAAGTGTGGCCCACCTAGTGAGTGGATCAGCCTGATTTTTGAGATGGGCGATCACCATGCCAGGGCCTACCATTGCATGGACAGATGCCCATTGGGGTCGTGTACAGTGGGTATCCGTGGGCTGAAATCACAACTCGGTACCTAGGTGCACCTGCCAGAATTGTAGCCTCTCCATCAGCTACACCGCATCTCAGATCTGAAATGTAAAATCCAGGATTTTTTTACATATATTCATGTATGAGTCGGGTTTTGGATTGAGTCAAGTCAGTACTGAGTTGGAATTCGGGTTGAGTCGAGTCAAGTTACTGGGTGACCCAAACTCAACTCGGTTTGAGTTCGGATTGGACGAAGTCTACTCGGTTCGGATTGACTCACCCGCTCAGTTTGGGTCGAGTTGGGTCTGAATGTGTCGGACGACTTGAGTCTGCCTGTCCCCAACTCTAAGTGTGGCCCACCTAGTGAGTGGATCAGCCTGATTTTTGAGATGGGCGATCACCATGCCAGGGCCTACCATTGCATGGACAGATGCCCATTGGGGTCGGGTACAGTGGGTATCCGTGGGCTGAAATCACAACTCGGTACCTAGGTGCACCTGCCAGAATTGTAGCCTCTCCATCAGCTACACCGCATCTCAGATCTGAAATGTAAAATCCAGGATTTTTTTACATATATTCATGTACGAGTCGAGTTTTGGATTGAGTCAAGTCAGTACTGAGTTGGAATTCGGGTTGAGTCGAGTCAAGTTACTGGGTGACCCAAACTCAACTCGGTTTGAGTTCGGATTGGACGAAGTCTACTCGGTTCGGATTGACTCACCCGCTCAGTTTGGGTCGAGTTGGGTCTGAATGTGTCGGACGACTTGAGTCTGCCTGTCCCCAACTCTAAGTGTGGCCCACCTAGTGAGTGGATCAGCCTGATTTTTGAGATGGGCGATCACCATGCCAGGGCCTACCATTGCATGGACAGATGGCCTATACAAGTGCAGTGTTGGCGTGAAAGAAGGGACATGATAAGTTACTATGCAGGCACCTGCAGGTGATCAGTTGTCGAAAGTTACAGGGGTTGGTGCATTTATGAACCAGGGGTGTAGATATTTCTCCCATGCTCCTTTGTGGTTCAAGTTATTTTTAAGAGAAATGATGAGATGATACATTAGTTGTATTGTAATTTATGATACAACCATTTCTTTGCTGCCAACTGTTTAAATGGGCAGATTATCCTATCCACACAAAAGGTTTGCCACAACATGATGATCACCTGGTGTGAAAATCTGGTTGATCTTCGTATGCAGTGGGCAACACTGTCAATATCAATGAACAGCTGAGGGCATGGCTTATTGTGACGGTGTGGCCCAACCTATTAGTGGCTTAGCCAGATTTTTATATCAGATGATCATCATGACGTGGCCCACTTTTTACTTGGATAGGATATTCAACATTGTGACGGTTCAACTACTACATGTGACGGTTCTCATTGTTAGTTGTGAGGAGATGTGCAACCGTGGGAGTTGGCTCTCATCAGTGGTTTCCAGCTGCATCTGTGGATGCTTGTAAGTAGAGGTGGGCACCGGACAACTCGATCTGGCTAACTCAACTCGTATGATTCATTTCGATCTGACTTGACCTGAACCGAATGGGTGAGTCGGTCCGAACCGAGTAAGCTTCACCCAATCCGAATTTAAACCAAGTCAAGTTTGAGTCACCTAGTAACTCGACCCAAAACTCGATCCGGTTAGACCCGACTTGATTCGAAACCCGACTCTCTAACCCTACCCTGACCTCAATTCCAAAATCTCTCTTCCTCCCTCCTCCTCATCTTCCAAGCTTGACCTCTCTCCCTCATTCTCCTCATCTTCCAAGCCCAGCAACCACCCACCACCTTTACCCTCCTCTCTCCTCTCTACTCTCTTGATCTCTCCCTCCCTCATCTCTCAATCTGACTTGATGCCAACTCGACGAGACTCGGTACTTTTGATCGGATCAGACTCGGTATCGAGTTCAGGCTAGGCCTATTTCAAAAGCTAACTCAGTCAGACTCGACTCCATGCCCAACTCTACTTGCAAGCCTAAAAAACACGTTGGATCTTGAGCCGGACCCTTCCCCTCATTTTTAACCGTCAGCTCTAGGCATCCATCATACCGTATGGTCCCCGAAGTGTGATTTTTGGGCCCATAGGATGACCACTGTGGGACCCATAAGACTCGACGGTCCAGATCTTGCCACAATTCATCTATTTTTGCATGCATTGGTCAGCGTTTGATAACGCTTTATCCCATATCGGAAGCAAAAGAATTCAAAACTGCCTTGATACAAGGACGGCGGAAATGTTATAAGCACGACCTTACTTGAACAGGATCTGTTCTATAGGATCGTACATCTGTATCCTTAAGTGCTAAGGAGACAGGCAACCAAGTCTGGTGGATGAATCATGGCCGCACGATCAGAGCGTGATTAACGGCTGGGCCCGTTGATGGGTTCCTTGCAGTAGAGGATCGTTCCCAGTCAGATTCTTCTGATTGGGGTGGTCGAGCGGTTGTCTGACAGACTACAACAAAATCTTTTTGATTTTTTTAAATCAAATAGTAGTAAATGTACGTGGCAATCTGCATGTCTGCCGATCTTAACCGTTTAAGTAAGTGGGCTCGTGCATTTTGGAAGATCAATCTGGTAGGCCCATGTCATGTGGCAATCCAGACCGTCCGTTTGATGGAGCAATGGTTTTAACGGGTGGATTACCTGAATTTCTTACCTTTTGACATACGGTCCACTGCGGTGTATACAGCTTGTTGGACTCCTGTTGGTGGTGGTCAGATATTGCCGGAAGGCTTGAAAAGCAAAGCGCGTTCGTAGGCCCATGGGCCACCATAGATGGGATGTGGTGCCACTGTCGAGCTGATCTCTCGATAGTGGGTCTGTAGCTTAGTATAGTTAATCAACGGTTCACATGCAGTTTCGCAAGGGTCCATTGATAATTTGCTGTCCTCCTTTATTGCAAGGTTCGCTCAGCCATCCCAATAAACGTGATCGCGGTACACATTGCATGCATCTGAAGATATCCAGATTTGTTCAAATCAGGTCCCGTCTAAAATTACATCGGATGATTTCAGCCGTACATCTGATGACTGCCAGATGGATGGTTGGAAATAAAATGGTTCGTGGTCCATGTTCATTGGAATGAAATTGAATCATTTGGATAATGCGGTGCAATCTGAAAACGATGCCCCATCCATTTTGGGACCAATAATTTTGGACGGTTTGGATTGCTAGACTGTGCCACGGTGGGAGCATCCTACAACTTACACCCAGATACAATGGTATAAATTGGAATATCAAATGGGCAGGATCAATTAATCTGAGAGATTTTTGGGGCATCCCCATCCCTGGGGATGTACATTGAGTTGAGTCGAGTGGAGGTGGGTCAAGCTTTGCTTTGCTTGACTAGTTTGTACTCTGCTCACACTCCAGCTTACCATTCGAGCTCTCAACTTCAACTAGACCATTAAATTCTTTTAATTTGTAAATCATAGATTTAAAATTTTAAATCTCAATTTTGGAATCTAAAGTTTTTTTATTTTTAATTGATTGGATAAAAAAAAATTAAAGATTATATTTGAGAGGTACCTTCTTGTTTTGAGGGATAGAGAGAGTGAATCTAGTGGGTGTGGGCAGTGCTGTTAAGATGCTGAGTGGAGCTCAAGTGAGTGGCCAAGTGGAGAGGAGAGAGAGAAAGGAGCTCAGGTGGGGCGTGGCCGGGTTGAGTTTGCAAAGGAAAAGATAAAAAAAGGGATGGGTAAAGCCTTTAGAGTTTTATATATATATATATATATATATATATATATATATATATATATATATATATATATATATATATATATATATTAGCAGTCGAGTTTGAGCGAACCAAGCTTGGAATTGAGCTTTGAGCCAATCTGAGTCTAACTCCACTCCGCTCGACCTCAACTCGTTTTCAAATGAGCCGAGTGATATGAAGCTTAGCTCGCTTGAGGCGCCATTCACGTCGAGTGAGATTGGGATGGAAAACCTTTCGCATGTAGTTCTTGCATTGGAATGCTAGGTGGGGTCAATTGTGATGTTTGTGAAAAATCCATATCATTCACTTGTTTTGAGGGCTCATTTTTAGATATGCGACAAAAAACGAAGTTGATCCAAAACTCAAGGCGATCATATGAGAGAGAAAACCAGAGAAATAGTTTCATACTGTTGAAACCTTCTTTGGGATATGCCTTGATGTTTATATCCCATTCAAAATGTCTATAAGGTCACTACCACTAGGATGAAGTGAAAGCACAAAAAACTTAGCATGATATGAAACTTTGTGGCTATACGATGGTCATTAAATCCCCACCATTTCCCCTCATGTGGCTCCCTTGAGTTTTGGATCCACTTCATTTTTTGTCGCATGTCTTAAAATGATCTCTCAAAATAGATGAATGGCATGGATTTTTAACAAATATCATGATGGGCCCACCTAACATTCCAGTATTGCAAAAGGCTTTCACATGAAGTTCCTACACTAGGATGCTAGGTAGGCTCCACTGCAATGTCTATGAGAAAATCAACATCATTCATCCATTTTGAAAGCTCATTTTAAGACATGCGACATATAATGAAGTGGATCCAAAACTAAAGGCCACCTTGTTGGAATCTGCCTTGATGTTTATATCTCATCCAAACTGTTTATAAGGTCATTCCCACCAAGATGAAGTGAAAACACCAAAATTTTTTTGTGATAATTGTCTCAAATGTGGGTCATTGAATCCCCTTTGTTTCCTCTCGTGTGGCCGGCTTGAGTTTTGGATCCACCTCATTATTTGTTGCATGTACTAAAATGAGCTCTCAAGATGGACGAATGATATGGATTTGTCATAAGCAACACAGTGAGCCCCCACCTAGCATCCCAAGGAGGGAACTGATTAGGGGACCAGATTAGTGAGACCCCGCTCCACCACCTAACCGTGGGGCTCACTGTGATGTATGTGACTACATCCATACCATCCATTCGAATTGAAAGCTAATTTTAGGGCATGATGCAAAAAATAAAGTATATCCAAATCTTGGATGGACCCTAATACAAGAGGTAATGATAATAGGTCATAAAAACTTATCATGTGCCACAAAAGTTTTAGATCAAGCTGATATTTATGTGGTCTCTTCATCCATATCCATGTGACCTTATCAACAGCTTGATGACAAATAAACATTTCAATGGCCTCATAAAGTTTTTAATGGTGGGGATTTAATCACTACTATTTTGTGTGGCATGCTCTGCATATTATTTGATCCACTTCATCTGTGTGATAATGCCCTAAAAGAACTTTCAAAAGGGTTGGAAGCTGCATATACATCACTGTGAGCACCACGGTAAGGGGTCCCACTCACCTCAGTGGAATCGGGTCTCACCTAATCCACTCCCGTCGGGTACTCTGCCTCACGTTGCCCATGGGACCTATAAATCACAACCATTCAGAAAACTCAGGTGGCCACACCTAGTAAAAAGTGGAGACGGGACCCCAAACGAATGTAGGACTGACCGCAGTGTTTATATGCCATCCAATCCATTTACCTGATGTGGCACCATTAGGATTAAAGAGCTTCAAAAGATCACAATATTCCAAAAGCTAGGTGGGCCATATCACGTGCATTTAGAAGTTTTAGGTATAATTGTAGGGGTGGCCCACCTGACTGTTGAATCAGTCTGATTTTTGGGATCAAGACTAATCAAGGGGTGATGCACCTGATGGACGGGGTTGATTTGATGAACGTCAAGTCGTTTTGCTTCGCGTTAGTGAAAGTGACCTCGGTGGGTACGTACCATTACCAACCCACAAATGCTCCTAACTCGGAAGGTCTTTCTGATGATCCAAACCGTTAATGTGGCGGGTCCCACATAGTTTGGGATACATAATTATTTTCCCAGCTTGGAGGGTCCAATAAACGGCCTATATAGAGAAAGGTCTAGATTCTTCGAAAGAACACTAAAGATCAAGGTTCTATAGAAATTTCCAGCGGTATATCTCCCATCTAATGTGATGCCCATCAGATATACGGTGGAGATCACCTAAAATTGGGTCCCATGATCTCGGAAACCTCAGATAATGGGACTCGTGGACCACCAGTTCCAGTGGTCCAGCGTTCTACAAAGCGCGGGAAGCCTAAAAACCCTAGATGGCTGTGAAGTAGAAAAGCGGAGAGATTTTTCATTTTCTCGCAGAACCCATCGTCGCTGAGGAGAAGAGCAGCAGCCGCGGCGGATCTTCGCAGTCGCATCCGAAATGGTAATATCTCTCTCTCTCTCTCTCTCTCTCTCTCTCTCTCTCATCTCTTCCTACTCCCTGTAAGACTGCCCATCTCAAACGTGCGCAGGCATCTCTCTCTCTCTCTCATCTCTTATTTCGTCCTACTCCCTGTAACGCTGTCTATCTCTAACATGCGCAGGGTATCGATCTAGTCGCCGGAGGCAAAAGCAAGAAGACGAAAAGAACCGCCCCCAAATCCAACGATATTTACCTCAAGCTTCTCGTCAAGGTTTCTAATCACTTCTTGTCTCTTGCCTATCATCTCATCTCCCTCTCTCTCTCTCTCTCACCCATTCTCCATTCATCACAGCTGTACAGGTTCCTCGTCCGTCGCACCGGAAGCAAGTTCAATGCAGTTATCCTGAAGAGGCTTTTCATGAGCAAAGTCAACAAAGCCCCGATTTCCCTCTCGAAACTGATCCATTTCACTAAGGGCAAGGTAGTAATTTCGATGTCTTTTACGGTCTCTTTCGATTTCTCTATCTTATCTCTGTTTATTTATTTTAAAAATATTTTTATGGATTTTCAGGAAGGTAAGATTGCTGTTATCGTCGGGACAGTCACTGATGATATCAGGATTCACGAAGTTCCGGCGCTGAAGGTGACTGCGCTGAGGTTTACGGAGCGCGCCAGGGCGAGGATTGTGAAAGCCGGGGGAGAGTGCCTGACGTTTGATCAGCTTGCCCTCCGGGCTCCGCTCGGGCAGAACACGGTATGATTATTGTTCTAGCTTCTTGGTTGATTTCCTTTTTTGGGAATTGGGTTTTTTCTTTTGGCTATGATGGCTAGATTAGATGTGAGTGGGATGCTTTTTTTTTTTTTTTGTTATTCGTTTGTTGAATTTGTGTTGTTTTGGATGTGGATCTTTATTTTTCTGCCTTGATAAGAACTCGATTAGAACTGCAGTTAGGTGATTGAAGTAGATGCACGATCCTTATGATAGCTTCCGATGTCAGTGATGATTCTTTCGCTGTTTGATGTGTATTTGGTTAGACTGTGTTTGGGTGTCCA
The DNA here is from genome assembly GCA_030180095.1 of Magnolia changhungtana. Taxonomy (NCBI): domain Eukaryota; kingdom Viridiplantae; phylum Streptophyta; class Magnoliopsida; order Magnoliales; family Magnoliaceae; genus Magnolia; species Magnolia changhungtana. The sequence continues at coordinate 6,042 of JASAUF010000496.1, read as the reverse complement.
ATTGGATTTTTTTTTTTTTTTTTTTTTTTGGGTGCATTTGGATGTCCAAGTTGATTTGGTTAGGCTGTGTTTGGATAGAGTGCTCTTCTTGGAGTGTGTTTGGTTTAGTTTGTTTTGGGGGGTCTCTCTCTCATTTTCCTCTAAATGTTGGTTGGGAATTTCGGCAAGCAAGATTAGAATCCTATGGTTTTGCAAATTTTTCATTCTTGGGGCCCTTGTTCCATGTGAAATAATGATGATTAAAACATTGTTGTCTGTTTCTGTAGTGCACTAAATCTAGCCATTGGATATTCGACTCTGTTGTCGATTAATTTGAGACAATTTACTGGGATTGCCCAAGTATGAAATGTTTGGGAGGAGTTATCTCCTTAGGTAAATGGTGGTTGGGGAATTGCGAATAATGGAGGATTAAGAGATTTTGATATTCCTTAGGGCAGGTATGTTTGTAGATATTTACATAATTGTATGTAAATTATAGTTTACATATGTAAAGCTGATTTGCACACTTTTATTTGCGGTGAGTTTCTTATGCGAACATTCATAGACCCACCTATTTTCCTGTGTAAATTGTCAAAAGATTTTCACACCTCCCTCGTGAGAAAATTGTTTCAGACATAAATTGCCCCCTTTTGTTTTATATAACGCTCCGATTTTCGGAACCTGACTATATTACTCGTTTTTCTAAAAACCCTAGTGTTAACCTTTAAAGATTGCCAAATTTCAGGTATTTTTTTTCCCTCAAGAGTTAACAATTTAGCTAAATAGAACAAGTCAAGCATAAAAGGGAATCCAAATACATAAATCCAATTATTCCAGTGGCTGCCTGAAGGCTTATACAAACCAATGTCTCATTAATCACAATTACAAAAAGAAATAATTTAATACATGAAACAAGATAAATTGCAACTGGTCTTGAACGACAAGATCATGTAGTAGTTCTTGAGCAGACTTTGTACCAAACTCTTTATCAACCTGAACATGATTATCATTTAAACCACCTACACTACCTGTACGGTTACAAATTCGATGAATGAGTGACCAGCTCAGTGTGAATTCCCCTCAAGATTACACCGCCACATTAGTTAAGCGTAATTTTAAAACAAAAAAACATCTAAAACAATCCATGATGCGATCTTATTTAAGTGCATGGATGCGTGAATGCACATCCAGTAGGCTAAATGAATGGACCTTTCAAACAATTAGTTCATTCAGGTAAGAGAATGAGTCTTTCAAACAGTCGACTCATTCAACTTGCAAAGAAACGAGTCTTTCAAACAGTTGACCCGCTCAAGGAAGATAGTGAGCCTTTCAAACAGTCGGCTCACTTAAGTAAAGAATGATCCTTTCAAACAGTCGGCTCATTCATGCATGGGGATGGACTTTTCAAACAGTCGGCTCATCCCTTATAAGATAATGGACCTTTCAAATAGTCAGTCTATTCAAGCAAGAAAATGAGTCTTTTAAACAGTCGACTCATTCAACTTACAAAAGGAACGAGTCTTTCAAACAATCGACCCCCTTAAGTAAGATAATGAGCCTTTCAAACAGTTGGCTCACTTACCTAAAGAATGGGTCTTTCAAACAGTCGGCTCATTCATGCATGTGGATGGGCCTTTCAAACAATTAACCCATTCCGAATAAGAGGATGAACCTTTCAAACAGTCGGTTCATTCAACTTGCAAGGGAACGTGTCTTTCAAACAGTCGACCCGTTTAAGTAAGATAGTGAGCCTTTCAAATAGTCGACCCGTTCAAGTAAGATAGTGAGCCTTTCAAACAGTCGGCTCACTTAAGCAAAGAAAGAGCCTTTCAAACAGTCGGCTCATTCATGCATGAGGATGGGCCTTTCAAATAGTCGGCTCATTTATGCATGGGGATGAGTCTTTCAAACAATTGGCTCATCCCTAATAAGGGAATTGACCTTTCAAAAAGTTAGTCTATTCAGAATGCAAGTGCTATGAATGCATGATTAATCCCAACCATTATTTTTACAATTTGCAAACAGTTGATTTAGAAAAGCTCAGAGGTCACTATGGGGGGCTCTTCACCCAGCTTAGGCCGACAGCTCGGGCATAGTGTTCCATTCCACCATCCCCGGCTCATGGGACTCTATCATTAGGATGTTTAATGGTATTCTCCTTAACCAGTGGCCAGTCACAGTTCAACAAGTGAGACTTCCATCGCACGTGCATGTACACCAACATGGGACAAACAACGGAAGGAATGGCCTATGCTGGGTGATGAGCCCCCCATAGTAACCTTTGAGCCTTCCTAAATTGGCTGTTTGCAAATTGGAATAATAATGGCTGAGATTAATCACGCATTCAGGGCTCTTGCATTCTGAATTGACCAACTGTTTGAAAGGTCCATTCTGTTATTAGGGATGAGCCAGCTGTTTGAAAGGCCCATCTCTATGCATGAATGAACCGACTGTTTGAAAGGCCCATTCTTTGCTTAAGTGAGCCGACTGTTTGAAAGACCCACTATCTTACTTGAGCATATTGACTATTTGAAAGACCCGTTCCCTTGCAAGTTGAATGAGGCGACTGTTTGAAAGGCCCGTTCTTTTGATTAAATGGATCAACTGTTTGAAATGTTCATCCTTTTATTAAGAATGAGTTAACTGTTTGAAAGACACATCCTCATACATGAATGAGTCAATTGTTTGAAAGGCTCATTCTTTGCTTAAGTGAGCCGATTGTTTGAAAGGTTCGTTATCTTACTTGAGTGGGTTGACTGTTTGAAAGACCTGTTCCTTTGCTAGTTGAATGAGTCTACTCTTTGAAAGACCCATTCTCTTGCCTGAATGGACTGACTGTTTGAAAGGTCCATTCATTTGGCCAACTGGATGTGCATCCCCAGTTGATGATGTGCATTCATGCATCCATGCACTTAAATAAGATTGCATCATGGATTGTTTTGGATGTTTTCTTGTTTAAAACTATACTTAACTAATGTGGCGGTGTGTAATATTGAGGGGAATTCACATTGAGCTTGCCACTTATTCATCGAATGTATAACTGTACATGTAGTGCAGGTGGTTTAAATGATAATCATGTTCAGGTTGATGAGGAGCATGATACAAAGTCTGCTCAAGAGCTGCTACGTGATCTTGTAGTTTAAGACCAGTTGCAATTTATCTTGTTTCATGTATTAAATTATTTCTTTTTATAATTGTGATTAATGAGACATTGGTTTGTATAAGCCTTCGGGCAGCCATTGGAATAATTGGATTTATGTATTTGGATTCCCTTTTATGCTTGACTTGTTCTATTTAGCTAAACTGCTAACTCTGAGAAAAGAAAAAAAAACCCTGAAATTTGGCTATCTTTAAAGGTTAATACTCAATTTTTCAGAAAACGAGTCGTATACTCGGGTTTCGAAAATCGGGGCATTACAAGGGCAGGTTGACCTCAGATGAGCCGGTTAAGATGGGCGAATCGTGGGCAATCAATCGATGTTTTAGTTCTAGATCATGTGTTCTCACACACACCTGTGCTAAATTTGATTTAAATGGTAACACTCGAGTACTAAAAAGTACGGGGTACATTTTACCACTAATAAATACTTTAAAAAAAAAAACTCTTCAGGCATATGCCCACTCCTCAAGAAAAAACTTCTCCCTCCCGAAAAGTGTGCTGCTCTCATCGATTCGAGCCCCTTTCATCAGCAATTGGTGATGGTCCACTCATGATTGGCGCTGGTCCTTTCTCCCACATTTTCCATTATTTTTATAATGAATGATTAGGGCTTTTCGATTGGAGCCTACGGTCAGGACTTTCATTCAATTGGGACTTTCTGTGGGAACTTTTGATTGCGACTTTCATTTGATAGGAGCTTTCTATTGGGCCGTTCAATTAGGACTTTCATTCAATTGGGACTTCCTGTGGGAACTTTTGATTGCGATTTTCATTTGGTAGGAGCTTTCTATTGGGCTGTTCAATTAGGGCCTGTGATTAGGGCTTTTGGCTGGGGCTTTCATTCGTTTAAAGCTTTCGATTGTGGTTTCCATTGGGGTTTTAGATTAGGTTGCACATGCCTTGATGTGTATGGTGGTGGGGTCCATTTCCTTTGTTTCGATGGATGTTGATTTCATAAATGATAAAATATTGATGTATGTGATGTTTGGATCATGTATAAAGGTCCATGTTCAGTTTTGCTCCCATAGAAGCGGGCACCAGCCATCATGTGTTTTGATGTTTATGGTGGTGCTCATTTGCCTTGGTTTGGATGGATGGTACTTGGAGCAGGTCCAATGTTTTTTGGACATAACACTTTGAACTCATAGATTTTCACACATCTAAGTAGTAGTCTGAAAAAGAAAGTAGGAAAATGACTTACCATATGAAAAATAAACTAAAAGATAGAGTTGTACACGAGCACCAAAAGCTCGGTAACTCGCTCGACTCGAGTCAAGCCATATTTTGGGCGCTCGGAACATTTCGAGTTGAGTCTGAGTTGGACGTAGCTCGACTCGGTTTTAAGCTCGACTCGACTCGACTCAGCTCGGCTCGACTCGATTTTAAGTTATATATAAAGGTTTTTTAAAAAACCCTACCCACCAGTTGCTCGACCCTACCCGTATGCCCAAACCACAATTGTAAGAAAATTGTATTAGCATTAATTAAAAGCGGAAGGATTTCTAAACTCACTAGGCCTTGAACAGGCCTTCAATGCAGGAGGAACTATTCCTAAATCATTGAAACCTGTCAAAGAAACCATGGTATCCATGCTTCAGCTTAAATCAGAAACAGCTGGGGCCGAAAATAAAAAACCGTCAGAAGCAGAGAATTCAACACTTGCCCATGAACACGACCATGAGGAATTGCTGGTGACTGATAGGTATCCGGCACCTTCAACCCCACAGTTGGAACGTGGAAGATTGTTGGATATCGGATGTTGCCAAAACTAACCCAATTGTTCAATGGAGAAAGATAGTAAAGAGCACGATGGAGAGTCGATAGAGTTTAAAAAATTCAGCTGCTCGGAGTCAAAATCCGTCGAAAATACTTGCATCAATACAGCCGGTGCAGTTACTATTAAGGTAGAATCCCCTTCTGGAGATCCTATAATGGAAGAGGAGGTGGATTCTGTTGACGGTTCAAAAACCGATGAATGCAATGCTACTAAGGAAAGCATCATGTCTTCACATTCACAAAATGGAGACAGACAACATCGAATCCTTCCGATCTAAAGAAAACTCGGCTAGAACTTGACTTGAAATCGGCTCGAACTCGGACGAGCCGAGCACGAGCTGCTGTTCCGAGCTCGAAGGCCGAGCCAAGCCGAGCACGAGCTGGGACTCGAGCAGTCCAAGTCGAGCATGAGCTGTGCAAAGCTCGGCTCGACTCGACTCGACTCGTGTACACCTCTACTGAAAGATGAGCATAGTAAAATACTTATATTGTAAGGATACATAACGTGCTTATGTGCAAACCATTTACATTTGCAAATCCTTTACATGTGAAGTATTTTACTAGGAATCCATTTGCATAAAAATGTGTCTACCATTTAAGCAGTTTACCACAATTGTTTTTTGGGTCTATTTTTCCAATATAATTTGTTTCCCTATGTTTGTTTGCGTGTACTACATACTCACGAAGTCAATTTTTGTTCAAACTTCAAATTTTATGTCCAATGTGGGTGTAATTTGTTTGTACATGTAACCAACACTAGCCATTTAAGCCAGTGTAAATGGATCTGGCCATACTGATTAACACATGTAGGCTATCATGGTTACAAATAGTGAACGTAGACTTCTTTGCACTTGTTCCAAACATCACATACAATACAAAATCATTATTTGGTCTATCATCATCCATCCAAATAATGAAAATTGATTCCAACCATGCTAGAAAAGGTGTCATTGATATGGAATATCCGTCATCTGGGCCCCACCCTTGATGGTCCATACCTCTTAAATCACTTGTGTGGATGATGCTAACCATTATATTAGTGTTTTGGTAAATGGATGGTCCATATTGAGTATAATTGAGGTCTACACATTGATGTGGATTGTCGTCCACCCTTGATCATATTTTAG